>OZ024892.1:14416070-15143570 GCA_964017195.1 Siderastrea radians
ATAGATAACGCATAAAGCGGTGCTCAATGTAAAATGTGTCATGATATAGGAATGATACTCAGATTGGTAACAGAATGCTACTTTTAAATTATGTAGCGGTTGACGTACTTGTGGGCACTTGTACCGTTCCTGTTATTCCTGAAGGCAAACACTACATTTATCTTTTATCCGTTGTTCACTTATTGGTTTAGAAGTAACTCTTGATAGACAAGTCGTTATGGTTACGTACAGTTGTTGTCTTTGTACATGCTTCAAAAGACTATGTTTCGCTTAAAGCGGGTGTGATATTATGTATTTCTGTTAGGTGCACTAATTTCGACTTGATTGCACGAGTGATGATGTTAAGGAGATAAACGCGTTTTCGAACAAGTTTGTACAATGGCCTACAAAAGAACTTGTTATAAACATCGTGCAACACTTCATTGTTTTCCAGATTATATAGACTCATTGGTTGGACCGCATTGTCGTCATTGTTTGTTTAATAAAGCTTTTCACTGAAACATGTTGCTTGGCTTATTTTTTGGGGGGTACTATTTTGCTAGTCAGCAAATAAAGAAGCCACATGCGTCTTACACTTTAATCAAGGCCATTGAAGGTGTAACTAGAGGGCACCATTAAAAAAGAGCATGTAATAAGTGATGAACTAACACCTTCCAGAAGGATAGCAGCAGAACAATGTCCAGTGTCCTGTGCACAACTTGTGAATTGGAATAGAATATTTGACCGCTCTCGTTATGTGGGTCTGAAAATTGTATACCTGGGAACATCAACCTATTTAAAGGAATAATGAACATTGATCTCAAAATAGGCAAGGAATAATGAATACTTGTGAAAAATGGGCGGGGAATAATGAATATTTAAAGTGAAAATATTCCGCTTCAACCCCCGAATTTCGCGATGCGCGCGCTATAATTGCGTTCTCGTTTTTAAAGAAGTTGATTGTCACTTCATTCTGTTTTGTCGATCTCTGTCGTTTGAAAAAAAGTTATGTTGATGCAATGAAAGAGTTTAGTTTGCTTCATAAGGCAATTTTGGCTTGAAAAAGGGGAAAATTCAAACATTTTGTTGCTAAAACACAACTGTTTTTTTAAGCCACTGGTATCGCGCGTCCAAATCTTCATGACGAGTAAGAATTTATATTTTGATCAACACAAATTATTGCTCTGGCCCCAGTTGTTCAAAAGTTGGATAGCGCTATCCACCGGATAAATCACTATCCAGTAGATAAGTGTTCGGGAAACCAGTTGCGTTATCCACTGGATAGTAATTTATCCGGTGGATTATAAGCGCTATCCAACATTTGAACAACTGGGGCCTGGCTTATAGCTTTTTCGCCAAAAAAGAGACATTGATTGCGATAAAAAACTAAATTCGATTTTGAGAAGTTATTATGGCTTTACAATGACGGCGTTGGGAGAAAATGTGTTCCGTATCGGGCTCCGTCGCTTCGCAATTTCACCCTCTAAGGAGTATGTCTTCTCCCAACTAGCCGTCACCTTATACCTCTTATTAGCCGAGTTCGAGGTCCGTACTGTAAAGGTTACGGACCAAGTGGAAAAAACGAGGATCCGTAACTTACAGTACGGACCGAGAGTACGAGGCTAATAAGATATTTATTATATCTCTTCAATCGGAGAAAAGGAAAACATTTCAGGTCAAAAGCTGAACAGGTTCATTTGACTGACATGTGTCAAGAAAATGAAACGCGCGAATTTCAATGGCTTTTGAAAATCATTGCTCGCCGCTTCGACATGAACTGGTGTCGCTGAATGAAAACTTCACGGGTTTTTTTCTCTGAAAAAAATTTTTTCGTCCGGAACATGTTCAACAAGCAAGATTAATTTAGTTGGAAAAAGTTCTTCGTTACTGACAGGGACAAACGAGGAGAAATCTCGACGCGATAAAATTGTGGAGCGTTGAAGTCGGGTTTGTCAACGTGGAAATGTGGCGGCATTCAGCCAACAACAAGAGAACGAAGAAACTTTCAAATAACAAAGAAAATACTGGAACAAAACTCGACCAAACCCACTTCCATCTTTCCTTGGCTCTCAGTTGTGCTCAGGTTGTTTTTCGAGCAAACTAGATGCTGAAAGCTGAACATCAACGAGTTGCGTAGGAAATTACGAGTTTTAGTCGGGCTTTACAAACGCCTGAGCTAGTGTGGACTTTTGAAAAAAGTTATTTATATGGATTTCCCCTGCAAGAACAAGTCTTTTTTGAGGAATCAACTAAGGTACTTTAGGTTACTGCCAATGCTGTTTTGTTTCCCTGAGAACAAATAACTAAAGCGGTGAGTTACAAGTTGCAAGCTTAATTCTGATCAAAATTTAAGCTTATGTAAATTATAGCTAAACCGGTCAACGATAAAACCACATGGGAGTTGTTTTGAAGTTGATTTTTTTTTTCACTGTAAAGAGAACTGTTACTGAGGGAGCAATTGCTAGGAACTCTTTCGCTTCTAGTTTTCACGGTCTTTGCAAGTTAATTTAACGGTCCTTTTATCTCCTTAATTTCAGCATGTTTTGACTTACCAGTTACGATATAACTTAGGCTTACAGGCTTATAAAATTATAAATGCTTTAGCTTTGCAATTTTTTAAGTGAAAGCTTTCAGAGAGTTTCTATATCAAAACTAAAAAGTTTTTAGTCTAGCCTTTGCTCGTTTTTATATATATATCGCGTCTAAGAGATTAGCCTATTTCTTCAATGTATAAAACTACTGCCGCAAAACAGATTCAAGGCCTTTCAAATTTGCGGTCCGTACGTCGGTCCGTACAGTAAAATACGGCCCGCAAAATTGACCAATCGCAGCACGCGTACTAACTGAGAGATAATGAAAAGCCGTTGTAGTGTCGTCTCAATGATTGAATTTAGCTTAAAATATCGCGCCCGAAAATAGCCCCACAAAACTTTTGGGCCCGAAGAGTTTTTGAGTTTTTTGACAAACGAACACCAGCTCACTCATGGGAGCTCCGCTGTTAGGTTAGCTATTCTATTCAATTGGCTATTCGATCACATACAGCGACATTGGGTGTCATATTTGTTTTACTGTATTGACAACCTCTTGTTATGAGAAGTGTTTTAATCTTAGCCCCAGGAAACTTTTCTGTTGCAACTTTAGGCGTGCGTGTACATCCCTTAAACACATTTTGGCAAAGTTTTGAGAGAATTGGTTGTTATTAATAATTATGAGTGTATGACGTCATGAGTAATTTGAGGTCAAGCCATTTTTATATATAAATGAGTGCTTTTCGCCTTTTCTCGGTGGAAAAGGTTACAAATGCCGACAGTAGGCAGTGATATATTTGCTAGTGATTAATTTGTATTTAACTTGTCTTACAAGGAAACTTTAGCGGAGCTCCTTTGCGGCCGAAGGCCGCAGAGCGGAGCACCATGGGTAAGGAAATTTGGTAACCTATCGATCCGAGAAATTTTGGTTCTGACGTCAGCGTACGCCCGTCCGCCCGTACAGACTATGGGGGAGGGGGAGAGGATTGCCAAGGCAACCCGACAGGGGGAGGATAATGCCATCTTTTCTTGGCGGGAAATAGCGCGGTGCTTTTCAGCAACCAGCTTTTTTCTTGGCGGGAAATCGCATGATTAACGTCGCTTTTCAAAAGAGGTTTCTTTTAAAGCTTAAGGTAGTCTTATACTCAAAAAAGGTGATGTTAGGTTGCAAAAGTCACTTTTTTTTAAACTTTAAACACTTGGGAATGCTGTCTTGAAATAATCTCACTCGATTTCCAGCATTAAAGCAGCGAGATTTAAGAAATCTAATCAACAGTATGCGACTTTTTCCATAGCAACGGCCATAGCAACAATTGTTTACATTTATTAAATGTGCACAAACAAGCCTCAATAAGAACATTACCCCCCCCCCCGCCTCTCTGTAAAATGACATCTGGTAGTACTGTGGAGAAACACCTGACTGAGGAGAGAGTCCTGAGGTCCGAGTTTTAACCGACAAAACATGACCCAAATCTTACAGAAACGATGGTTTTTGTATCAAATTACCGTTCAGCTTGTATTTTAGTGTGGCAACTTGAATTTGACAATAGTTTTAGGATAATGAGCGACGGATAAGCTGTCTAGAATCCGTACCCTTATCTTTAAGACTGTTTTTCTCCAATAACAGAATTTCTCGAACTGAATGAACTTTTGAGCACGATATCTCCGGGGCATTGTAACCTAGTGTTCTGAAATTTTCAGCAAGATTAAAGGACTTAATTTCCTAGGTCCTAAACCTAAAAAATGCTCACGATCTTGAACTGCTTCTCAGTAAGTGAATCCTTGCCCTCTTTTTTATTTCCTTCTACCTTACATTCTGGAAAAAAAGAATAAAAATAAATTCGAAAGAGGCCAAGCTGCGTAATTTTCGAGGTTTAGCCCCTGAAGAATTCATCTGTGGACAGATCTAAGTTGATTTCATACTTATCCAACCGTGCATTAGTTAGATATCGTGCTTACAATGAACCCCCTATTTTTACTGAGAAGGCTGGTTAATCATTAACTATTATGCCATGTGACCTGAAAAGAATCAGTTTGAAGTCAGGGCGTAAATCCCTATAAAATGATGGTAAAAGTCTCCCGCAAAGTTCTTTTCTAAAGAAATTCACTTTTTGGGTATAAGACCACCTTAAGCTTATTAAGCAAAACGATTGTTAGTGAGTACTGAAGTTTTATACTTGAGAAAAAACATCTAATATCTAGTGATGGAAAGAAAATTAAAAAGAATACTCATTTCTTTTTGGTAGAAGGCGAAAGTTCAAGTTACGAAATTTGCCTTTGACTTCATCTTTGTCACGCTGTTCTGCTGCGGCACATCGCTTGAGTTTGCAGCATACGGCAGCGGTCCCGACGCCAACTATAGCAGTGCTAATGCCTTGTGTTTTTTTCTGTCCGTAGCCATGGTTTTTGCGGCGGTCCGAACACATTTGCCCAGAAAAACACCAGGGTGTTTACCCGATCGCGCTGCGATGAATCAACAGTCAGATGTGTATTCAAATTAACAGGATATAGTCGACATGTTAGCTTAGCTCAACGGACATCGCGCGTAGCTTTGGCGCAAAAGGTACAAGGTTCGATTCTCAGAGGGGAATGTTTTGTGATCGTCTGGTGGAACACATTTAAATACAAGGGACAGGTACTTACATGTTATCAAACAATGTCAAAGAACAATCAGAATGTTGGGAATTTTATTTAAGGCCTCGAAATGAAGTGCAACAAGCTAGCCTGAGAAAACAGCCGACGTCTCGCGAGGTCGCCACTTGAGCCCTCGCAAAACGACGTCTGAGTAACGAGCACAGAAATTCCATACTGATGACGCGTCACTACCCAGATCTAGGTACGTAGTGCTTCTGATTGCAATTGGTTGAAACGAAATTCCCTCGCGTTTCAACCAATCAGAAGCACTACCTAGTTCTGGGTAGTGACGAGTGATCAGTTGGAATTTCTGCGCTTGTTACTCAGACGTTCATTTTCTTGGGGACATGCACGCACGACTAGGCTATTGCAATGCCTCCACCGCGCTTATATTCGGGAGGTTTTAAGGTATCATGGTACCCCAAAATTGACAATGTTTTCGAAAAATACACTTCTGTCATTTTCAGATAGATATTATTCAAACCTCTCTTTTACAAAAAGTTTCAGAAAAAATATTGTTTCTACGCAAAGTTATGGACGAAAAAAGATTTGTGGCATTAATTTTCTTTAATCATGTGTTGACAGTCATCTGTCAACAACGCTGAAAATAACATGTGACATAACAGGGCCCCGATGTTTTGACACGCGATCGATTGCGTAGCAGTTCCCGCTTATTTCGAATGTGCCTACAAAGTGGCTTCGTTCATATCTGTGAAAGAAAGAGAGAGAAAAGATCGAACGTTGAGGAATTACTTGCGCTTCCTGACTCCTCACTTGTCGGTGTGATAAGCTTCGACTGCCAGCTCGCTTTTCGTAACGCGAACGGCGAAAAACAATCCATCCATTCAAATTCCATAACATTTCTACAAAGCTAGATGTATCAAAGAATCAACTTGGTGCAAAAGACGGCATGTCCATTTGAGTAGTAATGTGGGCTCATTGGGGCAAATTTCCCACGTTAATTTGCATACACACCCCCTGTTCTAATGTGTGATTGGTCATGGGGTTGCGTAGTAACGGCAGGTGGAAACCGCTGACCAGTGGGAAAAACGATCGCGGGCTCAGGCAACCGGAAGTCACATGGCCGGAACCGGAAGTGACGTCACCGGAAGTGGTTTAAACCGGAAGTCACGTGTTTTAGGATGGGAAACCGCTGAGCAGTATGAAAAAAGGATCGTGGGCTCAGGATAGAGCAAAACCGCTGAGAAAACGCGGGTTCAAAGTCCAAAGTCCAATTTGAGGATCGGGGTGTGATTGGTTATGGGGTTGCGTAGTAACGGCAGGTGAAAACCGCTGACCAGTGGGAAAAAGCGATCGCGGGCTCAGGCAACCGGAAGTGACATGGCCGGAACCGGAAGTGACGTCACCGGAAGTGGTTTAAACCGGAAGTCACGTGTTTTAGGATGGGAAACCGCTGAGCAGTATGAAAAAGGATCGTGGGCTCAGGATAGAGCAAAACCGCTGAGAAAACGCGGGCTCAAAGTCCAAAGTCCAATTTGAGCATCGGGGGTGATCCCTGGACTCCAAAAAATAAAAAATATAAAAATAAAAAAAAGAGACGCCATGTTAGAAAAAATAATTTAATGTTCCTGGGGTTTTTACAAACGAAATCCTTTAGTGTTCCTTTGAATGAATGTTCCTTCACTGATATCCATAGGGGTACGTCTTGAATGTGAGGGGATCAATCACTCGCTTGTTGTAGACCAGTTGGTATTGTTTCTGTTGTGGATACGTGAACAGTTGATAGGTTTTAGGATCCCGGACAATGTGGTGTGTGTTGATGACTTGGGTCTGACGGGGTTTCAGGAGTGGCTTTTCAATTTCATCCAAGACATTCTTCTTCATAACGTTATAATTTAACTGAGTTTTCCCCTCACTGTTAAGGTGGAAACCACGAACCTTGCACTCAACCTTTCCGTTCTTGGTGGTGTAACCATAATTCTTTGGGCCTGCTGATACAAATTCCACGATATGATCGTCTCCCTTTAATTCGTTCGTAAAATCACCCAGGTAAGGACCCAAGTCTGGGTTGGTTTGACCCTCGTCTGTCCAATAGATGATGGAGTCTGTGTCGTAGTAAAGTATTCGTTCTCCCAAGGATTGCAAGGTCTCGTAGAGTTTGATCCGGGCATGACAGGTGGTAAAACATGCAATGAAGATGTTGAGGTTGGGTGAGACGGGGATGTCTTCCTTTTTGGTGCTGGTAATGGACCTCCACCATTTGATCATTGATTATGGATACGTGACGCACGTCCATTGTATCCGTGTTTAAAAACTGGTGGAAGGTTTGGGGGTCATCAAATTCTTGGACTTGGGTCTTGTTGAGTCGTTGTCCAAACTTGCCCCACATGGAATTGAGCATCATCTTCGCTAATGTACGCAACCCTGGGTTCTTTTCGATCTTGTCGTACTCCAGTTGGATGCCCTCCTGCTTGAAGTATTCATTGATGTATCTCTGTTTGGCTTCCTCAGTTTCTACTCCTTCGGGCCACCCACTGGCTTCTTGCTTGACTTTCAACCAAGTGTTGACGTAGTCCTCGAACAGACCTTTACAGGTTTCTTCAAAATGCCAGACTTCATAGATGTACAGGACTTGGTACCCGAGCTCGACGGCTTTCTCTAATTCGGGGCTGCACCAGGTACTTGTCAGGGCACGTTCCTCGTCGGGGTTAGGGCAATGATAGGATCTGTCTAGAAGGGGTTTGGTCATTTCTTCTTCCACACAACGGACACAGAGAGGAAAGAGCAGTTTGTCGTCATGGCGGTAAGGCAGGACGGGATGGTACAATTCACGGGGAGGGAGGACTTGACATTGGATCAACCCAAAGTACTGGTGGATGTCCGTGTGACCGGGATGTGTAATAAAGGTTGGATGTCCTTTAGGGTAGACGCGCGTCTTGTTGACCCATGGGTACAACGAGGTGACATCGATGTAATGGATCTTTTGACTGGGGATCACTTGATGGTACAGTTTCACCGCATTGGTACGTCCTCCACAGAAAGCGTCGCGGGGATTCAGGGGTTTTGTGCTTTGAAGGTTAGCTACAAACGTACGGATGTCAAGGGAGGTGTCTTTGAGATGGGCCCAATCGCATCCCCACATTTCCACCACGGTGTATCCTTGTTCTCTTAAATGTTGGGTCCTTTGTTGCGTGGCTTCGTAGACATCTTGCATGGACCGATCACAGTGGCGTCGATGTGTTTCGTAACGGTTGGGATAACAGCGAGGACATCCATGCCAGAAACAACCGTGATATTCGTAGATCGTGTGGGTACTGGCATCGAAACCATCCACATGGAGCTTGGTACCAGGGATGTGATACTCGCCGGCATTTTTCGCATGTTGAAGATGGGGGGCTTGGTGTTGTTGGCACCAGGTTGACCATTCGATGGCTTCGTAGGACTGATTGACGTTATTCTTCTTCCAAGTAAGGGTGGGTTCACTGGCAATACTGTTAGGGATCATCCTGTTCATACGTAAATCCATGTTGCAGGCAGAAGCGATGGTGATGTGGTCAAAGGGGTTGAACCCCGTTTGAGCTTCAAACATCCGTTTGAAAGTCAAGCATCCTTGTTTCAAGAGGCGTACATCGGATTTGCAGTAAGCTAATAATTCGTGTTGAAAGTCGAAGAGGGTGTTATTGGCACGCTGTTCTTGATGCCAGGTTTCGAAGGCTTGCCTGTCTTCGGGTGACATGGTTTCGGGCATGTAGTAATCGAGGGTCGGGACGGGTCCCACGTACGTTTGGTGTTCGTGTTCGGGGATATTGAACTGGTGGGGGAAGTACCCTTTTTTCAATTCCGTTAATCCAAAGGTGTTGGGAAACGCGGACAAAGGCATCTGGAAGAAACTCATGGAATCGATGAAACGAATCCGATCGTGCTTGACTTCCAGGAGTTTACATCCGTTGCGGAGCTGTTGGACGATCCGGTTGTCACTATGGTATTGCTGGACGACAAAGTACCCATCGTACCCTTGAAAATTATGAGCCAGGACATTGACTTGTCGGGTATCGTTGAGTGTCAAGGTATCCAACCATTCCAGAAAATCTCGGGTACAAGAGGGGCCAGCAAAACACTTGGGTTCATCGTTGTCTTCGGTTTCGGCCACGAGGAGATTAGCTATGTGTTGTTGGTGGGGTTGCATGGCTTCAATATCAAAAAAAACGTGCAAGGGGGGCAGGTCGTCGTCCTCTGGGGTGGTGGTATCAGGTTCCGCGGCGGCTGCCCCTCGTTTGGCGCGAGGCCCTCCTTGGTGTTTCCTCTTTCTTTTCTTCTTCTTGTTTTGAGTGGGTCTTTGAATAAAACAAAGATGAGTTTCACTGTCCACGTACTCATGGCAAGACGGGCAGTCCACATAGTAGCATTGGTGTCTGGCAATCTGGTCTAATCCCACGTTCTGTTTAAAACAGGTAGGACAGCGACGGCGGCGAAAGGAGACTGAGGACTCTTGGTTGGCTGCAGGTTTGCCAGCGTGGTCCTTGCCGACATGGGCTTGAAGGCAAGTCTTTCCAAAAAAGTCCCGATGACAACTGTGGCAACGTTGGGTGGCTTTCTGTTTTCGAGGGTACGCTGCCTGGAAATCAGGGCACTCTTTTTGGCAACAGGCTCGGCATTGTTTTTTCTTGTTGCAGCGATGCTTTCCCTCGGTGTTGTAGGGTTTCCAACGGTTATGGTCGTGCAGTAGGATCAGTTGTTTGTCTTGGGGGTCTCCATAGGTGGTGATGTGATAAGATCGATGCGCATCCACCAGGATGATCTGGTAACCGGCCAGGGACGGGGCTTTACTGAAGGCCGTCAAGGCGTCGTAACTGCAAGCACCTGGAGGGACGCGAGCTTCGTCATGGAGCCGCAACGCGAGTTCCCTTTGAAGTTTCCCTCCATGTCGAATGGATGACCATTTCGGGTGCTGGTCCACTCTGGTTTTGGCCGTGACGAGGGCTCTGGCACAACAGAGGTCATCGCTGTTTTTGATCTGGATGACCGAGTTTTTGTGGGCCGTTAAGGCTTGGTGGGTTGGGTGGCCTGGTTTACCACGACGGGGTCTGCCGGTTCCCTGAGGGGCATGTTGGACTTGAGTAATGGATAATTGAAAGGAGTCATCCATTTCAAATTGTTCGTTGCTATTCAAGGCTTGCGCTAAACGGTGGAATAGGGCCTCCACACGCTCTCTGTCTTGTCGCCATTCACCTGCACGTAATCCCCAGCCCTGAAAATTATTGTGGAGTCTGTTTGAGGCGATAGTGAAGTAGAGTCGATCTTGATCGTTGAGCTCAGGAGTGGTGTCTAACACTTGATTCACCGCTCGACGTAAAGCATCTTGTAGGGCTTGCGTGATGTTTTGACCTGGAATCAAGTTCCCCCTTTGGCGTAAACGGGTATTGAAATGACGTTCATGCACTCCCATACGCGTGCTCCGCCTGTCGACATAGGGTTGAACTTCAAACTCAAACGCGCTGACTGCCCTTGTATCCAAACCTCCCCCACTTTGTTCAAGGAGGTGGGTTTGAAAAGCACGTTGCCGTTCAAAAGTATCCAAGGCCTCTTGACAGATGTCATCCTCGTCACTGTCCACCATCTCTTTGGAGCCCGAGGGGTTTGTCTCTTCTGGCTCTGAATGGGCCATCTCTAAGCCAAGTAATGGTAATAACTCTTGGCGGCTGAGACCGCTTGGCCCCGCCTGCTCCTCTGGTTGTGAGGACATGATCAGATGAACTCACTGGAGGTCGGGGCTCTGTTTTTATAGAGAACAAAAAGGTCCCGTGGGAGGGGAAGGAACCAATGAGAGAGAGGGCCCAGGGGGTGGCCCTGGGAGGGGAGGGAAGGGGTGGGGGGACCCCCCTCCCCCCTCTCTAGTTGGGGTCCATGGGGCATCACGGGAACGAATGAGAGACTATAAAACAGATCGATCCTTGAGGTGAGTCATCCCAAGATGGACTCTCGCTATGAGAAGTTGTTAGAAACATTCGAGGAGTTTGAGGTAGATTTGGAAGTTGAGGAGCTCTTGGCGAAAGTCAAGAGGGAGTTGCTGTTGAACGACGAAAGCATTCGTGAGTTTGCGGAAAGTTTAAAGCAACTGGAACCCGAAAAAGTAGAGGCACAGAGAAGACGAGCAGAACAAGCGGTTCCTTTTCACCAACGGTGCTACCCCCCAATTGACCTGCGATTGGTTCGTAGAGGGTCTAGACTATTGCTGTTCCTATTGGAGGTACCAGTTTAAACGTCCAGACACACCTCCGCCAGCACCGCCATCATCGCCCCATGTCTGCCGAAAACGAGGGCCTCCGCCGCAGCAACCGACGACGCACGACCTCCCGACTAAACAACGACGACCTTAACGAGAAGGGCTTTGACTCAGACGACGACGACGACTTTGACGACAAGAACGACAAGGACTATGACCCCCACGACGACACCGACGACGACGAACTGGCAGTCCTCAGGGCTAAACAAGCACACAACATCGCCAAATGTGCACGGTACCGGGCCGAACACCCAGAGCAAGTGGTTGCCTCGAAAAAAAAGTACCGAGAAACCCATCGAGACTTCATAGCGGTGGCCAAGATGTCTTACCGGGAAAAACGTCGAGCCCGCATAGCGGCGGCCAGCAAGCGTTACCGGGCAAGATATCCAGAGCGCGTGGCGGAGACCCAAAAGCGTTACCGGGCAACGCATCGAATATGCGTGGCGGAGGCCAAAAAGCGTTACAGGGAACAACATCGAGCCCAGATCCTGGCGTATAAGCAACGATATCGGGAGACCCGTTGAGAGCGGTTGAATGAGAAAGAGAAGCGCCGTTACGCCGGCCTGGGGGAGGAAAAGAGAACGGCCCTGAACGAGAGGCGCCGTCGAGCCCACCTGGTGAAGAAATAGAGAACGGTGGAGAAAAAGAGAACGCTAGAGAAATGGAAGGCCTTAGGACCTTTGACACTGACGATCCCCCTGACGGATTGTTTGAAATCCATGCCTGTGACGGCGTATGTCCAAGCCTTTTGTGACTCCCTCGACTCTGGGGACACGAACGTATCGCCCCCGGAGTCCTTTGTTGAACTCCTGGAGGAGGACTCTCATACTCTGCTTGATTTGGATTCGGGGAGCGTGCAAGTCGTGGACCCCCCTGACTTGGATGACTTTTCGTTTTTGGAGGACTTATTGTCACCCGACGATTGGGAGCAGGCCATGGACGATGTCGAGGATTTTGATGTAGAGGCATTGCTGCCCCCTGAAGACCTCGTTCATGACATGTCATCCGACGAGGGCGTTGATTTAATGTATGATTTGGTGTCTTAACCCTCCTCTTAGTATTTGGCAGAACATTGAACTTTTTGAAGACAACTCATGAGCCAATGAGACAGTGACATTTTTATTGTTTTTATTTTATCAAAAAACATGTGGATCATTTTTGTCTACACCACAATGGGTTCTGTCTGTCTCCAAATGTGGTTGACACTACATCTTTGTTTGAGACAGTACAACGAACCAATCAGACATTTTCATTTTACTCAACATGGTACGGGGTGTTATTAAATTTACAATTTTAAACGTTTCTTGGCTTGTATGATTTTCTTGACCACCTGTTCCGTCTTGGTTTTCTTGCCGGGTAATCGATCAATGGCTTGGATCATTTTGGTATCGGCTTTCCATTCATCTTGCAAATTCTTGGCACGGCTGTAATCAATGTCGTGTTGTTTCGCAATCTGGTCCAAGCGATTGATACCGGGATCCCCCCGTTTCAGACGTTTGGCTAAATGCGTACCAGGCCCATGTACTGATAGCCAGGCCAATGAAATTCTTTGCCGGTTTTGGCGATCCATTTTTGCACATCCAAGGCCCCTCCACGTTGGGTGCGTTTCCGTTGGGTGCCCCTTCTCTTCCTCTTAGTGCGGGGTGCCATCTTTAATCACTGTCGTAATCCAACCGACGTCGTAACTTTTTGCCTCGGGCCCAATCTTCCCACCCGGGTAAGGGTTTCAATCGTTCCACTTCACGCGCGGGTCCTTTGCCTTTGCCTTTGCCTTTTGCCTTTGCCCAAGGACTCTCGGCTAACTTTTTTTCCAAGGTCTTGCGCTGTTCTCGAATGGCTTCTAAACGCGACCGGATATCCCCTCGACTGGTGGAAGGGGCTTCTTTCTTGAGAATCTTACTGGTGGTGGCTGCTCCTTTGCCTTTCTTGGTGGCAGGGCTAATGGGAGGTTTGGGGCTCGACGGGCTGCCTTTTATCATGCGCTTCAACCATTGTTCCACGGGTCCGGTCACCAAATCCCCGGCTTCTTCCTCGCCTTCTTCGCCTGGCGGTGCACCCGGGGCCCCCACTCCCACGCCTCCGGGAAATTGACGAATGCGTTTGGTTAACTTGGTTAATTCTTGACTCAAGGGTTTCGTTTGAGCATTGACCAGGGCCGGGGGCAATTGGGGGTTGCCCTTTCAACACATATTTTTGGGCGGCGAGCGTCGCGGCTTTGTTCAACAAGGCATTTTCGGTGAGTTCTCCTTTGTAATATTGAATGAGTTGCTCCAAGTCCTTGTGGGGAATCATGTACACCTCATCCATGGGGGTTGACTACAATCGGAGCAAAGTTCCCCATCTTCTACCGCACGACAGCTCTCACAAAGACGGGACTTTAAGATATGTTGGTACTCTCGATACAACAGGTGATATTTATGCTTCCAATAAGAACACTCGTCTTTCCATTTCTCTGTTTCTCGATTGGCCTCTTGTAACAGATGTACCCACGTGGGGAGGGTTAACGAAGACATTGACATAACGCCTGATGGAGTCCTTGAAATAAGCCGCGTCCTTTTTGTTGGACTAACCACTGACGACGTTTTTTCACGGAATGTCGACGACGTCCCAAATCGCGTAGCACCTTTTTATAGGGTTGAAGTTTAGCCAGGATGGGTGGGGTGACGGGAATCTTGTTTTTCAATAAGTTCAAGACCAATTCACTCACAGCATTGATTTGATCGGCATTGGCATGTTGTAACAACTCTTGACGTTTGGAACCATTGGCTTCTTGTAACATGGACCGTAAAAACGGTAATTGACGTCGAAGACGTTGCATCTTTTACCGATGACGGCGACGATACCGTTGATTGGCTTTTTGGATCGTGCGTTTTATACGTTTATCCGTTTCCAAGGCCACGGCTTTCCCCAATCCCGCCATGGCTGGGACCAACAAGTTCAAAAAACCGCCTCGTTGACGACGTCGTCGTCGTCTTCTCCTCAAGGATACCATGAGTGCGACAAGACACGTTGAAGGGCTTTGTTTTGTTCGATGAGGTCTTACGTCTCTTTATAGCCTTGACGGGTATTGCGTTTCAAATCGGACCACCACCCACCGCCTTGTTGTCGTGTTCTTCTTTTTCTTCGTCGTCGTCGTCTTCGTTGGACGGCCATGGTTCTAAGAGTGTAGGACTGAGAGGGAGCGGCTTTTTATCTATCCAATAGTCTTTGGGTCTCAAGGGACGAGGACATCCGTCCACATAGCATAGGGCTTCCACGGGTTGGTACACAAAATGACAATGGTACTCTTGCACACACCGTTTGGGTAACGGCGGAGTGAAATCCACAATGGTATCATCCAAGGTTTGCATCTTGATCAAAAATCCTTCCAGGTCCTCCGAGGGAACACCCCGCCCATGGGTTTTCAATTCGGTCAAAGCTTTGGCATAGGTGGTAAATGCAAACTGACTCATGGTCACTTTAAATCGGTATTGTTTAAAATCGGCCCATCCTTTGACCACGGTGCCCACCGCCGCCAAACACGCCACCAACGTGCTGTTGTCCAACAGGGGGCCAGCAATCATGCCGGCGGCCATCAGGAGTAACGCCAGGCCATTGAGCAAGGCATGGCAACACTTGAAATGATTCAACATTTTGCGATAACACCACCATTGTTGATGGTAAAAGGCATACAGCGAATCTATACGTTGTAACAATTCTGGTGGCAAGGGGACGCCAGGACGTCGGGATCCATTCAATAACGACACGACGGTTTTCATCACGGCGAAACCCGGGACGAAGAGGTTTGTACGCTGGGGGCTCCTCCCTGTTTATAACTGGTCACAATGCTATTGGTCATGGTCACATTAGCAATGTCCCGTCCATGGGCCAATTGTTCTTGATCTTGTAACAGCATGCGTAAACGTCGTTGTAAATCTGCTTGACGCAAGGTACGTGGTGGGGGACTCCCGCTCCAAGATCCTCGAAGGCTGGCTGGATTGGAGGCAGGTGTCAAAGGCGAAGGGGGTGTGAGGCGTCGTCGTCGTCGTCCGCGTCGTCCACCACCCCCACCACGACGGCCACCACCACCACCACCGCCACCGCCACCGCCTCCACCACCACCCCCACCAGCACCACCACCACCACCACCACCACCAGCACCACCAGCACCACCAGCACCAGCACCACCAGCACCCCCACGTCCACCACCACCAGCACCACCAGCACCAGCACCCCCAGCACCACCACGTCCACCGCGTCCACCACCACCACCACGTCCACCACCATCACCCCCGGCACCCGCGGTTGTCCGACCCCCTCTCGCTGTTCGCCAACCAGGTGGACTTGCCGGGGACTCCAGGGTGGTCTGTATACTACAGAAGGATTGACTTCCTACCCCGGCTGGGGAAGAGGTCTGTGCAGGGGGTGCATTCCCCACATCGGGCCAGCCCGCGACTGTGCTGGGAGAGGGAAGATTTGACAAAAACTCATGGAGGGTATCGGGGTGGATTTCCTCCATGGCGACGTCGACAAGGCCTTGGTCTCCTGTCAAAAACAGATCTTGGAAGGCCCTTGGGGACATTTGATTGCTGGTGGTCGCCCCGACCCCAGCGGGGGCCACGGTATCGTACGTTTGCGGAGGTTGACGGTCCTCATCGGCCATGCTAACTCTCTCTTTTTTCCGGTTCCAAAAGGATGTTGTCCCTTTATAGACGTTTTTGATAGGTGCGCGTCCATCCTTCGTCTTTTAACAGGTGATTCAACAACCGTTGTTAATCGGAGGAGGCGGGGTGTAAATCCAAGACCAAATACCCATAAGGGCGGGTGGTGGCTTGATGAAACGTCTCCAACGTGTCTTTCCAGGTGGTCGGAAACGATTGCAGCAACACGTTGCGTACCCCTAATTGATCTCGGGGATTCTTGAACGCCACAATGTAATGGGCATTGCGGGAAATACTTTTGGCATACCGACCCACGGGAAACATGTCTTGGCACAAGTATAGGACCGTCACCCCTTGATGATGCGAATGTTTGGTGAATAAATCCAACACGCGTTTATCGTGACTCCCTTCATCCATTAAATCATCCAAGACGAGGACCCCCTGTCCTTGAGGAAACCATTGGACCAACGCCTCATGATCGGGAATCCCTTCGTGAAACACCACCCCTTGATCTTGCATGCCTTGAAATCGATCTTGCCAGGCCCCATAACAATAATGCACTTGAGTCGGGGGACTTTCAAACAAATCCGGGTTGTCTACCAAGAGTTTTTCCGTAAATACGGTTTTGCCACATCCCGAAGGCCCCACCACCAAAATACTGGAGGGGGTATGAAAACGAAACGGTTTCCCCGTTTGCATGATGACTAACTACCCATTTAAAAAAAGGCACCTTTTTATTGGAGCCGGTGGGACTCGAACCCACGCACAACCTCCTGTTTTTAGGGGATCCAAAGGCTCTACCGACTGAGCTACGACTCCGACACCGTTTTTCCAATCTATTTTTTATTTAACCATTCCATTGATGATACGGATGACAACAGAGTTGATACCATCTCGCTTCTTGACCTACAATCAATTGTTGAAGGCGTTGACCGGCTTGATGGTCATTGCTTACATAATCATGATCAGAAAACTCATTTAAAAACGCTTGCAAGGTCCGTCCACGGGCTTTGGCTTTCAAGTACAACAAGGCGTAATCGCCACAACTCTTGCTTGAAATGGCTTGGAGGGACTTGCCATTGGTTACCACATACTTCCAATGTTGCACGATCCAATCTCGTAACGGGGTGGCTTGCACGTACGTGTCCAAGGGCAAGGCATAACTGTCGAGGACTTCACACACATTTCCCTCGGTCCAGACCGCCAACCAATGTTGTCCGGGTTGATCGTGCGGGTCGGTGTTGACAATGTACCCTTGGCGTTGGGTCTTGACAGGACGCTTGGGTAATCGATCACAGGCCACCGTTCCGTAAAACACCGGTTTCAAGTGGGGGTCGTCGCGGGCTAAATAATCCAACTGCACATTATTCAAGGCCACGTGTTCCATTTCTTCAGTGTTGGTAAATGTTGTACAACACGGCTCCGTTGCTGTCAATCTCCAGCAAGTTCTCAAATTCTCCATACACGAGGACGGTTATATTGGTACCGGGGGCGGCTCCAAATTCCAAGACGAGTTGTAAATCGCCGGTTTGTTTGGGGTTGAGGGTTTGACTGTCTGCACATCCATTGGCCACATTGTCAAACATGAACAAGGTACAATTTTTAGCTTGGCCCCAATCTCCTAGTTCCACCATATTGCCTTTCTTTTTACACCAGGCGCCACTGGCTTGCAGAAAACGGAAGTACCCCAAGTTATCTCGGGTGCCATTGTTGTGCACCAAGTGCAGGGTTTCATAAGGGTATTCTTCTCCTTTGACAATCTGTTTGATGGAGGTCAGACCAAATTTCTGGAAACAGAAGGGATCTCGGGTCACATCCCCATTGAAGGCGCGGCTGTCCAACAACCCTACAATCAATCGGTCCGGTATTCTGTTTTGAAACAGGTTGGGAATGTCAAAACGGGTCAGGTTGCCTTGCATGCTAAGGGTGCGGATTTCACTGCGGACGGTCGGGTAGGCAGCCACTTGTCCTTCATTGTGTCTTTTGGCAGACAAACTCTGGTAGATGGCGTCATTCAAACGCAGTTGACAGACATGAAACCGTAGTTTCACATCGCCTTCCATCAATCGGCCCGCGAGATTCACCCCATTCAAAAACAGGTTCGGGCCATTGAAATGAAATTTCATCTTGATTTCGATGCCTGGCACCAACAATTTGCCGGTGTGAAACACTTCCAGGTGGGGGGTAAACACCAGACTGTGGGTGACGCCTCCAGCATACTTGGACACTTCAGCGACCATGGCAGCCAAGGCTCCTTTTTGATTGGCAGGGAGATCACGGTAGTCATTATGCGGTGCCGCACTGTTGGTATTGTTGGCAGTCCATTGGGGTGAGAAATCCACTTGATTGTACCAGCCTTGGGGTCCTAACACGGTCTTGCCATCTTCTCGGTCATAATTCAGCAAGGTTTCTAGGTACGCTTTGTAATGATAGGTGTCGGATTGAGGACTGATCAACGTGCCATTCAAATGCAAGTCAATTTGTTTGATGATGGAATGGGCCAAATTGTTGACGGGCCACAATTTTTCATTGGCCTCCAAGTTATCGTTCGCACTTTTCTGCAATCTCAATTCCATGGTAAAGTAACTGCGTCCCAAATCCACAAAATCGTCCAATCCCGGAATAATGAATTCCATAGGATTGATGCCTGTGGTGGTGGGTTGAACGGTGACCATGCGATAGGCATTGATGCTAATGTCGGTGGGCGGCACCTTGAAAAGCCGTAACGCGGGGTTGACGGTCCCTTCGGAACGTGGGTGAGCTGGTGGCGTTTGTGTACTCACGTCAGGCATGTTTAACGTCGTCGTCGTCGTCGAGTGGTGGCACCCCGTCGTCGTGAGGGGTTTTTATACCGTCGTCGTGCTAAGCGTTGTCTCAAATCAAACCCGGGCAGTCTCATCACCTCGGGACTCAACCATCCACCACGTTGTCGTCGCATGAGTTTCCAAAAAGGATACAGTCCTCCCCATTGAGACAACCCTCGATCACTACGAATCCGTCGAGGTCGCGAAGGCACGGGTTCCAGCACACTCCCAAAATATCTCGCGCACGTTTGGTTTGCTTGGGAAACAAAGCACTGGCTACCCGCACGGCTTCTTTCACGTTCTTATGGCTCAAGGCTTTCTTGGCTTGTTTGGTAATTTCTTTTTTAAGGACGTCTTCGGCTTTGCGTTTGATACCGCGTGTCAAGCCCGTTTCCAAGCCTCTCTTGATATTACTAGGCAATTTTAAAGGATTTCGCGTGCTTTTAAGGCCTTGGGACCCCCCACGCAAGAGATCCGTCATCAACCCTTTGCCTTGTTGATCATACCACTCATCGGTCCGAAATCGTGTCAAACTTCCCCCACGCATCGTGCTCTTCACGCGTTACCAAGGATCACGATTGGTTGGTGTCACAGGACTCGTCTCTTTTTATACCGTCCTCATCGTCTTCTTTTTCGAAACGCGGCTTCCAACCCTTTTTTGGCCCCGTAACTCGCCGCACCCCCCGCGGCACCCAACGCCACGGCTTTCCCTCCAGCGATCAAGGCTGGAATCAGCGCATCCAGGGGCAATAAGCCCCCTCGTTGCCTTCTTCGTCTTCGACGTCTTCTCGTCTTGGGCATCTTGTTGTGATTGGTCACTCCCTTGGTCAAGTCCTCCCCTTTTTATGTCTTTTTGAAGTGTAACGTGACAATGGTATGGCCATCACCAAACTTGACCAAGTCTCCTCCCCTACCATTCGTTTCGGCTACTTGAACGTGAATGATTTCCACCACCTCGTTACGAAGAGCCATGTATTGAATGTGCAACGGTTCAAAGTACAGGGTGCCGCGTCCTTGTCGCTTGTACTGGATTTCACGCAACAAATCGGTCACGCGGTTGCCCACCACCGCGCTGCCTGCGATGTCCGAGTACACGTGCAATGATCGCGTGGGTTCCCCCACCACCGCCCGAAACGCCATATTCAAGTTGGTGAAACGCCAATTACAACTCATGCTCAATTGTAAATAATCCGGTAAAATCGAACGCACCGTCCAAAAGACCGGGTTGCTCTGATCGTCGTTCACATCGTTCCAATCGTTGCCAATCGGTTCTTTCATGTTGGGGATTTGATCCCCCAGGAATTCTTGCTGTAAGTTCGGACCCAAAATCAACCCACTGCTAATTTTACGTAACCATCCCATCTTGAGCGCTAACTTGGTGTAGATGGTAAGGGCCGGTGTTTTGTTGCCACAATGGCAGACATTTGTGTTGTCGATGAGCAGATCCTCCCCTTCCCACTTGAACTTGACGTAGGTGTGTTTGCCTTGATCATTGGTAAACCGGCCTCCTTGAATCGCCGTTTCGTGGCGTCGTTGTTCCAAGTGGGCAATCGTGGCTTTCATGAAACTCACGCCATCCACCACCCAATCCAAATCTTGGACGTCTTGGATCAGGGTTTGCGTCGTGCCTATGCGCGCTGCCATGGTGCCATCACTTTTACCCGGGGCGGGATAGGTGATCTCCCAGGACGTCGCTAGGATGTACCCATCTTTCTTCACCAGCTGGTACAAATTCACGCGGGTATCCGGTAAGGAAATGGCACTCAACCCCACTTGCCATCCACCCCCCGTGAGCTGTAACGGTTGCGGTAAACGAATCTTGAAGGAATTGGCTTGGTTGTGGGGAAATTCATGGCGGTTGGCATGACTGGGTAATGTCACGTAGAACGACATCTTTGTCTTCTTCACATCACCACCACCTCCCTTTTAAAGTGCAGGGTGAGGAGGGTACGTCCTTTGCCAAATTGGACTAGATCCCCATTGGTTTCGGCCATCTGGGTTTCCACGATTTCCACCACTTCGTTGCGTACTGGGACATATTGAATATGGCGAGGTTCAAAGTGGGTGGTGTTTTGAGGCTGGTACTTGATTTCTCGTAAGAGATCCGTGATGCGACCTCCTACCATACTGCTGGTCCCTACATTGCAATACACGTGCAAAGGACGCGTCGGAGCAAATTCCGACGAGGGACGAAAGGTCTCGTTCAAATTCACAAACCGCCAAGGGCACGATAGACTCAACTTCACATAATCCCCCTCCACTTTCCAAAAGGTGGGTTTGTTGCTGGTATCGCGGACATCCGTCGGGGTGGGAATGGTGGACATGCCTTGAAATTCTGGCAAGAGATTCGGACCCAATCGATACTGACCGGGAGACACTTGTTCGATCCATCCCATTTTCAGGGCCAAGGTTCTGCCCCATGACACGTGCACTACTTGAGCTTTGTAATCCACATGGGTGGTATTCAACAACAAATCCCCTTCGGAGGTCCATTCAAAGGTCGGGACCAATTTGAGGCCATCGTTCTCTGTCCATTTGTTGAGGGGTTTGGTTTGTTTCGCACGTTCTTGCTGGTAACGATACACCAGTTGATGAAAAAAAGTGCGATCCCGTCGACGAGGCCATCTCCTTTTTCATATCTCGACCGTAGACAGTGAGTTCGCGACGTTCATGGTACCATCGATCGTTGCCTTGATCGTCTTGGGAATACACCCGTTCGTGCCATCGTACATACAACAGAGGATGGGAATCGCCCACTCCTCCTTCTTCCGCTACCACGGGAATGGTGGGTAAGGATAAGCTCACCATGCCTACCATCCATCCTCGTCCCATAAATCGGATGGGTTTCGGCAATCGGTTTCTGAACTGATGAGCTTTGTTGCCAGGAAACTCCTTGGTACTCGCATGACTCATCAACGTCACGTAAAACGAAGAATTGGGCACCCACGTCATGTTAGTCGCGTCGGCGTCGTCTTTTGGGTGGCTTGGGTGGACTTGTCTTTTTCCTCTGGGGTGGTTGGAGAGAGGTCACGTCACCACGAGCAATCCAACTATTGTACTTGTCCGGCCATCCTTTCCACTTGACCAACCATCGATCTTTTTGTCGCTTAAGTACCTTTTCAATGCGAAACACGTCGGACACATGGACTTTTTGTAAATCCTCTTCATAAAACGTGCCTTGGACGGGGGTATCATCCCATTCGTGAATCTTATACGTGGGCACAGGTCCCGGGACAACGCGATGCACCACAAACACTTCTTCGGTCCAACCGGGTAAATAGCCTTTTTCAAAGGTGCGATGAATCTTATTGAGACGGACACGATCTCCGACTTTGAATTTGGGGTTTTTCTGACCTTTCCATCGTTTGGCGTACAATCGTTTCCATACCGCTTCTTCGTTGTCCCATGTCACGTCTTGAGGGGCCATACCAATACTTCGATGACGGGTGGCATTGTACCCTTGCACCAACTCGGGTAAGACATCGTCAAACCGTAAGGTGTTGGCCGCGGTAAAATACCGGTACAACCGTTCTTTCAAGGTGCGGTTAAATCGTTCCACCACACTGGCTTTCGCATCCCCTTCGGTGGAAAAATGATGAATGCCTTGCTCGTCAAGCCATCGTTGAAACGTCCGATTATAAAATTCTTTCCCTCGATCCGTTTGCAATCGGTTGGGGTGTCGTCGTCCTTGTTTCAAAATCTTCTCAAAGGCTTTCACTAGGGCCACGCCGGTTTTGTCTTTCAAGGGTTGCACCCACGCGTATTTCGACAAGACATCCACGACCGTCAACAAGTATCGTAGGCCCCGATTATATTTGGCCAGCGGTTGCACTTCGACTAAATCCGCCACCCATTGATCGTCCAACCCTCCGACGATCACGGGGACGGTGGGAAAACGTCGACGTCGCGGTTTATGTAACGTGTAGGCCAAATCCCGTTCCAAGACCCGTTGGGCTTGTTTCAAAGGGAGACGATGGGCTTTGGCAAACCGTTGCACGTCTCCTAAACTCCCTGGGGCACGAGGGTCGTGGTAACGATTCAACCATGATGGGGTGTTTTTCTTTCGAGGGGCCATACCTTCTGGCATTCATCCCATAAGGTCGGTATGGAAGGGATAGTGTCGGGATGCGCCTTTTGAATGATTCGATACCATCGCCATGCGTCCGGATGCGCTTTTAACCATAAGACAAACACCACCCATCGATACAGGTTACGATCCACGTGGGTTTCTTCAAAGATCTGGAGAGGATGCGTGTCCTCGGGACATGGGGAAATAGGGATGTTGGACCCGGGTTGATGATCATATAACACTTGGCAAAGCGATTGGTGGCATTGCCATTGCACCAGAGACAACAGACCCTCCCACGCATAACACATCCACACAGCAGACTCCATGGTCCTATTGATAAAAAATTTTATTCGTTCTCTCATTTAAAAGAGACCGTCATACACGACACTCTCTAGACCTTTCTGCCAGTTCTCGACACTGTCACTGTACTTGGGGGGTGGTGGCGCTGGGGCCACCATCATTTCTTGACGGTTCTTGAGCTCTTGAATCCCTCGTAGCAATTGTTTCTCATAGTCTGTCAGGGGTCGGTCCTCTTTCCTTCGAGGGGGCGGTCCTGGGATGTCCACGCCACGCTTGGGATACCCTTGAGCATCGCGGCTGGGTGGTTCAGCGAGTGGATCGGCTTTTTTGGGTGGGTTGTCATGAAACCAGCTCCAGTACTTTGGACCCAACGGTTGATCGGCCCATCGGAAGAAGCCACACGTTTTCTTGGAACAATTCAGAAACAAGCGATCGGGGTTCTGGGTGGAATGGCTCTGTTGTAGCGTGGCGGGTTCACGGCAAAAGCATTGCAAACAAGTCCACATGTCCAACACTTCTGGATGAGGTTGACTATACACGGCTTTCATATAGTCAGGAGCTTGATCTTGACCACAAAACAGCAAACAGGGTTGGATGGGACATTTCACATACTTCCATCCCTTTTGAGATTCTCGTGCCTCCAAACGCACGTCATGGCAAGGGCATACCATGGTGTCCACCGAACTGGGAGGATCTTTGTCATACCCGGTCGTCAATGTGAATTGAGGTGGTGTCGATTGCTCCACCATGTCATTCAATTCTTTCATCATATCTTCCACCGCGGCTCGGGTGTCTTCCACCACCTCGCGCACCACCGGATCACAGTCCCCGGGCGTCATAGTTTGAATGGTCTTCTTCTTCTTCTTCCCCGTAGGGTGTTCGCTTCGCTTTCTCTTCCGATCAACAGACATCCTGCTCAAAGGTTGTTTTCTTCACCCACCCCATGCCTTTTTATACCCATGACCCTTGGCTGTCATTGGTCAGTTTCTCCTACCCATATAAGGACCTCTCATCTTCCCATTGGTCAGCTTTTCCCTATCCAAATAAGGTCCTCTTGTCTTCCCATTGGTCAGGTGTCCCTATTTAAGGAGCTCCCTTGGTCTCTAGATCTTCATTCTCAAAGCAATGCCCCCCGACATCGACATGATCGGAGAACACGATGTGGATGCCTTGGAACTGCAGATTGGTCATGGCCATGTGGTGTACACCGGGGGCGCCAAAGGTACCGACGAACTCGTCGAACAACTGGGTAAACAGTTTGGGATGCAAGTAGAAGTGCTAGTCCCCCCGAACCATCCTCGAGCGACTTTCATCACCCCGTCCACCGTGGAAGTCCTCATGCTGGCCAACCCCCATCTTTACCAGGCGGCGGAGAAACTAGGGAAACGAATGCCCAGTCATTTTTACACCCTGCAATTGCTGCAACGCAATTATCAAATTGCCAAGAAAGCCAACACGATCTATGCCTTTGGCATTTTGGAACAGGATAAGAAACGCGTGAAAGGGGGTACCGGTTGGACCGTGCAACTGGCCATGGATCAAGGCAAACCCGTCTATCTGTTTGACATTCCCAGTCAATCATGGTACCGGTCGGACCATTACTACCAAGTTAACGAGAATGCCGCCACCCTGGTCACAGGCAGTCAATTTGTCCCTTGGGGACCCAAAAAGCCCACCCTTCATCAAAGCAGTGCTATCGTGGGATCCCGGGATGTGGACAGCAACACCCGAGCCGAAATTCAAGCCTTATTCAACCGCACGTTCTGTCTCCCCGAGAACATTGATCAATTACGCCTGGAACTGGAAGACTTTCATTTGTAATTGTACATAGCCTTTTCAATTTCTTAGTTTTTATTTTTTCCCATTGTACATAGCTTTCTTTTTACTTTTTATTTTTTGAATTGTAGATAGGAATGCCCCAACCCGCGTGGCAACAACACGAACACCCTTTGTAAAAAACATCCCCTCTTTTTTAATTAAAATAAAAAAGCTCACAACACTGAGTTTGCACGTGGATTATAAATAATTTGTCTTGACTCACAGCAGCCTTGACTCACAATAAAAAACTCAAGAGGAATGTTCAAAGTCTATTTACACAAATAAAACACGTCGTACACGACTGACTCGCTCCTTTCTTCTCTCCCGTTCCTCCTGCTCCTGTTTTTTGACTTCCCCGTAAAAATGACTGATGGTCAACCATGAATCACCACAGTATAGTTCCGGCAGATGCGCAGCCATATAAAAATCAAGTTGCTCAAACAGCCCCATGCTAATTGGCCAATATCGCTCCTCCATGGTCGGTACTACCCATCGCTCAATCCAAGGGATGATGCGATGCGCCAGCCCTCTCTTTAACTTACGGTAAGTCACTGGTTGAAGAGGTAACCCATTCTCCGGCTCAACAAAACACAACAAAAATAAACGGATGAAGGCCTCCACGCGTTGTCGATTCAGGGGACGCCATGATTCCTCTCGCCTTTGGTACATGCGCGTAATTTGGCGCTGGAGGGGCGATTGCTCCGGGCCAACTCTCCTCCTCAATGAGTCTGCTCCTCCCACGTTCACAACACTGGCTAAGGAGCCCAAGGGTTTTCTTGTTTTCACCATTTTTGGGCTCAACTGACATAAGTCACCAAGGACCGGCTCAAAGCTAAGAGTGACGTCCTGGGGCCTCACTTGACCTATATACCCTGATCCGCGCAATGCCTCATGGGCCATCTAAGGAGGGGGGAGGGGGTCCCCCCACCCCTTCCCCTCCCAAAGCATCATGGGGTCTCCTTCTCATTGGTTCATGCCCTCGTCCACGTGACCCTTTTTTCTCTATAAAAACCACCGTCCCATTTCATGTTTTCACACTCATCGATGATCCAGTCCTCAGTCCAGAAGCCCAACAAGGGGATTCTCATGAAAAAAGAGGGATGTCTTCCTTTTCGTACTGATAGTACACCTCAACCATGTCGTCGTTAATGACGGACACGTGCCGTATATCCAAGGTATCTGTATCCAAAAACTGGTGCAAGGCTTTGCAGAAACGGAGAAAGGAATGCTCATTATGGAATAGGAACACTCATATCAAAAGGAATACTCATTACATCATGGAACAGGAACACTCATTAAAAGGAACACTCATCAAAAGGAATACTCATTAAAAAGGAAACTTATCAAAAAGGAACACTCATCATAGAATAGGACAACTCATATTAAAAGGAACCCTCATTAATAGGAAGTCATCAAAAAGGAACACTCATATTATCAAAAGGAACTAATAGGAACACTCATATCAAAAAGGAATACTCATTACATCATGGAACAGGAACACGGGCTTTGCTGTTTACTTGACATTCTTGTTCGTTTGCAACCATTTCATCGAAAGGAAAATGGATTGTTTGGACAGAAGTCAAATGCGAGCAACATGGATTTCCACAATTTCATCCGTGATGAATACTCCTCGAAAACAGAAACCATTTAGGTCGTTGATAATGAACACGTGCCCTGGTGGCCAGGTCCCTAGATCCTGCTTCTGCTTCCTCTTCGAAATGGAACTCATCAAAAAGGAACACTCATCAAAAGGAACACTCATGTTATCAAAAGGAACTCATCATGGAATACTCATATTTAAAAAGGAACCCTCATATTAAAAGGGCATCGAATAGGTCCACTCCAATTACTCCTCCTCTTTCCTCAGTTATGTGTTCTTCCTCTTGAACCATCAAAAGAACGTGGGAGGAGACAGAAGCCACTCCTCAACCCACACTCAATGGAATAGGAATCCAGAAGCCACTCCTCAACCCACGACAAACACAGGTCATCAACACACACCACATTGTCCGGGATCCTCAAACCTATCAACTGTACACTGAACCGAGCAGCAAGTTCTATCAACTGGTCTACAACAAGCGAGTGATTGATCCCCACACATTCAAGACGTACCCCTATGGATATCAGTGAAGGAACATTCATTCAAAGGAACACTAAAGGATTTCGTTTGTAAAAACCCCAGGAACATTAAATTTTTTTTTCTAACATGGCGTCTCTTTTTTTTTATTATTTTTTATTTTTTGGAGTCCAGGGATCACCCCCGATGCTCAAATTGGACTTTGGACTTTGAGCCCGCGTTTTCTCAGCGGTTTTGCTCTATCCTGAGCCCACGATCCTTTTTCATACTGCTCAGCGGTTTCCCATCCTAAAACACGTGACTTCCGGTTTAAACCACTTCCGGTGACGTCACTTCCAGTTCCGGCCATGTGACTTCCGGTTGCCTGAGCCCGCGATCGTTTTTTCCCACTGGTCAGCGGTTTCCACCTGCCGTTACTACGCAACCCCATAACCAATCACACATTAGAACAGGGGGTGTGTATGCAAATTAACGTGAGAAATTTGCCCCAATGAGCCCACATTACTACTCATTTGTCTCCAGTAATAAAGAAGTTTATTTTTTTCCCAATTGCTCGCATTTCTGACAGGATGTTCTCTCTTAGATCTTAAGCCGAACACTTGGCGGCTTCTTCGCAGATTTCAATGTGCTTTCCTTTCGCCTTTCCTTTCGTCTTTCAGGTCCCGGCAGCTTGGGTAGTCTTACCCAGCTCAAATAATGATGCCTTCGGCATTTTACAGCCGACTTGATATTATGACTTTAAAATTTCCGTTTATTGCCCCCCTTTGAACGGCACTCGTACTTAACGAAAGTCGCTTTCCAACATAAAAACACGCAGAATTTGACACCATTCTTGTCGGCATGTTTGTGCTATTGTTGTAAGGCGGTAAGTTGAGCCTCCCCTCTGTCAACTGCAGGTAATTATCCTGATACCTAGGTGTTTTAATCTCCTCAGACCGGAAAAAGTTTCCAAATCATATTTTGGCTTTTTTCTCGAAACTAATTTTTCAAGAAATTGGGCGCACATTTTAAGTTCACGTTCAGCGAGTTTTCAACCATTTTAGCTCACATTTGGCAACAATGTTGCCACATAATTTGACACCAAAACTCTACCTCCGAATTTTATTTTTTGCTTTCATTCAAAAGTTATGAGCCGTAAAAGAAAGAGGAGAGGTGTTTCTTTGAACTTCAAAGTTTAACTGAGTGCAGAAAATAAACCAGGCCAGATACAAAAATTCCGAGACACGGTTTTTGAGACAAAGGTGTGAGGAATTCGGCGCGATGTTCGTCTTTCTCTCCAGATCATTCTTGACTGGAGCCGAACCGATTTTGTGAACGATGTACTTTTTAAAAACGTAGTCTCTATTTTCGACACAGTTGTCTGTTTTCTTTATCTAAATACGTTTTCGTAATCTTCAATTATTAAGCTTTCAGAAAATATATAGTTTGTCAGGGTCCTTGTGAAACGTCTGACGCTCAAACGGTGAAAACGCAGTGTTATCATTTGGGGTACCCTGATACCTTAACGGACACAAGAAAGAGTTTTTTAGTCGAAACTTTTTGTAGCCTTTTCTGGATAAACCAGGAAATTAGTAAAATTAGTAAAACAGTAAATTACACGTCTAACTGTGAGTTTATTTTGTTGTGACTGTGTAATCTGTCACATCTGACATTGTGCTGACAGAATATGCCAACTCATGCATTTGAAATCTAGTTCATATAAAGAGAGAACTAAAAGCAAGGGAGGCTAGAATCTACGGTGGGCTACTGAATTTTGTCGAAACAAAACACTTATCGGTGAAAACCAGATAAGTATCAACAAAATGTGCTGAAAGGGTCTTCTTGTATTTGTCTTTCCTCCAACATATGCACTAAGAAAAAAAGTTCCGCAAAAATTTACTCCATTCAGCACTGTCGAAGGTCTCGAAAATAGATACAAACATCACCTTTCGACATGTAATGTGAAATCGTGTTGGTGCTTATCTATTGAACCGTCTATTTCGTTCAGAAACAAAACGAAATTAGCAACAAAACGTTCACTGAATAAAAAGATGAAATCGCGCGCATTCGTCGACATTCGGTACACTACAAGTTTATTTAGCTGCTAAAAGCTTTACGAAGAAGGATCGCCCGAAGGTACTCCCCTTGCGATCTTCATGTTTTTTCACCTGTATTTCCATTGCGTGTACTTAAAAACCGAGGATGTTTGAATTCCAACTGAACGCGACTTCTTAAAAATGGCAAAGTTAATCCCGTTTTTCCGAATCGCAAAAATAGCTCCTGCAAAACAAAAAAATCGCCCATCCGGCAAATTAAGTTCGCGTAAAAATTTAGTGCTATGCGATATTCACCCTCTCCTATTTAATTTGACAAATGTCTACGTTTGTTACTTGATTTTACGCATACTGCCTATTTTTCGTTTGCTCGCGGCTAAGTATAAAGCCCTGGCCAAATGAAGTCGCAAGTTATCTCAAGTCAGATGAAAACTTGCATTTAACTTAAGTCTCCGTTTGGCCATAACTTGCGATTACTTGCGATGACTTGCGTTCACTTTGATGGAGCTCAAATTTGCATGCAAGTAAGTGAAGGTTTTCACCGTTTGCGGCCACCCAAAGCCGGCAAGTCGTCGCTAGTTGGCTTCAGTATTGTTTTTCTTTGTACGGGCACGCGTGCAAGGCTGCACTGAAATTGCTCTTTTTCTACTTGCGTTGAACTTGCGTCTACATGCGAGTCCTTTTTACCACCCTGATCGCAAGTTTGTGTTCCCAAGTTCACATTTTCGAACTTGTGTTGACTTGTGACTCCGTTTGGCCGGGCTTAAGAAAAATGTTGCATTCGATATTAATGAAAAACACCCTGTAAATTGGCATTTCCATTTTCTATCTGCTAATACAAGTATACTCATAAGGGCTACTCAAACTCTGGATAGCGTATGCTATTCACTTCCGAGCGAAGCAGTTTTCTCCTAGTGCGAATTTTTGCCGCCATCTATAGCTATTAGGAGATAAAATGTGTAATATGCTACTTAAAATGTCAACTTTCATCTACACACTGATAACAGTGGTCAGGGTTGTGGATTGCTATACCCATCTGATCGGCTTCACTTCTGTAAAACACTTGAACTGAGAAGCCCATACACTGAATGAGTTTTAACCGATTGCACTCCTTTATTGCCATCTGGTTCTCGGAGCTCATGCCAAATTAATGTCTGAAGTGTGTGAACGCTCCATTTGTGGAGTAGCAGAACCTTCCCAGTTCAAACCCAGTCTGCCTGCTTGAGCAGGTGTAATTTGAATCTTTTGCCGTCGTTTCTGTGAGATTTTCTTCAAAGCTTCCATAAATATTGGCATTCTAAAGGTGTACACAAATGGGTTGACCATCGAATTTGCCAAATGTAGAGCATTCACAAATAACACCACGGGCGGGGGAAAACATCGTAGGCAGAAGTCTTTGGTAGTATACACAACAAACGCTGGAAGCCAAAACAACAGTGACACAGCGGTGACAATGAATATTGTTCTAGAAAGTTGTAAGTTATGCTCGGTAGACTGTCTGTCGTTAACTTCTATTTCAGCTGTAGTGTGGCGCAGTCGATTGCGTATCTTAAGATAGCTTGCACATATCACCAAAAGCGAAATAAAAAGGCACGTATGAATGGCGAAAAAAACATATGCCCTGTCCACTTTATAGTAATACATCGATACTACAGACAGACCACCCATGCATATCCCAACTACCCAAATGATAGCGATGCTGTAAATGTAAACGCTGGTGTTCAGTACACGGTGGCGAATGGGCCATAACACGGTGAAAACCCGCTCCAGAGAAATAAGAGCCAGGAAAAGCACAGACGTACTCGAAGCAAGGAGTTGAAGCGCTGACGGTGGACTCTTTATACTATTTTCTTGTCCTCTAATTGCCTTCATTCTAGGGATCTTCTCAGTCGCTAGGACGATGGGTTCTGCGATTCCCACAAGTAAATCAGCGACTGCAAGGTTGATCAGGAGAAAACAAGTTCGTTTATGATGGAGTTTCTGCGTCCAGAATACAAAAATAGTAAACGCGTTTCCAAAGATGATTAAAAATGATTCCAGAACGTAGATAACGACGAATACTATGGCCGTTGAGCTTAGCATGTCTTTGTCGATTGCGGTGGGTGTACCCTTTTTTCTCGGGCTCAGTAGTTGTGAAGATTGTTTTAGTCCTAGGTATCCAAATATTCAGTAACGTAATAAAGTTGTATAACTCAAGCTCTGAAATGCCAAACTGTCATTCACCACACGTACAGTTTAAACAGAAGAGAGTTGCGAAATATCTTACTTTGATCTAAATGTCAGAAGAACGTGTTATTTATATTTAAATTGCAGTAGTTAAAATTCTGTTTTGAATAATACCTATGACAGCGGTCACGTTTAGAGACCATTCTCTTCGACTATGTTAACTCAGTTTCATTCAATTTCAGAGAAAAGTGTCTCTTTAAAAGGACATTTGTCCTGAGATTTGAAGCGACAAACCCAGATGTATCTTCTTTTTTTTTTTCAACCTTTTGTCTTGACAGCCAAGGTCTTTGATGATAAATAGCCATGTTTAGATATTTACATTAGTTTTGCCTGTGTAATAAATCCCTCTGTGCTATGATGAACGTTTGTTGCCGAGTTTGATATTGCACATCTTGGATGTCCGGTCACATCCATTACTTTCCCAGTAAATTATATTTGTAGAAAAGTTCATTATAATTATTTTTCTTCTGAAAAACTTCTGAGATGAGGTTCAAGCGCGAATTCGGTAGTAACAATTTGAGTTTCCGAATATTTGTCTCCAAAATTAAATAATCTATCAGCACGCATCGTTATAGGATAATCTAATCTATTTCCCTTTAATTTGGGAATTCCGTAAACTTTTACGATTATCAAATTATAGAAGCATAGGCTCAAAGTTAGGGCAGCATGACGATTGAGTGATTTTATTAGCGATTTCAGCAGAGTAGATAAGTATTTACAATGCTAAAAGACTAAGATTTTTTTTTACGAAAAACCTTCTAAACACTAAACAGTATTTTCTCCGAAAACAGTAAACATTAAAATATTGGCCAATTTAACAGCAAACACTAAAAATTGTGGGCAAATAACACTAAACTCTAAACCCCATTCAGACCCTCAGACAAGGTTTTACGTTGTCGTAAATTTTAAACGGTCTTTCAATATTGAATAAAAGTAATCAAAACAAGATTTCAGGTGAAAGAAATAACCACATAATACATAATTTGTTCAGTAACACCAAGTAAAATTACTAGCGTTTTTCGGGCGGCCTGATTGGCTACTCAAACTCTGGATAACAAGTTTTTGCCCATCTATCAGAAAACACCACATGCCATGTTAACTAAGACAATCAGATTTAGCTCGGTGTCGAAGAACACTGGTTGATTTTTACCTCCCCACTTCGCGGCTCGGTAAGTATTCACCAGAATTCACCGCCACTTCGGTGAATAATTGTTACTCTCGAAATCGAGTTGCTATAGGCAACGAGGCGTACAGTTAACAATTGTCTATTCGATCACATACAGCGACATTGAGTGTAATAAGGGACCGGTCATTATTTATCGCCTGGGGGGGTGCAGAGTATTTTCGTTGCTACACCGTAGGATTTACCTGATCCCCCCGTAAAGTATTTAGTTTTTTGATGATCCCCCTTATCGGTAGTGGAGGGTTTCATGATCCCCCCCCCTCCTCCCACAGCCACCGAAAAATGACAGTTTACAATAAAATATACAATAGAATACAATTTTAATGCCCATACGTGGGACGAGGTCTCCCTCAATGTTCGAGCCAGAGACTCATGTATAAAACGTAGGACTTAAAATTAAAATACACTAAAGTATATGCTATTAAAAGTATATAAAATTTATCTCACCCATTAAAAATAGAATGATAAAAAGGACGAAACTAACACCACCCCCTCCCCTTACCCTTACCCTTACCCCATACTTTAATATGCAAGTGATATCTATAATGGTACTTACGTCTCATGGACCTTGAACAACAACTGCGGTTATTTGTTCATCAGATATGAACTGAATTGTCGTGGAAGGCTACTCTGTTCATCCAAATCCGCGAAAACAAAGTCATTGTCGCTCTCTGCCTCCTCATTTTCGAATTCTTCATCCTCCGATTCCACTTCATCTTCATCACTCGACAGTTCTTCTGCAATTACATCCTCATTGTTGTGTCGGTAATAGTGACATCGAATAGCCTTCACTTTGTCAAGCTTCCGACCGACAGTAGTCAAACCATGCTTGTTAAGATACAAGTCAAGTTCTCTTACTCGCAACTTTTCCACTTTGCCACCCTCAATGAGGGTGTTCCATTGAAAGTCCTTATATGTTCGTCCGGCCTCTTGCTTCCTTCGCTCCTCAGCTGCTCTTGTTCTTATGTCCTTTCTGATATCAATATCCTTCAGATGATTAACATATGTAATAACATGCTTCTCATCGACATTATATTTTGTGCAGAAGCTCTGGATGGTATCTCGATTGTTTATAATACTGTCAGAATGTTTATCATACAGGTCCTTAAGACATTTTCTCGGGAGATAGTCATCTGGTGTCCTGCCTGTCGATTTCGTTTGATAGACATCCATGAAATGTCCAGGATTGTTTTGGTCTGGCACAGGTTGCGGAATTCTCTCCGTTTCTGGTCCGACCCATCTATTGTGAGAACACCAAGAACAGAGATTGGAACTTCCATCTCTTGACTCCCTACAGGCATCACGACAGAATTCCATAAAGAGTTCTCCACGAATATAGTGGTCTTCCACAAACGATTCGACCTTTCTGAAGTATGCTGCACCAGGCACTTCTGCTTTGTTTCTTTCTGATGCACCCCGATGGTTATCGAGGTAAACAGAACTGAAAAAGAATAATTCGTCAGGGGGCTCACTCACTTTACTCTTGATATATTCTTTAAGGACAGGGGCATCGTCAATTCTCTCGGCAACCTGACTGCATACGTACCAGGCATTTTTCTCCATTCGTTTCTTTTCGTACTCTTCGTACGACTGGAGAGACATTTGTTTGATTTCCTCTTCTGAAAGATCCTCAAACCTCCTATATTTTTCCCATTCTAGAGTTGCGCCATCCACATGTACAAGAGCATCAGAAATTGCCGAGTTTGTCCTTTCGGCTTCACCTTGCCCGCTGTCGCCCCTTGAACGAGTAGTCCAGTACCTCTTGTGAACCTATAATTTCAGAGGCATTCTAAAACAATATTGCTCATTGTCTTCAGGGATAGGTGCATTGTTTGTGCCCTTATCTTATTGTTCTTATGGCCAATCATGTGAGATGTTCAATGAGGTGCTGGTCGACTCCCTTGAACGATGACATCGCACTCGGTAATCGGAATTGTGAATCCTTGCTAACTCAGCGTCTCGAAATCTTACTTCATAGTTTGAAACCCCAACGCCCGGACCAGCATCTGTAAGGTCAGCCCATCGTGGCTTTACAGGTGGAAGGCAGAGATCTCCAAGAACTTCAAGCCCATGTTTACATGAAGTAGTTACCTTCAAAATCCTGTCCTTTCTCGCATCTTTTTCCATGGAATCAACTTCTTCTTTAAACAAATCATCAACGGCATCTAAAATGCGTTTCGTGACTGGTATTATCTGACTAGCAAACAGAGCCCTGTTGTGCTCTGACATTTCTGTGTCCTCGCAAAACTGCAGCAAATTATCAATCCTTAATTTCAAGTGTTTCGCTCTCTCTTTTTCATAAGTGAAGAATTTACAGTTACTTTCTGTTTCTCCGGTTATGTTGTCTAGGTCATCTGACTCTGTCATATCATAATAAAGAAAGAGGTCATCGTGTAGTCGCGCGCAGCATTTACGAAATCCCAGTGAATACTGTGGACTGCCGGGTGTCAGTTCGTCAACCTCAAAAGCCAATGGATCCTCATATCGCAAACGGAGCGTTTCGCTGGCCCATACAGTGCCTGACGATCCCACTATTGCCTTGGGCCGGACAAATACATAATGCCGATCCTCCTCAGTTATCAGCTTTTCTTCACTTTCATTCATTACACTAGTCTTCGTGAAAACACGGTGAGAACCCGGAGTCACATATACCATTTTCTCAGGCCAGTCGTACTTTGGCAACTTCCTTGCTTTAGAGTGATCTGATATTGTCAAGATCCTAAGATTTCTGGCTTTGTCAAAACCTTCAGATGTACCTGGTCTAAGGTAGGCCTTATCATCGGTGCTTCTCATGAAGCAAAACTTTCTCGCGCTGGAATTTCGGGCACCCCAGAATCGTCTTTTTATGTTTTTGACGTGTGCTCGCTGGTAGTGAGTGTTTTCGTTTGTGTTCTCTTCGCCTTTTGGTGGCTTTTTCCAACAAAAAAGGCCTTTTCCACAATGGCGCTTCGCTTGGAGACTTCTTTTGTTTCTCGGTCTAGCCCTGTTGTACACTGTTGTAGCGGATTTAATTAACTTCTTCCCACGTTGAGCTAGTCGGTAGTTGGCTATTGAAAGAAGGTTTTTTTCTTCACCCTCTGGCCGGTATAGAGGACCATATCATGCCGTCTACCATGATAAGATGATTTATCCTCAATTGCCTTTGCAATAAATTCTTCATCTTCCTCATCTAGCTGGAGCTTTGGACCTTGGTTTAACAACTTTCGCCTCTTTAGTCGATTACATTCGATAAGGCTTGAAGCTTGGCGCTTCAGCATTTGGCGTTTTCTCTGATAATTACTATCGGTGGGGTCGCAGTGAAGAAGCCCCTCCGTGTCTTTAACTTTTTCCTTGAGTTTTTGTACTTCGCTTTGGATTTCTTTTAACGTTTTGGATGACCAGATACTTGTTTTCTTTTGATACAGGTTTTCCTTCTCTTTTATCTCCTTCTGTAGCTTTTCCTTCTTGGAATTTAAGCGCAACCTAACAAGGTCGGCTGCCGCCTCATTAGCATTTTTTACCTCTTCAACTACGAATTTAACTCTCTCCGTCATAGACGGAAGATTGTCAGGATCGAAGCCTAGGACTATCATTTCTTCCCTAGAGTATATTGATCGCAAAATAACTCTAAGACAAATTTTATCCCATTCTGAGTCCATAGTAGAAACGATACCTTGCACGGTTTCCTTATCAAGAACAAGAGCACCATTTCCACTTTTGGTACCACATGCACTAAAAATATCCAAAAGCAACCACTCCAAATCGACTTTGTCAGGACGGAGTGCGATATACTCGAAACCCTCACTTATGCGAATGATATTGATCCTGAGACCATGTTTTTCATGAAGTAAAGCTTCGCGAAAGGCAACTCTCTGATATTTTGTTGGTGCCCCAGAGTGAAGAGGTTGAAACGCGAGAAAGTACACCAGTGCTTCTTCAAAGGAGATTGAAGACTTAATTCGTGTTTTAGCATTGGCATCTTGCACCGGAAGGAAAAGTTGATCTAAGACATAGAGCAGACCTTGAAATTTGTGCTTTTTTCCTCTGAAATTGCTCTCGATAATTCTTCCTCAATAATACCCCTATTTTGCTCTAGAGTGCAGCTTTGTTGAGACTTTAGAATCACCATCTTCTTTTTTCCCTGAAGAAGTTAAAAGGTAATAACGTCTTTATAGATCGAAAAATTCACAGTTATTTACACATCTTAAATATTTTTTAATGAAACTATGGGCTTGAGAAATGAATATTAACGATTCACCCAGGAAGGCATAGGTGCGCGACAACTGCAGACTAGACTGCGTGCGACGCGGTCTAGATCTTGTAGCGAGCGGCGAAACCGCGAGCTGCGAAAAGCGCTGGCGCGGACTCGCCTTATTCTCAATAATTAAGTTGGATTTTTTTAGCATTGTTTTTATATCAGGGTGGAGTTCCACCGGTATCATTGGCGCTGCAAAGAACGCTCGAAGTAGCGAAATTCGTTTGAGTTTAGTATTTTGTTAACATGTTGACAGTGTGTTACAATAAATTTGTTCCTATTGTTTCTACAAGTTCCGTTTCTTTGTGAGGTCGCGTTAATTTTCTTAAGTTTGAAATCTTTCGATTTACTTTCTTTTATAGGAAAGTATTTTCCCTTCACTTTGCGTTAATTTAAATCGCGTTAATTTCGCTGTAATATTAAAGGTAATCTGAGAAGTCTGATGGACTGTAGTCTGCATTTGACGCACACCGATCCGCCGGTTTTGTTTATGGCAGTGTCACATTGCCGTTTTAAGTAAAGTTTAATAATTGTAAGCATAGTTTAACATATCTACCTTTGACCTGCAAATTATAAGGAGGTCATTCAGATGGGAACAGTCCTATCTAAATTTTAGTACCACAGATACCAGGATTTACAGTCTTCAAATACAAAGTATCTCTTTAAGTATGATTAATATCCGCGCGACATTTCGACGTTTCAATGTTGATATTACTATTGCATGTGTATTATACAGTTTTCACTCATTACTTTACATTCGAACTACGAAGAAACTGTTACTTTTTTTTCTTCGTCGTGGTTTTAGTAACATCGAAACGTCAGACAACATTTAATAGCTTTATATTTCTTCATCATTTATTTATCTGGTCGTTGTCGATATCTGATACAAGGCGCTCAGTTCTCGCCCTTCGCTCACTTCGCTTTTCGTTATGGCATCGTTTTTGGGTACTTCCAACACTTAAATCCAAATGCTGTCCAAACCGATCGCCTTTGTCGTCCAGATTGCTAAGCTTTTCTTTCATGTCTTCCATCCTTGCTTTCCAATGTCTGCAATCTCCGCAGCGCGCTAACCATATATATTAAATAATGCTTTATTGTTGTGACATATTAACTTTATTGTTGTGACATATAAAACTTTGACATGCAAGCCGATACCATCAAACGTGGACACATAACTCGTTTTATAACTGCGCTGACTTGCTTTCATTAAGCCTTTTCAATGGATAGAGAAATTGACTATCTTTTAACAAAAGCTGACTTGACCAATTACACAGAACATTTTCAACAAATTGGTGTTGCAAAGGTCGAGCATTTCCTGGACGTTGATGACGAAACTCTTGAGAAAGACATTGGATTAACTAAGATACAAACTCGCCGTCTGAGGCGTTTCTTCGCTCAGATACAAGATGAATCAAAACAAAGAGGTGCAAGCAGTGAAGGTATTTAGTTTAAAATGTTTATAAGCTGGTTATTTTGAAGGCCTCTAAATAAATGGCTTGTGCCTCACTTCAAGCCAGCCATGAAAAATCTAAAAAACGTAACGCAACATGGTGCATCGTAACGCAATACTTCATACAATACTTTACACTATGATTGTGTAATGACAAACATTTCTAATGTGATCGGCAGGTGTTACGTCCGCCAGTGCTCCCAAGAAGCGCAAGCAAGCGATTTTGTCACTTGGACGCTCCGGGCAGCTACAAGTCCTAAGGAACGAATCAGCAGCACCAGAAAAGGAGCCATGGGAAAAATATCTCCTGCCCAACCCACATACCGATAGGCTGAAATTTTATAATAGTATTGTTCAGCAGATTTATGAATCTTCTTTTGTAAGTAAACAAGCCGGTTTCAAACAGTATCTTCTTGAGCAACAGCAAATGCGTTGGCAGTTAAACACAAAGATTAAAGCCCTGTCCGATAAAGAAACCAACCTGCTCAGAAATGAGAAGTGGGGAGTGTGTTAAAACATCAACAAGTTCATCTCAGGCGTGGATGGCTGTAAGGGCAGTGATGACGTCGCGAACTGTGAGTCCTGCTTGACCACTGTTAATGACGCCTTTAATTCAGCAGCCGATTTGTTGTCATTCATCGACAACAAGCGAAAGAACCTATTTACAGAAGAGCATAACCTGAAGCCGTTCGCTAGTGATGAGCTCAAATATTTTCAGGAAGCTCAAGAGCGAGTAAAGGCGATATACGAAGAGCTGCAGAAAGCCTCCAATACGCTCACAACAACCTTCATGAGCCTGAAGAGGAAGTTTCCATCTCGCATGGGAAACAATCGCCAATCGCGAAGAAAAAAAGAAAACAAAAGAAAGGTGAAAAAACCTAAGGAGAAAAGACTACATCAGCGAGCATATATGCTCCTAGAAAAACTTACCTCAAAAGAGGTAACTGATGAAATTTTCGATTCACTCGAAAACAATAGGAATTTTACAAGCGTCTCAAGCATCAACGCAGAATTTACCGGGAAATTTGTTAGGCGTCTCCACCTGGACCCTCTATTATGGCTGATGGAAAAAGGCGTTTTTGACACAGACCTAGCACGAAACATGGAAGTAGTAGTGGCCAGTATGAACGAAGGAAATGGTAATGGTGATGGTAAAGGGTCAGGCTCGGGTGAGGATTCCGATGAATCTGACGAGGAGGCTGTGCAAGAGCCAGTAGAGAAGGCTGCGGAAGAGTCTGCCAGAGAAGTGTTAGGGGGTCAGGATAGCGAATCAGTGTCACCAGAATGAACACTTCACACATTATTACCAGAATGAATTCGCGAACACTTTTTGATATATGTTTATTTTTCTTGTGGCTGAACATTCCCATTATGATTCTCTATTGAAAAAAATTGAAACGTTATGAAACAATTTCGAGCTATTATCATTAGAATACTACATACACAAAAGTTGATTACCTATCTAATTTCAATAGATGGTACCTGAATATAAGAGAGAAACAGAGACAAAAATAAAAATAGCAGGTTTACGTCAAAAGGAGGTGATAAATTGACATGTTTTATATTATTTATGACGATCCATGAATAAAACTTTGAAATGTTGCTTTTGTCATATATTGTTTTAGCGTATGTTGAACTACGATAGTGATACTGTTTCTACAAAATAGCTGGTCTGAGGTAGGGTATGGGTTTTGTGTCTAGGCTAGAATAGAGTTACAAAATACAGCTAAACGTGGACTTGAATAGGGTTGGGGTTTTTAATAGAGTCCCAGCGGCACACCCTTACGAAAGTATTTACAGACTTCTCCCCTGGGTCCCGCCGCCACTTAAAATTCCTTTTTTTTTGGTCTGATCCCCCCTTTACGCCTATCAATAACGGCTGATCCCCCCCTCAGTCCTTCAGATAACCCTATGATCCCCCCTAAATCCTCCGCCCCCCCCCCCCCCAGGCGATAAATAATGACCGGTCCCTAACTGCTTTTAATTCACGGCTGTATTGACAACCTCTTGTTGTAAGAAATGTTTTAATCTTAGCCCCAGGAAACTTTTCTGTTGCAACTTTAGGCGTGCTTGTACATCCCTTAAACACATTTTGGCAAAGTTTGGAGAGAATTGGTTGTTATTAATAATTATGAGTGTATGACGTCATAGGTAATTTGAGGTCAAGCCATTTTTAAATTAAAAAATGAGTGCTTTTCACCTTTTCTCAGTGAAAAAGGTTACAAATGCCGACAGAAAGCAGTATTATGTTTGATAGTGATTATTTTGTATTTTACGTGTCTTGTATGGAAATTTTAGCGGATCTCCTAAACGGCCGAATGCCGCAGAGGACAGCACCATTGGTAAGGAAATTTGGTAACCTATCGATCGGGTAAATTTTGGTTTTGACGCGAGCGTACGCCCGTCCGCCCGTGCAGACTCTGGGGGAGGGGGAGGGGAGTCCAAAGGCGACCCGGCAGGGGGAGGATAATACCATCTTTTCTTGGCGAGAAATCGCCCGGTGCTTTCAGGCAACCATCTTTTTTCTTGGCGGCAAATGGCACTGGTGATAATAGTCGCTTTTGAAAAAGAACTTTCTTTAAAAGCTAAAGCTTATTTCGCAAAACAATTGTTCGAGAGTACTGAAGTTTTATACTTGGAAATGAGGATGGAAAGAAAATTCAAAAGAATACTTAACTGTCTTTTTGGTGGAAGGCGAAAAGTTCAAGTTACGAAATTTGACCTTTGACTTCATCTTTGTCAAAGTGTTCTGTTGCGGCACATCACTTGAGTTTGCAGCATTTGGCAGCGGTCCCGACGCCAAATACAGCAGAGCTAGTACTTAGCTTCTGTTTTTGTCTGTCCACAACCATGGTTTTTGCGGCGGTCCGAACACATTTCCCAGAAAAACACCCGCGTGTTTATCTCGATCGAGCTGCGATGAATCAACAGTCGTATATGTAAACTATTAAATTAACGCGAATGTAATCGACGTGTTAGCTTAGCTATATGGACATCGCGCGTAGCTTCGACGCGAAAGGTACGGTGTTCGATTCTCAGATGGGAATTTTTTTAATCATCTAATAGAACACGTTATATCCAAGGGGTGGATCCAACAACCTCTTCCCCTTGTACCACGGTGGGGTATGAGTTTGCTTGTACGTCCGACAGTTAAAGGGACATTTTCTAATCCGCGCTACCCCTCCATGAGTTGTTAGCAGGGAACCAACCAGAGTAACTGGTTGCACAGCTCCTATCCAGAGGCGGTCATTCGGACATCTTTTGATGTTCCGGAAATTTCTTTCCAGAAACTCTTGAGAGGTAATTGATTTGGGACTATTGTGTTTTGAGAACGCAGTACCTAAGAATACATGTTAGTTTTTCCACTTCCCAGAAAACCACGAGGGTGGAGGAGTCTTAGCCTGCCAGAATTTTTTTTTGGCCCATTTCCTGTGCAAGAATGTTTTTTTTGGCTACAGCCCTACGCATGAATTTTTTTTTTTGGAGAAAATATTTTCCTTATGCACAATTTGCTATTGAATTAATTAAAAACAATGCAACTTTCTTTTACTAAATACATAGCTTGTACTGTTACGTTACTTTACATTTTTAAGTTTATTTTATTACAAAACACTTTAATGTTCGCTTTAAAATTTAATTTACTGAAGGAGGTTTCAAAAGTAAATAGCGATTTATAGTGAAAAATTGTGTAATATTATTGATATACATGTATGGATTTTTTATAAAAGACCTATTCACATGAAATGATTTGATACAAACAGCGGTGTCCAGAAAGATTAATTTATAAAATATACAGTACATACACTTCTTTTTAAATTTTGAAAAGTGAAGGACAAAGGTCCTTCACTGTGGTATGCTATCTGTAATATTAAAACCTTAGAGATACTAATCTCTGTTTAGTTTTAATATGTCGGATTTTATTATTTAAGAAAATTAGAAAGGGGTACATACAGTCAGATGGAAGGAGCCTTGTTTCCATAGTAACGACCAATCAAACGCCTCTCCAGCACGACCGAATGAATGCCACAAAGGAGAACGGGCGAAAGCAGTACAGGAACAACGAACATGATGACTCAAGATCGAGCAATCGACTAAGAAGTCGACCGTCAACAAGAGACACATGACGAAATCCCAGGCCCCAACCGGACGAACCCAATGCGAAACAAGCAGACGGAAAGCCAAACAGAAGACACAAAAAGGTTCAGCAGGATTCGGCAAGACTAACAACTGACTGATTGATTCCAAGTTAATCCGAACACAAGGAAATTACTAAAAAGGCAGATTATGCTAAATTATTTCTTTGTGAGGTTTAATTGTCGTTATGTTTATTAGGTAGGAAATGACAAGCTTAATTCAGCTCCTGAGCTTGTCGTGTGTTAATAATTTACAGTTTAATAGACTACGCTTATTCGAACTTTCCCGTTATTTCAAACATAAACCAATTTCCCTTCGGCTTGGACTTGCCCTTCACTCATTTACTATCGGTTATTTTGAACTCCCGCTATTTCAAACTTTTTTTGTTTCCCCTGACGGTTCAAAATAACGGGGTTCAACTGTATGACTATGACTATAAAAACAACAAAAAATTTGTTCCAGGCGAAGGTATCCCCCTCCCGACAAAAGAAATATTAATTATGAAAACAATATTTTATAGCATCCTGGCAGAGCCCCAGAAAATTTCCAATTTTTTAAACACTGGAGACACTACTTGAGCACTTTGGCAGAACGAATTATGGTTTCATATCAAAATGAGGCCCATCTTGTGCATGAATTTTTTTCGGACATTTTCCCTTGCATGAATTTTTTTTTGGGGTTTTTTCCCCACCCCCCCCCCCCATCACTTTTCTAATCGTCTGTCCCTAATTTGCCTGGAACACGCTAACGCGTGGTATGGCCACTCCGTGGTCGCGTGATACGCTCTGATTCATGGAGTTTACGTTTGAAATATTTTTTTATGGTCTGGGTAGTTAGTTTTTGCACGCGTTTCTTAGGACACGTACTCGATCGAGACACACATCAGCAGAAATAAAAGTACACAACAGGCAATCTACTGAACATTACCCTCGACTTTCTGAATCTACGAATAGCACTGCTTTGTCACTTGAGCTTTTTGGCTTCCAGCTCTTTTTGTGTACATTACCACGGAGTTCTGCCTACGATGTTATTGCGCACGCGCGGAGTGGAGCATAAATGTTCTGCATATGGTCAACCCATTCGTCTACTTCACAGCGGTCAAACGCAAAAAGCAACGTCATTTCCGGTTTTTCAGAGCCGTTTAAATCAGGCAAAGGTTACGAGTGTGACGTTCGTATGAAAACGACTGACAAAATGTCGACAAACCGAACTTCGAACCGATAAAACTTGTGGATGTCAGACCATGTCAGTTACTTTATTTTGAACACATACATGTAGGCAACGTAAAACGCTTAAGCCTTTAAAAACGGCGTTACGTTTTTCGGTTAAAGGGAAACATTCCACGTTGTCTGTATTTTCTTTGCAAAATTATGGCGAGAACTGCGCACGCTTCATACGTTTGACCGCCTTGAATTCGTAATTTGTTTACAGTTTCAGAACGTCAACATTCCAAAATGCTTTGAATCATTCTTTTGAGAAACAACCGACGAGTATTGAAATGATGTATGTGCAGACATGTGGGTTGGGTGGGTCTCGGAACGTTCTTTAACTCCACAAATATAATGGTGCTTAAGACCGCTTTCAGACATTACCTTGACAAATTACGCCCCGTAAGCTATGGATGACAGTGTAGAAAGTCAAGCATGCGTGGCCCTTTACTTTCCAAATGGACCACACAGGCTTTACCCTAGATAGTGATTTGACACTGAAGGTCACCGATGTTCGGGCCATGAATAATGTACAAAGCCGAGTGATCAGTTTAATTCAGAAAACTGCGATAAATTTTCAAGTTTGACAGGAAATTAAGATAATCCAGTGACACTCCACCGTCCTGTCAAGTTTTATCAGAGGGTTGTAGTCATACAGCTATCCTAGGTAACTCATTATCGATACCAAAGGCGAGAGCAAGTCCCGCCAATGCACCCTTTTTTGCTGTTACACTCTCGAGGTCGGTTTACTCACGGCACCGTCCTTTTTTACACGTTTTACACCACCCGACCACCAAGACATTGATGCAAGACTTGATAATAGCCTTGAAAAGGTTTTGTTTCATATGCCCACGAAGATTGGAATTTGCAGCTTCCTCAGCCGGACAAACCCATGATTTATGACGGGCTTTGATCGCTTCAGGATTTGTTATGTAAATTAGCTGAAGGGGGATTGAATCCCCCTCAGTTAATATTAACAGTAACTTAACGCCATGATCTGTCACCTTAAGGATTCATAAGAATGAAACGAGGTGTTAGCTCCTTGCTGCAAAATATGACGACGTTGACAGATAATTACAATTTATTGAGACCTGTTGACAAACAGAGAAGAGAAAAAAAAAGGAAAAATAAAGCGCGCAATATAATCTTCTATCGGGCCCAATTTTAGCAGCGTTCTTTATATTTCCTCTTATTTACTTTATTTGGTCGTCCGCTAAAAACTTTTCTTGCTCTGCGGTTACCGCGGGCCCGTTTAACCGAACGGAAATAAAGTCTGGCCGGTCGTCTGGCCGGTCGTCTGGCCGGTCGTCTGGCCGCAGGTCACGCGTGGGTAATTTTTCGCATAAGATCGAGAAATTTGTTCGCTTTTAACATCCTTTGCCAGGCACTTTTTTGCCCTACAACGTGAAAGCTAGCGTGGATCAAGTGTTCGTTAGAAATTTCTTGGCTCGGTTTCGTTGAATTTCTTTTCGTCTGTCGCTTTGCATGACTAATGAAAACAAGATGGTGAAATTTTAACCTGATTGCAGCTTATTTTTTATCAAGTAACTAAACTGATTTCTACTAAAAAACAGACAAACAAACAAACAAAGAGAGTAGTTACTTTGAGGGCACAGGCGGGACAAGTACCCGGGCTTTTGTCGCTTGCATAAGACATAAGCCTGCTGAGGAAGCCTGCTTGCGAGATAAATTTCACCGCAATCTCTGCTACTGTTTATTCGACCTTGTTGACGTGACTGGACATCGAAGGCAATCGGGGCATCACTTCTCTGGATCCTGGGCATACATCAAAGTAGCATTAACCTGGGCATTGAGTATTTCCGCTGCTTTACGTGGTTCTCGATTTGTTCTGTGTAAATTTCCCTGGACCACCAGCGTGAATGATTCCGAGATATAATACTGGTTCAAGCCGGCGCGCGTTGGGTGAGATGTGTACATCAGCTGGGTTTATATTTCACGCCGGGTGACCCTTTATAAAACAAAGTTTCCGCAAGAGCGGAGTTATCAAGAAGGCGCCTTATTCCGTAACGTCAAAAGAAGAATGAAAGTCTTCCATAACACCTTTGCGTAACGTAACCTCTGCCGTAACGTTAACTATTAGTTACATTCTAGCGTCTCCGATAAAAAAGGGGTTGCTTGTTGATTCTGATTAGGTTCGGCTGATATACACATCACGAGCAATCTCTCTTTTCGCTTAGGGACAGTCGAGCAATTAAATTAAAAAGAACGCGAGCCAGCGCGAAAATCGTCCGCTGCGTAGAATCGTGACCCGCGCGCGATTGATTTCCTTGGGTATTTATATGATGCGAAATTAAAATATTTAGCCGTACAGAGCAGATTAATTTTAGCCGTACCCTTGGGTATATGCTATGTAGAAGCACAGAGCAGATTAACGCGAAGGCAAAATTAACCGTGCCCTTGGATATGTGCTACCTAAAAAGGCACAGAGCGGATTAACGCGAAGGCAAATTTACTTGTGTCCTTGGGTATGTGCTACCTAAAATGGCACAGAGCAGATTAACACGAAGGCAAAATTAACTGAACCCTTGGGTATGTGCTACCTAAAAGGGCACAGAGCAGATTAATGCGAAGGCAAAATTAACTGAACCCTTGGGTATGTGCTACCTAAAAGGGAACAGAGCAGATTAACGCGAAGGCAAAATTAACTGAACCCTTGGGTATGTGCTACCTAAAAGGGCACAGAGCAGATTAATGCGAAGGCAAAATTAACTGAACCCTTGGGTATGTGCTACCTAAAAGGGCACAGAGCAGATTAATGCGAAGGGAAAATTAACTGAACCCTTGGGTATGTGCTACCTAAAAGGGCACAGAGCAGATTAATGCGAAGGGAAAATTAACTGAACCCTTGGGTATGTGCTACCTAAAAGGGCACAGAGCAGATTAACGCGAAGGCAAAATTACTTGTGACCTTGGGTATGTGCTACCTAAAAGGGCACAGAACAGATTAGTGCAAAGGAAAAATTAACTGAACCCTTGGGTATGTGCTACCTAAAAGGGCACAGAGCAGATTAGTGCGAAGGCAAAATTAACTAAACCCTTGGGTATGTGCTACCTAAAAGGGCACAGAACAGATTAGTGCGAAGGCAAAATTAACTGAACCCATGGGTATGTGCTACCTAAAAGGGCACAGAGCAGATTAACGCGAAGCCAAAATTACTTGTGTCCTTGGGTATGTGCTACCTAAAAGGGCACAGGGCAGATTAGTGCGAAGGCAAAATTACTTGTGTCCTTGGGTATGTGCTACCTAAAAGGGCACAGAGCAGATTAATGCGAAGGCAAAATTACCTCTATCTATGGGTATATGCTTCCTAAAAGGGCACTGTGATTCAACCCGAAGTTTTTCCCGCCAAAACTACACGGTGAGTCACAGTCCAAAACAATTCCTTTTACCGCTTCCACAACAGGGCCAAATTTTAAGGAGCGAGCCAACCCGTCTTTCGCACACTCTCGCTGCCGAGGCAATCTGGCATAAGGCTCAAACGACGACACAACAAAACTATGGCTTGGATGTCTGTTGAAGTCACAACCTCGCTTGGCGGGCTTCCGATGTGTTGATGCTACAGTGTATTTCGTCAGGAAAGTGGTGAAAATGTCGCTCTTAGCAAATTCAACTTAAGCCTTAAGCCGCACGCAAGTTTAGTGACTACATACCAGTGCTTTTCTGGGTCCCGATTATAGCCAGTAACTCTGGAAACATGCGGAAAGCGACCAAGGATACTTGGACGAGGCGCGATCGACGCCATAGCTCTATTGTATCGAGCCTACCAGTGTCACAGTAAACTCATTGTCCTCTGTAGATTGTTATTTCCGCTCAAGTAGAATATTAATGATCTTGTAGCCTTTTAACTTATTAGTCTTCAACACCAATCAGATCTACGAATTGGGTCTCTTCCTGTGTGAAAGCTTTGTATATGTTGTACATTGAAGTATGGTACATGGTAGACAATTGATTGTCGCCGGGAGGGATAATTGATGAGGGAACGTCATCAAACAGATCAAACTCAGGTCAAACTGATTGGCGAGCCCGGGTTGGCGAGTACATTATTAGCGTTCGGTGTACACCGGGTGCACAAAACGTCGAATTTCAATTTCACATGACAGTTGAAATGCATCGCAAAATAATACCTTGTCACAAACAGAAATGTATGCGAGGTTCTAATTGACTTGTCCCCGTACTAAATACAGTACTCTGTTTCCCAATGTATGGTCATTTGAAAACTATAAATAATGCGTACATCAAGGCATAGATTTTGTCGTTCGTTATGTAGACCGTCAATCAAAACGGACAAGTTTTGGTTTCAAAATATACCCTCACGCATCTAAATCATGCGTTTTGTTACTGACCGAAGAACATAGTTGGCGAAATGTTTTGCCAACAGTGCTGATTGCACAGGCATATGCTTGATGTGTAAATAAAACATGTAACAGTAGAATGTCAATTTAATATACCACCCGTGGAACCGAACTAACCGGAAGATCATTAATAGATTGACAGAACTTCGCGCCTTGAATTACTTCTTGCTGTGAGATCCTGGAATCGTAAAAAACCCTGAAATCTGTAATTGATAATTAATATAATTATATAGAATTAATTTTTTATTATAATTATTTATTTATGTAATGGCTCGAAGATATTAGCACTTGAGTGCTACACTGTAAATTCGAGGGTAAATAAAGTTTATTGAATTGAATTGAATTGAATTGAATTGAATTGAATTGAATTGAACAATTATTCGCCCGAAGGCGAAGTAAATATTTGCCCATATTTACCGAGCCTGAGGCGAATAATTGTTTTAGTATAATTTTGAGATGTGCACACCAAAAAGTGAAAAAAAAAGAAAAAAAGGAGCTAAAACAAACAACACCAAGCAAGTAACTTAGCTTAGCAGCCGCGCCTTAAAATGTTATATTCCCCGGGTAGCGCGGTGAATATAGCATTAGCATTATACTTATAGCCGTTATTTCAATTTAGAATATACCCCCGCTGTATACGCGCGATTGGAATCAAGCGTGCATTATTATTTTATAGATCATGCACGACTGGATGATGGTTTTTACCATCAAATTTTAAAAAAAGTACATTCAGGAAAATAGTAAATTTTGGTTAAATCCAAGGAAAGTATCATCCTTCAATTCTACAGAAATGGTAATAGATTTTCTTAGAGAGAGAACGAAAAGGCTAGAATCTACGCTGGGTTAATTTTGTCGAAACAAAACACGTACACTTATCGGTGAAAACCAGTTAAGCATCAACAAAATGTGCTGAAAGACTTGTTTTTCAAGTTCAGCTCGAGATCAACTTTCAACAAGTAGTCACGCAAATACAGTTGATTTCTGGTAACTCGAACCTCCCGCTTTATAATTTTCCCCTCGATAACACGAACCTCGTTTTCGAAAAATTGAGCAGTATTGTAGTTTTGAAATGTCTAATTGTTCTTTGTCGGTCAATTTCTTTAACTTCCTCGTGTTCCAGTAGCAAAACAAGTCAGTTCTTCCACGTGAGAATACATTTGATAAGAGGTGTCAGCAGGAATCCCATCCCCCGATAACTCGAACCTTTTTTGTTTCCCTTGAAGGTTCGAGTTATCGGGAGTCAACTTTATACAGGTAACTCGATTTTATAAAAGTGTATGCCATTTATTACTCCATTACAAAATACTGAAATTGCAAGGGTTGTAGGAGAATTCATAGATACGGTTTGGTATGAAATTTCTGCTGTAGGCCCCGGTTCCTGGAAAGCCGATCAGCTCTAATCGAGGGTTAAATCTCGCTAATCCAGGATTAAAATTTATTCTTCGATTAGATTCTGTTCCTGACAGCACGATTAACACTAACCACGTAATAAACGAGGGATTAAATTTAATCCACCTAGCGAGGTCGATTAACTCACGAATCGGGGGAAAAACTTGATCAAAACAAACAAAATGGCGGACTTAAATTTTGCGATATTGTTAGTTTAGTTGAGTAACGAAAAAGAAAGGAGGCAATTTATAATAGATAAATTACTCTTAGCAACTTATATTTAAATAACAAATAATTTTGTTGTCTGCACAAATTCGAGCGGTAATCGACTGAGTTTTGGGCGCAAAAACCTGCAGCGAAATGTGATGGAGCAAAAATTACTACAAACACGGCGCAAATCGAGTAGTCGAATTTTCGATTTTAGTATATATTTTAAGACACTATTAAACAATTAAATAGCTGTATGAAATTCTATTAAACGGTAACTCTGGAAATGTGGCTTCAGTAAATAGGATCTTCACAAAGCAGAATTTATGAACCGATCTTCAGGACTACAAGTAAGCTTATGATAAAACGAAACTGAAAGCCATGAATTTCGAAGCCGTCTTTCATCGCAAGCGATATCGCGAATTATCAACTTTTCACGGAACAATTTGCCGGTTTTGTTTTTCTACAGAAGAATTATTGAATGAAATAAAATATTTATGGCTATTTCAAAACAGATAGGCTACAAATATCAAAGACAATTATTCGGCACAAATCAGTACTTTATTGTTAACATTTTTCCGAGAGGCTAGTCTTGCTTTATTTAAGCTCAAAATAGTTTCCATGATTGAAAGATTATCAAGAGGTGGTGAACTTACTGATTTTCAGATGTAGCCCACATTTCACCTCGAATCAGCATCACTTTGCACTGAACCTTGATTTCCATTTTGTTGTTCTTTGAGGAAAGGTTTGAAGTTTTGTTTTTTCACAACCAGAAAAAGGGCAAATGGTGCCGCGGTCAAATATGGACAATAGACTACAACAGGTATCGATCGGTAAAGCGAGTATCGGAGTCGACTTTTTATTTTTCTCCCACTCTGTCTTTTTCCCGCGTTTTACTATACTGGTAACTTGTTTAACCGGTTTGATATGGGTTTAACCGAGGGAGTACCGAGGGATAGTGAAACGAGGAATAACTCTGCTTTCAGGAACGCCTTTTTATCCCTGGATTAGTTATTCTAGAGATGAGGAATTTAATCGTGGATTAACTGCTAAACGGGGGATAATTTAATCGGCTTTCCAGGAACTGGGGCCAGGTTTTCATTTATGCGAGATTTACTTTTTGCAATTATTAAAACAATTTATTTCTAATACTTAACAGGAAAAAATCTACGAGTCTAGGTGACCAGAACTGTATAACTCCGGCTTGTAAGGGCTTGTCCTTGATAAACCATGGGTTTTCTTGTATTTGTCTTTCGTTCAACATATGCATTAAGAAAAAAAGTTCCGCAAAAATGTACTCCATTCAGCACTGTCGAAAGGTCTAGAAAATACATACAAGCATCACCTTTCGGCATGTAATTCAGTTGAAATCTTGTTGGTGCCCATTTGTTAAACCGTCTATTTCGTTCAGGAACAAAACGAAATTAGCAACAAAACATTCACTGAATAAAACGATAAAATCGCATTCGTCGACATCCGGTACACTACAAGTTTATTTAGCTGCTAAAAGCTTTACGAAGAAGGATCGCCCGAAGGTACTCCCCTTGACATCTTCATGTTTTTTCACCTACATTTCGATTGCATGTACTCAAACTCCGAGGATGTTAGAATTCCAGCTGAACGCGACTACTTCAAAATCGCAAAAGTAATCCCGTTTTTCCGAATCGCAAAAATAGCTCCCGCAAAACAAAAAAATCGCCCATCCGGCAAATTAAGTTCCCGTAAAAATTTAGTGCTATGCGATATTCACCTTCTCCTATTTAACTTAAGAAATGTCTAAGTTTGTTACTTGATTTTACGCATACGGCCTATTTTTCGTTTGCTCGCGGTTAAGTATAAAGCCCTGGCCAAACGAAGTCGCAAGTTATCTCAAGTCAGATGAAAACTTGCATTTAACTTGAGTCTCGGTCCGTTTGGCCATGGCTTGCGATTGCTTGTGATGACTTGCGTTCACTTTGATGGAGCTCAAATTTGCATGCAAGTAAGGGCAAGTTTTTCACCGTTTGCGGCCACCCAAAGCAAATCGTCTCAAGTTGGCTTCAGTATTGCTTTTCTTTGTGCGGGCGCGCGTGCAACGCTGCACTGAAATGGCTTTCTTGCTGCCTGCGTTGAACTTGCGTCTGCCTGGGAGTCCTTTTTGCCACCCTGATCTCAAGTTTGTGTTCCCAAGTTCACATTTGACTTGTGACTCCGTTTGGCCAGGGCTTAAGAAAAATGTTGCATTCGATATTAATGAAAACCACCTGTAAATTGGCATTTACATTTTCTACGTGCTAAGTTTACTCATAAAGGCTACTCAAACTTTGGATGTCGTATGCTATTCACCTACGAGCGTAGCAGTTTTTTTCTAGCGCGAGTTTTTGCCCATCAATTGCAGGGTTGTGGATTGCTATACCCATCGGCTTCATTCCCTGTAAAACGCTTGAACTGAGAATTGCCATACACTGACTGAGTTTTAACCGATTGCACTCCTTTATTGCCATCTGGTTCTCGGAGCTCATGCCAAATTAATGTCTGAAGTGTGTGAACGCTCCATTTGTGGAGTAGCAGAACCTTCCCAGTTCAAACCCAGTCTGCCTGCTTGAGCAGGTGTAATTTGAATCTTTTGCCGTCGTTTCTGTGAGATTTTCTTCAAAGCATCTTTAAATATTGGCATCCTAAAGGTGTACACAAATGGGTTGACCATAGAATTTGCCAAATGTAGAGCATTCACAAACGACACCACAAGCGGGGGAAAACATCGTAGGCAGAAGTCTTTGGTAGTATACACGACAAAAGCTGGAAGCCAAAGCAACAGTGACAGAGCGATGACAATGAATATTGTTCTAGAAAGTCGTAAGTTACGCTCGGTAGATTGTCTGTCGCTCACTTCTATTTCAGCTGTAGTGTAGCGCAGTCGATTGCGTATCTTAAGATAACTTGCACATATCACCAAAAGAGAAATAAAAAGGCACGTATGTATGGAGGCAATAACATACGCCCTGTCCACTTTTTTGTAGTACATCGATAATACAGACAAACCACCCATGCATAACCCAACTGCCCAAACGATAGCGATGCTGTAAATGTAAGCTCTGGTGTTCAGTACACGATGCCGAATGGGCAACAACACGGAGAAAACGCGTTCCAGAGAAATAAGACCCAGGAAAAGCACCGACGCACTCGAAGCAAAGAGTTGAAGTGCTGACGATGGATTCTTTACTCGTTTTTCTTGTCCTCTAACTGCTTGCATTTTCGGGATCTTCTCGGTCGTTAGGACGATGGGTTCTGCGACTCCTACGAGTAAATCAGCGACTGCAAGGTTGATCAGGAGAAAACAAGTTCTTTTATGATGGAGTTTCTGCGTCCAGAATACAAAAATAGTAAGCGCGTTTCCAAAGATGATTAAGACTGATTCCAGAACGTAGATAACGACGAATGCTATGGCCGTTGAGCTTAACATGTCTTTGTCGATTGCTGTGGGTGTACCCTTTTTTCCTCGGGCTGATCGGTAGTTGTGAAGATCGGCGAAAAGTGATCTTGTTTTGGTCCTCGGTATCCAAATATTCAGTAACGTAACAAAGGTGTATAACTTAAGCTCTGAAATGCCAAAATGTCATTCACCACACGTACAGTTTAAACAGAAGAGAGTTGCAATTTAGAAATATCTTACTTTGATCCAAATGTCAGAAGAACTTGTTATTTATATTTAAATTACGGTAGTTAAAATTCTGTTTTGATTAATACCTATGACAGCAGTCACGTTTAGAGACCATTCTCGTCGACTATGTTAACTCAGTTGCAGTACGTTTCATTCAATTTTATGGAAAAGTGCCTCTTTAAAAGGACATTTGTCCTGAGATTTGAAGCGTCAAACCCAGAGGCATCTTCTTTTTTTCAACCTTTTTGTCTTGACAGCCAAGGTCTTTGATGATAAATAACCATGTTAAGATATTTACATTAGCTTTGCCTGTGTAATAAATCCCTCTGTGTCATGAACGATCGTTGTTTGATATTGCACATCTTGGATGTCCGGTCACATTAATTAGTTTCCCAGTAAATTATATTTGTAGAAAAGTTCATTATAATTATTTTTTCTCCTAAAAAAACTTCCGTAAAACTGAAAAACTTTCGGAATTAACAATAAGAGTTCAGTTCTGAATGTTTGTCTCCAAAACTAAATAATCAAACATCTTGCATCGTTCCCTCTAAATTTGGGAATTGCGTAAACTTTTACGATTATCAAATTATAGAAGGAAGACGTGGTATTAAATCACCATCCTTTAACTAGCTGTGACTTATATTAATGTTGTAGTTCATGTCAAGCAACGGTTTTATATTTGCCTTCCGTTGGACGTATATTGAGTATATGTAAAGTGGAAATTGCCTTGTTTTTCTCCTTTATATTCTGCAAATACAGTTGAAAAAGCAAATGGCCGGTAAATATTTGCATCATTTCCTAAATACTGCCTTAAGCGATGAAAAATCAAATTACGGTAGGAAGATTAAATACGTTAGGGAGACTTCATTAAACTTAAATACTTATCGGCTCCGAATGGCATTTGATGACGTCACGAAATTTCGCGCCAAGTTGAGTGAGCGAGAAGAGAACGCCTGGGAACGAGGCTGGGCTCGGAAATATTTGTCTATGTATGTGAAGTATGTCAAGTAGACCTGTCTTTGATTTATATTCTGTAAACACAGTTGAGACAATAAATGGCCCATGGCCCATATATATTCACATCATTTTCTAGTTAACGTGACAAATATCACTAAGGTTGTTATTTGATTTTACGCATTCTGCTAACTACACCCCGTAACTTGACGGGGTTTTTTGTGCTGGACTCAATGAAAACACTGTAAAAAGTTTACGAAAGAGACTAAGTGAATCAGTGAGAAGACAAGGTTTTACGTTGTCGTAAATTTTAAACGGTCTTTCAATATTGAATACAACTAATCAAAAAAAGACATCAGGTGAAAGAAATAACCACATAATACACAATTAGTTTAGTAACACCAAGTAAAATTACTAGCGTTTTTCGGGCGGTCTGATTGGCTACTCAAACTCTGGGTAACGTCCGAGCGTAGCAGTTTTCGCCTAGCGCAAGTTTTTTCCCATCTATCAGAAAACAAAATGTGTCAAATTAACTAAAACAATGATTTACCTCGGTATCGAAGGATACTGGTTAATTTTTACCTCCCCACTTCGCGGCTCTGTAAGTATTTACCAGGATTCACTGCTGCTTTGGTGAATAATTGTTACTCATCGAAATCGAGTTGCCATAGGCAACGAGGCGTGCAGTTAATAATTGGCTATTCGATCACATACAGCGACATTGAGTGTAATAACTGTTTTACGGTATTGACAACCCCTTGTTATGAGAAATCTTTCAATCTTTAGGCGTGCATGACATCTCTTATTAAACACATTTTGGCAAAGTTTGGTTGTTATTAAGAATTATGAGTGTATGACGTCATAAGTAATTTGAGGTCAAGCCATTTTTAAATAAAAATGAGTGTTTTTCACCTTTTCCCAAATGAAAAAGGTTACAAATGCCGACAGAAAGCAGTAATATGTTTACTAGTGATTATTTTGTATTTTACGTGTCTTATATGGAAGTCTTAGGGCGCTCCTTTGCGGCCGAAGGCCGCAGAGCGGAGAACCATGGGTAAGGAAATTTGGTAACCTATCGATCCTAGAAATTTTGGTTCTGACGTGAGCGTACGCCCGTCCGCCTACAGACTCAGGGGGAGGGGGAGGGGAATCCCAAGGCAACCCGACAGGAGGAGGATAATGCCATCTTTTCTTGGCGGGAAATCGCATGATTATCGTCGCTTTTGAAAACAGAGGTTTCTTTAAAACCTTAAGCTTATTTAGCAAAACGATCGTTCGAGAGTACTGAAGTTTTATACTTGAGAAAAACATCTAAAATCTATGGATAGAAAGAAAATTCAAAAAAATTATCAATTGTCTTTTTGGTGGAAGGCGAAAAGTTCAAGTTACGAAAATTTGCGTTGTACTTCATCTTTGCCGCAGTGTTCTGCTGCGAACTCGGTCGGCACATCGCTTGAGTTTGCAGCATTTGGCAGCGGTCCCAACGCCAAATATAACAGAGCTAGTGCCTTCTGTTTTTTTTTTTTGTTCGCATCCATGGTTTTTGCGGCGGTCCGAACACATTTTTCCAGAACAAACACCCGCGTGTTTATCTCGATCGAGCTGCGATGAATCAACATTCGTATATGTATTAAAATTAACGTGAATGTAGTCGACGTGTTAGCTTAGCTCAATGGACATCGCGCGTAGCTTCGACGCGAAAGGTATGGTGTTCGATTCTCAGAGGGTAATTCTGTTCAATCGTCCTGTAGAACACATTATACCCAAGGGGTGGTTCCAACAACCTCTTTCCCCTTGTACCACGGTGGGGTATGAGTTTGCTTGTACGTCCGACAGGTGAAAGGGACATTTTTTTAATCCGCGCTACCTCTCCATGAGTTGTTAGCAGGGAACCAATCAGAGTAATTGATTGCACAGCTCATATCCAGAGGCGGACATTCGGACATCTTTTGATGCTCAGGGTTTTTCTTTCCAGAAACTCTTAACCCTATTCTGCCTGGGGGGGGGGGGGGGCACATTGTGCAAACTGAGTTCAAAAAAACCTAGCTAGCTCTAGCTTGTAAGGGCCCGTCTTTGACAAACCACAGGTGTTCTTGTTGTTGCAATGAATACTGGGACAGGCTTCAATCCTTCCTTTATCTCTAAAAACAACGTTGACAACCAGGCCCGAGGCTAACTCGGTATTCATCGTCAGGATTTATCGCCCAGTAGCGTATAGCCAGGAGTAAACAGGGACAGCAGCAAAAGCTTTTAAAGTTTCAATCGATAGAGGGGAAAAAACCTTTTTTTTTTAATGAGTGGCTCTCGCATCACCTCACGCGCTGATCCACTCTCTCGACGTTTGAACCCTTTCCCTTCCTCATTTAGTCCAGCTGGTTTAATGATTTAATTTGTCGCCCTAAGCATTGCTTAATTTTATCACTGAAATGTAAAGGATCCTGTTAAGGACGGAAAGTTGTTTGTTTTCTTTTTTTACAAACCATAACACCTGTTAAGAACGAACGTAATTTTGAATTGTAACAAAAGCAAATACGTTAAGCCGGTTCAGCAGACAACCGACATATGACAAACAGTTGACAAGACACTTGCATGTTAATCTGCAAAAGCATGGTTAATTTCCCACGGGTTATTTAAATGTAAAGCGTTCCTTCCATATAACGAGTAGTAGTTGGAGAGAGCTCGAATTAACAGTACGGTGGAAAGCTATGAATGCCTACGGCTTGTTTTTTCACAGTGAAAATCTCAAACCTCTGAAAGTTCTACACATGTTTCTCTTACTCTGTGTTGCAGAAACACAAAAATTCTTTCATAAAACTCAATTATCTTCCTTTCCTACTTGTTAATCGTTCAAAGCCACCAACTCAAAATTATTGCTACTTTTACTACTGTGCAATGAATTTGGCTCATTCTTTATCGTTCCTTGTACATGTATTATTTTTAGATTTTGTGCGGAATAAAATTTAACAGACTTCAAAATATATATTGCCACAATAGTGCACATCTTTTACTTTGGCGGGCGGCCTTTCATAATAAAATCACTCTAGATCTTTACAAATTCAGGCTTTCTTGCTTTTAAAATAACATACGTCGCCAAACTAAACATGAGGATGCGCGATTCTTTAAGTTATCGAGAATGCACTTTATACTGGTTTAATTGAAATTGGTGATTGAGTTTTTGTTCCTTGTAGTCAAAACATGGAATTTTTCAAAATTAAAACATTTCTTTGTCACGCCGAGAGACATTTTCTAGAAATATCTTACAACAATCATATTTAATTTACCTTATTCATTTCCCTGTTCATTCTTTGGGGAAACAAAACATATATATATACTGATAGTAATAAACATCAAAAGAACATAAATGTTCCAGCGCAAAAATCCTCCCTTTCAGATGGACAAACGATTTGACAATTTTACCTCTTTCTCATTAAAGTCACCATAGATTTTGTCCATTAATTTACGTATCGAAAGCAATTTCGGCCTCAATGTAAAACAAATTCATAATGTCGGAAGCCATAAACTTGTTTTCATTGTTAATGATAAGCGCATTGCGTGAAAACCAGTGGGAAACGACCTAACGACTAACTTTATATAAGTTCATTTCCTTTTCATAAATAACCGACCTGCTAAAGGTTGCATTTCATTAAATAGAAAATTGCTCAGTGATCGCTCAAACTGACAGAAATTTTTAAAAATATTAATTGCCATTCTATCTCGTTTTGTCAGATCAATAGGATTTTTTAATAATACGCCGTTAAAAAAGAGTCTGACGTCCAGAAAGAGGAGAAAACCCTTTCAAATGCAGGTGTGCATTGCTGATTGATGGATGCGGTGGGACTTTTAAATCGTTGACGAAAATCGCTCCACATCTATCGGTAATTTCGTTGAAAAGTTGAATTCGATGTACGCTGTTTCCATATTCAAAGAAAAGATATTGAATGTTGATTCGTGTTTCTCGCCCTGACAATAATCATCAATAGGTTGTCAGTGACAAGTTAAGAGCCAAGCTGATATAACAGTAGGACTGCCTGTTCAATCACAGTTCGAGGTTTTAACATAGCGTATACTATTTGTAGTTGTTGTTTTTGACTTGCTGAAAACAATTTTCACGACCAGCAAACACAGGAGCTTTATAAGTCTCGTTCAACATGAATGATACCAATTTACAATATCAAAGCAATGAAACGGATTCTTCAAAGCGCGGACTCATTCCAAACGGAATTACTACAGGAATTGCGGTGAATGCCTGTTTGATGCTCCTAATTGTGGGTGGAAATTTCCTCGTCATCGCAGCTTATGCGAGGAACCGTCGTCTTCGTACTGGAACGTATGCGTTTCTAGTGAGCCTGGCCCTGTCTGATTTTCTTGTCGGTAGTGTTGCAATCCCAATTAGAATCTACGGGTCTACTTTGAACTGGGACGTTAGCGCGCATTTAATAATATTCTACACTGCGTTCGATATTTTCAGCGCCATCGCTTCAAATCTTCATCTGATGGCTATATCGTTTGAACGTTTTATAGCTGTGTCAAGGCCATTTTATTACCAGACGCTCTCCATCCGCCCGTACGCATTTGGTTCCGTTATTTCGTGGAGTTTGGCAGTTGCCGCAGCTGCGATGCACCCAGGAAATTACCTACAAAGTGAAGACAAACCGTTGCTTAAGTTAAAAATCCTTAAAGTGTACTCCGTGACACTGTTTTCTGTTTGCTTTTTGAGCCCTTTAACAGTAATAAGCATAGTAAATATTGGCGTTTTTCGCGTTGCAAAAGTGTTAATTAAACGAGTTCCGTTACAACACGGAAATGCTCAGCAACGGCTGCGGAAAGAGCGAAAAACCGCTTTCACACTTGTCCTAATGACAGGTTTCTTCTTCATCGCATGGTTCCCGTTCTTCGTTGTCAATATGTTGTATTTGCTCTGTCTAGAATGCCTCCCTTCCTCGCCTGAGGCACAGTTGTTAATGGTAGATATCGTCAAATGGCTGCAGTACTCAAACAGTGCAGTCAACCCCGTAATTTACGCGTTTCGTGACATGGAAATGCGAAGAACATTTGCCCAGCTTCTTGGGCCCTTGGGGAGAGTTTGTAGAGTCAATCAGGTCGAACCAGATTTTCACAACACACAAAGTCAATTTTCTATGGATACGTTAACACGCAAGTAGTGAATCCTATAATCGGTGGGATTTAAATACAAGCACAAACTTGGAACGTTTTCTGGTGTTTTAATGATTCACAAAAATGACCATATTTGCGCAGAATTTTGACGATTCACATTTCGAGAAAGAATAATGAGAATTAGCATTACTTAAGCAGGAAAAAGGATCTTACAGCAGAAAGTCACCAGTTTAGAACACTGATGTGATAGGATCAGTTGAAGGAGAAGAGTCCATTAAAAATACACATTCCTAATTGTTTCTGACTGGTCGCCTCGCGAGGTTTTTACAAGCCACGTACCTTTATTTCTAGGTTAGTGAAATGGAGAAAAAAACTTGGCTTTGTAAAAGTAGAAAACCTATGAAATATGATGTTAGCAAAACTAAAATGAGCGTGAAAAACAGAGAAAGAGTCGAGTCAGGTCAGGTTCACAAAATATTTTTTTCTAGCTTACTGTCGATGTTTTCGCTATATTTGCACTTGAGGCGTTCCCGTTTTACATGGTGACAGCAAATTAATTAGGAGCTGTTCGGAAATGAAATAGGAGTTTTTCAATTTAATCTAAGAAAATACATAACGAGAGAAATTAAGAGAGATGCAAAGCAATATGGTGTAATTTAGTTTTCCAAGTCGTATCCGTTTACGTAAATAAGTGACGTGAAATTAATTATTAAGTTTTAACAGACCACTAGTTGTAAAGAGAATAGATAAATAATGTATAACGTACACTGTTTTAAACATATGAACTTGACAAAATATAACTGTACATATTCTCTTTCATTTCTTTTTATTGTATCAGTAGAGTGTAGTGATCATAAATCAACTATAAGAAAGATATCTATAAAATGTTCAGCTTTCAAAGAAAATTGTCAAAACGAAGTGAAAAATTGATAGGATCTCAAAGCAGATGAAAAGCTGTAATCGTGATATTAGAACTAAATTACTGATAATGCATTCGCTAGCCGTTGCAGACTGTAAAAATATAAGTAAGCTTTATGGGCGGTGTTTTTTCGTCAGACTCTCTGTAATTCTACGTTTAAAAAAGATTTTAATTATGGCTAGGAAAAGCCTTTTTAGATTTTTTTTCATATTTATCTAAATGTTGTGGGGTACAAATATACTATTACAATGGACACACAATATATAAACAAAATTAGGATAGGCGAAATTAATTAACTCTGTCAGTGTAAGGAAAAATATATATCGAAATAGAACAAATAAAGATGAAAATGAAAAAAAAAGAAAACAGCGTAGAAATGCAAAAAAACGTATTTTTAAAAGTGAAATTCTTCCACTTTGTTTGGAGATTGTCAAGTTGTTTGTTTGTTGATTAAGTTGTCTCCATCCTATTTTTTAGGAAACAGGAGAGCCGTCAAGGAGTACAAAGCCATTGTCCTGACTGCTGCAAAAAATAAAATACTTAGCGATAAGGGTAACATAATTTAATAAATCTATAAATTTGTTGTTCTCATTGCAACCGTACAGCTGGATGTTGCGTTCACTTAGAGCAAAAGTGTGATCGCATTAGTCAGACCACCAATTTTGGAGGCTGGGAAAAGATATGACTGGACATGGCAAGATCAAAAGTACTACACAAAACTACCTTTGGAAGATAACAGTTACCTTATATTAATAGGACACTAGCCTGGGTACGTACTTAAGTGATCTCTAAATTAAATTTTAAAGCACCTTGACTGTGTGGTCAAATACAAGTTTGCCAACAAACTGAGACAAGGATATTGGATATTGTTATTCAACAAATTGTCACTATGCCCATATATGGTAAGGAAGCCCTCAATATCTGTCATCCGTATATGACAGATATCCTGCGATATACGTAAATGATCACATTTGGAAGTGCACTGCAGATTTTCTTTCATTGCTTGTTTGGCGGCCATTTTGAAAAGCGAGGCAGTTTTAGCAGTGTTCTCCGGAAATTTTAACTCCCTGGAAGACACTTTCCATGATTAAATGCTCTCAAAAAGTCAACAAGTATTTGCTTCAGATCACAAAGATATCCAGAGGTTGACTTGGAATTTTCATAGTGAGAACTCAACCAAGAAAATGCTATTGCGAACGAAGCAGCACACTTACTCACAGAAAGTTGTAAAGTTGAAAAGATTTTAATTCACAGGAAGAGGACTTATTCTCGGTAAGGTAGCAATATTTTTTTTACTTTGGCACATCATTTCCAAACATGAGTTTGTAAATAAGTTTTTTTTAAGTGAACGGCAGTAAACTTCGATTTCTTGAAGTTCTGTTTTGATTTTTATTATGTGTTGTTAGCTTTTAGCGTTTTCATCATAGAACCATAGTTTTTCTCGTTCTGAAAGTGGTATTCGATAAGAATTTGTTGAATGATAAAACAATTATTCTGCTCAATCTTGCGGAATATCCCCTAAGTAGTTTCGCAGGATAATTGTTAATTATTGGCACGTCAGGTACTCCCTCAGTCAAAGTTGTTTCCTGAAGGCCTAAACTGCAATTAAAGTCAGTCATAACATCTATGTACATGCACAACAAATGCATTTGCATTTGTCACTTGCCAATTTTTTCAACCAAATTCAAATTAAAACTTCGCGCTTCCTCCGTCGTGAGCCAGTGAAGGCAATGAATCTACTACTGTGACATCTAATTATAGCAAACTGGGCAAAAGAAAGCCATATCGTAGCAGCCAGGTTTGTTTTACTAACTCAAATCTGGTTTTATTAGCAACAAAAACAAAAGGGCAAGCTTAAACGATTGCAGGCCTCAAAATGTTTTGATTCTCTTGGTTTCTGGAAAGCAGCCTATTGACATCATGCATTTACTTTAGGCAAAAAATAAAAACAAAAACGCTATAGTCACAGCTATATACAGATTAAATATGAAAGTAAGAAATTCAAACAATCAACAGCCCTAGAGCTCCTGATCTGAATTTCTATACGTACTACCTTTATAAAGACAGTCCCTAAGCTTTCAGCTGTAAGTAGTACATAGAAAGCCCCTGGGCGTTCTCTGTTATTCCTGCTCATAGCTTCTCTACTTATAGGGTATCAGATCATATCCCACGAACACAGAAGTCGAACAAAGAAAGATTGTTTTGGCAAGATAATAACGCTTCTGTTCCACGGGTTGCATTGTCTACTATAATGTTAAAACAATAGTATTCAGTCTTCAGCTCAGTGCTGTCAGTAAAGGCCGTTCACTATAAGGACGTCACTGCACGATTCCATTTTTGTATGTTTACATATTTATGATGACATTTCACAATTAATAATTATAATAATATTTCTCTTAATCTACAACAATAAACTGAAACCCTCAAAATAACGATGAAATTAATTTCCCAATATTAACACTAACAATGGTATTCCACTCTTGCCGATATCCAACTCGGCGCTGTGTTCCTCGTTAGCCGTGAGGTTAAGCACGACTCGATTTTAAATAACCTGTTAGAAGATGGAAGTAAACGCTTCTATTTGAAATGCGTCTGATATTTTATATTAGTCGTTCTATGGATTGCTTTCAAACAATGAATGGCGTATATCAGACGATGTATTTATGTTACTTGGTTTACGGGTCTTTGGGCAATATGTTTGATGGTAAACTGTATTGACTTGCACGGTGGAAATCGATTCTCACTAAGAGAAATTAAAGAGAAGGCCCAGTTGTGAGAGCACTCCAGCCTCGTTTCCATTCATCTTTGGTGCTGAATCAAATGTGACATCTCCCGTAGAGCTCTTCGGGAAGGCCTCCCACTGTCACTCGGTGACGCATAAAGGCCTGGGGACGAGGCTGATAGCACTTGTCTCTCGCCAGTGTGTCCCGGCAAGAGAGGATGAAAGAAGAGAGCGAATCCCCCATACATGGACCTCTTCCGATGAAAATTATTTGAAATCTATTTTGGTTCTGTCTCATACCGCGCGGTTATTTTAAGGACGACAGCTCATTGGCCAGTTAGAATGACGCCATGTAGTTTTGGATTGTTGACATGGATACAACAGATAAAAATAACTTTTGCAGTATGTGTCGAGCTAAAAATAAATTTCAATTAATTATCAGGGGCACGGGGACTCACTCTCTTAGTTCATCGTCTCTTGGTCCCGGCTTCAAATTTGGAAGGGAGTTGACTCCATTGTGGTGGTAGGGTTCACACTTGTTGGTTGTCATGGTTATTGACTCTGCTTCGACAGTTTTCTCCTGTTTCTCCAATTAACATTTAACACAGGCTAAAAACAATATGGAGAGGACAAAAACAATATGGAGATAAAATTTCTTACCATGTTACTCTAAGAGTTACCAGTTTTAGCCAATCAAATCAGTTTATTTTGAGAGGCGGTTTTTCACAGTAACATTACCGTCAACAAACCAATCAGAGGAGGGAAAGTAGTAATGTTACTAATGGAGCGAAACAGATGTTTTTCATATCTCGTCAAAACAAGCAAGAAAGTTAGTGGTAATCATCAAGAGGACTCAAGAAAGGTACAGCTAGCATTAGAGATTCTTTTCTTGACAAAACATGGGAAATAAATGTTTAACTCTAGTGAGGTTTGTCTCGGCTCACGAGAGTTGTTTATGTCTGATCCTAAATTAGTCTCGAGGTCACCACTTGAGATCAATTGCTTATTTTTTCCGACAGTATTCGTATCAGCTAACTATCACTCACGTAACATTACTGAGTGCTAACCAATCCCAGGAGCGCAGGCATATGTCTGTATCGGCTCACGATGACAACTAGCTTATTACTAGCATACTTATATGTTTCCTTAGCCATTATGTGTGATGTTTCTCATGCACCGCCGTCTGAATCGACTGCTGGAATATTTATTGCTATCCTGAGTTTCAGTTCGCTGAAGCTTAAAAGAAAACTAAAATAAAGTGACTGGATGCCGCCTAGGTTTTGTTTTTTAGACCTTGCCAAAACGACAAAAAGCATCGGTGATCACTGAAATCAACAACGACTGAGTCAATGAATACTGAAATCACTGAAATCAACAATGACTGAGTCAATGAATATTATAGTCTCTTTACTTGGCAGAAGAGAAAAAATACACTTAAATATTATATGGTGACTTCTATTTGGGCTGACAACGGGCTTTGTATACGTTAACTGCTAACGTCTATCGCCGCCCTCTTAACAACATAGTAATGTTACTGCTAGCCACGGTAACATTACTCTCAAGCAACCAATCACGAAGGGCAACGCAAAACTGCGCGCCAAGTTTTTCTTAGATCTTGCCAAATGACAAGCACGGATACAATTAAACGACAACGAGATCTGAGCTAAGGTGTATTTTAGCAAGACTCTGCACTTATCGGTAGAAAAATTAGGGTAAAGATTACCTGATCTGTTGAGCCTCTCAATCGACCCACTAGCTTCTCTTTACAAGGGTTGTGACTGACGACCAACGCATCTCAGAATTGAGGGCAGGACTTGGCCATGATCTGTCCGAACGAGCACAACATCGGTATAATTTCGCTTTTCCAGAAAACCTGAATCAGACATGTAGAGTAAGCGTGACCTCGCTTTGAGTTTATGTTATTGACAATAGAATTACTGTGAACCAGTGACAATTTTTTTTCTTTTGCTAAAACGAGTAAAAGCATTTGTGATAACAATCAACGATAGAGCAATCAAAAGAGACTTTCTGGCTGGCTGTTTCTCTCTGTGTGTTAAAGCCAAATAAAGGTATTATAAATTACATTGGTCACTGCTGTCTCGGCATGCAAGAAATAACTAGTCGTTGTATATTCATCTCACGTTTATTAGTCCTTTCACTGATAAATTTAAGGGAAGATCATACGCGCTTTAAGATTTGGCGATCAAACTGTAAGTGCAATAACACGGTGAGATTCTTTTCTCCCCAACAAGCTCACTTATTCTACTGAACTAACGCAACGTGGAGGCATTTAACATTATCGCCCTTGCCATATTCACTGTCAGATACTTCTCAGTAAGCGAGACTGCGCGCATTTTGTTGTTGTTGTTGTCGTTGTTGTTATATCTTGCCAAAACAAACAAGAATATCGATGGTAATTAATTAATAAAGCAAAGAAAGAAAAATTATATGCGCTCGTTGTTTTCTCTTCACTGCATGATAAACTAGTTGCTTGTTGTTTATTTATTCGACTTTGAACATTCGCCGGTGTACAATTCTGTTATTTCTTAACTGCGTGACAGGAGATCCACCAAGCTCTATTGAGCTTTAGATCCCCCTGAATTTTGTAAATAATTGTAGCCGCTTACTACATGGCACAGCTTTGTTTTATTAACTAAGGTTCTGACTGCTCTCACCGCAAAAGGTATTGGCAATTGCAGGTTAAGTTTCATGTTTGATCTGCAAATGAAGGTCATGTACAGGCGCGCTTATCCGCGGCAATTTCCATATCTTCTGTCTACACGACGCACGCAGCTAATATGCCGTGTTTTTGGACTTGTCGATCTTTTTTTTTTGTGAAATAAAGAACGGTATAGCATATACGAATTCACGAATTACTGTTACTGGGCAGTATTTGAGATCGAACGATTCACCGATTCCCAAGTATTGTTAAAGCCGCGTTAACTTAATTAAAATATGCCACGAAACTTTATCTGATATAAAGCCAACAGAGGAGAAAACAAGGTTCATTGTACTATTTGCGTTTTTAACAGAATTCAGGGTTACTTTTCGTTGTCTCGTAGTTTGAGCATAAAAAGTAGGTAAGGTCAAGTAGGGATGAACATGGTAGGTTAAAAATTGCACGCCTTTAATTTTCTCTCATGTTTCTTAATTATCTTAAACTGCATTACAAAAAAGCCTTCAACTTGAACATTGTTCCTCAACTCCAATCTGCACCTCGGTTACGCTTTTATCTACTAGGTAGTTCTTCGACTTAATACACATGCAAATTCCAACGTAATTGAACAAATAACGTGCAGGCGATGAATGTGCTTAGCATAAACTTACCCGCTTTGTGCGTAAAACTTCGCTCACCATCATGACATGACCTCGCCTTGACCGATCTTTGACTACGAGAGGCCCATAAATGTCACTTCTGTTTGGCTTTTTCCTTGTGTTTTTCATATTTTTTTTTTTCATTTGCTGAACATCCGCGTCATAGAATTTTGTAATAAGTTTTATTCGTGTTCGTCGCTTGCTTGTACATACGATCTAACATAGATTACATTCACCAAACCTTTTAAAATCCTAATAATTGACACATTGTTCGGTCACATAACAAGAGGAACCGCTAATATTGACATCATTCATGTAAATTATCACAACATTTATCAACCTTCAACTTATTGCCATTTCTAAGCATTGCTAGCTATAGAAAACTGTACACTGTCGAACTAATTCACACAGTGAATTTTTTAAACTGACACAGACGCCATTGACTAGGATCGAGAGTTATATTACAAAAACAAAGTAATATCATTTCTATGTTCTTGACTTCTTTTTCTTATCAAAAGCTGCTTTGTTGTTTCTTGTGGACTTTGCCTTTCCAACTTCAATCGAAAAGGAAAAGAGCAAAGGAAGAAAAGAAAAGGAAAGATAATCATGTTATCAGCCGTTAACTAATTTGACTGAATGTAAGACGTCTTCTGATATCAATTTCAATTGTTAAACAAAAAAACAACATTTATTCGTACAAAGAAGAGCCGAAAAGAACTCCGAAAGCAGTGATAAATATGTAGAAGTCTTACTGAACTAATTTTATAGATAAATTGCGAGAAAAAAACATAGCAAGGAGCATGATGTCATTATCCTTGCCATATGATCATGCAATTGTATGCATGACTGCTCAGTTAGATTTGTTATGTGGCTCGGTTGTATGCAAAACATCTCTTGTTATCTATCCGATCTATCGTGGCAAGGGAACGAGAGCTGATAGAAAACTACAGTTTCAGTCCATTAAGCCCAACCCGACCCTATAGTGTGCCCCCCCCCCCCCCCCCCCCCACTATAGTTGCTGTATTACCTGTATTTGATCGTCGGGAACGAACTGTATAGCTGAAACAGTTAATGTAGGAACATTTTTCTAGTTCTCTTCATCATCATTCAAGTCTTCATCATCACTCGTATTCATTTTCCTCATTTTCTTCATCATCACTCCACCTGGTAGTCAGGTCACGTTAAAAGTGAGGCCATTTTGTACACTAATACGCACTCCATTTACCATTGCAAAATATTGACGTGAAAGGGTTGTAGAAGAATTGAAATGTTTTTAATTCTAACGCCCACGGTGTAAGGCATACAACTTTTGAAGGTTTTTATCGTTATCATATGTTCTTTTTACAATGCCCAAAAACAGATGCCGTGATATGTATTGCCTATAATAGCTGCTAATAGATGAGGCAAAAAATGACGACTTCATAAACCTCGTATAAACAGCTCACAACTGTCGTAGCTACCGCCAGTTTAAAAGAGCCTGTCTTCCAAAAAACCATAGGTTTTCTAGCTCAACTGGGAAAAGTAGATTTAATTTCATCTGCAATTAACGCTTTTCTTATACACCAGTACGGGTGCGATGGCAATGAAATACACTAAAACGTTCATATTTCTCTTTTGTATTGGTAGATTGAAGTTGGAATGAAAAGAAAGCGTACAACATCTGCTCCAAGAAAGTGCAAAAAGAAACAGAAAAAGTGATAGACAAAGCCATGGGCTAAATACACGTACAATAATCCTTATGTGTTTTTTGCCTGTTTTATCACAACAAAAACAGTATGTATTTACGCTGGTATATGTTAGCCAAGACCCAAAATAAAAGTTATTTTCTGCTTAAACTATTACTCAAAGGAACACATGTATATGATAACCATGCACAGAGATTCGACTGATCCAATATTGTCTGCAGTCTGGACTTTTAATTAACCGGGCACCGGGCTAAAAATGACGTTCTAACTATTGCTGTGTGACTATTTTCTTGACAACTTAGAATGACGAAAGGTTATCCCAGAAATGACTGGCAGCCAAAACATTTTAATAAATGTATGTGTGTGTATCTATGCCAATGTCCAGTTGTTCAGCTCAAATGGTTACACAAATGGTGGATCTCATTTGTATGAATATCGACGTTACCAGTTAAATCGTATGCAAGTGTCAATCGTATCACCAAGCCGAGTAAAGATCACGTGTACAAGCAAGGCGATGATCGATACGAATAAAGTAAAAATTCAGTAATTAATTCAGCAATGTGGATGTTGTACAACTGAAAAATGCACCACAAGAATATAAAAGAAAAATGAAGGAAAAGCCAATTAAGTGGCATTTACCTCTCGTAGTCGGGACCAGTCAGAGATCATGCGGTGAAGCCAATATTAAAAATCGAGGTCTGATGTTCGAGGTCATGTCATGATGATATAATTGCACAATGTTTGCACCGCGAACTCCCTAGATCACAGGAAACTTTGGAGACGAGGCAGTCTTGAAGAAGCTAAATAGAAGAAGAAGTACACCCTAGTAGAGACGACAAGAGTAAGGACCAGCGGTGTACCGCTCCCTACAGCCGCAGAAAAGCTAAGATTATGCTCAAAGTGGGTAAGTTTCATTTTAAATTCAATTGTTTTAATCTTTATCATAAATGAGCTTAGAAATGAGCTGAGAAAGATTCGTTATTGGCTATTTTCTCACGTATATTCGAATTTGTAAGTGAGTAAACATACTTTCGATCTCAGTAGATAAAATTGAAGCCGGGATCAGACACTGGAGTAGAGAAACATTGTCAATTTAATGTACCTTTAAGCGAGCTACGTTAACCGGCAAGAGCTCATATTTTGTAATGCAGTACCGAGTTATAGGGTCATATATCAGTAGGCCCGACTCTTCAATCCGGCCATGTCCATTCTTAGCCAGACTAAAAAATAGTCACGATAAAAGACGAACAACTTGAGCAACCTGAAAATGAGTCTTCTCTTTCGTTTCTCGTTTTGTTCTAAAACGTTTCGTGAACTCAGTAGGTTAACAGCACGTCACACTTACACTGATAACCATACTTGTGAATGAGGGAAATTGTCGATTTTATAATATACTGTTGGTCAATTCGTATGGCGAAGCGAATTGGTTATTTTCAGAAAAATAGTTTGACGAGTCCAAAACACTGCAAATAAACTGCGAAGGTCTTTTAGAGTAAAACAGAGAAACGCGCCTCCGACAACTGGTCACTTTACTTTAATATATTATTTGAGGTCAAACATGAAAGCCGAATCTGCTAATTTGCCTAGCTATACCTTTTGTGAGACATGGATTCCGAACTTATGATAGTGTAAAGAATATTAGGCTTTCAGAAAGACCCGATAGGGCTATTTTTTGTCGTTTAGTCCATATAATTGCAGATTTGTGCTACAGCAGCTGGAAATAAAGCTACTGTAGTAAGCTATGTATGTATGTTGAAAAGGTATGCAATTAGGTAATGATCTAAAGTTTTTGTTCAATTTACTTTTTTATCTACAGTATGAGAAAAAGTAACTGTACCTTACCTTTTTTTTTCTTGTTAATTACCACCGGTGTTTTGCTTGCTTTGGCGAGATATTAAAAAAAATTGCGTGAGCGCAGTCTCGCTTAATGAGACTGAAGTGCATAGTTATGTTATCAACTATGATAATGACAAATCATGCATTCACGTTGCGATAGCTTATGGAATTGAAATAACCCTTAGGTTTGTTATCACAGGGGGAAAACTGAAAGAATTTCGCCGTGTTCTTGAATTTAAATTTGATTGTTTTCGCCTAAACTGATTTAAAAGCACGTAAGATTAGCCTTGTACACTGACTGCCTTTCTTTTTTATTTGATCCGAAAGGTGAAAATATAACAACTAGTAAGCTTCTTAAAAGCAGAGACCACCTAATATCTACTCAATTTTAAAAAGGGAATAAGAAAAAGTAGCCAGAACTATAACGTAACTGCTTAGTTTGCCGATGGTTATAATCACCGATTCCTTAATTTACTCGTTTTAGCATTTCTGAGAATACGTTGCCTGTTCTCGGTAATTAAGTAGCGTCTATTATAAACATGGACATAAAGCGTGCATCTGTTGCTCGGTCACGCTAACACCACTCGTCTGATCTTGCAGTTTTGACCAAGGAAACTCATCACACGATACTGCTTTCAATCGATCAATTTTCCTCCTTGCCTTGTTGACAATAGTATGTGCTTGCAGTACTTGACTATCGTAAGCCGTGGATCGAAACATTACTTCTGGATTCAAATCAACGTGGGACATCTAAGTGTCAAACATACACAGAGGCGAAACATGGCCACAGTTTTTCTACATTTTCTATTTTTTTTTCTTTCCTAGAATTTTTCAGTTTCGCTTAAGTAATATAACCGATAAATCGTAACCGATATTCGCTTCCGTCGTCAGTTATCAACTGAGATCAGCTAACAAAAACTGGAATCTCGGCCTCAGCAGTTAATGCCCTCCATTTTGTGATCGGATTATTGATACTAATATTAGCGGTAATCACGGTTAGCTTGGCTAACACGCTAACATTACCGTGTTTACTACTTAAGAGGTTGTTTCTATAGAGGGAAGTTAGTGATAATCGATAGCGGTTAACCTAAACCAACCCAGTAAGCCGGCTGTAGACTGAAATGGAGGTCATGATAATTTCTAATAAAAGTAGGGACGGCCGTGAACACGCCGGAGTAGATGAGTCAGACTGTAACATTCATTGCCCCAGTCATTGGTGATTTTCCGTACTTAGGAAATTTCTAATTTGTACTCCGACTGCCGGGCATTTGTAGTCCATTTGAGACAGTGCAGACTGGGCAGAAATTTTCTTAGGGTCAATGACATAGGGAATTTATTGTGAGTCCATTCTCAGACATTTCTTCAACTAAAAAACCAAAATGATTTTTGGAATCGCTTGACATTTCTAAATGAACATCTCATACTCTCAAGCCGTTTGTGTGAACTTAGCACTGGACTGTAACACGTTCGACTGCGGATCACTGACACTCACACCGGCGAGGCCGAGCCGAAAATTTTCTAAGCGTCATTAGGTCATAGCGATTCACACCAAAAAATCCCATCAACTACATGTACACAGCCAAAATATTTTTTGGAATCGCTTGACATATCTAAACAAACTGAGATATAATAGTTTCACGAGCTTGAGGTTTGAGAAAGGCTGTGCTCTTTCTAGCAGATCATGGCCAGGTCCTGGTTTCAATCAGGTTTTGTTCACAATAGTTCATGCTCACAGTACCGTATGCTGAAATATGCGTTGCTCGTCAGTCACAACCCTTGTAAAGAGAAGCTAGTAGGTCGATTGAGAGGCGCAACAGATCAGGTAATCATAACCCTAAATTTTCTACCGATAAGTGCAAGGTCTCGCTAAAACTCCTTAGCTCAGATCTCGTTGCTGTTAATTGTAACAGATATTCGTGCTTGTTATTTGGCAAGATCTAAGAAAAACTTGGCGCGTAGTTTTGCGTTCCCCTTCGTGATTGGTTGCTTGAGAGTAATGTTACCGTGGCTAGCAGTGACATTACTATGTTGTTAAGAGGGCGGCGATAGACGTTGGCAGTTAACGTATACAAAGCCCGTTGTCAGCCCAAATAGAAGTCACCATATAATATTTAAGTGTATTTTTTCTCTTCTGCCAAGTAAAGAGACTATAATATTCATTGACTCAGTCATTGTTGATTTCAGTGATTTCAGTATTCATTGACTCAGTCATTGTTGATTTCAGTGATCTTCAGTGATCACCGATGTTCTTTGTCGTTTTGGCAAGATCTAAAAAACAAAACCTAGGCGGCATCCAGTCACTTTCAGCGAACTGAAACTCGGGCTAGCAATGAATATTCCAGCACTCGATTCAGACGGCGGTGCATGAGAAACATCACACATAATGGCTAAGGAAACATATAAGTATGCTAGTAATAAGCTAGTTGTCATCGTGAGCCGATACAGACATATGCCCGCGCTCCTGGGATTGGTTAGGACTCAGTAATGTTACTGTGAGTGATAGTTAGCTGATACGAATACTGTCGGAAAAAATAAGCAATTGATCTCAAGTGGTGACCTCGAGACTAATTTAGGATCAGACATAAACAACTCTCGTGAGCCGAGACAAACCTCACTAGAGTTAAATATTTATTTCCCATGTTTTGTCAAGAAAAGAATCTCTAATGCTAGCTGTACCTTTCTTGAGTCCTCTTGATGATTACCGCTAACTTTCTTGCTTGTTTTGACGAGATATGAAAAACATCTGTTTCGCTCCATTAGTAACATTACTACTTTCCCTCCTCTGATTGGTTTGTTGACGGTAATGTTACTGTGAAAAACCGCCTCTCAAAATAAACTGATTTGATTGGCTAAAACTGGTAACTCTTAGAGTAACATGGTAAGAGTTTTTATCTCCATATTGTTTTTGTCCTCTCCATATTGTTTTTAGCCTGTGTTATTTCTGAATCCCAACTCGATCTGGAAACAGCGGATGAAAAGCCACTCCATGGAATGCCTTTGTTGTTATCACTCCACTCAGCTGTCCACTGTTGACCATGATTTGTTGCGTGAGCGTGCTCAGCTCTGAAACAGCGGAGACTTCTGTTTTCCTGAAGCACACTTTACTGCACTCAAACTGCAGTCAAACTCAGACGTATTGTGGCCTGTTAGATGATTGATCCGACCGAGATCTTGACTGACTAAATTTAGCTGACAACCTTCTGACCTGAGTTAGCTGAACAAACTCTCGCTTCACTTCCGGGTCCCTGAGTGCGTAAATAAACGGGTTCACGGCACTGTTAGAGTAATGCATCCACTTCACGAAATCGACCAGGCGCTGAAGGCCGGGATATCCCGGCAGGCACTGGATGCAGTAAACTGCGGTCAACATCAGTACGTAAAATGGCAGCCAAGCCAAGAAAAAGAATCCCGAAACGACCGTCAATGTCATGGCAACCTTGATCTCCCTTTTTAACTGGCGTTTCTCTTTGCAGGTTATCTTGCATGTGCTTATACCAGGGGTTTGACGGCTAAGAGATAAGGCGATGCGAAATATCCCCGCGTACATGGCACTGATGATAGCTAACGGACCTAGGAAGCCGATGGTGGTAAAACTGGGCACAAAAACGCGTTGAAGTTTGAATAATCCCTGCAGCGGACTTAACGAAGCAATAAACGCTGCCATGATCCAAGCTGATGTGATTGTTCCCACGTAGAAATGCACTGATAGGCGCTGGTATAGGAAGGGTCGCGAAACAGAAATGTATCTCTCAACGCTAATAGCTGTTAAGTGAAAGACTGAAGTTAGCGCGCTGAAAATATCGAAACTTATGAAGAAAGCGTAAAGTACTTCGCCTTTGCTGATTCCGAGCCCGGAGATGCAGATCCACAGTGGAAGCGACACGACGCCTACGAGGCAATCGGAGCATGCAAGGCTGATTAAAAACATGTTGCTTCTTCGTCGTAATTTTCGGCGGTTCTTGAAGGCGACCATCACGATAGTGTTGCCGAAGACGATTGCAAACGCGAGGAACACCGAAAATATTAAAAAGATGAGAGTATCCTCTTTGGATCTGAGATGCTGTACAGGTGCAATTGAACTGTTCAACGATTCCTGTTTCACAGTGTTAAAGGATATGTTGCCTTTATGAGACATTTTTAGTGGGTTTTTCCTTTTTTTTGCTTACTTTCGTGATTTCAATGTGTTATCTGGGTCAACCTGAATAAAAAGCACACTGTGAAGCGAAGTGAAGCCTCCTAAGTAACCGCGAAACTCGATAAGTCAATCACAGTTTGTGATTGACACTTTGAAACTTTTTTCCGGTTTTAACAGCTGCTGCCATTTTCAGTCTCAAGTTCGTACTATTCATTCTCCCAACTGACCAGAAAACACTTCTTTTGACATTAGTTAAGAGAAACTCATTGGTCATCAAAGCAAGATCTTCTATTCGTGCCTAGTTGATGACGTTCTTTATTCTTACAATACAACTGCTTTACATTGTATTGAAATTGTGAGAAGAAATAGGAGCTTGATCCGGCTATTGATAATGAATATAACTCAAAACAGTAGGACCTTGTCGTTTTTAGAGAAAAAAATGTTGAGCTGCATTTCACGAGATAGGTACACTATATGTTTAAACTGTATCAATTAAGTTTTGCCAACTTCAACGAGGGGTCAATTCAGTTAGGTACAAGTTTATTTTGTAGTTGAAAACGGTATCTGCGGCGTTACACAATTGAGGCTTTTTAGATCTGACATACTCTTATATCATGTTTTGTCCAATTTCATTATCTTGCAATTCAAGAACTCCCTTCCTGAGATTTTCTGAGACCCCGTTGTCAACAATGATTGGTATTTCAATAGCTTTCTGGACGTTTTGTTGAAACAAGAACGTGTCAGAAATTGAAACGTGATAGAAACAGCTGCCATTTTCGTGCGAAAAGCGAACAACAACGGAAAGAGAACAGTCGGGAAATTTTATTCTATTGTTTTTACCTTTGTTTGTTTCCGTCTAATAATGGAAAGTTCATAAGTAAACACCGTGAAGCGAGATGAAATTTATTTCCGTTCAGCATATCGCACTTCTGATACTCAATATGAAGCATATGTGCCGAACAATGAAAGATAAGGTTTTATTCGCCTTCGACCTGACTTTTTCACAGAAGCAAAAAGATCTTTAAAAATAACTTCGTGAGGAATGAAATCCAGCTGGAAATACTGAGCTATTAATTTCTTTTTTTTTTTTTAGCTAAAAACGTTTGGATATATATTTTTTTTCAAAGATGTTGGTGTATGTATTTAAATTGACAAAATATTTATTTACAGACAACTGAAGTCGAAATTAAATAAATGTAGATAACTCTTTGGAAATTTATTGTATTCACTTCATATCCTGGTTGAACACAAATAAACAGAAACTTGAGGTTATCCTGTTTCTACACTGAAAGTAAATAACAAGTGTAAATTGTAAATTAAGAGTACTGACTGTATCTAAGCTGGAGAATATGATTACTCTTGAGGTTAAGAAAAATCAAATATGCAAAGTCCTGATGCGTTCACGGTGGGGCCAAACCACCCCCCAAATGGGTCATGAAATGTCCCGTTTTTTGGTTAATTTTTAATAATTTTGTTACTTTTCATCATTTCTTTACCAAACTTGGTAATTTGATATGGGTCTTTGTGCCAAACAATTTGACATGAATGGTGATGCCAAATGTCAAATTATGACGTCATAATTGGTGACGTCATATTATTCTCTAAAATTAAATTTTAGAATTTCTAATTTTTTTCTGGTGTTTTAGAAAGAACACGTCAAGAGGAGTTGAATGCTGAAAACCGTTTGTCGATGTGATAAATAATGGATGAGATATGGCATTTTAGATTTTGAAAATTTCACAGTCTCAAAATAGGGTCCCCCCCTTGTGTAATACGTTTGAATTTAAGTGTTGTTTTGTTGCGTCAACGACACCATTTAAGTTGCAGATAAGATGTCTTAAATGACGGAAGCTAAATGAAAAAGAAAAACTCGGAAAATTTTTTTCCTGCCAGAGCTAGAGCCCCCAAACCAGTTTTGTGACGTAATTAAGTGTCACGTGATCAATTATGCTCTTGCTAATATTATCGTTTTCAAGCCGAAAACTTAAAATCTAAAATGATACGATTTTTTGGAACAACAAGAAGTCCATTTTACCAGATTATTAGCTTGCATGGAAAAAAACTGTACAAAATAGATCAACAGGGTTGTTTTTAGAAGAAAAGTATGGTTCCGGGGGGGACACTTTAAATGTCTTTAAATTGCCATAACTCAAGATACGTTTGTCTTAGCGAGGTACGGTTTTCAGCATTTTACTCCCCTTGCCAAGTTCTTTCAGATGACATAACTTTTTATTTCAAATTTGAAATTTTCAGTTAACTCGTTTTGTGACGTCAGCCATTATGACGTCACAATTTGGTTTTTTAAGTCATTCTCATATTTAAAATAAATTGGGCGACAACCCAAGGTTTTTTGCCAAGTTTGGAAAAGAAATATGAAAAAGAAGCAAAATTAGTCTAAATGACCCATTTGGGGGGTGGTTTGGCCCCGCCGTGACGTTTTTGAGTTTCTAGGGAGTCCTGTTCTAAGCGTAGCCCGCATAATAGACTTGGAGCCGGTATTGTTCGCGCGAAGGCAAAGTTTGAATGGCGCAATGGCAAAACCAAGCTGCAAAATGAGTATGGGATGCATCTAGTATTTTTCTTTCTTTCACGCGGCGCCGCTACTCAAATCTTCCCTTCGGCACAGACCGGATACCACCTGCAGCTACTACGGCTAGTCATGTGACCTAGGTATCAGTTTGTTTCGTTATTTTATATTCGAACAAACTCTCTACGCCTGAGGTCTTTTCACCTGAAAGCTATGTTCTTTAATAGCTTCTTGCGTTTCTTCTGAGATTTCAGTCTTATTTCTCTTACAGGTTTCATTTTACCCAAAAATGCAATCAATTGTTTTGCACTGCAAATGTCCAATAAATCTATCAAAATGTTTTCGTGATTTGTTGAATGTTTATAACTAAGAAGATTAGGGAAATTGTGAAGAAATGAGAGTCAAATGCAGCGAACACTTTATATTTAATTAATCGATGGACACCAGAACAGTTAGAACAGTTTGCTGTAAACCCGAAGTGTTCTTGCGTGGGTTAGCGGCCTATTACTGGTCGGATGCAAAAGATTGTCTCCTTTATTTCTATCTCAAATCAGATCCTAGTGCAAACAAGTTCACCACCTACCCCGCATTTGGGAAACTGAAGCTACAACCGAAGACACATACTTGGAACACTAGTGCCCTCTTCCCTCCCCTAATGCAACGTTGGGAGAGGGAGAAGGAGCAGATTAAACCTGCAATGAACGTGCCATTTTCAGCCGCGATAAATCTCGACCTTTCGTCAAGTGTTCCAATACAATGTGACCAAAACTGTAGTATTTATCTACGGTTTCCCCAAGCTCGTCTGTTAAATGCGCATTCGTGAAAATATTTCTAACCTAGCTTTCTTCTATTGTGTACGATTTTGCTTCATATGCCGGTTCTGCGGCCATTTGAGGTGAATTTACTTTCCAATGTTGTTGCTAAAACAAATTGGCACTTAGACCTATGCAGGGATTGCAACCCTACGAGACGTTTCGTGACTTTGAATTTATGTTTCGTGACTTTGGATTTTGTTACTTAGTGGACCGGAAGTTTCGTGACCGTGAGTCGTCCTATTATTAGTTTCTCGAAACACGAGTAATGTAAGATGACTGATGAGTAGTGTAATCTAAGTTACAAGTAGAACGTAGAGCGAGAAAAAATAAAAGAGGCTCAACTGAAAGGAGTGCTAGTCCTCTGTTGTTTAGAACGCGAACCAGAGCGCCGGTAACACATACACTTGATCGCAAGTTAGTATGGGTGAACCTGCGGACAGAATTTCAAGAATAAATATTAATTCTAATTTTTTTCTGTAACATCTATGATTTCATGACGTTAGGATTTCAGGAAGAGCTTTTTTATAGCTTTAAAACTTCCACAGCATGACCTGCCTTTATCAGTCCGTGAGATTAAGATGAAATGGGAAATTCCCTCCTAGGAGATCTGCGAAATAGCCAGTGTTAAAAAGCGGAGGAAAGGTCAGATAGAACGAGTGATTTGTCTCAAGTTATGGAGATATCAAAGTTTTCAACACTGTGGTGTTTTCTGTCTGCTTTGCTGTTAGCTTCGTGGCACTGATTCATGTCGAGATTGAACTTCACGCTCATCGTCAAATGCTTCAAGCCTTGAATCAACAACGAGAAGAAAATCTCAGACCTGGAAACTCAGCACATAAAGAAACGATTAATTCTGCGTTGAAGACGCTTAGCGGATACTCGGCGAAAGGTAAATAGTTGTCAGTTGTAATTTCATAATTACTCGCAATGGACTTCAGTGCTGTTTTTCAGTCAGTTGTTAACTGTGTATATCCATTTCTGAACGCATCATGTGAAAAACTCCAGGTAAAAAGGTGAATTTTGAATCTAATAAATATTTTATTGATTACTGTTAAAGCAAGAGCCTGAGGCGAGCGTTTCAGTAGTCTATAAGGGAAGTCCTTTGAGCCTTTTTGAAACTTCCTGTTTGTCTAAACGAGTTTGAATTTCGCACATAACTTTCAGTTAAATAAGACGTTTCAAGATAGGTTACAATGACCAGTTTTCGTTACTACCCAAGGCTTGCTGAAAGGGGTAAATTTTCCATGGGCTGAGCCAAGGGCAGGGCCATATCCTGAAAAGAAAGAACAGTTTACGCTCTCTTGTCTTTTTATTCTCTAAGCAGAATTTTTGTTTTTTTCAGTTCTTAAAACTAAGACTAAATTGGTTAACTGTTTGTTTAGCTCATTAAGCTAATTATCTGTTTACTTGAAGTTTAAGCATTTAAACTCTTTTGTTGATGAACTCTGTGGTTTATATCATACCCATAACTGATTTGTCACTGGCTTTGTTATCTCAATGTTTTAGTTATTGGGCAATAGTCCGGGGGCAATGACTAACCGGAAGTAGTTATTCTGTTACTCTCTAAACCTGTATGGCAAAGCTCCCAGTATTTTTCCTCTTACGCTTCCATGTGATCTCGGCATGCAATCACCAGTTAGTAAAATCCCCTTGTCTTCTGACCCTGTCTCAGTCTTGAGCTACTCTTCAAGCTAGGTTGTTCTTTGCTTTCCCTCCCTCCCTCCCTGTATTGGTAACTTTGTCATTCCTCATCTTCTCGATGGTGAATTTGGAACTACCATTCACGAGTAAGCAAGGAGGCCTTGTTTAAGATTCTGTTATCTACTTACAGCTGTTTCAGTTAACCTTGTTGGTTAGTTAATAAAGTTTTTGGTGGCAGGGAAGTGCACCCTAGGCTGCACTTTTCCCACAGTATGTGCTATAGCCACCCTGGGAAATAGGTCCGGATCTCTTCCAGGATGGTACCATCGTACCATCTGACCTATTGTCCTCCCAGAAGGGCACCCCTCTTCTGGTCCATCCTACGGTTACACCCTAACATGGGTTCCCCTAGAGACGTCGCTACTCTAGGGAAGATAGGCTCTGCCTTTCCCGTAACCCAAGGTTTACCACAACAATCAGATTTTTTCTCATTGTTTTCTTGTGTCCACCCAGCATGGGGGGTAAAGTCCAAGATCCCCCCCCCCCCTCTGTAGTGCAACCAAGGGATTTTAATTATTTTTATTATTTTTTTTTTAACATTACGTGTTTATTTGACACACAAACTACTCTACATAACACATGAAGTACGCAACTTGCTTACAGCACACCGCTCAAAATTGATTACAATAATAATACTTGCCAGGGTTAACGATATTTGTGTTTATAACCTTGGCACTAATATACAGGATGTATTAATAAGTTACCTTACCAGAAAAGAACTATTCTTAAAGTAATTATTGCAAATATTTTCAAAGGCATATCCTTTTTGTATTTCATTTAGAAACTCAGGGAGGGTAATAACCTTGTTATTTAGTTATTAGTATAAATGTAATAACGCACTGGGGACTAAGAAGGTATAGTTAAATTTCCTTATTACGCTATTGTCACAAGAATTACCACTGACACCGAATAAAGTTTCCTCGATAGTTGGTGAGATCAGAGACTTGTTAGTTGTATTGAACCAGTGGATTACTTTTTGTGTAAATGTCTTAGTGAAAGAGCAATCAATAAACGTGTGGTCTATAGAGTCTTTATCTCCACAGAAAGAGCATTCATCGTCGGCTTTGATACCGTATTTAAATAGTTCTTTTTTTGTGACAACAATTCTATGAATAAATTTGAATTGAAATTCTTTTAGCCTAGTTTCTTTGCATATTTTTCTCTGTCAGTGACTTGAAAACATTTCCCAAAAAATCATCATTTAGAGATAGGTTCTCGCTCCATCTCTTAGGACCAGCAAGACCTCCCGTGTGAGTTCCATTGTCCAAAAGTTGGTAAAAATCCCTTGATTTCATCTTTTCTAGGTTGATTTGCACATTGTTGTTAAAATGAAAAACAGGGTCATTACGTGTGGAAAATAATTTATTTACTGAATCGGTTAGTCTCGCCCTCGACAGTAAATGGTTTGGTATAGCACTGACAATTTGATAATATTGAAGAAACTGAGTTTGGCATGAAAATTTCTCAGAGAACTCCTGGAATGTGAGATAGCTCCCATCATCCTTCAACAAATCTTTGATAGAAACGACACCTTTCTTTAGCCATTCACCGAGATAAACGGTTGTCCCGCCAACAAGAATTTGTTTGTTATTAAATAAGATTAGATCTTGTGCTTGGTCATACCCATATAACGTTTTGAATTCGTTGAAAAATTCGCGAATATTCTTGTAAAAGGTTGGCAAATGTTCGAGATCTTTCGTGTCATAGTTACATCTTAGAAGGAAATTTAAATCCCCAATTCTTGTAAAGAAAAGATTTGGAATAGATAATTTGTGACAGACCCAGAGCTTTGATAATCATTACCCTTCCAAACAGTGTCAGATCTCTTTCATTCCACATGTCTAATTTTGTTCGTATCCGTCTTAATTTTGCATTAAAATTTAATTCATTATTACTCTTCTCGTCGTATGAGAAATGGGCCCCCTAGTATCTTAACTGAGCTACGCATCCACTTCATTCCCAGCCGATTGTTTTTGTTATTAGCCCATTTACCGAGCCAAATCGCCTTGGTTTTTTTCATGTTTAGCTGTAAGCTAGCCATCCTTCCAAAACCGCCAATGATATTTAAAGCGTTTTCCACTTAAACTAAATCGGCACAAAATAAAATTAGTATCGTCTGCGAATTGCGTCAGTTTGAGTTCGTTTCCAAATATGCTAATTCCTTTGACTGTTGGTTCATAACGAATTTTGATAGATAGCCTATTTTCGCTGAGAGAATAAACAAATATGGCGACAGAAGACATCCTTGCCTCACACCTTTTGACAGCTTGAACCAGTTAGTCGAGTAACTATTGTTCAGCACAGTACTCTCCACATTTGTATAAAAAGTACTGACCCAACGTTTTATGCTTGTACCAAAATTAAAAGAGTCTAATGTTTTCATTATGAAGGACCATTCGAGTGAGTCAAAAGCTTTACGAAAGTCAAGAGCTACTAAGATGCCCGAGATCTTTTGCTTTTTTGTATAGTCCATTAGGTCAGTTATCAGTCTAATGTTTTCACCAATATAACGCCCCTTCACGAACCCTGTTTGGTCCGGGTGTATTAGGTCTGGCAGTACTGTTTCGATTCGTTTAGCTATTGCTTTCGCAGCTATTTTACAATCAACATTAAGTAACGTTGTTGGTCTCCAATTTTGAAGCTCTAGCAGTGAGCCGTCTTCCTTTGGCAATAGAGTAATGATGCCCCTTCGTTGCGTCTCATACGTTTGTCTCATACGCCTCGTTAAAGCTTGCCAGTAGATCTTTACCTAGTAAATCCGCATAGAAAAATTTATAAAATTCGACGGTAAATCCGTCTTCTCCTGGTGATTTGTCATTCTGAAAAGATTCCAGCACTTTTTTGCATTCTTCTTCCGTTAGATCGAGGGCCTTCCAAACTATCGCAATCTTCATCCGAAAGTCTTGGGATTTGCAGATGTTGGATAAAATCATCGCATTCCTCTTGAGAGGAAGTCTTTTCGGATGTATATAGTTTTTTAAAGTAATCTTCAATTTGATCAAGGATCTGCTTTTCATTGCATGTTGTGGAGTTATCTTGTAGCCGGAGTTCAACGACGGTCTTTTTATTGTAGTTAAAAAAGAACTTAGTTGGCCGTTCTCCATTCTCCACCCATCGACATTTCGCCCTGAACATAGCTTGTTTTCCTTTGTTTTCGTAGAAGGACTTAAGTTCGGCTTTAAGATCATCGTAAAGTTGCAAGACTTGGTTAATATTAGGAGAAAAGAAATTATTGCAGGATGTCGTCCACTGAGTTGCTCCAGTTGACGTCTGATTTCCAGAAGACGGTCTCTTGACAGTTTGGCTTTGTGTTTTGTATAAGCGATAGTTGTAGACCTAATTTCCATCTTAATCGTTTCCCAAAGAAGTCGCTTGTCCGATAAATGACCGAAGTAATTTAGGGTATTTGAGTAGGTTTCTCGAACCTTACAACGTATTGTTCGTCTTTTAAAAGAGTGTTGTTAAATTTCCAAAGGCCCGGTCCTCTTGGGGTTTCACTTGTCCAAGACAATAAAATAGAAATTGCATTGTGATCAGGCGCTATCGATGGATAAATTTCTGTCTTTTTAACACTTTTTGTAAGACTCTTAGCGACTAAAAAAACAGTCAATCCTAGATTTCAGTTTTAAGGCTTTTGATTCATACGTAAATTTACGAAGATTAGGATGGCGCACTCTCTGAATATCTACAAGATCGAACATTTCCATCGAATTCAAAACAAGTTATTGTAGTTTGTTGGTACTCACGTTGAACCTCCTATTTTGTCTTTTTTTTGACAACGTGCAGTTCCAGTCGCTTCCAACAATCAACGCAGACAGTTCTGTTTTTTCAATAATGCAGTTATTTAGTTCTTGAATAAACTGGAGTTGATTTGTTTGATTGTTCGGAGCGTAGATGTTACAGAGTGATAACTTTTGAGAGTCGAGAATAATGAGAGGACGCAACGGGGTCGTACCGTAAGTACCTCTAACAGTTTCTTAGACCAATTGTCTAAGATTCCTAACATACCCTAACTCAAGACCCACCAGGTTTCGTCCCCTTTGAGACCAGCAAGGTGTCATAATCTGTTTCAATGTCATAGGTGTTTTTACTAATTCAAAAACTAACCAGGCGGGTTGAAAGAATACGATCTGATCTAAGATGTCACTTGGGGATGAATAAAATCCAGAAAAAGACTAAACGGTTTTAAAAAATGGTCGAATAAATTAAATTCGTCTCATATGACGGGAACAATTATAAATAAACCCGCGTGCATGCTGTGAGGAAAACAACAGGGCATTTGATTACCGGCTAGATGGACGCGGACACTCGCTTATAAAATTAAAGAATAAATCGCGCCATAAAGGCACGAAAAAGGAAAAAAGCAACTAAGAGAGTGGAAAAAGAGGAAACTTGATAGCAGAAAAGTTATTTATCAACGAATGTCGCTAAGAATCTAACAGGCAAAATACTAGACGCATCTGTAAATATGAGAGATCTCTGTTTACCAGAGCGAAAATCCGCGGCGTGGAAATGTCATGATATCGCACCACGGTACCAACCACAGCAATCGTACCAGTATATGTATATTAAAAAAGCCATGCTACTGTAACACAAGCAAGTGCCCACTGGTAAGATGAGGCTGATAAATTTGAGGAAATTATGCCGACTGACATTCTACCATCAATGCCGTAAATTCTGTGCAGGCACTCGTTTATCAAGCGCGTGTGGCAACGCGTGTTAAATTTCCTCTTCTTTTAATATCGTCCGCTGCGAGTAAATTCTCGTACCAGCGCGGCTGACTCATCTTGGTGTTTTGTCTTTCCTTTTTTCTTTTATCTTGGCAACATATAATACGGAAATATCACGTTTTTGCAAAGGATTACAAAATATATAGCCCTGAAGAAACACGTACGGCTGAGGTTGTGCATGCGATAAAAAATATCGAGAAAGCCTTAACACAACAAAACTGTGTTTAGTCAGCGACTGTGGAAGATTTAGTGAATTAACGATATAAAAATTAAAAATTGAAGCAAGTCATATGAAGACCGTGCTCTAACTAGAATGTCTTTGAGAGATTTCCCTCTTCCGTACGATAAGAGAGGAGGCTCCTTGAAAATTTCGTTCACCCTTGAATGGTTTTGTATAAGGTACTATTTCTCTCTTAAGCCTGGTTCTCATATGCCGCCGAACTACCCGTGTCATAGCCGCCGGTACTGCCTCATGGGATACTGTTCCGACGGTTGAACTCAAGTCAACTTCGCAGGCTTGCCGGCGTAAAGGCCTGCGATGGTTGTTGTTGCCGACGGCTTACGTAAACGTAAAAAGTTGAAAGTTTTCAACTTTTTACGTTGACGTAAGCCGTTCATACATCGTCTCTAATTTTATTTACGCACGTCCGTACGCACGTACAATTTACGCAACAGGGGAAATCAGCCTTTAGAGCAGAGTGCCTGTCACTGAATTGTACTTCGCCACGATGTTTTTTAGCCAGGCTAACTGGATATCCTCTAGATATCAAGTGAGACATAAAGTCCTTTATGGTTCGCCTCAAACGTAGTTTTAGAGGAGTTTGTTCTAAGACGCCTGAGTGCTTCCCCTTTGACAAAACCTTTTGTAACACCTGGTGGGTGGCATGAATAAAAATTCGTGTACTGAAAAGTCTCCGTAGGCTCGTAATGCGTTCGAACGTCTAGCAGTGATTCTTTATAAAACCTCTGCCCTTTGTTCACGTTCGCGTCAAGGAATGTGATTTCTTTGTCTGAGATTCCAGCCGTAAACTTGCAATTGATAGTGGGATGAAACTTATTTGCCTGCTCAATATAGTCATCCACTTCATCTTTTGTTATGTTCCACAGTGAAAACACGTCATCGATGAATCTTTTCCACACTAGCGGTTTATAGGTACTCTGTCTAAGGATCTCTTTCTCAATGTTGGGCATAAAAATGTTAGCAAAAGCTAAGGCCATTTTCGTTCCCATACTAGCAGTAACATGGGTTTGTAAGTAATCTTTTCTATTGAAGTGGAAAGAGTTTCCTTAAGAATAAGACTAAGCATTTTGCTGAGGTAACCGACTGGAATGGGGGGCTTGTTATCCTGGTATGCTTGGCATACCGTGTTTATCCCCTCTTCTTGTGGTATGTTTGTGTAGAGGCTATTGAGGCTAGGATAACCATTGAGACTAGGATAACGTCGGCAGGCACTTTTGTCTTTTCCACAAAGTCTCTAAAGTCTGTCGAGTCTTGCGATTGGCTATAGGCTGAACGAATCTATCAAAAAAATGATGAAATGCGTTCTGTTGGGCCGTCACACCCTGATATGATAGGTCTACTGACTAGAGTCGGTTTGTGAATCTTTGTAAGTGTGTAAAAAAACTGGAGTTCTCGGCGGATTAGGTGAGAGAAAGCCACTTTTCCGTCATTGAGTCAATATGTCCTTCTTGGCTGAAGGATTTTACTAGCTGCTGAACTTTTTAGGATGTGGATTCTATCATTGGCTCAACTGGGGCTGGTAGTTATTTGTGTCGTCAAGTAGACACTGGCCCTCCTTAATTTTGTCTTGTCTGTTCGTTAAGACGGTTGCAGTTCCCTTATCTGCTTGTTTGAGTACAATGTTTTTGTTGCGTGTTAAATCTTTCACCGCGCGTCGCTGTCTGTTTGGTAGATTATCTTTTGGACTGCGCACTTGAATATTCGCAAGGCTTATCTTAACCTCTTCTGAATAACTTTGTAGCGTCACGGATGGCTGGAAAGGTGGTATCTAGTCCGATTTGACGTGGAAAGGGTGGGGATCGCTATCTTCCCCGTGAAATATATACTGTAGGCGCATACGTCTTGCGAACTGCTCGACTGATCCCTCATAAGCTGGCGCCTAATACTGTAGAAAAAATAGCCCACTGCAATTTACCTGGACGCTCGCGCTCCAACAGAATTGTAAAACACCGGCTAGCTTTATGACTACTTTTAATAAGTAAAAAAGGGCTATGATTAGCTTATGAGCCCTCCACTTTTGGTCACTTGGACGCCGTTACTCCGATTTGAACGGTCAAAACATCTATTTGTTTAGAGGGATTTTTTAGGGCAGTGCTTGGATTCCTCCAATATTACAGGTCTCTGATCTGGAACTCGACTCAGTAACAGAGTTGTGAGTAACAAATGAATGTTTAATGATGCAAACCAGATATCAAACGTGGGCTAAGTAAGTGAATTTCTCAGCTTATTAGGCCTAAAATGTAAATACCGTAACATTCCTTCTTAAATAAGTATAATTCGTCTATTTCTTGCCCCGGCGCTTTATTCGCTTCTTCGCTGGGAGGCGAAAGTTTAGGGAGGAGGGAGAGATTGCCCCAAAAAGTAGGGAGGAGGGAGATTTACCCTCCTGTCCCTCCCCCCTCCGAGAAGCTAAATGGTCAAAGGATCATGTATTGATAGAACATTGTTACGTCACTTGCAGAAATACAGATTCGTCATAAGCGCCGCTTGCCAGAAAATATGAACAAAGAAGTAAACTCCAGTGAAACCATCAGTCGTGGTGACACCAAAAAAGAAGTTCAAATTGCTCTGAGCAGCCTGACCTGCACAGTGCACTGCCCGAGAAGTATCAGGGGAAGGCGAGGCAGGCCTAGTCCTCCAGGGAAACATGGTCCGCCTGGGCCTCCGGGACCACAGGGGTCAAAAGGTGTTCAGGGAAATCAGGGACCTCCTGGACCTAAAGGTGATAAGGGCCCTCAAGGACCCAAGGGCGATCCTGGTGAATCTATCTCAGCCCTCTCTATTGTGTGACCTCCGTTGTCCATGGTAGTAAACCAAACTGGTGCAGCCTCTCTTCGGTGCGAGGTTAAAGGAAACCCAAAACCTCAGATCACGTGGCTGAAACAGAATTCCAGTCTTCCCTTGGACCAACGGATTATGCAGTCACGTGGTGGCCTGATGATCACAGATGTGACGTCACAAGATGGTGGAATGTACACGTGTGTGGCAAGAAATATTTTTGGAGTAAAGAAGTCATCGGCCACATTAACTGTCCAAGGTGAATAGACTAAATTAAAACAAGTTTATTAAATTAATGACTACAATTGTGAAAGCTAGAGACCTACATAATCAGGAGCCCATGACCCTGGCATAATTAATGGCCTACATGACCTAAGGCCTATGTGTTCATTCACTTATGAGACATTTTGTAGAATACGATTGAGCCACTTTGGCGTCTGACGATGAGAAAATAGCACTTTGACGGTGACAGCTTAACTTCCAAATTTAAATTATGGCGTCCTTGAAGTTAACAAATTTTCGCTAAACATTTGGTACGGTGACATTAAAAACTTAGTACCCTCATTTGTTGGTGCTCGGCTTAAATTTCAACAATTTTGACTTTAGACGCTTTATCCTTGTTGACGACTAACGGTAAAACTTCTCTTATTCATCGGCTTAAGGCAAAATTTTAAAGTATTTGGGGGATAACGGCTAAACCACATGAGACATGAGTATCAGGAGTAGATGGAAATTTTGTTAATCTTAGAACCAATTTCCCTTTTTCGCCTCACTTGGGAACAAGGGAATTGGCTATAACTTGGATAGTTTTTGGCTATTTGCAGTTGGCGCCGTAATCACTCAAAAGCCCTCCTCTGTCATCGTTGAAGGAGGAGAAAACGTGAGCCTGCTGTGCAAAGCTACTGGTCAGCCGACACCAACGGTAACTTGGCAAAAAGCACTAAGTCACACGCCGAAAGGGAGCACTGCAGTGGTCGATGGGAACCTGATGATAGCCAGTATAGCCAAAGCAGATGGTGGGGATTACGCATGCTCAGCTAAGAATCTCCTTGGACAGGTGATTGACAGGCTTAAATTTACCTCAGCCCCTTTCCTAAAAGTTGCTGTATCAGCTATCAGCGTTTAGCAATCTGATGCTTAATTGTGCAGCTCAGGGCTCGATAGTTGCTGTATGGAAAAGACCTGGACAAATGCTTCCTCAAATTCATGTTATTTATCCAAACGGGACTTTGCTTCTTAGAAAAGTGGCAAAAAATGATGCTGGATCTTATTCCTGCGTAGCAAAAAATTATCGACAAACAATAGAAGCAACATCTGTTGTTGAAGTTCTTAAACTTGTGTCTTGCAGCAATACAAAATCAGGTAGCAGTGGAAGCTCCTCAGGTAATTATATGATTGACCCTGATGGCAAAGGAGGCGTGGCACCATTCAGTGTGTATTGTGACATGAGTGACAAGGGCGGAGTTGGCGCGACGGTCATAAGTCACGACGGTGAGAGTGGAACCCATGTTGCTAACATTCCTGGATGTGATTGGAACGACCCAGGATGTTACAGAAAAGATGTGAGATACACTGGAGTCAGCACCGCTCAACTAGCAGCACTAACTCGAGTCTCACAGAACTGTGAACAGTTCATAAAAGTTTATAAAGTTTGAGTGTAACTATGAGGTTGCTTTTGTCGAGGAGGCGGTTGCTTGGTGGGTGTCACGTGACGGAAGAAAAATGCAATATTGGGGAGGAGCTACAGGCCATATAAACATGTGCGCATTTGGAGTAACAAACTCTTGTTCAAATGATCAGAAGTGTAACTGTCGTAACAGTGGTAGTGGCTGGAGAGAAGACAGCGGTCTGCTGACAGACAAGTCTGCTCTTCCTGTGTCACAGATCAGACTGGCAGACTTTGATGGCTCAGGGGAAGAAGGTTATCACACATTAGGAAAGCTCAAGTGTTATGGTCAGGCTTGAGATTAATAGAGTAATAACAAACTAATTCCTCAAGGTCGCGCTTTGCACTTTTATTCTGCGCCTTCCACGCATGCCTCACTGATGTTAAGCTCTGTTTAAAAATTCAGCAAGCTTAATTAATTTATAGATTGAAAGCAGAAACGTTTTATAGTAGATATTTTTGTTATAATAACATGCGTTCTTATTTAGTAATAGAATTATGATGCAGTTTCTATCAGCGTTTGCAAAACATCTTAATACAGTGCTCCACTTTTTTTCTATAAGTCCCCAAACTTTCTTGTAATACTGGAAATCATTTATAATTTATATTTTGGCCAAATGAAAGGCACTCCATTGGGTACCGTGAAATCCAACTTGTCATTTATCTCTCTGCCTGAAAACCCTCCTTTAAGCTGTACGTACACGTGATTCGTGATTCGTCTGATGTTAAACAATTCCCCCTGTTATACTAATCAAAAGCTTAAAATTGAACTGAGGCTTTTGAATATTTATTGTGTGCTTCTTTTTCTTTGGAGAAGGGGGTTGTTTTGTTGAATAGTATCCCATTTTAAAATTATTCACGCAGGCCGAAATTTGAAGAAAAACCACATGATACTGGTCGGCTGATAAAGTTTTACAATCAATCATTTCTTGGCTTACATTATACTAGGTGTATGAAGTGTAAAATGAGTGAAAAACAGAAAAAGTTTTTTTAAACAGAATATAGACATTTCGAACAAAGACAACGGCAACAGTCTATTAAGGCATCGAGCGCAGGCTTTTATTAATGTCATGCAGAGTGAACTTAACATGATTTCTGCCATTCCCTGCTATTCTTATCCATTCTAGCATTTCGGTGCGTTTTTGCATATCGTCTGCACTAAAAGGTTTCAAAACAACTCATGAAAACGCAGACTTTCGTAAAAATGTTGAGACTTTCATTAAAATAGCGTGGACGGGTAAAAACGTAAAAGTGTGTCAGACAAGTGAAACCACAGGCAGCCCAAGCGTAATGTGTGAGTCACGCCCGTTTAGGAGCTGCAAATGTCACTGGTAGAGATATCTAGCCAGTATAATAATTCACACAATCCATGAAAATAGAGCTAAATGTTGATAATTGTTGGGAGAATTCAAAATACATGGGTTTTAGTGTGGACGGGCGAAAACGCAAGTCAGACAAGTGAAACTGGAGACAACACGATCGATCTTCGGTCGTTTTAGTGTGAAAAAAACCTACAGGTCGTGAAAATATACGAAAATGATGAAGTGGACCAGTTTCGGTACGTTTTCGGCCAAAAGAAAACAGGGATTTTTGAAAACGTGTAGACAGAGCCAGGGCTTCAACTATGTAGCCCCACACAAATATATGTGACGATCCGCTTTTGTACGGCGTGACCTTTCCATCTGAAGTGGTGGACTGATCTCAAAGGTTATGAAAATAATCCGGTATTAAAATAGGAAAAGACTTCCTCGGAGATCTGGAAAGTAGCCCCTACTAGAAAGCGGAAAAAAGGTCAGACAAAAGAAGCTAGAGTTGATTAGACTGGCACGGCACGGTCGTAAACTGACACGTCTCTTTCAAGCCGCTAATTCACTGGTTCTTTGGTGTCTACATCTTGTAATTGCATTATGGAGATATCAAAAGCGCGCCCTGCCTCTAACACTGTGGTGTTTTCTCTCTGCTTTGCTGTTTGCTTTGTGGCACTGATTCATGTCGAGATCGAACTTCACGCTCATCGACAATTGCTTCAAGTCTTGACTCAACAACGAGGAGAAACCTTCGAGCCACGAAACAGAATAGCTGAAGGAACAATGAATTCTGTGTTTAAGTTGTTGAAGGACTCGGATAAACGTGAGTAGCTGTCATTAAGTGAACAGATTTCTATTGGGGGGGGGAAACAAAGGCGAACTGGAAGATCATGATCACCCTGTGGACACGCTAGTTGTTAAAATATACTGTAAAAAGACTAAAAAATCTCAAGGGTCATAATTTAGAATTCAGCGGGGAGTCTTTCTCTTTTTGGGGGTAAAAAAGAGTGAAACTGACACTGGACGTCTTATTGTATGCCGTAAAGGAAGTTCTCAGGTATCAATGTTTCAGCTTTTTAGGAAAAGACTATAAGAATATACTAGTAGTAATCGCAGATTAGTGGAGTGCGTTCGACTGCAACCCTTGTCGACACCGAAATTAGGGAAAGAAAGAGTCTCCTCAGCTTTCTGATCTTTCTCGACCTTCCCCCTGGGTTGTTATCGGTTGATGTATTCAATAGAAAACCGAACATTGTCAGATATGAAATACAAGTAAATCTTAAAATAACAAAGTTGCGTGACATATGTTATTTTTCAGGCGGACATATTTAGTAACATGACCGCTTGTATGTACTCATCGAAGTTTCACATGTAAATACAGAATTAAACTGAAAAAATGTCATGAGAACCGTTGAATTCTTTACCTTTGATAACCTCCAAAAATATTCGCGCAATGGTCCTCTCAACCTCTTTTAGTTCGCGGCTTCGTTGATAAACGTCGATTTCCGAATAAAATTCTAAATTTCTAAATTTAAAAGTGGCAGCATGGACATTACACAAAACTTCGAGAGTGACTCGCCAAGGCATTGTTCGAGAGAGAAATGTTTTAAGTATCAAGTATATTTAAATAGCGTGTTTCTTTCACGGACATATAAATTTGAATGTTGTATGCCGAGTGGTTCTTCATCGAAGGCGAGAAGGTTAGAATGCCAACTGAACGGCGAACTGCAGGTTGACATATGTACCAAGGAGTCGTGCATACTTCTCTAAGACTTCGATCAAGGATTTACAATAACTCCTTGGGCGAAAGGTTGCTTTTTCGAGCCTGGAACAAACAAGCTTCCGAGACAAGCTCGTCCGAAACAAGCTTCTTCGCAACAAAGACACCTTTGGGTGTGAAAGCGAGGTCATTTGGTTCCATGAAAGCGAGTCAAAGCATGCACCAGTTCCCGGCCGAGGTTATGCCCCTGCAAAAATCTTCGGGGGGGCTAAATTGGTGTCCACCCACTACAGAAAAAATCTCGATCTCACTCAGGCGGGATTAGGGTTGCGTTCTCCTATCGTCGAACGCAATTAAGGGGACACCAAAGGGGTGGTGAGTACAAGAATTTTTTCCCTTTTTATTTCTTTCTTAAATCATGCCCTATTTCCTAAAAAAGCAACTATAATCTCCCTTTAACTCTGCTGCGACTGTATTATTAGCGGTCACTGGGAATTTGACGGAATAGACGTCATTGACACATGTTTTATCGCTTGGCCAAACAATCCAATGTCTCGCTCTTGTTTCAAACGTGCATAGCACTAAAACAAAACTTTGCTTTGCACAGACATTCTCAGTTTGTGGTTCACACGGATAACCAGTGTCCGTAAACAGTAAATCGAGGTTAGTTAACTCTTTGTATGAGAGCATGTCACTCGGGACAGAGAAAAGTATCTGTTGTCTGTATTAACCGGTGTCCGTCAGGGTGTTAAGCAGGTTAATGTGAAAGAAATATAAATATGTGCGTGAGCTTTTCGTCGGAACAAAAAGAACTCTCCGTAATAAGCAGGTGTCCGCATTTAACCAGCTGGTGTCCGTAAAGCGGGGTCCTTACTGTGAAAATGTCAAGGATCATAATTTTGAATTTAGCCTGAAGACTTTCTCTCTTCTTCCTTTTTTCCTACAAGAGCTAGTCGAACTGACACTCAATGTTTCATTCAAAAAGGAAGTTCTTGCGTATCCCGTTTCAGCTGTTTGAGAACAGAATAATACTTCCTTGTTAACTGTTTTCTGCAAGAGAGTTAATATAAATTCGGAATTTAAGTATGATCTGCATAATACGGTACAACCAGGGTTGTCCCTAACAGCCGGCAGCCGGCAGAATTAGCCGGCTACTTGGGTCGTTTGTGCCGGCTACTTTTGTGATTTTTATATTTTTTTAAAGACAAATTATTTGTTCCTTTACTGGCGCAGATATATGAAAATAAAACTTATTTCTCATTGCAATTTATTGACTTAAAAATAATCTGGTTGGCACAGAGATAAACGATTATTAGTTCCCTACATTGAGCTCTGGGAATTACATGTAGAAATTCAGGGCTAGAGACTAACGGTAGCCAACTAGTCTGCAGACTAGTAGAAATTCCGTTTTGGCTAGTAAGTCGTGCGCTTTCACTAGCCATTTTGGCTAATGAAAATTTCAAAGCACTAAAGCACCGGATGGAAACCAAACTAAATATTGCTTCTGATGATTGGATCCCAAAAGCAAATTGAGTGAGCAGAATTTTAAAACTTATTCTGTAGAAGGATATCATAATGTTCGTATGATACTTGTTTTGTCCTCTCACCGTTTTTCCCTTCTAATTCTCGTCTCAGATGGCAACGTTTTCTCCGTCATTTCTACGTTCGAACGAAATTAGCCGTCTTCAGAACGTTTCACCATACGTTTCCTTGAAAGGTTCAGTAGTGCGTTCATATTATACTTGTCTACACGTTAGTAGGTTCACACAATTCTTTAATCTTCTGTTATCAACCTTTTTTACATTAATTGCTACGTTCGTACAATAGTTTCTCTTCCCAGCATTTCTCTCTATGTAACGTCATCACAACGTTTCTCCGTACGTGGGTAGGTTCGTCGATTTATAAGTCTAGCCTTCTCAACGTTTCTTTGTACGTTAGCACGTGCGCACGACAATGTTCTGCACTTCCTAAGGTTTTCAGTGTGTTAGTACATTGGTACGATAAGTCAACACTGCTTAGCGTTTCTCTGTACGTTAGTATGTTTATCCATACATTTGTGCGATTTTAGTTGTCTCATTTACATTTCTTCATAATTTATTGCCCCACTGTATTAGTTCAGTCTGTCCGTTCGGCGTTCTTCCGTATGTCACACACGTTCTTAGTGTATGGAATTAGTTTTGCCTGATAACGTTTCTCCGAAGTTAGTAGTTGCATATTCTGTTAGTCTCTGTATCTTGGTACGTTGGCAGCATTTCTCCCTACTGTAGTGCATTTCCAACCAACGTGTTTGATATGACTTCTCAACGTTTCTCCGTACCTTTGTCTTCCCAATGTTTCTCCGTACAATGACATACTCATATAAGGTTAACTGTTCGAGTTATTCGTCATAATCTGACCGAAACAGAAAAGAGAGGCGTGAACTACATCGCGCCTGGGAATTTGCCCTGAAGGCACATAGTACTTTGTATTCTGCGTGTGAGGATCTTTAACGGTTGGAAAGAATAGTCAACAAGTTCTTCACTCTTGAGATTACATAGAGGCATGTTTCCAGTACTTAACTTGGCTAAAAATTAGGCATATTGAACACAGTATAAGATTATGCAAAAAAAGTCCGGCTAGTGAAAATTTATTTTGGCTAGTGAAGTCAAACCTCTCACTAGCCACTTGGCTGCTAAGCTGAAAAGTTAGTCTCGAGCTCTCAGAAAACCACTGAAGGCAGAGTTTATACAAATAAAATTGAAAAGATACGATCACTTTTGGAACTGACATTATTGGCAATTTGTGCTCAGAATCAACGAAATTCCGTTTCTGGGGACTTAAAATGTAAAAATTTCCTGGGGGGTGGGGGGAGCACGCCCCCAGACCCCCTAGAAGGAATCGCCATTGGTGCTCGATAATCACTATCCGGCTACTTAGAAATTTTTGCCAGCTACTTGAAAAGTTGTGGACAATCCTGGTGCAACACCTGTTTATATATAACTGCCCTGGTTATCCTATGAGGATAAACGGAGTGGTGCTGTGTCATACAACTACCCATGCAACATAATTTTAGTAGTAATATAATAATAATAATAATAATAATAATAATGATGATGATGATGATGATGATGATGATGATGATGATGATGATGATGATAATACAATGATAACAATTATGACTTTATTACAGCATACCCACTGATAAGTGGCTCTTCATCTGTAAAAAGTTACACTAATATAGTAATAATATCTGAGCTTTCAAATGAATATATATATACATACGGTTAACTTTTCGTTTAGATGTATGAACCCACTTTAGAAGGAGATAGAGTAGACACGGGAAAATGAACAAGCTTAAATAAACCCGAAAGGGTGCTTGGAGGTGGGCCGGGGGAGCTTATAAAATGGAACCTACAATTCCCCGGTGGGAAAGTTTCTAGTGGTACAAAAATAACGGTTACTGTGCACCAATAAGCTACTGTTTACTTTTGCGTAACAAAATACAATTATTTTTACAGCCGAAAGAGAAACACTCCTGAGAGAAAAGGGGTGGCTCAGCGCTAAGAGCATTCGGCTCTCACCAGTGTGGCCTAGGTTTGAATCTGATGCAAAGTCCGTTAGCCACAGGTTTGTCAGTTGCCAAACCTGTCATGTGACATCCTCTTTAAAGAAATGTGCGTAAAGGTTAAACAAGCCTAAAATGGTTATGTCACTTGCAGAAATACGCGTCCGTCACAAACGCAGCTTGGCAAGTAGCAAGAAGTCAAATGCCAGTGAAACCACGAGTCGTGACGACATCAAGAAAGAAGTTCAACTTGCATTAAGTAGCCTGGCCTGCACTGTTCACTGCCCGAAAAGTACCAGGGGAAGACGTGGTAGGCCTGGTCCCCCAGGTAAACATGGTCCGCCTGGGCCTCAAGGGCCACAAGGGCCAAAAGGTGCTCGGGGAGATCAGGGACCTCTCGGACCTCTCGGAAGGGAGATCCTGGTGAATCCATCTCAGCCCCTTCTATTGTGTCCCCTCCGGTCTCCATGGTGGTAAACCAAACTGGTGCAGCCTCATTTCAGTGCGAGGTTAAAGGAAATCCAGAACCTCGGGTCACGTGGCTGAAACAGAATTCCAGTCTTCTCGCGGACAAACGAGTTGTACAGTCACTTGGGGGACTGATGATTACAGATGTGATGTCACAAGATGGAGGAATTTACACGTGTGTGGCAAGAAATATCTTTGGAGTGAAGACATCATCGGCCACATTAACTGTCCAAGGTGAAAAGATTAATACTAAGTCATTTCTTCAACCAGGGCTTATTTTGTTCAAGCTTCTAATTGCAAGATTAATTAGCCCATGCTGTGAAGGTTTTTATGGCCACGTGGTAACAAAAATGAGAATTCAATGACTGATGGCTACTATTAAAGAACGCTCTATTACGGAATTCTAGACGGTTAAACCATTTAGGCCAATTCAGGGTTAACGATAAAAATTAACCGTAACTGTCGATTGATGGCTAAAATTTTAACAATTTGATACTTGCTGCTTTACCCTATTTTAACGGTTGAAGGTAAACAATCTCATCGCTCATGATCGGCTGAAGGATATAGTTAAAACCATTTGGTGTTTGATTATTTGTCCAATTGTGACTTTTGCTCCCGTTTTTTTTCTGTTTTTGTGAGTGAAGGGAGTTTTGAAGAATCCTTGGCTACGCTTAGAGACAATTCCTTTGTCCCCTCCTATTTGAGTAATCATTGTTATTTTGCAAATTACAGTTAGTGCTGTGATCACCCAAAAGCCCTCGTCTGTCATCATTGAAGAAGGACAAAATGTGAGCATGCTGTGCAAAGCTACTGGACAGCCGAGACCAACAGTAACTTGGCGAAAAGCGTTTAGTCACGTTCCAAAAGGCAGAACTGCAGTGGTCGATGGAAATTTGACTATAATGAGTGTAACTAAAGCAGATGGCGGGGCTTACGCATGCTCAGCTAAGAATCTCCTTGGACAGGACTCTGCAGTCGCAATAGTCATAGTGATTGACAGGCTAAAATTTATCCTAACCCCACCCCTGAAAGTTAATGCTACAGAGAAAAACAACGTGATGCTGAACTGTGCAGCTAAAGGTGCAACAGAGGTTATTTGGAAAAGAGCTGGTAAAAGTCTTCCTCAAAACCATGTTCTTTATCCAAACGGAACTTTGCTTCTGAGGAACGTGGCCACAAATTATGCCGGATCTTACACGTGCGTAGCAAAAAACTCTAAGCGTTCTATTGAGGCGAAATCCGTTTTTGAAGTATTCAAGAAAGGTAAGTATATGATAGGCGGCGCGATTGCAACGTGACATGTAGAAAGTAAAGCGCATGCTTGCTAAAATTATATAACAGTAGAAATAAGGCTCCATCCGCACTAGTCCTTTTCGTTTAAAAACGCATAGTATTATACGCATTTTTTCTATGCATAGATCCATTTCTTATATAATCACTGGACTTTAAAACTACCCCTATCACAAAATTATTTAGGTACTGAGAACGTTTCCAATTAGCAATGAAATATTTGTGAAGAGCCTTAATCGTGAATATTGTCACTTTTTATTTGTTTTTTTTGTTTTTTATGTGCATATTCATTTTCCTACGGAATTTGTTATTTTAGCTTACACTTTTGTTCCACGTTGACGCTGGAACTAGCTTGTAATTAGTGTAGCGTGGTTATATAACAATATCGCATTGTATTGCATTGCATTGCATTGCACTGCACTGCATCGCATCGCATCGCATCGCATCGTATCGTGTCATGTTGTATTGTGTCGTACTGTGTTGCATTGCATTACATTGCATCGTATCGTGTCGTATCGTATCGTCTCGTCTCGTATCGTATTGTATGGTATGGTATTACATTGCACTGCATAGCATTGTTCTGTATTGCTGTATTGTAAACGATGTAAAACGCAGATCTTGTTCCGATAAAGAAAGGAAGAAATCCAGACCACAGAATAACTCACAATCGTGTAACAGTATATTTATTCGATCTGAACTCAAAATTCAACAAAGATATTCTACTTACTAAGGGGCTGTTCACATGATACCAGAATGAGTTTCATTCCGGAATGAGTTTTATTCCAGAGGCGTTCTCGCGCGCGCGGTTTTCGCGGCCAGATCAAAAACAAAGATGGCGCAAGTTTCGTGCGAAATGTCATTGTGCCTATTGTGCCTATTAATGGCCACCATATCTGCTACTTTAACCAACAATTTGACCATAGGGCTGCTTCTTGGGGCTAAACAGAAAAGACGATCGCGGTTTTTTGCTCTGAGTTCAAATTGTGGTCCTTCTCCCAACTTTTGCCTTTTATATGCTTTGAAGACCCCCAGGATCCTTTTGCCTTCGTGTCGTCCCATTGCCAGCGGATGTTTGTTTCTTTCTTACCCTTTTTACCCTTTTTCTTGCAAATATTTTCCTCGCCTGCTGCTCCTTCGTTGTCCCCCAGCTTGAAAACGATACGCATGCGCCGCCACTCGCCCCAGACTACACGGGTTGTGGTATCATCTCGGAACGGAGTTCGTTTTCAGTTTACATGATACCAGAATGAAATGTCGCACCAGAACGAGAATTTCATTCGGACTGAAAACCGGAATGAACTCATTCCGGAATGGCTTGTGCGGGAACGGAATTTCGTCTCGTATTATGTAAACAGGTACAGAGAAATATATCGGATGGAATGAACTCGTTCTGGAATGAAAGTCATTCCGGTATCATGTCAACGGCCGCTAAATGTAATCAAATAATTAATAAATGAAGCAAGAAAAAGCGAAATTAATGCCCGTTACAGTCAAACATTAATACAAGCGAAATCATGCGGTTTGTGAAACAAACGTAAGTACAGACGCTTGAACAACACAAAGATTTAATTAACAATTCAAAGGTAACTTTCAATTAACTTACCTCTATGGCACGTTTTCTTAAATTAGCTAAACGGTAAACACTTTGATCCTTTCAGTACGACTATCGGTAAAAAAATAATCAAAACTTAACTGCTCGATTAAATTTGAACAAGCGTGCATTTTTGCGGTTCCTTTTCGGCGTGTGCAGTTTTACTACTTTTGACAGCTAAATTGAAATTCGTTAGATGGTTCATTGACTACGTTAACATTTTTATCTTTAAAAATGTACGTTTTCGAAACTCCTTTCAAAGTTGAGACTTGAGTTGAGTCTGTTGTAATGACGTGAACGGGCCAAGACCCCAAATCATGTTTTCTTTTATTTCGTAGGACAGTGGCTGGAGTATTCTCCCCAATGGTGTGGTCATGGTTATCGAAGAGAAATTAAACATGGTGGTGGTATTACTGAACAGGAGTGCAAAAACCGCTGTGCAGGTTGTGCTGCCATCGAGTACTGGTCTGGCCCGATAAAAATCTGTTTTGAGTGCCTGGATCACACAAAGCGGAAGCCATTTACTGACACTTATGATAGCGCTTATCCACCTCACGTGTTTATCAGGCAGTGAATAGCATTTGTGTTCCAGCAAATAAATTCTCACCGGGTAGCTCGTCTGATCTAATTAGAGCCAGTTCTTGTTTCATTTTGTACTCAGTTGCCCAAGTACCAATGAGTAAAACAATAATTTGTGGCCGTCAAGATTTGACCAATATACAAGTCTTGTACCAGAGTTTACCTTGCCCCACCTTGCACGAGAAACAAAACCCTGGTAAAGCTTGTTCAATTCTGTATACTCTTCTTGTGGATACGTTTTGGTGTTAAGTTGAGGGAGGACTCATTTCGCAATGGTTTATAAATCCGTTAGCACAAGGCTTCTTTTCTGGAATTAAAAAAAAGACAGCCGATTTAAGTTTTTATTGCAATTACGTAAATGTCTTAGAAGCAAAAAGTACAATAAATAACCATTTACACACAGTATGTGTTAAAGCCAAAGGCTTGTGGGTCCGTGTATTCGAAATAAATATCTAGAAAGAAATAACAATTTAAACATAGCAAAGAGAATCCCAAATGGCCGGCGACAGACCAGTTGGTTATCTTCAAGCATGGCCGAGGAGTTAAACTCAGGACTACCAAGAAACAAAGATCGAGCTAGTGGTCAGAGCGGGATTTGAACCCGGGGAGACTGAGTTCAGTTCCAGCGCCCTAACCACTCGGCCATGCTGTCTTCATATTAAAAATTCTGACTGGAAGGAAAGTTAGAGTCAGATTATATTGATATCTACTTAGTTAACAGTAAGTTCCCAGTCTTGTCTCACTTCCTTCGCAAACTGAAAGCTTGAGATGATAGATTGTTCACAGTCCGGAATTTTCCCGTTCGTTGGACCATGCATGAGAGCTGTAGGAAACATGGATTTTGAGTTCTTACCGTCAGTTCTGCTGTCCTGTGTCTTTGATTTTTACATCACCTTCTGCAAATATCCCTGTTTCTCCCTGATTCTTCGCCCAGAACTTCGGTGAGTTCGATATGCTTACTTTTACCGCCCGCCATTTTGAAAAAAAAAATTATTCGTTCCCAGTTCTACGCAGCTAACTAGAAAACCTCCTATAGCTGCCCTAAAGCCCATGGGTAGGAAGCGCAGAGTTGTGTTGTGTGATCATTGCTTTCAGATGGTTTATTTTGCTTGGGCTGTTGCTAGAAGATTTGTGCCATTGGCCAATCGTAGGGCCGAAAAGACAATCGCTATTGTTTTTCAAATTCGTCCTCAGCTGGTAAGAGCAAAAAGCGTTTTCCAGTCCCCCGACAGAACCTAATTTGACGAAATTATGAATATATGAAATTCATATATTTGAACTGCGGAATGAAGAAATAAATGTAGAGAAGATCCTCGCAGTTATTAACGCAACTTATGCAGTTGCGAAAAGAAAGCCTGAAAAAATCAGGCTTGCCGGGATTCGAACCCTGACCTCTGCGATACCGGTGCAGCGCTCTAACCAATTGAGCTAACAAGCAAACTGGGAGCTGGTCATTAAATTGGTTCGTAATATACCCGGGAAAGATGAAGATGAAATTATGAATATATGAAATTCATATATTTGAACTGCGGAATGAAGAAATAAATGCAATGAAGATCCTCGCAGTTATTAACGCAACTTATGCAGTTGCGAAAAAAAACCCGGAAAAAATCAGGCTTGCCGGGATTCGAACCCAGACCTCTGCGATACCGGTGCAGCGCTCTAACCAATTGAGCTAACAAGCAAACTGGGAGCTGGTCATTAAATTGGTTCGTAATATACCCGGGAAAGATGAAGATGAAATTATGAATATATGAAATTCATATATTTGAACTGCGGAATGAAGAAATAAATGTAAAGAAGATCCTCGCAGTTATTAACGCAACTTATGCAGTTGCGAAAAGAAAGCCTGAAAAAAATCAGGCTTGCCGGGATTCGAACCCAGACCTCTGCGATACCGGTGCAGCGCTCTAACCAATTGAGCTAACAAGCAAACTGGGAGCTGGTCATTAAATTGGTTCGTAATACACCCGGGAAAGATGAAGATGAAACTAATTTGAATTGTAACTTTTTAATCCGTTGCACGACGACCTTCCAGATATGGAAGTCCGTCGTGCAATGTTCTTACGAGCTCGTAACCATAACCTGAAAAAGAAGGCCTACCCATGGGCTTTAGGAGGTTTTCTAGTTAGCTGCGTAGAACTGGGAGCGAATGCTTTTTTTTTTCAAAATGGCGGGCGGTAAAAGTAAGCATATCGAACTCACCGAAGAACCGGGAGAAAAATCGGGGAGAAACAGGGATATTTGCAGAAGGTGATGTTTGTAGAAATCAAAGACACAGGACAGCAAAACTGGCGGTAAAGTGATAGATATTATTGAATCGTCGCCATATTTCATCGCTGTTTGCTTGAAACAGCGTTCGATGAGAACTCAAAATCCACGTTTCCTATAGCTCATGGTTGGACGAGTTCGTTCTCCGAGCTTCGAGATTTTAACGCCATTTTTGATGACAAGAAGAGCAGAATCTAGGAAGAATGCAAAACTAGTGGGGAATAGCCGTTTTCACAGTTTACTCTTCTCATTTACATTACAATGTATTTAAACGTGGACACGAGCAATGCAAATGAGAAAATTAAAGTTAACTTTACTGAAAGGGCTATGGAGTGGATCACCCCTGCCCCTCGATTTTAGCCAGCGGTCAACATACTTGAAAATAGGGGATTGTGAACAAGTAAGTAGGGTGAAGGCTGGTTTTACTTGGGCATAAGCATAAGTATACGGTAAGCACAAACGCACGCATAAGCAAGTGAGAACAAGACATAAGCATAAGCACCCAGCAGAACGAACACATTCCTTCTTCTTCAGCGGCGATATAAGTGCAAGCACAAGGCAGTCAACCAGAAAGATCTCATTTTCGTCCGCTATTTTGTTTAACATCGAGGGAAGGTGGTATCGAGAATTGTGTCACCAAATGGTTTTCTACGTGTGCGTATGCCCTTATGCTTATGTCGTTAGTGTTCTCACTTGCTTCCTTTATGCCTATGCTTTTGCTTATGTCCTAGTGAAAACCAGCCTTGGAGATTTGAGTTAAAAAATATTGTCACAAAAAAGGTCCACGAAGTCAGTTAGGTAAAAACATCCATCAAGGAATTAGGAGTTTGTGTCCAGTCCATTTGAAAATTATTAAGTTTATATTCGATCACACCTCCAGTAGCGGAACCTCGATAGGACGCTCGTTCCCAGATTCCTCAAGCTTCTTGGTCAGTGGGCGGTTGCCGGGAGAGGCGCTGGGGTACTGCAGAAATCCTGCGGTTTTGTTACTGTGAACAGCCAATTAAAACAAATATATCATATTTTTTGCATTACTTCAGGGTCTCTCCCGGCGACCACCCGCCGATCAAGGAGCCTGAGGACTCTGGGTACGGGATTGCCCCTAAATAACAAAGACCCGGGTATAACGCACGATACTCTTCAGCCTAGTAACAGTGCTATGTATGAAAAAGAACCCCGATATAACGAACCTGCCGTTATAACGAACACATTTTCCTCCTTGGCATTTCGTGAAATCAGGGTTCCACTGTAATTTTTAGTGACTTCTAGCAATTATCACGTGATGCGGCATAACGCAGCAACCTGCTTCTTGTGCACTCTTGCAAAAATGCCAGTTCCGCCCGGGTAAATGATCCTGCGATCGATAGAGGATAACTGATCATGAGAATGACTGGACCCAACATGTGTATCAAGTCTATTCAAACTAAACATGATCAAGTTGCCCGTGAAGAATGGAAGGTTTTTTCTTTTTAGTTTTGACCAATTAAGTATCTCTTTTAATGACAGAGTAAATGGTTTGAACCGGCTAACTTGCAGTGAGGCTCGTTTGGTCGGTTACGACGCGGTGTTTTTAACATTAGAACGTCATTGTCGCCCGAATGTTAGAAATGGGTATAAAATCAAACAAGGGGGCATGCCCGCAGGATATTTTAGCCCAGGAGTATTTGCACTGTGTATAGATCTGCTGTGATTACACTGTTCTTGGGTGAGAATAGGTTTGAATTCAAGAGCACTGTTGTTAGTAGATAACTTCAGCGGAACTTTTTTTTCTTCCACATTTAATTTCCAGATCTATTTACAGTACAGTACAATCAATGAGTATAATAATAATAATAAATATCTGATTCGTTTCCAATAACACCTTCATATGCAACTTATATTATTTGTGATAGGTGCATTTACCCAACAAGCTCTCTAGCATTAATATACAGTTGCCATTTAGCCTGACATTTTCCTCTTCTATTGTTCTTTGCAGCTATGTACATTTCTGTTCTGTATTTCACATCAACCATTCCTATAAAGACTCTGAAATTTGGGGTCACACTACGTTTACGGCATGTCCAAATTTGAAGTTTTGCAAGAATAAAAAGATAATTTAGTAAATCACACTCCTCATCTAATCTGCCTACCAAAACTTCTTTTAAAATGAAATCCTCACGTTGACCAGAGAGTGTATACCAGAAATTCTCAAAATGTTTCCAAAAGAGGTTTGAAAAAGAGCATGCATAAATAGGTGATGGACCGTTTCTGACCCAGCCTCACAAAAAGTACAAAGATCATTCGGAACATAACCTATCTTAGCTAAACGATAATTTGTAAAGGTAATGTCGCCTAAGATTTTAAATTGAAAACTTCTAATAAAAGTTTCAGATGAAAGCGACTATATATTAAGAAAGGCATTTGCAACACTTGAATCATCAAGGTCAAAGTCCTCTTTCAGTTTTTTGAAGCCCCTCGAAGGTTTTGCTTTTTCGGACACTAGCAAGTGATAAAACTGCTTACTTCTACTTGTTACTGGGTTAAAGATTTTTTCGCCACCATGTGAGAAGATAATTAGAGAGCCCCATTCTTTCTTCCATTGAACCTCGCAGTTTTTTGTTGAATGTGTCTCTTGAAGCCAAGATGAAGAATTACATCTGCTTTTTGTTTCCGACACCAAGTAAAAATTGCTCGAAAGTTGCCGAGGCCTCTGACATTCAGCGAAATCAATTTCAGGCTGTCAGTTATCCATTAACGGCCTGTGGGCTAGTTGTTCCCGAGAGAGTAGACGTTATCGAAAACATTTTCATTGCGTTAACGTGCTTGTAACATTTATATATATTTAATCTGTGAAAAATGTGGAATTCTGCAAAACATGTAAACACAAACACACAACAAATCACACACAAACATACAGACGAAAGCGTACTTACCACCGTCAGGTTTTCCCAGTACACTTCCGCCGAGCCCTCCAATTTTTCATTTAAGATTAGTATTCGAGCTTAGCATTTTAAGGGTATGAATGATTTTATATTCTTAGGAAAAACAGTCTTCACTCCAATGTCATTAGTCAACTTAACAGGAAATTACACGTTCGATAGTGAAAATGATTTTAGTTTTTCAGTGCCATCTTCTTTGTATAATATTTGGTGGGGCGGGACAGGGGGGCGGGAGACCGGGAGAAAAGGGGGCGGGAGGTGCACGGGAGGCGGGAGAAGAGGGGGCGGGAAGCGGGATTCCCAAAGTAGCGGGAAGCGGGAGAAAAAGGGAAAAATTACGCAACATTGCGCAATATTTCGCAATGGAATAAATGCAAAGGGGCGGGAGCCAAAAGATACAGGGCGGGAACCGGGATTAAAGGGTACGGGAAGCGGGAGGTTTAAACCCCCCTGTCCCCCCCCCTTATTTGAGCTGGAACACTCCACGGATTGAAGGCATAGAGCACATTTTCTCTCTCTTTTATATTTGGTAAATGGTTTTTTCTCAGTTCCGCGCGCTCCATCCGAACACTTTTCGAGACATCAGATATAAAAATAGAAGATTCCTTGTACTTGTTGTTATTCAGTTTGGCCGCAGCATTCTTGAGGATGTAAACTTTGTCTGTGTACCGCAGGAGACAGACATGAATTGGTCTCGGCTTCGGTGTATCAGATGTCGACGGATTATGTTTCAGTCTTCAGCGGAACTTATCTTCAGAGACAAGTACTGTTCATATCGTCGGCTGGGTGATCATACTAGACAGCCTTCGCTCTTTTTTGTGGGAGTCTTCTTTTTTATTAAAAAAGGTTAAGGCCGTTGATATTTGGCCAACAACTAATATATTTTTCTTACTTTCTTTACACGTCGGCTCTAGATACACATTTAACTAAAGAATAAACTAAACGTTAACGACTTGCTCTTAAGTAGTTGTCCAGTTGGACCCCCACTGAAATGCTAGAATACATATGCGTGGTTACAAAAACAGTGTGGTTCCTCATTGCAACGTACACAAGTCTTTCTTTATCCAGGTTTCCTGGTCAGTCCCGTATAAAGTTACTGAACTTTCAGGCTTCTCAGGATTTAAAAATTTGTAACATAAAAAATATATATAATTAAATGTAAAGAAGATCATCGCTGTTATAGAAGCAACATCAGTGCAGTTGCGAAAAGAAGGCCTGAAAACAATTCAGGCTTGTCCCGTACAAGCCTGAATTTTTTTTCAGGCTTTCTTTTCGCAGTGCAAAAGTTGCGTCTATAACTACAATGATCTTCTTTACATTTAATTCTTAATCCTGCAGTTCTAATTATAAGACATTCATATATTGATTATTTCATAAAAAAAATATAATAAAATTATAATAATAAAAGTGTTATCCAAGCCTAGCATCAGTTCAAAATTGGACATTATTATCAAGAAACGGAAATCTACCCCTTATCTTGACTGTTTATTCGATGCATCACCCTACTGTGTTTGATATTGTGATCAAACTGGAATTATCGATAGTTTTAACCTTTGTTCTTCAGATGTGTTTTGACTTTTATGGTTTTCTATTTTTATATGAAGGGTCCTTAATTAATTTTTTTTATTGAGCTAAATCAACCAAGACTTAAATGAAAACTACACTTCCTCCTCGATTTGGGAAAGGAATCCAAGAAGTTATTAAAGCCCGTCACGGTGGTGGTATAATATGTTTGTCTTAGCTTTGTGAATTATTACTAAGCTGGAAAAGTATATCTGCTGCCATTAGTCACTAAGCAGAGTCATCTACGCCTAACCATAACATTTAAGTTTTCCTAATGTGTGGAAACCTTCCTCGTGTAAGCCATCCAAGTCTCCCAGTCTAATTTGTGAAACAGGCAGAACAGACTTGTCTGTCAGGAGCCCGCTGTCCTCTCGCCAACCGCTGTCAAAGTTTCCGTAATCACAGTTACATTTTTCACCATTCCAACAAGTGTTTGTTACTCCGCATGCGCACATGTTGCGATAGCCTGTAGCTCCACCCCAGTAGTTCATCTGTGCTCCATCACGTGACACCCACCAAGCGTAACCGGCCTGAATAAAGTAAACGTCATTGTTGCACTCAAACTTGATAAACTGTTCACAGTTCTGTGAGACTCTAGTGAGAGCTGCTAGTTGAGCGGTGCTTACTCCAATGTACTTGACATCTTTACCATAACATCCCACACCACTGCATCCAGGAATGTTACCAACATGGGTTCTATTCTCACTGTCGTGAATTATGACCGTCACGCCAACTCCACCCTTGTCACGCATGTCACAATACACACTGAATGGAGTCACGCCTCCTTCGCCATCAGGGTCAATCGTATAATGTCCTGATTGGCTTCCGCTACTGGCAAATTTTATACTGCTGCAGGACACGGGGTTATAAACCACCTTAATAACAGACGTAACCTCAATAAAGCGATGATAGTTGTTTGCTACACACTTATAGGATCCAGAATCCTTTGGGGAGACGTTCCTAAGAAGCAAAGTTCCGTTTGGATAGGAAACATGATTTTGAGGAAGATTTTTGCCGACTCTTTTCCAAACAACAGTCTTTGTACCCTGAGCTGCGCAGTTCAACATCAAATTTCTATATTTTGTGGCAGCAACTTTCAGGGGAGGGGTTAGGGTAAATTTGAGCCTGTCAATCACTGTCACTTGTGCGGCAGCAGAATCCTGTCCGACAACATTCCTTGCTGAGCATGTGTAAGTCCCGCCGTCAGCTTTTGTTACACCGTGTATTATCAGTTTCCCATTCTTTGATCTGAGAACTTGACCTAACACTTTCTTCCACTTGATCGTTGGTTTCGGCTGACCAGTAGCTTTGCACAACAGGCTCGCATTTTGTCCTTCTTCAACGACGGTAGACGATGGCTTTTGAGTGATTAAGGGGCGAACTGCAGTTAACAAACAACTGTGATTAGTTGAGTGTGAAGTCGTTTTGACAAGATGTGATAATTGAAAGCCTTACCTTAGAGGGTGTTTGGGTGGAGATGTCCTACCAGAGCTTAAACAAGATGTTCCGGGTATAAAAGGGGCCTAGCCGGGCCTCATCTTTAGTTTTCAATCAACCACAAAAGGACAAACAGTTGACAAGCAACATGCTTCTTCTCTAAGACGCCCCCACCCCAAAGAGGGGTGGGGGGCTAAAACAGAATTAGGAACGTGTATCTTATTTTGCATTGGTGGTATTTTAGTTTTTAAGGATTTTGAGCATAATTGTTTCACATGGCGTGTGAGTCATCATATACCATAAATGACAGACGTCTAAATTTGATTTTCACACTTCAAACGAGTGATCGAGTAACCGGGATTTCAGGTTAAACCAGGGCTCTCCTCACAACTAACGAACAAAAACTTGTTTTTCGTGCGTTTGTTTGTCAGTGTTTGCTTGTTTGTAAGTGTTTCTTTATTGTGTCTTTAGTGTGACTTTAGTTACAGATCGAAACTATAAGCAAAGCATTTCTCAGCTTAAGTCTGTTTTGTCTAAAATGAGATCCTAAAACCTTCCTAAAATTAGTTCAGGGTGTGTTCTTGAAAGCGCCCAATTAATACTTTTCGAAATTATGAATATATGAAGTTCATATATTTGAACTGCGGAATAAAGAAATAAATGTAAAGAAGATCCTCGCAGTTATTAACGCAACTTATGCAGTTGCGAAAAGAAAGCCTGAAAAAATCAGGCTTGCCGGGACTCGAACCCTGACCTCTGCGATACCGGTGCACCGCTCAAACCAATTGAGCTAAGAAGCAAACTGGGAGCTGGTCATTAAATTGGTTCATAATATACCCGGGAAAGATGAAGATGAAATTATGAATATATGAAGTTCATATATTTGAACTGCGGAATAAAGAAATAAATGTAAAGAAGATCCTCGCAGTTATTAACGCAACTTATGCAGTTGCGAAAAGAAAGCCTGAAAAAATCAGGCTTGCCGGGACTCGAACCCTGACCTCTGCGATACCGGTGCAGCGCTCAAACCAATAACTGCGAGGATCTTCTTTACATTTATTTCTTTATTCCGCAGTTCAAATATATGAACTTCATATATTCATAATGTCATCTTCATCTTTCCCGGGTATATTACGAACCAATTTAATGATCAGCTCCCAGTTGGCTTGTTAGCTCAATTGGTTTGAGCGCTGCACCGGTATCGCAGAGGTCAGGGTTCGAGTCCCGGCAAGCCTGATTTTTTCAGGCTTTCTTTTCGCAACTGCATAAGTTGCGTTAATAACTGCGAGGATCTTCTTTACATTTATTTTTTTAATACTTTTCGGTTGAAAAAACTTGTGCCATTTTCTCTTGATAATTATACGTGTGCTTGAAAGTTTCCGAAAACATTTTCTGGGTAATTTTTGTCAGTAAACGGTTCGATGCCGGGAAACTATTATTTATTTTGGCAAAATAGATTTCGAGAAATGTTTCATGGTTAACAGGACTAAACAGCCAGAGGGATGCATTGGAATCAGTGAGAAATGTGTATTTGCATGGAAAAGTCTGTCGAGTCCCTACCGGGAGCAACTTACGAAGGTTTTTTTTTTAGCAATTGTAGTTTTACAAGGACTCTTCTTGAACTTATGAGCTAGCTATAGAAAGAATGCTACAAGAACAGCTGTCGGTGACAGTCGTGCTGAAGTCAACTCACTGTTTCCTCGGCGGTCCGCATGTTTTCCCTCGCTGTTTTTTACCTCTTGGCGGATAACTGAACAACTAAAATTTACTGTATTTTACTGGCCAATGAGCATGAAAGACAGATCTGGAGCTCCGCTGTTAGGCTTGGCCAAATCTATATATTATATCGTTGTTTTCCTCTTGAGAAACACCGTTTGACTCTTGCCCGGGGCTTTCGGCCGCTCCTCGTTGATTATTCGCTCACTGAGGCCTCGCTCACTAGGCCTAATATTGTAATAATTGTTAATTAGCCAATGGGTCAATGAATCTGCGCTGCACATGTGGCTGTTGTGTAATATGTGCTAAACATAAAACTGAAGATGTACTTAATTATTCATTATCTTACTACGTTACCCTTCCCAAATGACTGCTTTTGCAGACGAACATATGAAGCAACAACACTTCGTCAATGATGTGTAAAATATAAAGTGCAAGGTAGTATATATTATATATTAATACCTTGGACAGTTAATGTGGCCGATGATGTCATCACTCCAAAAATATTTCTTGCCAAGCACGTGTACATGCCACTATCTTGTGGTGTTACATCTGTAATCACCAAGCTACCATATGACTGCACAATCCTTTTGTCCGCGAGAAGAGTGGAATTTTGTTTGAGCCACGTGACCTGAGGTTCTGGGCTTCCTTTTACTTCACAAAGAAAGGAGGCTGCACCAGTTTCATTTACCATCATGGATACCGGAGGTGACACAATAAGAGGGGCCAATATGGCTTTACCAGAATCACCCTTGGGTCCTAGAGGGCCTTGATCGCCTTTCGGCCCGGGAGGTCCCGGATCTCCCTGAGCCCCTTTTGGTCCCTGTGGTCCTGGAGGCCCGGGTGGACCATGTTTACCTGGCGGACCAGGCCTGCCTCGTCTTCCTTTAATACCCTGTGGGCATTGCACTGGGCAGGCTAGCCTTCCTAAAGCACGAAGAAGTCCTTTGACGTCATCAGGACTGATGCCTTTGCTGCGGTTTGATACCTTCTTTATATTTCTCAAGTTTCGTTTGTTGCGAATGTGAATCAACTCTGCAAGCAAAAAAGCCGTTGTTGAAAACGTTTTACCTTTATTCCTTGTTGAGCCCAGAAAAATGTCACGCCATTTAGGGATTTTTAATGTAAACTTCATATAAATGTTCGGTAGTAAGAAGCCAACTGACAAACTTTATAAGAAAGTCTTAAGGACGGTGCCTCCTAATACAGATGGATTTTTGCAAAGGTTATGTCTACGGGGAAAAAGTAGACCTTAGCGACGGTTATTGGAATCCAAACAGAAAAATGTGGGTAGCCACGCATTTTTCAGAAATAATTAAGCAAATATAATTTTAAAAAATCGTTAAAATACAAAGAATGTATGGCAATTTCTTTCCAAATTTAAGCTCAATTATCTCTTAAAAATGCGTGGTTAACCCCAATTTTCTTTTTGGATTCTGATAGCCCTTGCTACCTTGCTAAGAACTGCTTTTTCCACAGGGTCATAAACCGAGCAAAAATATTGTTGTATTAGGGGGCAAATTCCTTAAGAAACCCGAATATACCGAGATGCGCAGAAGGTATGCGCAGTAACAATAGGAAGCACCTTCCTTAAATGATGCGTGACGGGCACAACATACATACATACATACATACATACATACATACATACATACATACATACATACATACATACATACATACATACATAAACTTTATTGAAGTGTCAGGGTATTTAGCTATGGATAGCTAAATACTGAAACGGATGTGGAAAACGCAAAGCTAAGAGAACATGCAGACAATGACATAGAACTTAAGGTTAAAACGTGCTTAATTCGCAATGCTATAAATTCCTTTGCCAATAATAGACTATAAACTGAAATTCGTTATTGTGTGTCAGGTTTTCGGCGGTACGTAGAAACAGCCCTTTCTGTTCCTGTTTGTTAAAACTGATACTTAACTTTCACAAACAAATAGAATATGTCCGGTCTTTCGAGATCTCACTGAAGCAGTGTGTGCACCATATTTAGGAGCCAAGAGGAACTCTTAGTCGCTTTCTACCTTCTGTTAAACTGATTGCAGAAAAGCGCTTTAAGAACGACACACTTACAATTAGTTTCAAAAAGCATAAATTCGCACATTACTTTGCACAAACGAAGGCGCAATTCATACGAGAGAGAAATCAGACAATGTTTTCATTCAATTCCAGTCACATGTTGTCGACAAACGAAGTAGTAGTATAGTATAGTGACCATGTTCTCACCGTTATTCAAGTCAGCTGTCGAGTCACCATAGTCACTTTGCAACATCTTCAATAAAGAAGCCATCGTTTCTTCGTGAAGTGTTTTTCGTGGCTCGAGATTTTCCTCTCGTTGATTCAAGATTTGAAGAATTTGTCGATGAGCGTGAAGTTCGATCTCAACGTGAATTATTGCCACGAAGCAAACAACAATGGAGAGAAATATTGATGAAAACACGACAGTGTTGGAGACCGGGTGCGTCTTTGATTTCTCCATATCAACAACTTTACAATGAAAACAAGGGAGTGATCGTGTGAAGAAATTCAGGAAGTTGTTGAGCTTATATGTGTTTTAGCGGACGTGCAGCAGACGGGGCCAGCTTCTAATCCTCTTTACTTCTTTCATGACCTCATTTCCGTCGTTAGGCTTCTTTCCAAACCTTTGACACGCTTTTGTCAGCACAACTATTTCTAGGCCCAAAATATGCAGTGTATCGTGTTTTACTGTTACGTTACATCGATCAACACACAAAGAAAGGAAATGAGACCGCAAAACAGCTGTGTTGCTTTTCTTTCTCTTAAATTAGGATTGCCAAGAACGCGTATACTCGCGGGAAGTGCAGAGGACCGATATCATGAACTGTCGCGCGCGAATCTCTCAGTACGCAAAACGCAAAAAAATCTACACGACAACAATTGCAATGTGTAGAGTAAACTTTTTAGGCCTTTGTGGTCTGAACTGGGTATGAATTGCCTACTAGTCTGAAATTTTTGCCTTTGCGGCCTAAGAAATGGGATACCTTTGAGACATTAGTTGTTTATCATTTACAGGGGGAAAACAGTTGGTCTACAGTTCGTGCAAGTGGTAAGCAAAACCTCACGAATGGGAAATTCTGTTCGAGGATGATTAGCATGTACCGATTTGTACAATTTACTCTAATTTATAGAGAGTCTGGAACTAGTTTGACTATTGGTACAGGACTTGGCACTGGTAGAAAAAACTTAATGGAAGACAATCCCGTTTGGATGCTCTGATTGGGAATAGCCTTACCATTTACAGTCCAACCGAAATTTCCGGATTTTCTTGTAAATGGTAAACACTCATTAAGACTGAAAAAATTGAAATATGAAAGTTTTGTATGGTCAGAAGACCATCACTTGGGGTCCGTCTCTCAAACGTCCCGGTAACTTTTCGGGCCAGGAAAGCTATTTTATGAGCGTAAGGTTAATCTTAACGATTCAAATTTTGTTGGTTTTTGAAGCTGAGCAGTAAAATTGTAAGTTGACGAAACAAGTCGAGCTGGTTTGCGGGCTAAAACAGGGTCGTAACCAGGTATATGGGATCAGGGATCACAGCCTCGGGATCGGGATCATGGACCCGGGATCCCGGGTCACAAATGATGGGATCCGGATCAGCCAATTTTTTTGGGTTTTGGAGGGGATCAAGGATCGATCGCTTTTTAGATAATTTATTCTTTATGAAAAACAAGAATATTCCGTTTTGCAAGGAAAAAGGCCTCTTTTCAGGACTATTGCCTTTATACTTCAATTCTTTTACGTTTCCGTCACGCAATCAGCTGTTTAAAGCTTTTCTCGCTCTTATTTCATGTTGCATAACTTTGCGGTTTCCGCTTTGTCGGACTCTCTGAGAAATCGGATACTCGCTTATCGGTACCATGCGTTCATGATGCGGGATTGACTATACTATGGACAAGTCAAGGAAAAGAAGTCGAGAACGACGGTATGACAGTTTAACTTCTATTTTGCAATTATTACCATACCCTTACCGTATTGATCTGTTGATATCATGGTTGTAAAATGCTGCGCGCAAATTGAAGGCCACTGTTCTTCATATTTCTAGATCCCGTTCCTATTCCTGGTCGCCGGCCAGAGAACGGTCACGGCTATCAGAAAGCCGAAGACGATCATCAAGTCGGTCAGTTAACTGTTCTTTTATGTTTTATCCAGCACTAATTCCTTTATAAAGCTTGATAGATGTATGTTGCTTTGTCTATAACTACCGATATATTACAATGCGCAACAGTATCAGAAGATTAAGAAGTAAATAATTTCAGTGATAATAGAGAACAATGCACCAGAATTGGTCAGATACATTGTCCTTGACACTTCTTAAGATCCCGTTTTCTTTACTCAGATCTCGGAAATCTCAGTCGAAAAGATCCAGATCTTGTTCGCCGAATCGTCATTAGAGACATGAATTGCACGAACGACAAAGGTAAAGCTTTAGTTTATTGTAAACCTGACACCCTGTTGTGTGATGACTGCTGTGATAACAAGTCACGCTGGCGAGTAATATCACTAGTATGTCACAGCAAGCGAATAAGCGAAAATATTGCGGGCAGAGAGAGAAATGCACATCCTCGATGATAAGACACTGTCTATTCTAGTAAGCAAAGTTTTTTAAACGTGCTTTGCTTCTGTCCAGTTTTTCGAAGCCCTTGACCATCACTTTCATCATGCTTTCGGGGTAAGCTCGTTCCCAGGGCTTTTCCCTTGGTAATTTGGAACGGGCGGGAAAAGACCCTCTTTTCCCGCCCGTTCCAAATTACTAAGGGAAAAGCCCTGGGAACGAGGTTGAGGCAGTGGAAATTGCGCGTTGAAAGGATGGGGGAGTTTACTTAGGGGACAAAATAAATAGATTGGTACCTGCTCACTACAAAAGGAATCGTAGGCTATTGAGCTACTATACCTTATTCCAACTCCTACCTCCGGAAATCCCTCCGAGTAGAACAATATTTGTCAGGTACGGAGCAACAGAAAAATAATGAAAAATTATGGCGCCAGGTCCGGGAATTCGGGTAATTTTTTTGTTTGATTTCTTGCATGAATATTTTTTATCTTGGTAAAACGTGTGGAAAGGCAATGCATGATTTTATTTTATTTTATTTTATTTTTTGGAGTGGGGGGCTACTCGCTGCATATAATTCTTTTCTGTCCCCAACAACAGGAAAAGAATCTTACCACGAGGTCAAGTGCTATATAAACAGGCTATTTGAAATTTTAGCAATGAAATCAAAATTGTTGTAACATTTCTCTTACAGGTCTCAGCGCCGCTCGAGATCCCAATCACCAAGAAGTTACCATCACGATAGGTCAAGGTAAATAATTATCATTTTTATTCTTTAATTGCATGTATCGCACGCGTCCTGGGTGTTATACATGTATTGCACCCAGACAGTGTGTGAATATTCTTGGGATAGTATAAAGACGTTTAATGTAACTAGTTAGTGTGAGCCGTGGACACAACGTGTAGCATATGCAATATTTGGCACATACGTCTATGTTTTTATATCGAGTATCCATCAATATAAATAGAATACCAGAACACAAAAGGATTGAAGCAAATATATCCATTCCTCTTGGAAAAACGGACTTTGAAAGTGTCCTAATTGCTTGCGTTTTCTTGTTAATAGTTGAAGTAATGAATATGATACCTCTTTTTCGTTCAGAAAGAAGAAATGCCAAATGTCCATGGAAGAGTTTAGCGTTCGCAAAAACTGTGAAAAGGAACCTTCTAACCTAAATGCAGGGTAGGAGCAGTTTAATTCTATTCCCCAGAATTTTCAATTGTGAATGACTAATATCATTGCACCACACTACACTACTACACTACACTACACTACACTACACTACACTACACTACACTACACTACACTACACTACACTACACTACACTGCACTGCACTGCACTGCGCTGCATGACATTACATCATTGTTGAATTGATGAATATCAACTGATGTTCACAAACTTTGAAACCCCAACTCACAGGGCAACGTTGCAAAGCATCGAAAGTGTCATCGAGGAAAATGCCAGAAGCATTCAGGGTATCCCAAGAAAGGACACAGGTAATATTGCCAGATGTAACTCTTATTAATCTTATTATTTGATAGTAAGAACATGCTTTAATACAAAATATTTTGCAAAGGACGAGTTGAGTAATCATGTTGTTTATTGGGGTGAATATCACTCTGAGAGTAGAGGCTTTCTTTAAGTCTTTCCCCGAAGAGGAAAGGAAGAAAATCCCTGCAGAAGTCGTGTAGTATTTTATTTGAGCATGCGCAGCGGTTGCTAGGAAACCGCCTCTTTCCAAAGCTTACTTGTTTTAAGCTTACTTGTTTTGTACATGTATGGTTCCAGGTTCTGGTGCGCGCGCTTCACTGGTTATCGTCACTTCATAAGAAAACGTAGTGAGTCATGACCTCGGTGAAAACCCCTAGAAAAACGTTTATTCAAAGCGACTTTCCGTGCCTGGCAATGACACAAACGTACCTTTACCATTTCTAAAACTTTCTATTGATTTTGTAAAACCCAAGAAAGAGCTGGGACACTACCCTTGGCTATTTCCATGATGAAAAGAATCATGAACCAGGGCCTCGAGGAAGAAAGTGGTGATCACCTGGATGCCGGGACGTCAGTGGAAAAGAAGAGAGTTGTTTTTTCTAAAGGAGAAGTTGTTGCTTTTAAGCATAACTGCAGGACGTACCTGGAGCCCTTTTTTCTGGCAATCCTCTGTGAAGATCTACACAGCAGGAATGATTGTTTCCTGTAGGAAAAACTCAAAATAAATTGGCTGGAGCAATCAGAGGAAGATCCTTTAGTCTACAACAAAGGAACCTTTGACGATCAAAATTCACCGAAATGCATCATGGACCGAGTCTCTGTTGATCAGGAAGCTGAACAGTTTATTTTAAGAAGAAACGAAGAACGGCACCTAAGAAATTTGGCTCACGGGCATGTAGACAACGTGTCAGACGACAGTGACGATGAAAGCCAGGAAGAGGAGAATCTAGCAGAAGTGGAAGACGAAGAGCCTAGTGGCAGATCCCGGTGTGAGGCTGGACACAGTAGATCTGAGAGAAGAGTCACCAGATATCTTCTTTAAATACACTTTTAACATTAATTTTTCAGTCACAATTTCGCTATTGCTATAAAATGAAGAAAGCTTAAAATAACAGCAACCAGGCTGAAAGTTGTCACGTAAACACTTCCAGTGCTCGAGTGGAGTCTTAGCGTATAACAGCAGTCTGAGTTCCTTGATAAGCCTTTCTCTTAGTTCGTCTTGGTTGTAGGTGGTTCGGGTTTTTTTCCTCGCAGACAGCTCACCTTTCAAATCGTGACTGTAGGTATTTTTCCTTAATACACAAAATCTCAAAATCAAACAATAGAACTTTGATCTACATTTCTTTAAAATTGAAAATTCCTTTTTCTTTCACCTTCAAAGTGCATGTCGCGTCTTATATATATTTTTTGCAACATATTTAGATTCACTCTTTTTATTCACTTTTTACGTGACGTTAAGCCAAGTCGAATCAGGGAGTTTTAATTAAAAGAAAAACTGTCGTTAATCTTGTCAGTTTTATCGTATTGTTTTATAGCGCGTTTGCTAGTGTTCATACGAATTTTACATTTCTCAACCAAGAAAGTTTTTTAAAAAGTAAGCTAATCAAGTAATGTGTAATTTACCTAGCATTTTTCACAAGTAAGCAACAGAATTCCAGTTATTCCTTAATACATCATGGAAGAGAAGATGAGAACTTGATTCAGAATGAGCAAATGAAGATCTACTTGAGGTAAATACGCTTTATTGTTATTAATGAATGATAAATCGACGTCGGGGAGACTTAACTTGTTCAAATCTTTCTATGGGATCATAAAATTTATGTGGGATCAGGGATCAAATGTTGCCACATTTTGGGGATCAGGGATCCAAATTTAGAGCAAAAAATTGGGATCAGCGATGAAAAAATATACCTGGTTACGACCCTGCTAAAAGCTACACCACCATTCTAAAGGTTTTGAATTTAAAATCAGCTCCGGGCGCGAAAAGTTACCGGGACTTTCGATAAAAGGACCCCTGATATAGTCTGGTCTGAAATAGAGTTAGGTCTCAGACAAACCGATCTATAAACATTACCATTCAACGTCGTTCAACATATGTGAATTGAACATGTTGGAGCAGGTACCGATGATTTGGTGCCGTTTGGTCACCCAGTTGAGTGAAGTTGAAATGTGATGAATGGTATTAAACGAAATTTGGTTGCTTAAACATTACTGGCAACATTTCTTTTTGAGCCTTTTTTAAATTTGACGCGGCGGGAAAAGCTCTGGGAACGAGGTTTACGGCTGAGCCAATAGCTAAAAAAGCTAAACAAATTTACTGCAAGCATCAAAACCACCATTTTACCATTAAATCTAGTGTTTAGTGTGAAAAATTCATATACCATGGGAAACCCGCTTTTTTTTAAGGCTCTCTAAAACCTATAAATTGAACCAGAACTCGAAGGAAATACAAGTTATCGGGAATAAGCGCGGGAACTGACACGTGGGATCAGGTCAAAATTCATTCTCAAGTAGCCTTCAACGCATTCTTTGAGCTTGTCACGCGCTCCTCCAGGATTGCGTTACGAGTCCTGACAACATAGGGGCCTGTTATCATGTCTAAATGATGAGAAAGTGGCGCGAGTCTTTCTAAGCAATCATACGAATTCACGTATGCTGTGGTTCAATTTTATCCTTGGTCCAATTTTTATTTCCCTTTGATTTTGTGTATGGTAATGTGTGATAATGAGCTTAAAACAAAGGAAAATGAACTGATTGAACCGAAGATAAATTGAACTACAACAGGAGGAGTCGAGTTGCTCACGCACGCGGGCTTCGCCCGCCTTTTTTTCTCGCCCCGCGCTAATCCCGCCTGCTCAAATTCCCTCGCGGCTCCGCGGTTCCCTCTCTCTGCCATTCGCCCTAAACAAAGCACGTGCACTCGGTCGCGAATCCCGCCAGCTACGCAGGCTACATTAGTTGTTACTAACATGTCTTAAGTCTACTTTAGTCTACTGTCATTTTGTCCCAAATAGCGACCCAAACTGAAGGGTTCATCATCCTTTTAATCAACTTTTTGTGAAAACTCCGGATTAAGATACAGTCAAATATATAATCACTTTATAAACTTCTATTCAGCTTTAAGCAAAAAAATTTTAAAAAGCAGATGGGACACGGGTCATTTACTGAAATGAGCCATGGAAGGTTGGCGGAGTGATTCCTTGAACAACAGCTCGCCCCAGCTCCTCGAACTCTTTCGCGTCTAATACCACCAGAGAGGTGGTCTGGTTATTGATGTTGATGATACATGACAGCACCACACCGTTATCCTCTGCCTCCCTATCAGGAGCTTTCACAAACACGGGTTCTGAAACAAAACTTTCCGAGTCCTCCCATGTGGCAAACTCCCTAGTTTCGACATTCAGCTTGACCAGTTTGTCAAAATTAACAGTTGCCCGGAGTTTCCCAGGCCATACGCAAACCTGAAAATGACAACCGTATTTGTTATACCTCCCAACTCAAACGCCTTTTTTGATTGAACAAGAACGTTCACATGCCCTGGGGCGAACAAAACTCACTAACTCCCGAGGGAAACAACTTGAACTTTCGACTCGCACGTGATCACGTCGTGCGGCTTGAAATCGCGGCAAATTTGTGCCCAGCCGCATCAAGAAGATAATTTTTTCTCAGTCATATGGCCGCGAAACGCTTTCAAGTCCAAACAGAAGAAGGGCCAGTCTTTAAGTGATTAATGTACGTTTAATTGAGGTGATACAGCTAAGGAGTAATTTTTTTTACTGTAAACCTTGAGTCGCCCAGTCGATTCACGATTCAACCCGAGTTTTAGGTTAAAACGCAGATTCTTCTTATTTATTCAAAACTGAGTTTAGTTAGCTTTCAGCGGAATTTTAGGAAAGTGTTTACTTCAGGCAGGTTTATCAAGTTGTGCCACATTGTAAAGCTATTTTAAGCCGGCAAGCGAACCCAAACATTGAAAAAATATATAGTATATATTAGATTTAGCCTAACCTAAAAGCTGAACTCCTCCTTTTTTTTTTTCGTTGGTACTGAAAATGCTCTTATTGAATAGCCCCCACCGTTGTTCTCCGGTACCTAAAGGTGCAAAATATATTACAGTCATTCACTCAAGATACGAGCCCCAGCCTGTGACGCGAAAGACGCGACCTAGTATTTGTTTGGCCAAGCAAAAATAAGAGGTCTCGGGTAAGTGACCGCGAAAAAAAAGAAGAACACGAAAGCGAAAAAAATAGGGCCCCGAATGAGACTAGGTGTTCTGCTGGCAGAGCCACAGTTTTTAGGGTACACAGCGTTCAAAAGCAGATTGAATTGAGTTCCTTTGCCTACTTTTGAATAATGAATTTAAAATGGAATGTTATTTTTTTCTTTAATTGTTAGTTTATTATTACTGTTAAATTCAACTTTCTTATTGGTCGTCAAAGGCGTAAGTAAAAAAAAGACAAAAAGACAAAACTTTTTTGCTCCTTCCCATGGAATCGGTCTTGGGTCATCAGAATCTCATTAGCTTCGCGAGCGATTTCACTTCCTCTAAGCGACGGTGACAGCGGTGGCTAGTGTCGGGTTAATTTTTATATTTATATCTTTTCACGTGACAAAAGCGACTCGATCGACATAAACACGGGTATATTCTTGGGAAAATGTGTTCGGACCGCCGCAAAAACCATTATTCAGATTATTGTGGACAGAAAAAAACCGGAAGGCACTAGCTCTGCTGTGTTTAACGTCGGGACTGCGGCCAAATACTGCGAATGCAAGCGATATCTACTTCGACTCCATTCGATGTTTAATACGCGAGTTAAGCGAGTTACGTGCCGGTTGCGCGAGTTACTGATGCAATAAACACGGGTGTTTTTCCCGCATAAACCATGATTGTGGACAGAAAAAACAGAAGCTACTACCTCTGCTATGTTTGGCGTAGGGTCCGCTGCAAAATGCTGCGAAATCAAGCGATGTGCCCACCGAGTTCGCAGGAGAACTCAAGAAAATAAAGCCGGAAAGTCCTCAAAGACAAATTTCGGTTCGTAACTTGAACTTTTCGCCTTCCACTTTTACAGTATTGATGTTAGCTATTTTTATTAACTTTAAGACCGTCCGAACAATCGTTTTGCTAAATATTATAAAATTGTAAAAACGCGGGTCACCATGAGATTTCGCGCCAAAAACGCGGGATACAGCACAGGGTTATCGCAAATGTGTGCCACCTCATATTGGTTACCCTGTGGTGCGGACGGACGAACGGCCGGTCAGGTGACTATTAGGTCACTACCAAAATTTTTCGTGGCGTGATAGATAACCATTTTTTCTTACCTATGGTGGCATCTGGTCACCGGCTAGTTTTTGTATACATGATAACGCTAAACTCGAATTCTATTGGCTAGTCAATCTCAACGGTTAACTAATTACCAGTGGTCACACTTCTGAGTCTCGTCACGCTATAAAATAGGCACCCACACCTCTATGGTTTATCGTTGTGCTCCGCGTAGTTGATTCTTGGAAGCTCCATTCCAGTGTACAGCAAAGTGTAATCCCGTCCGTCCCCTCCCTTGTAAAGAGGTATCTACTCGCCCACACCCTCTAGTTCTCCGAGAGTAAGCTCATAACGAGGCACATTCTAGCCTGAATTTCATCCGTCTCCTCTGGTCGCTAACTCCCGAGAGAGACGTCTGAATCAATGAGCTGCTAATGCCGTCCAGTGACGTCACGGCGAATCAATGTTAATTTATGCGAATCATTTCTGTTCCCGCGAAAAATTCAGCTTTTGTCGCTCTCGATATGATAGACGCACGCCTGTCGCTCGATGGCAAGGGTCAAGCGAGAGTTAGCGACCAGAGGAGACGGCTAAAATCAGGCTACGCACATTCCGGCATAATGAACTTCTTCTGCCCTGGCTGAACAGGAGAACGCAAGTTTTGCAGATAAATCTGGCTGATAATGGAGTCGTTATGGTAACAGCAAATGTCGAGATAAATATTGCCATCCTTTTCAAAGGCGTTGATGTGATGGAAAACAAGGAACGGATCAGCGGTGAAGACACCAACTTGGTTGTCATTTTGTCTGTCGATGACGTAAAATCTAGTGGGTTGGTTTGGTTCCCAGTAGAGCCATTTTGCAGGACTTGTTGGGAAGATTCTGTGAGTGAGAGCTGGGTAGATGTCAACACATGATAAGCGGGCCCTCCATAGCAACAACATAGTAATATATTCTCTCCGGGGCTGTCCGCAAACAATGCCTTAGACTAGATAAGATATGGGAGACTCAGCCTAAGGCGGTCAGGAGCGGGGAGCTCCTGGTGGAGTGCCGGTTCATCGCTGCGGGGAGGTGGGCGGGACGCGAAAAGAAGCATTCGAAACACCGAAAAGACTGAATGAGCTATCGCGACAAGGGAGTGGCCTTATATAAGAGCCCCATACTAATGAGACACGTGATGGATTGCCACGGACTGAACGCAGCATGCTAGGGTTACGTAATCAGCGTTTTAAGGCTTTTGTGCGGAGCCCCTAGAGAGAATAGTAATATATTCTCTCCGGGGCTGTCCGCAAACAATGCCTTAGACTAGATAAGATATGGGAGACTCAGCCCTACGGCGGAGAGTCTCCTGGAAACTCCATATGAATATAAAATCTATGATCCCATAAACTCTGAACGTACATTCCTCCCAAAACTCAAACGATACTAAAAAATAGGCCAGAAACTTACAGAAGCTAACAAGTCTAAAATCTAGAACAAAGTTTAAGCATTACAGAGAAAAAAAAAAAAGAAAAAGCTCTATGGAAAAAACTGGCTTAAAAGAAGAAATATCCGCAAAGGACTCGTAAACCATAGCAACATTGCACGAAGAGCCAGAAGCTTCCGCAGAGAGTAACGCAGCTGGAGCACTAGGGCGTAATATGTTCCGGAGGTCATTATAGTGGTCAACCATCTTCGTACTAGCCCAACCGACATGGTTAGCAACTGCTTCCTTGGAGGCTCCGAGCAGAGAAAGCGTTATGGAGCAGCCACTACGAGAGCTGTGAGGGGTTTCTCCATCATTGGCTTGAATTTGGTCTCGATAGAACTTTAGGCGACCATGAACTGCAGAACCAATAAAAGGTTCCCGGGTAACATTATTACCTTTAGTAACACGAAATAAAAAACCCTGAGCTAGGTTGATTTTAATTAACTTAGCGACTGCAATATAACGCTCAAAATTCTTGACTGGGCACACAACTAGATTGTCGCAGCGACAGCGCAGCGACGCACTGCAAACGTGTTAACCGAATCCCCAACGTTTTCCCAAACGTATGGTTAAATAATATCCCAGAGGAATCGGGAAAATATAAAACCTCTCTGGACAGGACCCTACCCAAATCGGAAGAGCGGTCTCCCGAGAAAAAGTCGGTAGTGAAAAAACAAAGATCTCGACTAAAAATATACAGGGAAATAGGGGAGATCCGTGGGCTTTGAAGTTGAGCGAGAATAAACTGAGCTATAATTTGAAGTTTTTTAAGAAACAAAGGTACAGCCTTCTTTGGGCAAACTCTGGCTTTAGCCTGTTCTTCCTTAATTAATTTCAAATAGTTCTTAATAGATGGATGGGAAAACAGGGTTTCCAATTCCCAACCTGTCATCCCATTCTCCCCCGAGTCCAGCTTCAGCAAAGATGGCCCTGAGCTTTCCCAACAGGCTGTCGACCGTACCGGCAGCTAACCTCGTAGGGCAACTACAAGAGGAAGGTCGAGTTTGGCCCGCTTGTGGACATGACATCTGATGGACTTTTGTTCGGCCTGACTTGTCCTTCCAAACGAGAAATTTCTGGATGTCCCCAGGGGAGGCAGAGGAGAGAGACTTGGGAGTGGGTAAAGATGCCAGAAATCTAACCAGCTCCCGGTGAGCAGAGGACTTTTGTTTCTCATAAGGTTTGTTGGACCTGATCTCCTTGAGTTCCGAAATACGGTCTTTAATATCTTTAAGGTCGATTTTTACCAGGTCTCGGGCGTTATCCACAACAACTAGATCTCTTCTAAATCCACACCTCTGACAAAAGTTAAATGAATCATCGTTGAGATAGGCACCTTGCGGACATGGGACAGCCGGTCTCCAAATTCTGGGTCGTCTGGACTGAGAGAGAAAAAGAGGAAAATGTCTACTTTCCACTCGCTACTCTGAAGGCAAAAAGGTCCCATGGAAGTGGGCGAGATTCAAAACTTGCATTACGTGAAGGAAAAAGAAGAATCCCCAAATCCTCTTTACTTCCCAACTGTAAACGGGCGTGGCTGCGAGAAACCAGGATAGGCCACCAAAACGGGAGTGGGTAGAGCTTGGGAACGACGATAGAGAAGCACAGCTCGGATTCCAGCAGAAATCTCAAAAGTGGGCCAACGAGCACAAATGGAGGAAACACGTAAGCATTCTCGGCTGGCGAAATAGTTTGAGCAAAAACGATCACCCCTAAAGAGTGCGGCGTAAAAAAGGGGGTGAAGTGCCTTAACGTTTTGCCCTTGCTATCAATCTGGGCGTTCGAATCCAGAGACATGAGGTCAATTGTATGAGGACCAAACTTCTGTTCTAGTTCTCGCCAAGCTTTCCTAGAAAGCGTCCAATCCAGATCCGACAAGACACGGGACGGCGGATCGGCTGGATTGGCAGAAGATGGGACATACTTGAGCGAAATTACTGCGTTGAGCGCGAAGGCTGTTTCGTGCAACTTTTGAGAGCGTCATTGAGCTGCATATTCCTACCGCCTTGTTTCTCCCAAGACTGTAAAAAGGCCAAACTGTTGGTGTGAGCATCCACACGCGCATTGGTAACAAGGGATTTACCAGCTTGCAAGGTATTAACAAAGGCGAGGGCTTCTTTAACGACAATCGGGTGAGATCTAGTATCGCTGGTCCAGTAATCGTGAACTTCGAAAGGCGGCAAGCCCGGTGACACGATAGAACCTCCCCAACCAGAATTCGAAGCGTCAGAGGAAATCTTGACCACAACGTGTTTTTCATTAAGCCACGGCAGACAACCCTCCCAAGAGTCAAGGAAGCGCCAATGTTCTATTTCCTTCCTGAGGGCTTTCGTCACCCAAACTAAACGCGAAGACCTAGAGAAGCCAGCAGTGGACCGGAAAATGTCCCTAGCATAGAGCAAGGCCGCAGGGACCGCGATACAAAAAGAAGATATTTTACCCGCCAGACGCTGGAGGGTCTTAACTGAGACCTCCCGGTTGGCTAAGATGTGCTCACGTAAAGTTGCAAACTTAATCTTCTTATCCTCCGGTAAAAGGAAGGCGCAAAGTTGAGAGTCAACCAAAAATCCAAGGAATTTGACTACTCGAGCAGGGATAAGCGACGACTTGGATAAGCCAATAAAATATCCCAAAGAAATAAGAACAAAAGCAGCTATGAAAATGGCAGCATTGGCAAACTCTAAATCCGACCAATCCTCCGCAGACGCATGTGATTCAGGGGGAGGAGAAAGCTGTCCAACATGTCTGTCATCAATATACTGGCTACATGGCACTCCCAGGGATCTAATGTAGCTGGTAGCAGCCATACCAATAGAGTGGTAGACGTATGCACTGCCCTTCCAGCCAAAAGGGATAGTATTATAAACAAAATACCAGCCTTGCCATCGTAGGCCAAAATATTTTCTACTCTCTTCGGAAATTTCAACGTGGTCATAACCACTTTTATCGTCCATAGTTGTTTGGAAATGGTATTTTCCGGCATAACGAGGTAAATCAGATATGTAATCCAACTTGAGGGGCAAATCTCTTATCCACAAATTGAGAAAGCGTTCATCGTGGCATAACCTTGGCTTAGAGGGTTCTATAGTCTAAGGCATAACAAGATGAGGGGGATCGTCTTCACCAACCCTTCCCCAGACTGAGAGAGATCCGTTTTTAACACGTTCCAAAATTGTAGAAGAAATAAAACCCTCAAAGCCAAGACACGATTTGTTATTGCTGAACTCTGCTCTTGGCGGGCAAGGAGAATCGTAAAATGTTCCTTGAAAATCCCCTCGAAAGCGGGTGAAAAAGTCTTTAACGTTAACCTTATATTTGATGTATGATAAAATCTCATCTTGTTTTGGATGCTGGGCGAGGATTTCCTCCCACTTGTCAACATGCCTGTGCAACTCCCCAGCTACAAAAGCGTCCGGGTTTCGGAATGAAAGTGGACTAGGTGAAGCTCTGGCCATGAGCGAGGAAACCACCTGAACCGAGGGTACCGGGGTTACGACGCCTTGGGGTTTACCCTTCCAATCACACCAGGTAACGGAAACACGCTGGAGCGCGGCTTCTTCTGGGTTGAAATGAAATGTCTTAAATCGTTTACAATTCCCCTGAAAGGAAATGAAGCGAACTATGAGGGGGGAAAACCCCAAAGCGAAGCAACCCCGAAATACCCCGTCCAGGGACGGAGCAATGAAGGGTGTAAGATAACCCCTTCGGGGAAGCCTAGCTCGAGCGGGGAAACGAGAATACAACTAGACACACAAGAGAAAAAACGAAATTCAGAAGGAACTGACACACAAACAGTACATCTTTATTATTTCCTCTTATTCAAAGGGCAATTGGCAATAAAGTGCCCTACACTCTTACAAGTAAGTAAGTAAGTAAGTAAACCTTTATTTAACCACGATCTGTTAATCTGGTGATCTGGTCCCCGTAAGGGACCTGAGCGCCCGCCTCTACGGCCTCTGAAGCCGGTGGAGAACATAGGGCCCCAAGAACTGGGACCCGGCTGAGAACCTTGGCCAAATTGAAGGACAGGACCACGCGGCGACGGAGACGGATTGCTTGATTTCAAAAGCTTATGAATCTGGCCCGCTACCAGTTTCTCTTCCTTGTCACCCAACAAATTGATGATAATGGCGGCAAGGCGGGGTTCATCGACAAGTGGTCTGCACTGTTTAAAGATCGCATCGAATCTCTTGCGATCGGGGTGGACAGTCTCCCTTGAAACATCCGCCAACTGTTCAAGAGCAGCAATAAGGGCGTACCGGTCAACCAGGGGAGTAGGGCGGCTGGCCAGCTGACGCACAGTATCGAGGGCCGACGTAACGCTAATACGAGTCAGGGTTGATTCCAACCGCTCTACCTTGTCTTTCAATGCATTAACATTCTTAGACCAAAGAAAGCAAAAAATTAGCACACGGCCGGACAAAATCGCTAAAACACATGAAGTGAGACAAATTCACTCTAGCACTCTAAAGCGAGACAAGACACAATAACAGTTCTTCAACGAGATAAACTCTTAACATCGCCGCAAGCGGAGCGAAAAGCTCCGGCAACGAGACAAACGCACAATATAAATATCCTAGAAAGACAAACCCACAATGACATTTGGGTGAGACAAACTGATAAAACGCTTCAGAGAGACAAACTCACTAGAACATCTCGGCGAGACAAACTCACTACGACACATCAACGAGGTAGACTCACTATAACGCTTAGAGAGGTAAACTCACAATAGAACTACAGCGAGACAAACGCACTAGAACAGCTAGGTGAGACAAACTCACTAGAATATCTCGGTGAGACAAACTCACTACAACACGTCAATGAGACAAACTCACTTTAACACTTCAGTGAGGGAAACTCATAATAGAACTACGACGAGACAAACTCACTTCAACATTTTGTTGAGACAAACTCACTAAAAACACTTCGGTGAGACAAACTCACTAAAATACTTCGGTGAGACAAACTTCACTAAAACACTTCGGTGAGCAAACTCACTAACACTTCGGTGAGACAAACTCACTAACACTTCGGTGAGACAAACTCACTAACACTTTGGTGAGACAAACTCACTAACACTTTGGTGAGACAAACTCACTAACACTTTGGTGAGACAAACTCACAAAAAACACTTCGGTGAGACAAACTCACTAACACTTCGGTGAGACAAACTCACTAACACTTCGGTGAGACAAACTCACTAACAATTCGGTGAGACAAACTCACTGACACTTCGGTAAGACAAACTCACTGACACTTCGGTGAGACAAACTCACTAACACTCCGGTGAGACAAACTCACTAACACTTCGGTGAGACAAACTCACTGACACTTTGGAGGGACAAACTCACAAAAACACTTCGGAGACAAACTCACTGTAAACGCTTCTAAGCGAAATAAAACAAACTCACCGCAACACTGCAGTGAAAAAAACTAGCTATACATCAACCCAAGCGAGACTAACTCGCTAGGACAGTTCGGGTGACATGAATACGAACCGAGTACGAGACTTCGAATGAAACTAGTGACCACAACAAAGAGCGGAACAAATACGATAGGCAGGAGGGGCGAAACAAACTCACTTGAAACCTATAACAACAACGCTATAATCAAGACAAACTAGCGTCTAAAGCTAACCAAACGGGAAACTAAAGCTGCGACGATCCGCAAAACGTAAACGCTAGCCACCAATAGCAGAAAGAAAGCAAGGCAGGCGAACGAAAGGCAAGAACGACTTACCACATCAACATGAGGTTGATGAGCAGGTTGAGCTGCAGGGACCGCAACTTGCGCTACTGCAGCTGGTGGATCGCCGCCATCAATATTTTGAGCGTCCTGAGCAGCTCCAGCTTGTGCTGGCGGAACTGCTAAAGCGTCTTGTAATTGTTGAACATCAGCCGGAGCAACAGGAACTTGGTCAGCCATAAGAATTAAAGTGTGGCGCAGCGATGAAGCGAAAACAAAAAGCGCGAAAAGAAGCATTCGAAACACCGAAAAGACTGAATGAGCTATCGCGACAAGGGAGTGGCCTTATATAAGAGCCCCATACTAATGAGACACGTGATGGATTGCCACGGACTGAACGCAGCATGCTAGGGTTACGTAATCAGCGTTTTAAGGCTTTTTTGTGCGGAGCCCCTAGAGAGAATAGTTATCAGTGAGGCCGAAGCTGTGAACATATCCAATTCCAAGTTTGGGTTTGATAGTAGATAGCACTTTACCACCCTCTAGAGGATTTTGGCTGGCATTTCCCGAGAAGGGTGGTATTTGAATGATTTTGTAAGTGGAGTTTAGGCCAAAAGAGACTGAGAGATTGTTCACTGAACCGTCTGGGGTCTGGTGAGGGTGAGCAGTTGCCATGTTGATTGTGACGCTATCTAGAGAAAAAAGGAAAATTAAACAATTAAACTGGACATATTTTAAGTGAAATCCTTAATTGCAGACCACGATTTCACACTCAAACCAACGTAAACGTTCATTAAAACGTAGTCCTCAAAAACGCTTACATTATAATGTCTCATTGGGCATTCAGAACCTTCGGTCTTGTACGCGGACTGATTCGCATAGTCAGAAATGGTCTCACTTCAGGATTTCATCCACGCAAACTTAGACAAACCTTGTACAGTATAACAGACAGCACCAAAGGAATGTACTGTTCAATAAAAGTCGCACACGAGGCAAGGAGGCCCAATAGCTTTCATTTAAATAGACAGTGACCCACAAGCATTTCATTCACAGACTCAGTTTGAAACATGTTGAGGCCACAATAAACAGAACCACAACAAACTTCTGCTCAGTAGCTTTTATTTAATTTGTCACTCACCCATTGGGTTAGCCTCCCACGCAATCGTTTTTAGGGGAGTCGTATTACCCTCCGACTCCCCTAAAAACGACTGCGTGGGAGGCTACCATTGGGTTATCACAAGCTTTTTCAGTACTGTAGCATTACTGGCCTTTGCAGTAGGCTCGCTCGATAAACAACGGTAGCGCCAGTCTCGTTGGGAACAATGTCTGTAGTGGTGCAGATGTTCGACTCTACAGCATGATTAACGGAGCCACAAGGAAGTACTCGATTACTTTCATCTGAATGGTCGTCACACTGGTGCTGCACACTCAAACTGTAAAAACATATTTCACAGAGAAGCTGTGAATTTACAAAGAAAATTCATTAATTAAGGGATGCGCGAAGTATACCAGGCAATGTTTGCCTGCTAGACATCAAGCACTCTCTCAGTGAGTGCTCGGCGAATTGAGCGAGACGACCACGTGAGCGCGCACGAAAAATGACACCTACAGAAAAAAATGCACGAAGTCTATGCCTTGTTACCTGGAAACTCTTTGGTCAAGTCCACCTTCTTCAAAATGTCCAGCGTTTCGGAGAGGGAGACAATTGTACAGACGGTGTTCCGACAAAGGGACACTGATTGTATCTAAGGGAAAACACTGGAAAAGGCTTAATTAAATTACTTGACACTGCATACAGGTCTTTCAACTCAAAATTACTCCTTGTAAATTTTCAAATATATATGCGTGGGAAAAGGTGAATGGTGTTTCAGACGGCTCTGAAAGGCTTAAAAACAGAAAACCGCCAATTACCACAGAAACTTGTACCGGTGTCAGTGACACCGAAATCATCCCGCACAACTGTGTTAAACCTCACTTGCTAGACGTCTAAGCCTTGAGCAAACAGAAAAGGCCATGGACAAAACACTGACCCCAGTCCATGGACTACCCCGATGGACTACCGAAATGGACTACCCCTAAAATGGACTACCCCTAAAAAAGACTATTTCGAATGAGTACTATTGAAAGAACTGCTATTCATATACTTACATTGCACGTACCTTGTTTATTTTCGTCCGCACGGCCTCTAGCAGCCATTTTGAATAATTATACTCTATACATTTTATGTATCGTTTTCATACGAACTTCGCGCTCGTAAAAGTCTGAACTCATTCAAACTTCAAGGCTCTGAAAAACCGGAAGTGACGTAGTTTTTTTTGCGTTTGACCGCTGTGAAGGACTGAGGTGGTTTTATTTTCTGCAGCTGATCCGCACATTTTCTTACACCCGAGCTATGGATCACAGCAGAAAGGAGATCGTAATTTCTCTATCGATTCCAGATAAAGTACAAGATTTTCGGTATTTGCAGCATGTGAACTGGGCATTTTCGATCTTTTTACACGACTCCAAGACTCCACAATCGGCTGAAGAAATTGTCACGTATGTCATATATGTCACGGGTGTCACGTATGTCACACACAAAATCATCCAAGTCTTCATCTAAGGATTAATATTCAAACATACAAAAAATCAGAATCCTCCAGTTATTACTCTAATTTAAGATGGAAATAGATTTTTGATAATGAACGTCTTACCTGAATCCATAGTAAGTGGAGCGAACCCATGCCGCATGAGTCTACACTTTTTGCGTTCAGCGGTTGTTCATAGAGTATAATTATTCAAAATGGCGGCTAGAGGCCGCGCAGACGAAAATAAACAAGGTACGTGCAATGTAAGTATATAAATAGCAGTTCTTTCAGTAGTACTCATTCGAAATAGTATTTTTTAGGGGTAGTCCATTTTAAGGGTAGTCCATTTGGGTATTCCATCGGGGTAGTCCATGACTGGGGGTCCGTATTTTGTCCATGGCCAACAGAAAACGCTTTCATGTGATGTGATGTGATGTGATGTGATGTGATGTGATGTGATGTGATGTGATGTGATGTGATGCGAAGTGGCAAGAGAAGAAGCGTTTGAAAATTCAAAAATAAGCGAAATCCACAAGCCTAGATCTAATGGCTTCACCCGCTTTAGACGGCTTGTAAATACCGAGTAAATGAAGGCGTTATACCTATACTCCAACAGACACTAAAATCAATCCCCAATTAATCTTAACGCTTTTTTCATAACAGCGCAATGCAATTTTACACCAGTTACATATAAAATAAACAAAATTATCTATTTCAACAACGTTCGGAACATAACCAAAGAGCTGAGGGCATTTGCTGCGCGTGTTTACGGGTTACCAATGTAACCCGTCGAAATTTGATAATAGATGTAACCAGATAACTTTGTAGCAAGTCCACCGGTTACAATGGTAACCCGATGTAAATTACAAACCAGTGTTTAAAAAAAACACATTCTTAGCTTGTTTCACATAGTACTACAGTTCCTTTGGACGACTGTCCTTCTTGTTGGTTTTTCAGTTTCAGTTTCCTTTGTTCAAGTGCGCTAAATCTACGCCGAAAGAACTGCACATGTGACGTAACGCGCTAAGGGAAGCTACAATTATTGTTGTTCGCGCATTTTAACTGTGGACTACTTTTTAACGGGCATGTCATTCAAAGAGGAAATCAGTGCGTGCTCAATGGACATATGTGTAGGTAAAGCGTAGGCAAAATAGGCCTCAACATATGACTTGATTTTAAGAGACGTTTTGAAATATCACGCAATTTCATTATTATTTTCAAAGATATATGAGACTTTTAAACCATATACAATCAGTGACACAAGTCGTTGGAACACCCTCCCCTCCTACCCCTATACAATGTTGCACGTGTTGTGAGCGCTTGCCTTCATCTATTTGGTTGAAACATTTTTACAACATTGCCTAGTGGGAGAGGGAGGGAGACAATTGTAAAGACGGTGTTCCAACAAAGTGAAACTGATTGTAGGTCTAGATTACAAGCTGCACCCTCTTCCTTTACAAACAGTTGGCGACGTAGACTTGCCACAAGTCCACATTCGCTTATTCGTCGTCGTCGTGTTTGTGAGACGAGATCGGAGATGAAACCAACACAAAATGTGGGAGAACAAGCTGACTTTCGTCTGACTTGCATGGAGAACTGATATTAAAAACTAAAGGGGTTTTTTTGAAAGGTAGAGGGAGCGGGGCGAGAACCGGGAAGGAAAGGGGGGAAGGAACCGGGGAGTGAAGGGGAGGGGGACTCGAAAGAAATGGGGCAGAAATCGGGCTAAAAAAAATTGGAGATGGCGGTAGATGGTGGAAGCAGGATAATACCACTCAGTCCAAGGATTAGAGCAAAGTTTATACAATGTCGAATTTATAAAGCAGGTTTGGCCTGCAGAAAAATTGTCCATGATATAAATTCAGAGTTAAATTATATGTTATCTAAAACATAAAAAGTTTCCACAAATCCATGATTGGTGATAAAAAAAAAATACATTACAACAAAGGAGCCTGATGACCAGCACTGGTTTAAATCCAGATTGCCGAATCGAACACGTCTAAAATCAAATTTACTCACGAGAAATGTAGTCACCTACCTTGTTTGTACACTCCCCTGCAGCTGTTGGTGCCGTTTCTAGAGAAAGCACTGAATGTTGTGGTTGTACCTCGTTGGCAGCACCTAAATGACCAGTCTAAATAAATGGTTACAAATACTCGAAAACAAAGGAGGGGAGCATTTGGGTTTTTGGTTTTCCGGTTTTAGTCACTTTGGAGATCGGTTTTTCGATTTTTGCATTTAAGGTCATTCCCCCGAAATAAAACTGAACATACGATTTTTGTCAAACTTTCACAAGTTGTTATCTATCGTGCAATGTTTGAAATATAAAATAAAAAGAATAGGTCCCCTGTCCGTTTACGAGATATCATCGTCTCAAGTTACCCCATAATTCCACGCAATTTCGCCTAACAAGCATATGTGTATTTGATCAGTTTACGCTACTTTCCATAGGAACAGGAAACACATAATTAAAGGAAATCTTGAAACAATGTACTAGATGTGAAATATCGATAACAAGGAACAATGTACTAGATGTTTTATGACAGATGCTCGAAGCATCAGACGAAATTGACTTAAAACCTTCCTCACGTGCGTGTTCTCGAGGTCGTGATTTCATCTCCATGAGTAACGCGTTTCTAGCAATATTTTTTTTTCGAACACGTGTTTTTTTTTCTAACTCTTTGAACTAAAAGAGGATGAACGGTAGGTCAAAAATAAGTGGAAAAAAAGTTAGGTCACCATGCTTGTTTAAGAGTAAATGACCTCTCTTTTCTCTGGTGAGCTTAGCCTCATAGGAAATCTATTACTCCCTGGACGTGTGCGCGCTGTGAGCGCGCGCTAATGACGCAACAAATCATGCGCAGTAAGGATGCGCAATGCAATACAGGGCAATGACCTTAAAATCTCCGGTTTTTTGGTTTGGGTATTCAGTGTGGTTTTTGGTTTTCCCCTTTTTTGACATTCGGTTTTTATGAAAAAAAAAGCGGTTTTTCGGTTTTTGTTTTTCGCTTGTCTAGTTCCGTTAGCCCTCTTCATTTGACGTTGGTCACTCCGCTTTGGACCGTTTTGGCCATGGGTAACATCAGGGCTTGTGATCAAGTGGTGAGCCATCAATAGATTTGCGTATAATGCCTCTGTCACCTCCTTGAAAGGAAGTGGGCCTCAGCGTATGGTGCAGCAGCACGACAAAGAACAATGAGACAGGAGACGACAATGTCTAAGCACGGAACGTTGCCAGACTTTGTTTCGTATCTGAGCGACAGTCAGATATTCGACGAGAACCGGAAGATGCAAACGAAGACCATGAATCTGACCAAAGTGAAGATGGCCGGGAATCTGACTATAACATGATGAAGACGACGAATTCGAGACGAAGTGGGGGGTGCAACCAAACAATAACCTGTTTGGTGACAGGCCCACGATATGCCGGAAGGGCGGTGAGATTTATTAATTGACTGATGTTTTGAGGGTACGTCCTTCATACGTCCTTCAGAAAATGGAAAACTACACGTCTTAATTAACTTAAGTATGCGCCATATATAGTTACACTAAAAGTGTCCGTAAACCCTTTCCTACTCCTAGTAGTCGTTCAACAAAATTACTGAGAGAGAACTAGAAAAGGGACAAGCTAAAAAAGTTACTGTTAAAATAAAAGACATTTCATTTACAGTAATATTTTATAAGGGAATTTTATTTCAGATTGATAACAGTGCAACTAATACCAAAACATAAATCAAAATTGAACTTTTCACGCCTAAGGTTTAATCCTTAGCGGTAGTAAACTTGTTAACGGCCAATTGTTCACGTTTTGATTTGATATAATTTGATACAGTGGAATACAAATTGTGAATACATTGCTTTACACTAACATGTAGATGGTTGTTACTAACGTGTCGAAAGTCTACTTTAGGTAATCCAAAAAGCGTTCGTCATCCTTTCAGTCACCTTTACATGAAAACTCCCGATAAAGATACATTCAAATATATAATCACTATAATCAGCTTTTGGCACAAATTTTCAAAAGTAATGGGACAAGCCCATTCACTGAACTGAACCATGGAAGGTTGCTGGAGTGATCCCTTGCACAACAGCTCGCCCCAGCTCCTTGAACTCTTTCGCGTCTAATACCAACAGAGAGGTGGTCTGGTTATTGATGTTGATGATACATGACAGCACCACACCATCATCCTCTGCCTCCCCATCAGGAGCTTTTACAAACACGGGTTCCGAGACAAAACTACCTGACTCCTCCCATAAGGAAAACTCTTTTGTTTCGACATTCAGTTTGACCAGTTTTTCAAGTAACAGTTGCTCGGAGTTTCCCAGGCCATACGCAAACCTGAAAATGACAAAAGTATATGCACATGAGGTGTTACAGCAAAGGAGTGATTTTTACTGCAAAACGTTAATGACCTTGTCGATTTCACGTTCTAGTTTAAAGTGGGGATAACTGTGATAGTTAACAATTATTCCCCGATGTTGAGGTGAATAAAGGCGGATGTTTGCCGAGCCGCGAAACGGTAAGGTAAGTGTCTACCACTGTTCACCGACTCTGAGGTAAATAATTGTTTTAGTATATACCAAACCACTGAAACCAGTGGATAGCCAGCACCAAATAGTTCTTTTTTTTATGAGAAATGAGACAAAACTTGCGCGCGAAATCCAGAAAAATAACGGGAGGTGAATAACAGATACCAGTCCGAGTTTGATTAGCCAATCAGAGCACGCGAGAAACACTGTCCACTGGTTTGGTATATACTAATTATATATGTCTACTGTTACGCATATTTAGGAGACTAAGCATTTGCAGGAGCCGGGGTTCATAATCGTAAGGAAGCTTTGAGACTCGCAAACATGGCATCTGGTCAATGACTGGTTTTAAAACATGTTAAAGCACACTTGAATTCTGTCAAGTGAAAAAATTACAAGAGGTCACACTTTTGCTTCGCGTCACGCTATAAAATGAGTACACACACCTGTATGGTTTGCCGTTGTGTTCCGCGTAGTTGATTCTCGGTAACTCCATTCCTACGTACAGCAAAATGTAGTCCCGTCCGTCCCCTCCCTTGAAAAGAGGTATCTCCTCGCCCACACCCTCCAGTTCACCGAGGGGAAGCTCATAACGACGCACTTCCGGGATATCAAACTTTTTGTGGCCTGGCTGAACAGGGGAGCGCAAGTTTTGCAGATAAATCTGGTTTATGACGGAGTCGTTACGGTAACAGCAAATGTCGAGATAAATATTGCCATCTTTTTCAAAGGCGTTGATGTGATGGAAAACAAGGAACGGATCAGCGGTGAAGACACCAACTTGGTTGCCATTTTGTCTGTCGATGACGTGAAATCTGGTGGGTTGGTTTGGTTCCCAGTACAGCCATTTTGCAGGACTTGTTGCGAAGATTCTGTGAGTGAGAACTCGCCAGATGTCAATAATTAGCGGGCCCTCAGTAATAACAATATAGTTATCAGTGAGGCCGAAGCTGTGAACATATCCAATTCCGCCCTTGGGTTTGATAGTAGATAGCACTTTACCACCCTCTAGAGGATTTTGGCTGGCATTTCCCGAGGAGGGTGGTATTTGAATGATTTTGTAAGTGGAGCTTAGGCCATAAGAGACTGAGAGATTGATCACTGAACCGTCTGGGGTCTGGTGCGGGTGAGCTGTTGCGGTGTTGATTGTGACTCCACCTGGAGGAAAATGAAAAAAAAAGCACAAAAACAAACAAACTGGACATATTTTAAGAGATATCTTTAATTGCAGGCTATTTCACACTCTAACCGGCTTAAAAGTTCATTGAACCGTAGTCATCAAAAACGCTTACATTAAAATGTCCCATTGCGTATTCAGAACCTTCGGCCTTGTACGCGGACTGATCCTCATAGTCAGAAATGGTCACACTTCAGGATTTCATCCACACAAACTTAGACAAACCTTGTACAGTGTAACAAACAGCACCAAAGGAAAGTATTGTTCAATAAAAGTCGCACACGAGGCAAGGAGGCCCAATAGCTTTCATTTACCCCTACAAGCATTTCATCCACAAACTCAGTTTGAAACATGTTGAGACCACAATAAACAGAACCACAACAAACTTCTGCTCAAAAGCTTTCACTTAATTTGTCACTCACGCATTGGGTTATCACAAACTTTTTTTTACCGCAGCATTACTGGCCTTTGCAGTAGGCTCGCTCGATAAACAACGGTAGCGCCAGTCTCGTTGGGGACAATGTCTGTAGTGGTGCAGATGTTCGACTCTACAGCATGATTAACGGAGCCATAAGGAAGTACTAGATTACTTTCATTTGAATGGTCGTCACACTGGTGCTGCACACTGACCCAACCATTAAAAACATATTTCACTGAGAAGCTGTGAATTTACAAAGAAAGGACATTAAGGGTTGTGCAAAGTATACCAGGCAATGTTTGCCTGCTAGACATCAAGCAGTCCCTCAGTGAGTGCTCAGGGTTAGTCGAGCGAGACGACCACGTGAGCGCGCACGAAAAAATGACACCTACAGCAAAAAATGCTCGAAGTCTATGCTTTGTTACCTGGAAATTCTTTGGTAAAGTCCACCTTCTTCAAAATGTCCAGCTTTTCGGGGTCGATCTCAAATATGAAGTTGCTTTCGCTGGTTGCATACATTTTATCTTTCATCATGTACACATTGACGTTCGTGTTGTCCATCGGCACTTCTTTCCCGAAATACCGCGAGAAGAAACGAGCAAAGATACTCTGGCACGGGTCGGGTGGGATGAATGTCCCGAATTCCAAATGATTTGCCTTTCCATGCTTCAAGGAATCCTCATAACACTCGCTCCGTACAAACTTATTACTGTAGGTCACCTGACCGTCTTGTATGTGAAAGCGGTGCAAAAGTGCTTGACCATCGAACCAGTGATTGTAGGAGGTGTTACCGTACGCAAATCTACCGGGCCCATTCCTAATCAAGGTTCCGTTCAGCCAAGAGGGGAGGTTACCTTTCACGTCAGCGCTGATTGGCTCTGGGCGTTCTTTGACCGATCGGAACAGACGCGATTGATCTTGTCCAGCGGTCAAGATTTGAAAGCAAGGTAGAATCTAGATGTGATAATCAAGGGGAAGTCTTCAATTAGAATATAATAAATCAGTATTAAGAATCGACTTAAAATTGAAAAAAAAATGGAGGAAACCTGCAGGAAGAAAAGATCGCCAAAGAACGGTGAAGATTCACTTGCGCATCCACTTCTTTATTTAAAATAAATTAGCTAATTAAAAACTTCAATTGATTATAGTTTTAGTTGAACTGCTAGCCAGCTAGTGAGTACAATTTTCTTTTTAATTTGCTTTTTTGCCGCTTATTTGTAAGTTATGTACAGTACTCTATTACCGACAAACGTTTAGTGAACTTTTTGTTGAAAATACTTCGTTTTACCACACCACAAGTTTCTTCACACTCCCAAACGCATAACCTGCCAAACATTATCAAATATCCTAAAATATCCTCTCTAAAAAATGCTAAAATACAATTTTTAATAAACTGGATAACCTAAAGTTCTCGCCGTTGATAAACGTCGGAAAGAAGTAATAACACTATTCCACATATTCATAGGAACTTGTAAACTGAAAAGGGGATTCAACTCCATTTGTAAATTCTTCATGTAGAACGGTAACAAAATATTGATTGTGATGCTTTATTAAAGAAAAACTTTTTTATCATATTGACAATAACATTGGACCCAATTTTGAAGGCACTGTGCTAACTTAGGAGATTGGTCTCCAATTTTCCAACTTCTTTAGATTGATTATTATGGGCAGTGGAGCCTGCCAAACGGCCATCCTGTTTTTACGAACACCGCGTTATTTCGACGACTGTTGCGTTTTGTGACACAGGCAACGGGCGCATTTGGGGGGGAAATCGATCTCTGGATTATTGAAACCCAAAGTGAAATTCAAGTAAATATTAAAGATACACTTTAAAAATCTCGACGTTTCGACGTCGTCATGACGCCATTATCAAGAGAAAGATTATTATTAGAAAATCGCGAAAAGACCTATTGAAAGCTGAGAAAGGAAATTCGTGTTTGTTTAATTTACAGAATTCCAGAAACGGATCACGAATCCAAAAAAAACATACTCCGAGCAGGTTAATCAGATCAAGCCTAAATAACAGGGACCACGCGAGGGGTGGACTGAGGGGGCTTTAGCCTCCCCACTTTTTGGTGCCAAAAATAAAATAAAATAAAATAAAACAAACAGAAATAAAAAAGTTGGAAAATTCATTAGTCAGTGATTAGTTTCAGAGTTAACCAGTACGTCGTTTTCCCCAGTTAGATTTAATTCTCAAATGGACCAAACAGTAACGGAATAGAAACGGAATACTCCGCCCACAAAAGCTCAAATCACCTTTCTCCCATTTGGCTTGGTTAGTTGAAACTCACGTGCGCTCTAAGGAACTGTATCTTCAGTGTCTTGAAGAAATGAAATGAAGATGTGACATCAGAGTTGTATAGTTTCATTTGTATTTCTGCAGTTCGCATCATATTCATCTTTTTTATCTTGAAGAGTTTGAACCTGTTCAGTCTTTTAATTACAATCGACTGAAGTTGACATTCTCGCTATCGTTTGGCCTCTAACTCAAGTGAACTCTCACTGACTCCCTTCTGCCCTAAAGAGTGTGAATTTTTGTCGACTCTCGTTTTCGTCTGGACCGGGCATAACGAACTGCAGTCTGTCTCCAGATAGGATTATCGGCAGCAGCGTGCTTTGATGTTTGCTGAAAATCAACGTCAAGCTTCTCTTTATGCATGTAAACTGTGCAACTAGGATAGCTGCCGAAGGTTTTGCCAAAAGATCTCTGTCGCTCCTAACGATGAGAAATATATATAAGGCATTTATGCAGCAGTCAGGACATACCGACACACTGACTTTGGTGAAATATATAGTTCATGATACTCAGCTCATTTTTCTTAGATGGCCTTATTTTGTAATCTGACGACAGGTTTGCTTGTACAAGTCTTGAGAAAAATGTTTTTGAGTTTGAGACCTTAAATGCGAATACGTCAAGATTTGTACCTTGCCGGATACGATTTCCTGAACGTGTGAAGAGATGAAAGAACAGGCTCAGGCGCATTGTTTTCGAACTATCCTAGCTGTTCCTGTTCCGGTTTAGGAATAACAGAATATCCAGAACACTGAATTCCTATAAAACGCCATTTTTCCTATTCTGATAAACCAAAACATTCTGACCGCATTCCGTTCATTTTGTTATCGTTAATACATTACTGAGGGAAGGGAATAGTCTCCATACTGAGAAAACACTAACTGTATATTGTCTTCTATTCCGGATTAGACCACTAAAACGAGCCCTAACTATCAACATTATTAATCACTAGTTAGTTCAAGAGTTTGATACCCTTAGCTTAGCTTTGATCCTTTACTAATGGGTCAATATACTTCTGAAATCATTTTATATTGTGCATGGTCCATGTGTTTCCATGTTCCAATTTATATTGCGCATGTTCTATGTGATGGGTTGAAACTGACAACTTTTAACACACTTGGCTGCCCTAGATGCATTGTTAGTCACTAAAAAGAAAAAAAATTGCGTGAGGCTGTCACCTCCCCCCCCATCACCATACCCCCACAGAGTTAGCCCCCCCCCCCCACTTTAAAATAGGCAGCGCGGTCCCTGAATAAGGATATTTCTAAGCTTTAGATTCGTGATCTAACCTTTTTGCGGGAAGGGGGGAAGTATTTGAGAAAGCTATCAGCCTTGTCTTCCATACTACTTTTTTAAACGAAATTCAGTTAGGATCGATCTTCCGTTTCCTTCAAAATGTCTCCTGGCCAAGATATTAATTTGATTTACTAGTTAAGATAATTTCAATTGTATGCCAGTTTTATGGTTAGGGCCGAATTTGACAATCTGCATAAGGCAATGAGAATAACGTGCTCGTGGATATTTTCAATTCTGTTCTACGACAATACTTGAGAGTCCTCGTTTCAGATACAGTTCCAATTCTGTGAGCCTCCTTCTTGTGTTGACATAAGAAATGATCCTTTTCTCATTTTCCGTGTTTTCAGGATACGAATCACAAAAGAGAAACGAAACAAGAATTAGCAGAGAAAATATATACGGATTAAACGTTGCTTCGCCTTCTTATTTGTGTAGCCTTCCTCTACTATTCTTCTCCTTGCACCTAGTTCCATTTTGAGGCTCTCTCCTCCGCAGAATTTCCTGTTAGGAAACACCAGTGAAAGAAAAAAAACGGAAGCGGGAGCAATGGAGAGAGAAAACGGGAGCGCGGGGGACGATGGGAAGAGGGAAAAAGCGGGAGGCTCCTTTCTCTCTTTTCCCTTCCCAGCGTTCCCCGCGGGCTTTAATTTTTCCCTCTTCCCAGCCCCCGCGCGTCTTTTCCCAAGCGTGCAGTCAAGGTGCGACTGTAGGAGGCATCCGCGGAGGAGAGAGATTTTGAGGCTTTCTACGTTAACATCACTTCAGTCTGTAGTTTCAGTTATCCATTTTTCTTGTTTCATTTAGTATCTAGAATGTGTTATAACACTTAACTGTAATTTCATATACAACAGTTAACGGTAAAAATTCGGGTTGTATAACACTTAACAGTAGAAAATATATGGCCCATAACGCCTAACAGTAAATCCCATCTAGGCCCTCTTTTAATCAAAGTAAATTTCGTTGCTTTTATTTATAAATTTTTCATTTGCTCAGGCTCAAAAGTTTCAAAATTATTTAAGAGACCACTCATTTTGATTATTTACTCACCAAAATTATTCCCAAACGTTGTAACAAATTCAGCAAGCAATCCATCATTTTCATGTTTCCAATGGTTATTCTTCCTGTTAAGCCTGCAGTAATATGATATATTTTATCTCTAGACAAATGGTAAACAAGAAATCATTAAAAACCCTCCCTCTAGCTAAAACAATTTATTTCTCTTCCATCCCTCGTTTAACTTTTGCATCTAAATATACCAACACATACAGAACAAGCTGGCAAAAGAGGATATATTCATATTCTCTGTGGTCTCGAGTATTCACTGATACTTTTAACTATGCATGTTAAAGGAATACACGTGAGGGCATGTATTTGATATATAGCACACTTAAGACTTTGAAAAGCGCTCTGCCTTAAAACTTTCCCACCCCCGCGATAGCCCAAACGTCTTTCAGTCTCCTCCTTCCCAGCTGAGGAAGGGCTTCAATAGTTGCTCGTGATTGCTCTATGACACTTGGATCGATGAATACTTGGCCATCACGGGTTTTACGATAGTCTTCACAAAAATAGGATATCTATTAAAAGTATTCTATAAGTAAATTTTGACGACACTTGTATAATTTGCAACGGTCGGCTTTAATGTGTTCTAATGAGCTTATTTTTATACAATAATTAGCGTAAAATCTGATTGTCTCATGAATCTTTTAGGCAGGAGACATAACTCGATTATGGCTCAGTGCTGTTCTCGGGTTAGACAGAAGACAAGTGAACAGATAACGTCAGACTTGAGCGCGTGATCTAGGTCTAGGTTACAAGCCGAACTCTCTTCATTTACAAACAATTGGCGACGTAGACTTGCCACAAGGCCACATTCGCTTACTCGTCGTCGTCGTCGAGAGACGAGAGAGGATATGAAACCAACGCAAAATGTGGGAGAACGAACTGACTGACTTGTACTGGGAAAATAATATTATTAAAAAGGATTTTTGGAAAGTTTAGAGCGGAACAGGGCGAGAACCAGGAAGGAAGGGGGGAGGAGCCAGGGAGTGAAGAGGAGAGGGACCCGAAAGAAATGGGGCAGAAATCGGGCTAAAGAAATTTGGCGATGGCGGAAGATGGTGGAAGTAGGATAATATCAAGTCCAAGGATAAAAGCAAAGTTTATATACAATGTCGAATTTGTAAAGCAGGTTGGCCTCCAGAGAAATTCTTTAGGGTATAAATTCAGAGTTAAATTAGATTTCATCTAAAACACAAAAAGTTCCCACAAATCCATGAATGCTGATAAAAAAAAATACATTACAACAAAGGAACCTGATGACCAGCACTGGTTTAAATCCAGATTGCCGAATCGAAGACGTCTAAAATCAAATTTAGTCACGAGAAATGTAGTCACCTACCTTGTTTGTACACTCCCCTGGTTCTGTTTCTAGAGAAAGCACTGAATGTTGTGGTTGTACCTCGTTGGCAGCAACTAAATGATCTCTAAATAAATGGTTACAAATACTCGATAGGCAGTGGGACAGTTTTCCAGGTGACGCGTGGGATTTTGTTGAGAAGGTCGCCGCTTCTTTCACTCTACCAAGGCGCGTAACTGGGCACACGGCAAATAACTGTTTGCACACTCGTACTAGCAAGTTAGAAGGACATGCCTATGCAAACTATCCTCATGATTTGCTGTCGCGACGCGTTTTAACCTTTACATTTTTGGACTGTTAATCGAAACATCTGAGGGTCAGTAGTTCAAGGTTTGTTAGTTCCATTGCATCATGTTGCGCTGTTTTCTTGAGCACGTTTTCCAGATGATGGGAATTGGCAGAATGGGAATGATAAGAATTATTGGAATATGAAGAAAACAATTAACGACCGTTCCAAAAATGGACTAAAAAACCAGGTGCGCTGTCGTTTTGCTATGCTATGTTATTGCCAAGTGATTGACAACTTGCTTTTGCTACAGTAAGATAATGAGTTACCTATGTCAGAAATGAAAAAAACTGGGGGGTCACCGACTTCGTTTTCGAAATGAAGTGCGTGGAAAACTACCCCAATTTTGACGAATCGGCCCTCGTAACTCGACCTGGCCTGAAAAATAGTCGAAAAATATTTAAAATGATTCGCTATTTACCCGCTTTCTCAGGTAAATTTCATTTAAGTGGGTCTGTCAAGTAAATAATTTGAACCGGTGTCATCCTTTCAGTTGAACTCAACCTTTAAGATAGGCTTTTGCTAACACCGTGCAGCTAAAATAATAGCGGAATTGATGCGTGGGCGGAAACCCCACAACACAGATTTTCTTCAGTTTGTAATAAAACGTGGATAATCGATAAAGAAAGTGGTCTTTCAAAAGAAAATCTGGATCACCGAACATTTAAGAGAGTTAAATCTGTGCATAGATATTAAGGTCATTCCTCCGAAATAAAATTTAACATGCGAGTTTTGTCAAACTTTCACAAGTTGTTGAAATAAGTTGAAATGTAAAATAAAAAGAATAGGTCACCATGTCCGTTTACGAGATATCATCGTCTCAAGGTACCCCATAATTCCTTGCAATTTCGCCTACGAACACATGTTTATTTGATCAGTTTACGCTACTTTCCGTAGGAAGAGGAAGCACATGATTAAAGCAGATCTTGAAACAACGTACTAGATGTAAAATATCGATAATAAGGAACAATTTACTAGAAGTTTTATGGCAGATGGTCGAAGCATTAGATGAAATTGACTTAAAACTTTCCTTACGTGCGTGTTCTCGAGGTCGTGATTTCATCTCCGTGAGTAACGCGTTTCTAGTAATAAATGTTTTTACGAACATGTGATTTTTTTCTAACTCTTTGAACAAAAAGAGGATGAATGGTAGGTCAAAAATATTTGAAAAAAAAGATATGTCTCCATGCTTGTTTAAGAGTAAATAACTATTCTTTTCTCTGGTGAGCTTAGCCTCATAGGAAACCTATTACTCCCTGGACGTGCGCTCGCTGTGAGCGCGCGCTAATGACGCAAAAAATCGTGTGCAGTAAGGATGCGTAATGCAATACAGGGGAATGACCTTAAAACGCCCACTGCCGCTATTCTTCAACAGCGCGCGCGCTCAATGCATGACGTGATATGACATGGCGAAGTGAATTGCGTGCGCAGTAAGGATGCGCAGAAACAATTAGCACGAACGTGAACCATTAAGGAAAACTTATCACATGCTTGGGAGTAAGGCAGCAATAGACTAGATCCAAGGTTGGGGGAGGGGGGGGAGTGAGGGGAAGGAGAGTAGTGGTGCTTCTATTTGCTTTATGCTGCAAACACCGGAACTAATTATGAGTACCGTCCTTTATGAGCCAAACGGCTGGTTCATTTTCTTCGATTGGATGACTTATAACCTAGGGGAAGGGGGGAGGGGGGTACTAAATATATTTTCGTACGACAAGGTTCCGCCTTGTGTTACAAGTTTGGTCGAAACGGTACCCCTTTCATAAACGTAGAACAAAAATTGAACCTTTTTATACCGCAAAAATAAGGTAAGAGCGGATGATCATCGTGGGATTATAGCGGCTCATATCCTCTAAGCTTTCGTGTACTTTTTGCGTTGTAAAATACCAAAACAATAATTATTCTATCCTATCTTTATACTGGAAGCGCAAGAGGCACCCCTTTTAATCGGAGCCTTACCGTATAGTCCACTATGGGGCGTATCCCCTGGGACTTGTAAGATACGACTTAGCAAACAGGTTTCAGCTGATTTTGTATTAGTCTCCAATTTTCCACTAGTATTTCTTTTTTAACGTTACCCAGTGATGTGTGGAAACGGCGCTATTATCTCGAAAACTTTTTTTTTGGTTGTTGAATTGCCCACTGGCCTCCGGCATTTAATAATAATAATAATAATAATAATAATAATAATAATAATGACGTAATGATTACATGAAATAGGAACCAAGGTTTAAACGGGAATCGAGCACATGACCTCCGCGATAGCGATACCCATGCCTTGCTCCACCAACAGGCCCTTAGCATAACTGTGACACGTGACCTTATCAATCATAAAAAAATGGTAATAGTATGAAATAGATATCAGAAATGGAAAGAGCATGATGAAATTAGAAAGATTTTCAATTTTGAGGTTACTGAAGTTAAAGTGCGACATATTACGGTTATTTTAATGTTCAAAAAATTACCAAGACTTATAGGGAAAGAAAGGTGCTGGGTGGCCAGCTTTGCCACCCAGCATACAAATCTTTTATAATTTTCAAACTTTCAAATTGTCCTAAAATCTTCCACTTAAACGTTAGTGGCCTCAAAACTGGAATCCTTCTACTTTCGTGACGCCCTTTCCATTTCAGCCATCTATTTCCAGCCCCGACCATTTATTATGATTGACAAGGTCACGTGACACGGTTATGTAAAGAGCCTACTGAGCTATAATTCCTCGATACTTAAAAATCTACTCTTCAAGTAAAGTACTAATGAAAAGATTATTCTCGCAAGTCTCTGGTTTCCAATTTGATAATACCTATTTTTTACCCGGCGGGGGTGGCACGAGGCCGAAAGAGCGAAGTGTACTGTTCTGTCACAACAGTTGTTATATACGTCGCTGACTAAAACCAAATTGTATTTGTCAACACGAAATTGTACACTTTAGTTTGCAATGTAAAAAACTCGTGTGAGTTACCGATGGATGGACTAGTATCCCATCCAGGGAGGGGTAATAATACGCTTAGTTGCTTGGTATACTAGGCAATACCACCTGTGACGCGCACAGCTTCGTTGTAAAATACCCGTGGCAGGCATGTACCTTTCTCCCAGTAGCTGTGACAAGCATGTGATCACGCGCCATCTCGGTAACATACTGTACGGTACGATATCCCCGACGGGAGTGCCACACCGAGGTCGAATGTCTACGGAAGGTCAAGGTTTTTGACTCCCGCCGGGGATTCAAAGTGAATCCACGACCAAGAAAGTCGTAACCTCGGCATCCAGCCAGTGTGGTTACGCTAGAAGTGTCCGTAAACCCTTTCTTACTCTTTGTTGAAGTTTCTTTAGTAGTCATTCTCACTCGTTCAACAAAAGAACTGAGAGAGAACTGGAAAAGCGATGTGCTGTTATTGCTAAAATAAAAGACATTTATTTTATATAAAAAAAATTTTAAGCTAACGGCGAACGTTTGCACTTATTACCAAGTGCCATTTTTTTTAAGGAGAACAGATTTTCCTGCGATGGACTAATTAAGTATCATAAGCGGCGAAGACATGTTGCAAATAATACAATTTCTTCACGTTTCTTGTTGAACATTTCAAAATTTATTTTCACTTAACTCTCTACAGTATCGCTTGGAAGTACAATTGTACATAATTTACCGACCGAATTGTATCTCGCAGGACACGACTCTCGTAGTTCACTGATAACAGTTTATTTTCTATTCTACAGTGGGTATATCGCTTTCAGAAGGGTCAATAAGTTAACGATAATTTGCCATCCGCATGTTCGTTGATCGCTCTCCATTTGTCACTTTCGGTCACTTCCTCTGCGGCCCACGAACACTGGATCAAGGGAGTTTACCCGGAGAGTGTTCCCGGAAGTACCCTTGTCACAGTTGCTAAGCACTACTGCCATAGTTACTGTTCCAGTCCTCGAAAAACTTCAGGGATTGCGGAGAAAGACTGGGTCGAATAACTCTCAGCGAATTCCTGAAGTCATTGTATTGGATGTTCCGCACCTAGAATAACACAAACGTTTTTCAAGTTTTCAAAAGGGAAATATTTTAACTGCAAATACGTTGCTAAAAAAAATAGGGGAAATAAATGGCGTTAAAGGGGCTGTGACACGGCAGTCCAGTCCAATTTGTTTAGTTTTTCCAATTACTCACCCTTACTTGCTACGGAACTTAACGTTAGCGAAGAAATTACTTGTAGATGACAAAATCACAGCTTCGTGACAAACAAATTTGTATCCCGAGTGTTATATTTAAATTTACAAACAACAGAGACAAACTCCTAAACCTGTTCAGCCTAACAGTTTTTCAAAAACCCCATTTGCAATCCGTGTTAATCTTCTTCAACTTATAATTAGCCCATCCATGCTTTCTTTTGTATTTGCCTTGTTATTTAAACCTTTCGTCGATGTTTTAAGCGGTTATTTTTGTTTCGCTTAAGTTGGTGGCCAGGTCCCCTATATAGTGGCTGAATTTGGCTAAATTTCGTGACAAACTCCTTTAAGGGCAAACTTTCTTACAAACGGATGATTTTCCGACAATTAGTAAACAATTAATCAGAAACAAAAATATTCACTCGGAAATTTGCCTCGCTTATCTTAACCATACAAAGACATGCGTTGCACACGTCTGACTTGCACGTCTAAATTGCCCATGAACACCTGTTGCAACCCACTCCAACGACAAACTTACGTCCGACATGCGCTAAGCCTAGTTACGGACGAAGTAAGGATTAACGATCAACGTACGACCAGGACATACGACCAAATTTCACCGATAAAAAGTTTAACAAAGAAGGAGCAATATATGAAAAAAAAAATGTAAAACTAGTTTCCCACCTTAGATGCATCTACAGACTGTATTTGGTCAGGACGAAGATCTGGCAATAACAAAAAAAACGTAACATCAGTCAGCCTTTTGAATTTATGTTCCAATTGCTCAGGTAAGAATTTACAAATTACACGACAGGACGTTTACAAATTTTATTCTCACCCCTAATGGGTCCCAGTGCTGCATCGCGAGCGAGAGCTGTTAGGTCACTGCCAGAATAACCTTCAGTTTGTCTATTGCAAAAAAAAGGGGAAAAACGCGTACAAATTAAATGTCAGTAACACTGAGTCTTACAGACCGCCATTAAGATTTGCGAAAAGCTAAGTTATAAAGACGAAAACATGTAGGTCCCAGTCGTTTTCTTTTTGATACTAGTCAGGCAAGTGCACGAGTACGAACCGCGACAATAAGTGCGACCTCGTAAAATACCTCTCAGCCGACTCTGCTTATTGTGCTCGTGAGCCGGACGATCTTATGGGAAATGAACGTCTCTGAACAGACTATAACAGACGTACTTGATTGGACCATTCTATAGTGCTCATTTTCTGGCTCAGAGGGTAAAAACTGTAGCAAATTTTTAAAGAATTTTCAGCGACGACACAGAAATCCTAACGAAACTTCAAAAAAAAAACTGCAAAAAAACTCAGTTCAACTGCTAAAAAAAGATCGATGTCATCTGAACTTCGCAATATTACTGGAATGTCACAAGGCACTAAGTTATGAAGCTGCAGGGGGCTTGTTTAATTATTGGCCAACAAGGCAATGACCAGTACATTACTACAAGAATGATTTACCTCCTCAGTTTAAATCTATCACTCGTTTGACCAAAATGTTTTGTACCTGGCTAGTGTCTCCATTTCAGTCGTACTTAGTGGATTGTGATGCTTGACCAGGAGCTTAGACAAAAGGACTTTTCTTGTCTTGAAAATCAAAAACGAACAAATGTTAACACTACTGGAATCACTTCCAATGTTCAGAGACACAGTCACCTAGGCTTGAGATGATTTTCAGAATCCCTGCCTCAGAACGTTTGTAATAAAATTGCTGGAAACCTTACAGTGATGGGATTTGTTTTTCGTATAATGGAACTCAACAAATGAAGCAGCTATTTCATGGCAACGGTTGAGGATTGCAGTAATGGAAATTGACAGGAACACGAGTACAAAAACGTGTTCATACCTCTTTGCTTGGAAGGGGTACATACACTCTTTTCACAAATCGCCTATGAATAAGAAATACAAAAACTCAAAAAGTTATCTGTACGTAAATGTATTAGCAAAATAACAAACCACTGAGTCCTGTCTATGGACCTAAGAGTCGTACCATAAACCAAAGGGCAGCACCACAGGCATACCAAGGGTTGTGCCTGGACATCACATGGATTACCTCTGACTTAACCAAGGACCGTGCCACAGGACAGATGCACATGTCTCACAGGACTGCACCACAGATCATGTAGGAATGCAGCGAAGAATTACCAAAAAGCTGTACCAGTATTGACAGACATAACAAAAGCCTTTACCCTTCATGCTTTAAGGTTGCAACACACACAAAACAATATCTTAATCTAACAGTGAATGTACCACAGGAATACCTTGCAATAGCTGTCGGGTCACAGACCTACCTAAGAGCTGCATCATCGAGTTCTTGTGGCCTGTTAGTGGCTCCCATGACTAATATTCTTTCATTTGCGTCAGCAATTACCTGAAAAATTCAACAGCCAGTGAAATAACCCCAAAGCATAAATGTACTACTGCAAATATGCACTGACACAATGCATGTTACAGTGCAGCGACTACAAAGAAACACACTCAGTTGATTCTTTCATAATTATATTAGCAACCTCCCTTGGAATGTGGAAATCTGACTGCTTGTATTTTAAGAGACAGAAACATATGAGAAGTTTTAAATACAGCCATTACTGAGTACTGCTTCAAACAAGATTTCAGGAAGACATACTAGGAACTGTTTCAACCTGTTTCAACATGTTCAAGGAAAAGGTTACCTTCAAAAGTGAGTCACTCACAGATCAAGAGTATATATATTATACAAACCACAATAGAAGTACTGAATGTCAGCAGAGCCAAAACTTAATCAATAATCTACCAATTTACAATGTTGAGGCCTAAACTAAACGTCAGTTTGATCAAGATTTAAACTGAAGGTTAGGGTGTTGCAATATTTTGTGACTGTCGTTAAAATGATTATTGCACTGGTGTAACGTAACGATTAAGTCCTCACCCCATCAAAAGATACTAAAAATTCTGTTTTCAATCTTCTACTATGATCTTGCTCGCCTTCTTTTCTCTCACAAAGTAAAGAGTCCACTTCATCTGAAAAACATAACAGTTTACTGTACTGTATATCATTTTTGGTTCACATTATTTTGCACAGTTTTGCATTAATTTGCGGTTATTTGCAAATGAAAAGTTCAGAAAATGCTCAGCAGGGTTGATTTGGCCTTGGTACTGTGGGGGCTTCTGTTTCCTGTCTTCTTGTAAATCATATCCTTGCGATGGTTACTGAAAATAATCTAACAAACTGCCACTCTCCAGTTACTACACCCCATACATATACATGTATCCATGAAATGTCGATAAATGCCTTCTGCAAACAGCTCTCTGGTGTAGACACTCCTAGCCAGTAAAACCCTGACATTGAAAAGGCCAAACATTGAAAAGATGCCTCACTGTATGTAACAACCCCGTAAAAGTAGAGTAAAACGCCCTGGCCTGTGAAAACAATAAGCACCCTCAGCATAATTATGGCAACCAGACTTGATGATTTTTTGCTTACCGATAAATATGATGCTTGGTTGAAGCTCTCTAGCAACTGCAAACAGAGCTCGAACAAGCTTCTCACCTTCACCGACCTATCAAACCAACAAAGTATGTTAAATCTCACACTATTCACTTTATAATGTACATAATGTACATTGTAACATTCTAGAGTGCAACTACTGTATCAAACATATCGAACCAACCAAACATATCAAATAACAAAGACTGCATCATACAGTTTATAACTTAAACTACACTGTACGTTCTATAATGCAACTACAAACCAAGAAGAATGCAAATTTCAAAATGTATTTATTGTTCACTTTGGATGAGATGTCTTCATATTTAGACAAATTCTCCATATTAGTCTCATAAGAAATGTATGGAAAACAGCAAAGAGAATATGCTTTTCACAAAGCAAAATTCATCTCAGTTACCCATTTTGAAGTAAGTGTGGCAGCACTAATATTAAAGAATGTGGCTTTTGATTCACTAGCAACAGCTTTTGCCTGAAATAAAGAAAACAAACACAGTTGAACAATAAGTCTAGTAGTAATTGGTTCTTGTGGTTTCTAGTGGTTGGTACCTTCAACTGCTTGCTTATCAATACATCGTTAAAATTTACATGCACATCTTGGAAGCACCATGTCATTCTTGTGCTCTTTATCATAAGTTTTACAATTCCCTACTTTTGTGTGAGTCAAGCATGTGTGCCTGTCATACAGTGCACCCATGTAATAGTGCATGTAGCAAACAATGCAGATAACTTTTCTTTCTACCCTTATTCACAACTATTAATTTGTCTTCACTACTCTTTTCTACATTCTGCAAGTGTACATTGCATTTAGCTTTAATCATCATCATCATCATCATTAACAAGCCATAGAAAAGTTGCCTGAGATAAAAACCACCACAGGCTGTGACACAGGCTATGTTGGCTATCACGTTATATACAAATTTAGCTATTTATTGTCCCCTAGTGCAAATCCTCAATAAAGATTTGCACTACACACAATTACTTTTAATTAAATTATTAGCTTTGGGAAGTGTCTTACCAACATGGTTTTACCATTTCCTGGAGGACCAAACAACAGGAGACCTCGAGCTGGAGCTCTTAGACCAGTGAAAAGCTGTTCAGAGACAAAACAAAATATTATTACACATAACTGCCTTTAACCCTTTGAGTTCTCAAAATTAAAATTCATATTCTCCTTACTAGCTTTCTTAAATTTCTTATCAAGCAGGTTAGGAGAATTTGTTTGAATATGAAGACATTTTGTCTTGCTTGATCGTTTCCTTCAGGGACCGAAATTAACTTTTTTATGCGAGCGCCAAGTGGCGACTGAATTTTTTTTTCAGTCGCCAGGTGGAAAATTCTGGTCGCCAAAAAGTGTCCGTAAAATTGTTGTTTCACAGCGAAACACGAAGCTTTGAAAGACATTTCTTCACTCAAAACATAATCTTACTCGTGAACAATCGCAAGAGTCAGACTGCCATGAAAAAAAGGCGATCGTGTAGCTTACATTGTAGTTGAAAAGGAGTTTTTGTTAAATAATAGCTCTCTTAGTTTGAAGACAACATGACGCCACTTCTTCTGACTGTAAAGCGTTATCGAAAATTTGTAGAGCGTTTCGTTGAATATTCAATGGCGAAACGAAAGCCTGTGTTTATGCGATGCGCCCACGGTATGGTTGTCAGATGAAACTGCTGAAAACATGGCGGCCGCTAAATGTCGATTACATTGCGTGGATTACAACTGTTGTGGAGGTCATTTAACAGGAATCTTACCTTCGTTTTTGATCTAAATTATTTTCTATGGAGATTAAAAACTTCGAAAAGACAAGGGGTAAGTTTCTGCTGGAAATCAAATGCGAATTTTTCCATTTAAAACGAAATTAATTCCTTGAGCGGCAGCTCAAAACATTAACAAGGCGCTGAAAGTTAGTCGCCTCCTGGCGACTAGCCTTGAAATTCTGGTCGCCAACACTCAATTTTCAGTCGCATTGGCGACCAGCTGGTCGCAATTTTGGACCCTGTCCTTTATTCTCATGTCCTGTATATTTGATCGACTAGTGATATTGTGAGGAGAAATTACATTCTTGTCACTGTTGGGGCTTAAAGGGTTAAAGGATAAAGTGCATATGAATTCTCAAAAATGACCACTTATTTACATTCTGACCTTAGCAATACACTGAACATTTACAAAAAATGTACAATGTACATGTCAGCAGAAAAAGGTGGCAACTTGGTCAAGGAAAGGATCTTTTTTCCAGCCAAAATCATCCTTCAAATATAAGAAAGATTTTTCACAAGAAATACCTCAGGCCTCAGATAGGGTAGGATCACGATTTCTTGAAGAAGTTTCTTGGCACTTTCAGCACCAGCTATAAATTGACAAAAGAGAAGTTACCATAAGTTTTTATCAAGAAACTTTGTCAGGAGAAAAATTAGATTAAGAATTACAGCTTCCTCAAAGGAAAAGTACGGTATAATGAGAAAATGTACATTGCATACTGTCGTAAATTTGCATAGTTGTGCAATTTACATCAATTTGCAGAAATTTGCATATAAACGCCACTCACAAAATCAAGAGTGATCCATCATTACTGGAGATCTTGGATCATTAAAATTTTCTGGGGAGAAAAGGTCCGAGGTTTTCTGATGCGTATTGTGAACTTTGCAAAAATAACTCACCTATGTCATCAAAGTGTACTGGGGCCCCACTGGAAAACAACACCAGAACATGTTTAGTAACTACAGTATGCAAGAAAAATCACATGCAAGTTTACATTTAACCTTTAAATGCAGATACTGACAATAATTATTAAGTGAGCTGGGGCAAAACAGAAATTTTTTAATTGCACATAAGAATTGTATTGTATACTTGCCCAATGGTACTAACTTGTAATCATTTCTGATGTGAACTTCTCTACTTACTTGATCTTAGTTTAAGTTAGAGTTGAAAAACTTCAATGTGCTTGGTGGAAGCTCTGCCAAGTATAACAATGCCACTGCAGCAATTACCGCAAAGCTGCGTAACAGTTTTACGCATAAAGCACATCACAAAGCAGCACATTTTCAAAAAGTTCTCCACTATACAGTTCAATCTTTGTACTTTGTACTTAGTGACAAATAAGTAATATATAGATTTAGCCACGCCTAAAAGCGGAGCTCCACTTTTTTTTAATTGCTGGGACATAGTAATTATTTAAAGTAATTACCAAAAATACGATAAACACAGGTGTTTTTCCCGGGAAAATGTGTTCGGACTGCCGCAAAAACCATGGTTGTGGACAGAAAAAAACAGAAGGCACTAGCTCTGCTAGGTTTGGTGTTGGGACCGCTGCAAAAATCCTGTGATCATGAACTCAAGCGTTGTGCCGCCCAAGTTCACAGCAGAACCGACAAAAAAGATGAACTCCTCGAAGGCAAATTCATAACTTGAACTTTTCGCCTTCCAGCAAAAAGACAACTGAGTATTCTTTTGAACTTTTTCTTTCCATTAATAAAATTATTTTTGACTTTTGTTGTCTCTGCTAAAATGCGGGTTACCATGCGATTTCAGACCAAAAACCTGGGATACAGCACAGGGTTATCCCAAGTGTGTGCCACCTCATATTGGTGACCCTGTGGTGTGAACAACTGGGTGGACGTACAGATGTATGGACGGACGGTCATGTGACTATTACATCATGCCAGAACTTCTTTGCTTGATAGGTTACCAAATTTGCTTAGCAATGCTTCTCTGTTCGCATGCTACGTGCGCGGGGTCTGCTGTAAATTGATGTATTTAGGTAAATGTAAATTTTTTTCATAAGGACTCTGAAAGAACAAGAATGAGTGTCCATGTTATGATGTAAAGCCGGTTTTAAGAATTTTAGTTTCTTTTGGATGAAGCAAACTATCTACAACAAAGTGGTGCCCATGTTACAGAAGAGTCAGTAAGGAAAGTTTTGACTGTATTACTTTGGAAACAACTGCATGTAAAAGGTTGGCAATAAAATATTAAGTTTAATAAATTACTCCTCAATGATTTCATCCAGGATGTGATTGGCCAACTTGGAATCAATATTTTTCAGGTGTGAAATTCTCTTCCTGTTTTCATTGGCCTGCTTGGTTTTGTTATTGTCGGCACCAGCTGAGGCACCAGGTCTTCCTGGTGGTTTCGTCTAGAAAAAAAAGTTTACAGTATACGTATCAGAACTGGATAATCATTGGATAAACATACATACATACATACATATACTTTTTGTTGAGGCAGGTTGGTTTGAGGCTGGTGGGGACCTGCCAGAAACTTATCATTAAAGAAATGTGCAAATTCCCATTGAAACAAACCTCAGGTCAATCTATATAATTACACAATTAACTGACCAATACAGAAGCACCATACATGTAGATCAATGTTATATGAGTCATACAGCAGAACCACGAAGTTTTAAATGCAATATTCTTGAATGTACCACCGCAACTAATCTTCTTTGTTTTGACAATTATCATGTGTTATGTAGAGTTTTGAACTATAGGAATTATATTTTAGTTGCATTTGAATGAAAGCATCTGAGGACAGAAGGAAAGTTATCATTATCTGAAAATTAAGCTTAAAATTATTAGCTCAGAGAAAAACCACAATCTGCCACAAGCAGAATTTTAACAATGTACTCTCTTTTGGGGAAGCAGGGATGGCGCAGTGGTGAGGGCGCAAGCCTCCCACCAGTGTGGCCCAGGTTTGATTCCCAGACTCAATGGGTTGAGTTTGTTGTTGTTTCTTGTCTTTGCTCCAAGAGGCTTTTCTCTGGGTACTCCGGTTTTCCCCTCTCCTCAAAAAGATACATTTCCAAATTCCAATTTGATCTTGAGGGCCACCCTAATTAACCTTGAGTTAGCTAGGTGTTACCCTCTCTGAACAGTGTTTGTTTGTTTGTTTGTTTGTTTGTTTGTTTGTTTGTCACACAATCTACCCTAAAAATGTTGCATAATTTGGCCACAATTTTCTCCCACACCTTATCAGAAACCCTGCAAATGAAACAAATTGCTCACCATTGGGGGATTTCTCCTGCCTGTAACTGGACTCCGACCAGAAGCACCAGACCTATAACTCGACACACCTGATGAAGTGTTTGATTTTTTTGTTACAGTTCTGCCATTAACTTTAGGATATGTAGCAGTTTTAGATGAACTATCTTGAGCATTTGTAGTCTTTTTAGTTGTCGTGGTACTTTTAGTCGTTGACAGTTTGACGTTATTTTTTGGAAGAGCACTGTCTTCAGCTTTGACTTCAGCAGCCACTTGCTCCATTAGCTTATTAGCTTCCTCTTGATTAATGCTTGATGCAGAAAGCAACAATGCCACTGAAATAATAAACAAAACTTATTGGTAACACCATAAGAGTTTCAGGTCTACAATAAAATGCAAATGTAGAGTCTCTAATTCTAATTCACGAGAAGTGTTATTCCAAACCTTTACTTTGAAAGAAAATAGTATAAAAAAATTTGACATGGTCATACATCCCCCAACGTCATGTACTTTTGAGCCATGACACAGTACATTGACATATATGACATTCTGAAGGGACAAAATTATGCTAAGGGACAACCTTAAACCTACATTAAGCCATTTCCAAGTCTACTAAGACACAAGAGCCTTCTTGCAGCAAAACAAAAGAGAACACAGTACATTATAAATGTGTTTAAAAACAAAATGTGTTCAGTTAACAACTGAAGATGACTACTGCTTGACTTTTAGACAGGGACACCATTTTCCATACACTATATCCAATGATCAGCTGTTATTTTCAGTACAGTATGAGCAAAAAGAAAGATTAAGAAAGCTTTGTAATATTTTACGTACCCAACTCATCTAATCTTTCTCTGGTATTTTCAAGGTTTGATTTCATTTTATCTTGAAGTTTTCTTGCTTTTTGCCACTCGTCTCCTGCAGAAAGCATTTACTTTGCAATTAAACTGAAGATAATTTTTTTATTCATCCTTTACGCCCCAATATCAGCATGGATTTTCTCCTCACTGTTCTCCATATATTTCTTAATTTGGTACTATTTCTTTTGCGGAAAAATCAAAACTTCTTACGATGCATCTTTGGTGATCATTTCCCTTATTCTCATGCCTGTATGTTTGATCAAGTAGTGATGTTGTGAGGAGAAATGAGATGCTTGTCACTATTGGCGCTTAAAGGGTTAAGTTGTTCATATAATCCTGTCAACATAATTATTATTGTAAAATGATCACACTATAACTATCAACTACTGTCCAGTTCAGATACATGACTATTTTATGACACCAGTCCTCTCAAAATATTTTATAACTTAGGGTGGTAAATGGTCAAGATTACCAACCATTCGGATCTCACGAAATTTCAGCTGAATTGTAAGTGACCCACAGTCTCACATTTTTTAGCAATTCTTGGCTCTCAGAGTCTCAAATTTTGGGCAGTCTCAATTTTTTTCAATTAAGCCATCTCGGATCATCTTGATCTTTTTTTACAAAAGGCTTGTCTTTTTACAAGGCTAAAAAATGAATCTCCAGGTTCTGATGTGTTTCTAAAGTAACATTTTTGGTTGCCAAAACTGAACTGAAATTCTTGGGTTCAAATTTTTTGTCCTTAAACGTTTTGGGCTCAAATTCAGAAGACTCTAAAAGCTCAAGTCTCGCAATTTATAATCTGAAAGGTTCTCAGGCTCGCACAAGAAAATGACTGTCTCGCCGTCTTGAATTTACCATTTGCCACCCCTTTAGTTGTACACAGCATGACAGAAGTAGTACAGGTAGCAAGGGTGGGCTCAACTTGCACACCAGAGGGTCCACTGTGTAGTCAATGGAAAGTAATTAACCCCTGCCATTGACGTATAATTATGTTGTAGTCCAATTTTATCCTTGGTTCAATTATTATTTTCTTTTGTTTTATATTCATTATCATATATTTACATAAAAACGAACAAAGGGAAATGAAAATTGAACCAAGGATAAAATTGAACTACAACATATATATACATCATGAGTTGCGTGACTGAACGATCCATGACGTATACAGACATGTAAATCATGAAAGTACACTACACTGTATTCCTGTAAAGCGTGGTCATTCATCTGAACAAGAGACAGTTCATAATGGTTGCCAAGAAGCATTGGTCTGTCTAGGAAAGAGCCACTGACCAATTACTTTAGAACGGATCACTCAACTTTTTTAATTTTCTCTGTGAAAACAAAATGGCATCTCGCCCTTGTGGTCGGAGACACTCACCTGAAGCAGTACTCGAAGAAGCGTTTGCGGATCCAGACTCTGAATTTGAGGAAAACAGCAGAGAAGAAGAATGCGAAGGAGAGTGAAGAGGACATCAAAGAAGGGATTGAAAGCGATGCACTGGACACATCCAGTGACAACAACCAACAACAACAACCACGTGGAGTTGATCATGGCCATGAGTAACATTTTTCCATTGAGACATTCATCAGAAAAGAGGCTCAATAACTTTTTTAAAGTTAAGTAACTGTACATAACATTTACAGAAATTATTATAATTATCATTGTTTAGTCCAGGGCTGGAAATAAATTTTGGACATTCATCGGTCAAGATGACCGGCCAAATACATTCTAGCTTGGTCATACCTCGTTTCTGACCAGACAAATATATACAGCTATTTCAATTAACGTTGTCGGGCAATCTTTGCGACAAGACTGCATTGGTGACATGGGTGATTTATTAATAAATTTACGAAACTTGGGCTTTTGCTCACCCCTACAGAAAATAGATCACATAGACAAGTGTTTATGGTACTTTTACCCATCCTATGGCAGAGAGAGCAGTAAAATTACTGCCGAATCACACAAGATGTACAGCTACCCATACTAACTTTCGGTCTCGTCGCGCATGCTCGAGGCTTTAAAATCCGACAATGTTAATTGAAACAGCTGTGTACATACTTTTTCTTTTATAAGGCGTACTCGGCCATTAGACGCATCCCAAACTTCGCAACTCAAGTTTTCAAACCAAAAAGCATTACTAAAATACGTGGTCACAGGACGCATCCTGAACTGAAGAAAAACTTTTCTCAAGTTTATTTGAATCACAACTGAATTCGCTTACAATCAAGGCAGCCCAAAGTGAGATCGTAAACAACGGCGTAAAAGTCATTTGCACAAACACGGGCGCACAAGTTTTCGGTAATTAACAAAAGCGAAATTGTCGTGCTCGTAGACACAAGCTAAAATGTCACACTGCAATGACTTATGCAATGCTGTTTTGATTCGTGTTGCCCAAGTACAGCAAGAAAACTAGAATGAATACGAGCAGAAAAGTGCCGAGAACAACTTGCTGTGCCGATAAGTTTCACCGTCGCAGTGAGTAGAAAAGGCGAATGGCGGAAACATGGCCTCGCCCCGAATGTGACCTTGAAAAGAATTTTAGACACCTGAAAATCCAGGCGCTACCTTGGATGAAAGTGTCACTTGGTGGATGAAGAAGGTAGGTTTCCTTTCTCGACTAACAATCCAACAACGTTGTCAAAAAGAAAGATGATGTGTTTGACGTTTAGTGCGTGACAGTATCATGTTACTGAGCACGTGCTTTCAAGCAAGCACTATATGCTACTACGGCTTTGTTATGTAGTTGTTTCTCAAACTGTTCTGTCACTAAAGTTTCCGGAATGTTGATGTTGCAGAAACATCAACGACCAACAATGTTTCTCTTTTGTTATCGGCCTAATTTTCAGAATGAAAAATCGACATCTTTAGAATCTGTTGCCGGCGAATATCTGTCTATAAGACGCACCCCGAATTAGCAATAATTTTTGACAGAAATACTGGCTTTCATGTGAAAAAAAAGAAAAAGAAAAAGAAAATGGTGCGGCTTGTAACCGAAAAAGTACGGACATATACAGCATAGAAACTTAAGTTCATTTCAATATGATCGAATGTTACCGGTCAACATGACTGGCAAGGCGAACATTTGACCAGTCAAACCCCCAATCAGGCCGGACATTGTCCGTTGACCGGCCGTTATTTCCAGCCCTGTTAAGTCCAAGTCCAATTTCATTAAAAATCCAATATGGCCACTGGTTGATGGGGGTTATTAGGTGTGTCAGGGAAGGGGTTAACGCCACACAAAATTAACTGGTCAGCCACAGACCATAACATTGTGAGAGGATTACTACTCTAGCTTTCTCCGTGCATCAAATCAACAGACATAATTACGTATAAGAGGACATGAGCATGCTCCCAAAGCACAGCTGTATGGGAGGTCATTGTAAAGTCAGTGCAAAGTAAATGTACATCTAAGCAAAAAGTTATGAGCTGTACATGTAGGTGACAAAACGGCCACCTGCCTGCATATTTGGAGAGGACATAGGCTTGGTCCCAAGAGTGTACACTTTTACTCCACATATATATGTGATGTTGTGGTTCAATTTTATCCTTATTATCATACATTACCAAGCACAAACACAAAGGAAAACAAAAATTGAACCAACAATAAAATTGAACCACAACATATATGTATACCCCTCAAATGAATAAATACCTTCTTCACTGCAACAAATTTGAAGTCCACTCTCTAATTCACTTATTCCTTTTTTGTAGAAGTCTGCAGCTTTTTTCTTTGATGCCAGCCCACCTTTTTAAAAAAATAAACTTAAGTTGTTAGGTTAAACACATCTACTAGAGTAACATCGAACTAAAGTACAGCCATTATTATGGCCAAAAAAATAGCCACTTTTATAGCCAACATTTCATATACGTAGAACCAGCAATCCTCGACACATGGAAATATGGCTCATGCACTTAGTAAGAATATAATTATTCATTGCTGTCTTTGTTTCATGTGTTTCATATTAATTCTAATTCATTGTATTTTAATCGTTTTGAAAGTCGATCCTTCTATCGATCTCAGACGTCCTTTGAGAAGGGATTTTTTAGCTCACTTCAGGAACCATTGATTTCACTATGCAGTTTGTTATGATCGCATGATCATAAGTTTGCTGACTGCAGGGTGGGCAAAGTTTGTTCTAATATTGGCAACACTCATTACTTTTGATGAATGAATTTTCACTAGCTGTCGCACTGCATGTCCTTAGAGAACACTTTTCCTGGAATTGTCTTGAAGATAATGTTTATAACCAGTATAAGACAATATTTCAAATCACGGGATGGCATTGTCTTGGATATTTGTGATGATTGTGAATTAAAATTTATTCAAATTAGGATCACGATCATTTTTATCAAACCACCGAGAGAAATTAATGGTCTGTGAAGCAGCCTAAAACAAATCCCTTCTCAAAAGATGTCTGAGATGGAAAGTAAGTGAACTCCCTGTGTTGGGTGAGCAACCTCATGATCTTAGTGATGAAAATAGAAAACAGTCTGGCTATTTCTATTTCTATTTCACCCAGTAGCAACTGTAGGTTCCCCTACAGTCTAACATACACAGTAGTTATCATGTCTGCCTCATAAGCATTATTTTCACAGAGGATGTTATGCACATATCAATGTAAACCCCGTGGGGGGGGGGGAGTGTGGGCAAGGGGAGGGGATTTGACGGGGAAGTCCATCCCCTCAGTGGGAGGTTTGATCGAGTACCTTTGCTCGGGGGTCGGGACATTTGATTTTTTCGACAGACAAACTGGGACCAAGATTAAGCGTGGTTACGTGGCATCTTCTTTCTTGGCTTTGAAAAGTCCAGTTGTCTCTTGAAATCAAGTTTGAAAGATTCATAGTCTCGAGTGTAGGGCACCTTTTATCGTCACATTAAAAGTTCCATTAAAAAGTTCCATTTTAAATTCATTTTCACTGTTAATTAAATACTCTTACAGGCATGATGATGTACATCACACATGTTTTCTCGTAAGGGAGATAGGTTAAATCAAGGGAGCAACTACAGGATACAGGGCCATTTTTGAAGGCATTTAGATTTGGTGGCTCGACTGGCTCGGCAGTGGATGAAAAGAATGAGAAATGAATTATTTGAGCATTTTTTCGTCGGGATCAGAGTACGTACGATCTCAGACAAAAAAAACGAATTTTGGAATAATATACTGGAGAACGTTAACTATCTTATCTTCACGGCTAATGGCGAATTATTCTCAGAATGGGCTCTTCTTTGAGCCAATCGAAGTGCACTGTACGGTGTCACTACAAGGCAATCTCTACATGTATTCACTAGCAGCGTTAAATGTTCTTCTCTCCATCACCGCATCACTAGGGAATATTCTTATCTTTGTTGCTCTTCGCAAGGAATCTTCCCTTCATCCACTATCAAAACTTCCGTTTCTTTGCCTAACACTTACAGATCTTTTCGTTGGTGTTTTGTCACAACCTCTATTTGCTGTTAGTTTGATTTTCAAATTATGAATATATGAAATTCATATATTTGAACTGCGGAATGAAGAAATAAATGTAAAGAAGATCCTCGCAGTTATTAACGCAACTTATGCAGTTGCGAAAAGAGAGCCTGAAAAAATCAGGCTTGCCAGGATTCGAACCCTGACCTCTGCGATACCGGTGCAGCGCTCTAACCAATTGAGCTAACAAGCCAACTGGGAGCTGGTCATTAAATTGGTTCGTAATATACCCGGGAAAGACGAAGATGAAATTATGAATATATGAAATTCATATATTTGAACTGTGGGATGAAGAAATAAATGTAAAGAAGATCCTCGCAGTTATTAACGCAGCTTATGCAGTTGCGAAAAGAAAGCCTGAAAAAATCAGGCTTGCCGAGACTCGAACCCTTCATCTTTCCCGAGTATATTACGAACCAATTTCATGACCAGCTCCCAGTTGGGTTGTTAGCTCAATTGGTTAGAGTGCTGCACCGGTATCGCAGAGGTCAGGGTTCGAATCCCGGCAAGCCTGATTTTTTCAGGCTTTCTTTTCGCAACTGCATAAGTTGCGTTAATAACTGCGAGGATCTTCTTTACATTTATTTAGTTTGATTTTCATAGCACATGAACGACTTCAACTTTGTTATACTGCTTTGAGCATAGTTGATATCGCTGGTAGAATTCTCAGCGCAGTGTCTTTGTGTACGAGAACGAGAAATGAATTATTCGAGCGTTAAGTGTTGGGTGTATATATGTGGTGGCTCGTTTGGCTCGTCAGTAGATAAAAAGAACGAGAAATGAATTATTTGAGTGCTCAAGTGTTGCATGTATATATGTGGTGGCTCGTTTGGCTCGGCAGAGGATAAAAAGAACGAGAAATGAATTATTTGAGCGTTAAGTGTTGGGTGTATGTATGTGGTGGCTTGTTTGGCTCAGCAGTGGATAAAAAGAACCAGAAAAAGGATTATTTGAGCGTTAAGTGTTGGGTGTACACTGGTGTATGTATGTGGTGGCTCGTTTGGCTCGGCAGTGAGCAAACGATCCAAACGAGCCAGCTCGTTTGAAGATGTGTGTAAAAGGTGGCCCTATATTCTGTAGTTTAGCCAAATCAAGTTTGTGAGCTTCATACCAAGTTTAAGTCACCAGTTATTAAAGATATGAGCACAGCTCGTCTTTTATTTGGTATTTTGCCCCTGGGTGGGGATTTTTAACTACATTTGGTGAAGGTATGCTTCCCCACCCTTGGGCAATTGACCGAAATTTTTACTTCTTGGTCAAATCCCCACCCCTTGCCCGCACTCCCCCCCAACGGGGTTTACATTGATAGGTGCATTACATCTACCCTTTATATGTCTATATACAAAGTGGTCCTATTGTTTGAGTCTATGGATGAAATCTTACAGTGTGACCATTCACATGAAGGCAATGTCTACATGTATAATAGTTTAATCTATGTGGTGCTGTTTTGCTTGTTCATTAGGGTTGCTCATAGGCTGGACAGGGTGATTCTACCTTTTTAACCGGCCGTCGCCATGATGGCGACCGCCGGTTTATAAAATGGACATGGTTTTTCCTGAAAGCAAGTTGGTTTAACATACAAAGAAAGTGTTGTAAAGCTTGTGGTATGGGTACTCAAGAGCAGTACTGTCTTATATAAGACGCATGCGCATATAAGTCTTCTGAATGTTACCTTCCTATGTTTTTGTCTTTTAATTTACATCCAGTATTTAAGATATGAACGGCAAAGGGTTGTTAAGTTTGGGGGTTTTTGTATTTGTCTTGTATAACGCATGCGCAATTGAGTAAAGGAGCTAATAGGATTGAATGCGAAATTGGCTGTGTTGTCTGATCTAGTTAGTGGTTATGGTGAAAATTTTTTTAGCGCAGGAGTTTTTTTATTGGGATTGACATTTTGAGGGGTGTAAAAATGTGGGAGTCAGAAGGATTTGTGAATGTCGAGAGAATATCACGCTTCTGCGAATGTGATTTGCTTTGAAAGTTGTGTTTTGTATTAAGGAGCGGTGTAATATTGTGCTGCGTGAGAGGCGGTTTCCCTTGGCGTTTTATGGGGGGGGGGGTGGTTTGCAAAGTGGATTGTAAGGTTTCTGATTGGCTAACTTGTATTTCGCAGTGAACAAAAAGGACAGATGCGTTTTGCCGGCGTGAGCTAGGAAGAGAAGGAATTGGTACTAGTATGATGATGCAACATTAGTTGATTGCACCATCAGTACATGATAGTTCTTGTGAACGGAGAGAGATGGGTGTTTATTTGAGGTGAGAAGATGATACGAAGGAATCATCATTAGTAAGGAGATCAATTAATGATGCAGGTGTTACAAGTCTTTTTGCATTGAAAGAACGAAAATATCTGAATATTATCGACGGATTTGTGTAGTTTGCGTGTGGTGTTCGCTAAAGGCTACGAGCAGTCTCTCTTTCCGTTCAGAGATAGTGAAGGAAAAGAAAAACAAGCGAGTGAGCGCGAAATCGATTGCGGCTCGACAGGCACTTTAGCTTTCAAAGACGTGGGTGACTTTCATCCCCGCTCGCTTGTTTACTTTTGCAAGGGGATTCCTGGGTCAGCAAACCGGATTTAAACATCACGTCATGAGATATGCCTTGACGTGCCTCATACTCTGACAATCTGCTCGAGCTCGTGTTTATCAAGCGTTATATTTTGATTCTACTGCTATGTTCACTGTTTGTATTTAAGGTTTAGGCACAACAGTAAATACTTCGTCGTCCCAGTGTGAGCATTCTCAGTTGTGGACGAATTTATATCGGCATTCAACGTTTGAGTGAATTTGCGTTTTTCAGCACAAATAAAAGCGATAAGAAAGATAAGCTGAGTCATCAGAGTTTAAACATTATGTCATCCAGTAACGTTATAGTCAAAATATTGTGTCACACAATCACACTTTTGGTCACGCCAGTTCGTATAAATAGAGGATCGTGCTAATATTTGTGAAACCTAGGGGTGGGGAGGGTCAGAATGGCCGGTTAAAATGCCCAATGGGCTTTCTTGTTTGTCATCGGATGAAATCCTTCGCTGCGATCATTTCAATCAAAACTATTGAGCAGCAAATGCACATTTACTTTCCCATATTGCTGTTTATCATAGCTTAACATAGACATTTGTGCAGTTTTCGTGTTTTGTCACTTTTAGATATGGTATATAAGCTTACAGCTAGTAAAAAGCTATTCAAATACCTCCTTCTTCATCGATTTCCAGAGCTTTCGCGATGTATGCATAAGCTTGTTTATGATGAGCTCGTAGATCAATTATTTCTTCCGGTAAGCCATCATCGGTTTCATCCACAGAGTTCTGAGTTTTGAAGGGTTTTGGTGGAGCTCGCGAGGCCATGAATGATTTTTGTGTTCGTCGACCTGCTGATCTCGCTACCTTCCTCTGTTTAATGCCGAATAAGTTTTTCCACAGCAAAGTAACCAACACAAAGTATACAGCACTCCATAATGACACGAACGGATAAGCTACTAATGAGATATAAGTGCCATTACGAGGCATTTAGTTTAGAAAACTGCAAGTGGTAGATCGACATGACCTCATTTTCCTCTTTTCGTTTTCGTTTAACCTTAGTGCCCAGGGTCATCTCCGCGCCATAAGGATGAGGCGGCCCTGGAGACCAGGAAGAGTTGCCTTCGTACGAGTCAGCGGTGTCACTCTAAGGAAAGTATCCGAAAACGCCAAGCGGGAGGGGGGTGAACTTCATATTCGTTCCGCTATGAGGAGGAACCATGATGATGGTTCCTACCGAAACCTTTTTTTTTCAGCTATGGACTACTACCTGTATGTCGTGACATTGGCATTATGAGAACATTGGTCCGAATCCTGCGGACGTGTGCACCTGGTTGAGCTAACCGTACCTTGGAAAGGGAACTTTATGTTTGCCAGCGAGCGCAAATGAAAAGAACCCGGCGAGTAATCGCCTTCGAACCAAATGTGAAGACCGAGGCTACCCGTCGAAGTCGGTTGTGGCTTCAACGCTAGATCGACCATGCCCTTCCTGTCAAACATTGGACTGTCCAAGAAAACTTAGCAGTTAGCCGTTAAGTCTCTCCAAGAGGAAGCAGAGGCAGCATCTAACTGGATCTGGTAATCACTACGCTGTGCTTCACGCAACTAAGCTTGCATTGACCAAGAATGCAGTCAAACCGCTTACCTGCATCGAACTTGCCCGGTTCTAACCGGGTATAAAGTCTTAAACTTTTACGAAGGGCTAACGCTCGAAACATCAGCTTTCAATCTCTTTACGGTGGCCAATTTACCTTATCAACTCCAAAATTTTGTGTTTCAGGTCCCCAGCGACGCAGCACCACAGTTTCTTTAGAAACTAACCCCCTTGTTTTAACCTTAATGGCCTACCAGCTTTCTGAATGTGACCAATGTTCGGCTGTTTCTTTCGTTTTAACAAATTTTTCAGGCGCTTGATAAGAAGAGTGCTAATCTTATCCTCCATATCCTAACCTGTTCAAGGAAGTTAATTTTCAAAGCGTCCATTTTCAAGCTTATGTCATGCGTTCTGACCCATGTTTCACAGTTATATTAAAAGTGAAAGAGAAGCAGGTGGTTCAACAGGCGTACTAATCTCGTACCCAGATCTCTTCTGGTCTCCAGTGTGTACGAGATTAACGTCCACAAGAAATCTGGGTACGACTGATTACAGGCGTCCTGAAGAGCACTAATTCTTTTTACAGTCAATGAAAGGTTGATCAAGCCAGGGCTTTATGGCGTTTGACGTCAAAAACGAAATTTGTTTTACAGAGGAAAATAAAAGGTTCTATTCTGAGTGTGACATACTTTGTACTACTTTCCCAGTTTCCGGCTAACATTCCTGTTATCCAGGACATCATTTTGTATTTTATTAAGTCATGAAATCATGGCTTTATCCAGTTGTCCCTCTTTTGCTGCTGCTTGCGCCAACCAAATCCAGAAAATTTTTTTCCCTTTCCCCTCCCCTTTTCTCTATTTTGTTTTTGCCTTTGGGTGGTGCGCGTGCCCTCACCTTTGCTGGGATAAAAATTATTTTGAGTATTAGTTGGACTTTTCCAGTTTCTATAAAAACTAACAGCCACTCCTGTGGCCAAATTCTTCCTTAGTGAATGCATATTATTTTCTGTCCCGGCAAACAGAGCTAATCCAAAGCAACACCGCCAACTGTCATGGAGTTTGGGATAAGGAGGGAGAAGCATAAAGGCCGTTTTATTGTATTTTTTAATTGTATTTCGACAAAATCGCATACTGGTTTAGGTGCATTTTTACTCATTCAGAAACATAATTTTTTATTATTATCTGAGGACATATTTCTCGTAGCCCTGTGGAGGGAGAGTGCTCGTCTTAAAAAACCCACTAGAAGCGCTCAGTTACGTTCTCGGGTTCATGAGTTTTAGCTGCCCAACCGGGCTGCAAATCTTCTTGGATTTGGTTATCTCCGGCTCGCGCAATCGTTTTCTTTTTTTCTTTTTTTTTTTCTTTTTTTTTTTTTACTGTTTTTTGAACTTTAAAATGTGAGTGCTTTAAAATGTGTTTGCTGCCTAATTCTCAATTTAGAAAAATGGAACATGATGACATGAAGAATGTAGTCGCTAATTATAACTTAACTATTCAACTTGCCTTAATGTAAACGTGCGTAAACAGCATAAGGAAGCAGAAAAATGTCAAAGAACCTCATCAGGGCTCAGTTTCTTATTTAGACTGAACTTGATGTGTTCTGGTATAAGTAAATTTGTTGCTTTGTATTTTGGAGAATTCTCTCCGACCATTAGAAATTGACGCTCACAAACCTCTCGCATTTCGGGCACAACAAAAAAAGTCTCTTTTTTCCCGGGACAAGAATTTCTTCGGCTAAACAGGTTGTTTTTTCAGACATATATGATATCGTGGCAAATCAGTGACTTTGGTATCGTACCTGCTTGTACAAAACAATGAGTTCAGTATACCGAGCGGCCGAAAAACGTGCTCTCTCGGCTGACCATGGACGACAGTTTGCACTCCAAGCCCATCAGGATCTGTTAGGGCCATAGCAAATTATCTTCTGCTGACGTCGAAACAACAAACACTACTTACCAACTATAGAATGTTTACTCGAAACTTGATGTAAGCGACATAATTAAAGAACTAGTTTGATGATACCGATTCCTCACCAGGGGTAGCCTGAGAAAACAGCCGACGTCTCGCGAGGACGCCACTTGAGCGCTCGCAAAACGACGTCTGAGTAACGAGCGCAGAAATTCCGGCCATACTGATGACGTGCACTACCCAGATCTTGGTAGCGCTTCTGATTGGTTGTGTCGCGAGGGAAATTTCTTTCAACCAATCAGAAGCACTACCAAGATCTGGATAGAGACGCGTCATCAATATGGAATTTCTGCACTCGTTTAATACTCAGACGTCGTTTTGCGAGGGCCGGCCAAGTGGCGACCTCGCGAAACGTCGGCTGTTTTCTCAGGCTACACCAGGGGTAACCAAAGAACAAAGTACTTGTAGGGTATTTAATTGAACATGTGGACATTTTATTATTATTATTATTATTATTATTATTATTATTATTATTATTATTATTATTATTACTTTTTTTTTTTACAGATTACGTGAGTTTGACAAACTTTGATTTGAAATTATGAATATATGAAATTCATATTTTTGAACTGCGGAATGAAGAAATAAATGTAAAGAAGATCCTCGCAGTTACTAAGGCAACTTATGCAGTTGCTAAAAGAAAGCCTGAAAAAATCAGGTTTGCCGGGATGCCGGCAAGCCTGATTTTTTCAGGCTTTCTTTAGCGCAAACTAACCCGTCGTTTTTATGAAATCATAAACACTTCAACTCTTTGCTTCCCGGCACATTGAAAAATAATTAATTTCGAGCTGTTTATGAATATTATGGTTAAAAGCCGAGAGATAAATATGAAAGTTTGCCGAAGTTGTCGCATAATAGAAAAAGCCAAGAAGTGTTTCTTTTTTCTTTTTCCTTGTTCTTCTTGTACCTCATTTCAAGGTTTTAAGGAGCTGTAGTTGCATTTATTTTTTTGGCCCAAAAAGGAAAACATTTGCTCGATGTGATTTCTGCTGCTGGCCGTCTTTGTATTTCTGGGAAAACCACAAGTTACAGGCCTCAAGTTGTCATGGCCGTTTCCTTTCACGCTTGTACCATTCTACTGCAAAGAAAATAAATTGAAGTCACGGCACTTAATTTGTCAGAGACGTTCATAGAAAAATGAGTTGCGGAAGATAGCAAGCACTGCTTTTTTCTGGGTTATCTTCTTGTAACTCATTCAAAGTTGGCACACCAGATCGGACTTCAAGATGACGGAAGCAGCGGTTTAAAGTGAGCAGTAAATTACAGGGTACGGCTCTAGTATTGTACGGCAACTGTTTGCAGTTAACAAGTTTCATTGCCTTCAACTATCAATTGATTCATCGACTTTAGGGAGCAGCTACAGAGATTGCGCTATGAGCTGTATTAACACTCCGCCATGTTCTTCGTTTAACGCTGCAACTTGTCCTGATTCTAAGGGGAAATTCCGATGCGAACTCTTGAATGAGGACACGTTCAGAAGCTTAAGCCAGCTAATTAAGTTCACAAGATTATCACCATTACAGCATTAACAATAACACCTTTTCTACAAACATAGAAAAGATGTTACTGCACAAAGATAAAAAATTTGGCGGCTTTAATTTCGGTCGTACACGTTTGTGACCTGACTAATGATGAAGATGATGATGATGATGATGATGATGATGATGATGATGATGATGATGATGATGATGATGATGATCGGTTCACAAATAACTCTTCAGCTAACTGAAAGTCTTGTCAAAAAGCTCAGGAATTATAAGCTGACTATAAGACTTCACTCAGGTGTATAAATGGGCACCCAAGCAACATACTGCTGCTGCGATGGACTAGCATCCCATCCAGGGGGAGTAGCAATAGTCTTAGTTGCTTCATACTACAGAAAGCGGGATAAGCTCCGGCCGTGTGGGCCTCATTGGCTCGTGTGCGACTTTCCTTACCTTTTTGTGCTGTATTTCTGGGAACAACCCTGTAAGCCCGATAAATTGTGTTTTGCTTGTGTTTTGAGGACCGACCTGTATGGCTTTAATTTTTGGCTATTTCGCCAGTAATGTCATAATTTTTAGAGTTTACATTTCATGCATTAATTTGATTTTTTGAATTAGATATTGATGAATTATGTTCCAGTAATCCCGGGGGGGGGGGGTACTTCCTAGTAATAGGCTAATGGGGATGTGCCGCCGGATGGGGTTGCATTTTCATGACTGGATTGACTATAATGGGTTGCATTTTCAATAGGAGAATGGGGTCACGCATTTGCGGGATTTCAGGGGTAAGTAAATTCCGGCAAGTAGGGATTTTGGGTGTATTTGCCTAAAAGTGACTAACATGGGGTATGCAATTGGCCACAGAATAGACTATAATGGGGTTGGGGTCCGGACAGGCCAGCGGCACATACCCAACAAAAATTGACCCAAGTACCCCCCCCCGGCAGTGATCCTTGTTTTAATGGGGAACATGTATTGATCAAGTCAACAGATATGATTTTAACTGCCAGCCTGGATACACAGGAAATCACTGCCAAACAAATAAGTAGTCTACAATCCATCAGTTTCAGTTTAATATAAATAACTTAAGCAGTTTAGGGTCTGAGTTCAAACTCCAGCTGGAAAAATGGTTGATTGACCATATCTTTCACTAGACCGTGTAGAACAGCTGTATGAAATTTTCCCGGCATATAGAAATTCATGTCCAATTTTGCCTTAACATATAATTTTGAAAACGTGACCAGAATGTAAACATTTCGGAAAAACGATGTTTAGTTGTATATATTATTTGATAACTGAGAACAGCTTTTTCGATAGAAATTAAACATATCTAACCTTTTACGTTTGGATCCTGGATATATAAGCGTTTAAAAGTGGAGTTTTATGGGAAAAATTGACCCTGCATCTGAAAAGCATGTTCGGTGTTATCATTGTTATTATCTCTTAAATGCATTGGCAACTCGTCAAATATTGCTACTTTTCGGAGCAAAATTCACTTGATATGTCACGCGACCTGAGAGAATACTTAATGCCCTTAAAACGATAAGGATGGCGAGATCTCAGTGTGTGTGCCAAATTTCGTTTCGTTTCCATGGTCCAAGCCAAAAATAGTGCAAATGAACAGTTGGGGTGCAGTGACGTAGTGGTTAGCGCGTTGGACTTCAGATCTGAAGGCCCAGTCCCTGCCATTGTGTTGTTTCCTTAGACAAGAAGCTTTGCCCCATATTGTCTCTCTTCACCCAGGTGTATAAATGGGTACCAGCAACATACTGCTGGGGGTAACCCTGCGATGGACTAGCATCCCATCCAGCAGGGGGGGAGAAGCAATCCTCTCAGTTGCTTCATGCTACAGAAACTGGGATAAGCTCCGGCCATGTGGGTCTCCTTGGCTCGTGTGCGACTTTACCTTCGGTGTATGCATTCGACCCAGTTGAAAATGCCTCATGACTCGTGTGTGTGTTACGCAAATAAAGGTCCCACCCATTACGGGGAAAGTCCTTAAATAATAACTATGGAATAACCTGTTAGTTCTAGTAATGCAGAGACAAGGTTTTATGAGTTTGTTTTGCTCCAATCCAAGTGGGGAGGGAGGGAGGGATGGAGAGAGTTGCACAAGAACATGGGTCTTCCCTGATGACTCAGTAAGTAAAAACACAAGAAGGATAATGCATCCCAGTAAATTGTGTCTCAAATAACACTAAGCTGATGCGCGCACAAATCACATGCAACCTGTTTTCATAGTGCAAAAACTACAGGACGCATAACCAGACAACTTAGCATTGGTTGCCTGAGTTCATTCCAGATGGATAATGCACCTACAATTTAAAGATGGAACATGCTTTTGATCTCAGTAAACATACTCAATATTTATTTACCAAGATGATATCATATTTACATACCATTCTTACAGTTGCTATTTGTTGGACATGTTTGCACAGACAACTCAGTTTGAAATAAATTAACTTGCAATAAATGTGAAACTTGACACTTATCTGTGCCTGTTGTCACTGTTTGCTTATTATCGGTACATCTGTCTTTCAAGACAAATTTCATTTTTCTTCTCTGGCCCCTTTGGTCCCACCATGCGTGCCCTCTTTCTTATCATTACAGTTGACTCCCGGTTACTCGAACCCTCAGTAATTTGAAGCTCACGCTAACTTGAACGAAAATTGATTTCCCCTGGACTTGCTCCATACATTTACTGTAATTTTACCCTCAGTGAGTCGAACCCTCGATAACTCGAACCTCCTGCTAACTCGAAGTGAATTCCTATTCCCTTCGGGTCATTTTCTTTATAATTTTACCCTCAATAACTCGAACCTCGTTTGTCAAAGTGCAGTGAGACATAACATACTTCGTAACACTGAATCAATTTTCGAAAAATTGAGCAGCATTGTAGTTTTGAAGTGTCTCATTGTCATTTGTGTCAATTTCTTATGTTTCCTGGTATTTTGGTACACATAATGTATCAGTTCTTCCTGTAAGAATACATGTGATAATTCATGTCACCAGGAATCCCAGCCCCCCCCCCCCCCGATAACTCGAACCTTGAATTTTTCGAGTTATCGGGAGTCAACTGTAATTACATTCCACATACGATAGACCATCTGAAATGCTGTTGTGCATTGGTATACCTAACTTGTCCCCAGTTGTCTCACCTGTTCCTGTTCCTGCATAACTAAGCAATGCAGGATGCTCACAAAATAAGTGGAACAGCCAGGGCCAAAAGAATGTCTTGTTACTTTTCAATAACTAATTTACAATAGATGGCTGTACAGACTAAGAGAAAAAGTTAGTGAGGTGCTTTTCCTTCAGAAAACCACTGGAAAGAATGTGGTTGTGGTTTGGCCTTTCTTTTTCCCCTCAGCCAATCTACTGACCTGCAGTTTCAAGCCAATTTTCGCTCAAGTTTCTCTTTTTTAACGGTATTTCGTTGATTGTCTACAGGGGAGAGATACACTAGTACTTGTCCCATGGGCAGGTCATGTGAAAGATTAACTTATCTGAATCAATTGTCTAATTGTCTCAGACAATCGGACATAGGTTTTGGTGCACCCTGCTGTACTACTAAACAAATAACAAGGATGCAGCATTTCTTTCATAACAGAAATCCACATGAAGTTTACGTCAGATGCCTTACATTTACACAACATTCAGCAACATGTTTACATTACACAAATTTAGGCCCTGTGCCACATAACTAGCCATCAAACTCATCACTCACAAGCGTTTGTGATCACCTTCTCCCAGATGACAAAAAAACCCACTTTGTGCACTAATGATAACAAACACACTGAAAAATGAGTTCTAAATCCAAACACTAATTCCAATAACTAAACCAGCCCCTTCAATATTTGTGACCCTATTTGGGAAAACCAGGCTTAACGAAATTAGCGTTGAACCGTTTTTGCATCTCAACGCATTTTCAAACGTTGAGAATGCATTGGAGATCATTTTCAATGCGTTTTAAAACGTCGGCAATGTTCCCCAACGAAACCGAAATACGTTGAAAACCATTTCCAAATCGTTGCAAAACGTTTGCAATGCGTTGTCAAACATTGACAACGCATTTCCACGAAACAGCCTTGCATTGAGAAGCATTCATACTCTCTGCCTATTAACGTTCTGTTTGATGCTTAATAAGACAAAATGCAACTCAAAAAATGTTGTTGTTATTGTTATCTGGGAAAACACGAAACCGTTCAGGTTTACCAGAAGTGGAAGTAATTAAAATGATCGAACTTCAGAGATCTATTTTATTTTTATAGAGAAATGTGCAAGTTGAGGTCGCCAACAATTTACTCTTATCATGGATCTTGTGTCAAGTTCAAGCTGAAGAATTGAATGCGACATATACCAGAAACTCTAAACTCGCTTACTTTTATATCACGCTCAGGTCACGAACATAGTCTTGCGGTCTTGTTATCGCTCCGCTCTGTTATTGCTTCCACATGTGTAAACTGCTATTAAAATTTCTGCGTAATTTTCACGTACATAAATTGGTCGCATACTTAGCGAGAATAAACTCACCAAACTTCGCTTGTGTGCTTAAAATTGAATTCGAGGAAAAGAGATTTTTAATAGATTTCTGGGGATTAGGGTTGTTTACACAATGGCGTTTCCGATTCGCAAAACTTTGATCCAATCACATGCAACCCGCTAATTAGACGTTTCATCGATTGTCGGCGGAATACGTGCTGTAGAAAACTCGCTGATCATCGATCTTTTGCGCTTAAACTGAGAGATTTTAATTTTCTGTGTAACTGACCTCCATGGAGGAAGCTTCAACTAGTGGACCGAGTTGCTGTAGCAGAGACAGAAAAGGCAAACAGGGGAAAAAAAGAATGTCCTCAGAAAACGAAGTTAGTATTTTGATGCGCGTATTGAAGTTAATTTGTTCAAGTTCGAGCTGTGGAAATGCCTTCAAGTCGTTTCTTTATTTGAAGCTACAAATGGCAATAGACATTTTCGGGATGAATAAAACAGACAACTTAAGAATTTTCCCTCTATTTAATCTGTACACGTACGCAAAGTTACCATATTCATATTGATCCATATTGTTCTACCACAACAAACAGACGGTTGTCATTACAACATGCGGCCGCTTCGTTCATCTGTTATGAATTGAAAAAAAAGCATTACTGCTATCTGAGGCTCTGCAGTCGATTCCGTGTTCTTTTTGGGACTGTTCTTTGGTATTTTTCTGAACTAGCCCCTTCTTTTACCATTTATTCTGGGCAAATTGATCGTTGAAGGAACCTAGGTCTCGCATCGTCCGGTTCCGATTGAAATTTGATCGATGATTTACGTTAGGCTTCATTTTCTTTTTTCCTGAGTGATTTCCGGTAGATTTTGTTTTGATATAATAAATTTAACACTTGAGTAACAAAACAGTTTTAAAAAACACCGACTTCAAAGACCCTAACTTGGTGGAGAGTACTGCAATTTCGCAAGTTTGCAAAAAGAGTACAAACATCGCGTGCAACATTTCAGACATTTGACATGTTGCAATGTTTGACTTCACCTGTCATCAATCTTATACTTTCTTATACTTTCTGCGTTTATATCTCTTGAACTAAATAAGATTTTAACCTAAAACTTTGACCATTTGATAGCTCTTTTTCCCTCTATTACATATGGATTTTTGTCAGAATCGAGAAATATTCCATTTTCTTTTCTTCCGTGTATCCTATTAAAGACGGTATGTTAAGTTCACCTCGCAACGATTTGAAACCGTGCAGGAAGCATTATTTTTAGACATTTTACAGTCGCTTTACTTTGAAGGTGCGAATACTATTAAAAAATAGTAATAATAAATTGCACTTCGATGCAGAGCGAAATACAGGGTGCTATCATGTCAGAAAACAACACAAAATGTCGACCGACCTCAATTTCGCATGGATACTTGATGTTATCAAGTTTCAATTGTATCCCCGCCTTGGCTACAGAGGTCACGTCCGCGGAGTCAAACCGTCAAAAGTATGTAGCTTTCACCCACCACTGGCTACAGCATGCTAAAGTCGGTTCACTATACAGTTCAGTCTTCCACTGTTTTGAAGCTTTTATAACCAGGAATTCAATACTCATACATTCATTTGTAGCGAAATGACTTTGTGACGAAACAACCCGGCGGTTACCGTTCAACTGGAATCCCGTTCAAGCTTACAATGTAGTCACCATAGTTTTGCTGTACAAACACATTACCATTTTCCATGCTATAGGATAAAAAAAGGCACAACTTTCAAAGTAAAATTATATAAACGACGATCTATGTATTACGATAAATTTGAGACCCAGTTGCGTTGGGCCACTACATACAAAGTAAACACGACTGTTGTTTAAAATTAATAATCGTACACCGTTGCGTTGACCTTAAAAGCGTTGATCTTAAAAGTGTTTTACTCAAGCGTTATGAAAAGTTGTCAGTGCATTGAGAAACATTACAAAATCATTCCTCAACATTCTGGAACATTAGTTGCGTTTCAAGAATTCGTGTAGAAACGTTCAAATGCGTTGAGGATCATTATCAAAGCGTTGCAATGCATTCACAACGCGTTGAAAATTCGTTGAAACGCATTTCAATGCAATTTTCGTTTAGCCTGGTTTTCCCAAATAGGGTCACATTTTCTGAAGTAGGGATACTGGTAGTAGGCAGTGATCAATTTTTTTGTGTGACCAGGTCACAAGTATTTATAGTTTGTTCTGCCAAATCACTAAATTTGAGTCTCATGAAATTTGTCTCTCCAATTTTTCAAAGTAAAGTTGCTGTGAAATTGGTTTACGGTCGTTTCGCTGACAAGTCGTTTCGCTAATGTCCAGTTCGCTAACGTCCTGAGTCGTTTCGCTAACGTCTTATAGGTCGTTTCGCTAACGTCCTAAAGTCAGTTCCAGTTCTTGAAATAATGAGGTTTGCACTAACTTGTCCTTTACTGGAAATACCGGTAAGTGTCATTCTTTGCTGACTACCAAGTATCTGTCTTCACCTTTACCAAATGATCTGTGCTTCAACCCATATTGTTTAGACATTTTGTGTACAAGGGCTCTGTCTTCTTTAGACAGCTCATTAGAAAACTTCATGTCCCGATCACAACCTCTAATAAATGACAAAAGAATTTCCTGAACAGATTTTTTGGACACTTCAGCTCCCTGGGTGGGGTTACAACCTAGACCAAACTTTCCATCAGTGCCTAAAGCCATAACAGGCTCAGCACGACCTTGGCCGTCTTTACCAATCCCTCCACTCCCAGTCCATCCCATCTTCCGAAGCATTTGATTCCCTATGTTGTCATCGGAAATGCTCGGTGCTTTTTCGTAAGCTTTCGAGACTAAATCGGTTTTGGACACACAAGGTGCCGACTGGTGCTGCTGAGAAGCCGGTCCAACTCGTATAACCGGCTGACAGGAACGAAGAATCGTCAGAGCATTTTCGGCTGCGTTCCGTTTCGCCTGCTTCTTTCCAGACCCCTCAGCAGTTGCGATTATTTTGTTTGCTATCATAACAGCGCAAGAATATAGCCCCGATTTGTCATTCATGCCAAGGTCCTCAAAAGATATCGTCTTCTTGGATTTTTGCGCACTCTCGTTCACAATACTCACTGGATTGTTGGTCGAGATTTCGTCTCCTTCTTCTGGTTCATAGATCGTGAAGTTCTCTATTAAAGGTTTAGGTTTTCTCACTGCTTTATCTGGCAGCGAAATGCGAGGTCCCTTCGATTCAAGTTCTCTCACGATTTCCTCCGTTTTGGCCGGATATCTGCAGCCCAGGAACTTCATGTTAGCCCAAACCATTGATAATGCTGCCAGATGATCGTCTGGGAAATGATCTTTCCACGTTTCAATGAACTGAAACCTCGCTTTCCACTGAATGTCGCTTTCCCACAAACATCTCACACACCGCTTGGTCGCCATTTTGATTTTTAGGCACGGTCACTCAGCATTTTTTGAGTTATACGCTGACCACTAAAACAGCAGTTAACCAATATGGCCGCTCTTCTCCAGCGAAAGATCTTCAGAAGAAAATGATTGGAGTTCGGATTTTTAAGCCGCTTAGTTCGCAAAAATCCCTGTTTTTAAACAGATACCTGTTTTACGTTTCATATCGCACGAGTCAAGGATGTAGCTCCTCAACAGGTTTTCATTCAAACGTTTCTCTACTCACTCACCGACTCATTTCAGTTGAGCGAGTGAAAAACCGGAATCTGGTAGCCAGAAGATTTGCTAGCAGTCATGAAAGCCCACAGCAGCCTAAAAAACAAGTAGAGAGTCCTTTAGATGCTAATTCACATCATCATCACACCATCACCATATTACAGAGACTGCATGACCTGGAGGAATCGTTTCGTGTCAGGGGACATTCCGTCTTGAGGTGGGGCTTAAGTGCCCTCGTTGTAGCAGGGTTTGTGATTTACATCTTTCGTGAGCCGCTGAGGGAGAACGTCGCTGATGAAGTGGCGGATGTCGCTAGTAGATCTTTAGGTAAGGCTACAGCCAAATGGATACCAGCCTGAGGATCATAACGAAAAGGGATCACCCGGGGGGGGGGGGTACTCCCTCTTATAAGCTAGATAGGTATGTGCGGCGCCAAAGGGTATAATTTTCGAGCCGTTTTAGTCTGAAATGGGGTTTAGATTTTGACCAGTTTGGATAGGGTTAGGTTTTTGCGATCTGGTCAGGTTGGGTTGGGTTTTTACAAAAAAATACTTTAAATTATTTTCTTCTCTTGAGAAATGTGTTTTGAATAATATCGGAAATTTAAAGCCCTTCTCAAATGTATATGCAAATTGGAGCAGTTCCTTGCAGGTCTGAAATACGGTATAGAAATTTGTGTCAACCAGGTCTGAAATAGGGTAGGGAAAATCATATTTCGGTCTGAAATAGGGTAAGGGTTCCAAGGAGTGGGCAGCACACCCCCACCCAAATATTTAGGGAGTACCCCCCGGGAGGGATCAAAGGGGAGGCATCCAAAGGTAGCCCAAGTGTAATGTAAGAGTTTGTATGGAAAATCGAACCAAGAATTCCTATCAATAAATAAACATTTCATTTTTACCTTCTAAAGCTTAGTTATTTATTGATAGGAATTCTCAGTTGGATTTTCCATACAAACTCTTGTGTTACACTTGCGCTTCCTGTGGAGATACATGTATCAGGATCACAATTGGTGCTGGGTGGGATGGGAGTAGGGGAGAGTACCCTTAAAATTTGAGGTGGGATATTTGGCTCAGATATTGGAACTCTAACACTGTATCAGACCAAACTATGTGATTTAGGTACCCATGTCAAACCAATAGAAAAAAACACAAGGTTACCCTCTTTCCGACTGAAATGGTCAACTGGAAATCTATAACCAACATCAGACCAGACGGCTAAAAGAAACCATACCCTGGCCTATGGGGCCACAGATACTTACATAGCCTATAAGGAAGCTACCCCCCTGCATACATTTATAGCTTATCTAAGCAAGCTCCCCCTGTGTACCTATCTATAGCTCAGGAGCCTGCCCCCCTCCCCTCCCCTCCAAGGGGGGGGGGGACCGGGCTGTGCAATTTGTGTAGGATCGTGGTTCAAAACATGCCTCACTTTAGGGGATGATGGATCAGAATTTAGGATAAAACAAATGGGTCAAAAATGGAAAAATATGAACATATGCATGAAATAAAGCGTATTTGTGGACTATGGGGAAAATGGTAGACAAGGTGGTTCTGGTAGGCTTGATTTCAGCCATGGCAGGAGTGGAAATTAAGCCTGTGGCCTTGGCCATTTTGCAGCAACTGCCAAAACTGTAGATACCCCAAGTATCAGTGGAATTTAAGACCTCAGCCAGCTCAAAAGTCACACAACAGTTGAGTGTTAAAACATTTTAGTCTAGAATAGGATTAGTGCATCTCAAACTGAAATATTATTGCTCTGGGCACAAAATTGCCTTGTGTCTCTTGGTAGAGAAACTAAGGAACTTGTCACCTACCCTCATATGTTTCTTCTTAAGGTAAAACATGTGCCCAGCTTGAAAAACAGCAAAACAGAAGTCAGTGTGGAACACAAGAGAAATGTATCTTTTGGTTTCTAAATTGAATGTGTTATTTCCTATGGTTGAGGCAGGAGGGGAGGGGGGAGGCAGAGAAATGTGGGACATTTGGGTTTTGGTGAAATTGAAATTCCCCACTGCTGGGTCCAAAACATAGACCAAATGGGTAAAATATCCTTATTTTGTGTGATTTATTTGCCTTTCAAGCATGCACTGGTCATAGATTTGATGACCAAATTTCCCTGGAAAAGGATGGAAAAATACAAAAAATGACCCATGACTTCCCAAATTCCTTCTCCCCCTCCCCCCCAAATAAAATAGATAGAAAGGACAACATGAGAAAGTCCAGTCAAGCCTGAATTTTCTCAGGTTTGTTTTTTCAACTGCTTAGATTGAATACATTTAACTGCGACGATTACATTCATCATTTCATCTGTTAGATCTACAATTCACATATGATTCAATCTATCGGTATCTTCAAAAGAAAGAGCATTTGGTATACAATAAACAAAAAGTGCTAAATTTTGACCAGCACCAACCATTACTTGTCATCATCATCATCATTGTCCATGGGTCCCCAAGTGGGGAATTGGGCCACAACCATAATTTTTAGTCTGACACAAAACACTCGATTCACTCAGGTTGGTAACTGTAACAGCATTTTATTGACCTGTGTTTGTTTGTTGTTTGCTTGTTTGTTTGTTTGTTTGTTTGTTTGCTTGTTTGTTTGACCTTACTCATAGTCTCACGGAATTTTATTCAAAGACTCAAAAGCGAGAGCCACAAGGAAAAGGGAACTACATGCAAAAATTCTGAGTAACTATGCACTGTTTTCCATATTTTATTTTCTTGCGTAGCTGATGAAAACGTCATACAGAAAGCTGATGAAGTCACAAGAGCGGTTTTGCAAGATGTTCTAAAGGACGCGGATATCACAAAACTGGCAAGTACGTTTGTGATGGAAGTTCTTAATAGAGACGATGTAAGAGCGGCTGCTATTCAGTTAACCCAACACGTGCTCAGTGATCCATCAACGCTGAAAAAGATCGCGGAGCTTGCGAAGAGCACACTCTCTGATTTGTTAAACAACGAAGAGACACGAGTTCAACTACTTGGTTACATCAAGGCACTTATTCTGGACCAGAGTACGAAGGACGCTTGTAAAATTCTACTGGAAGAGCTTGTTAAAGATCCGGAAGTTAAAGCGTTTATGGCAGCTTCTCTTGGCGACCTTGTCACGTCTGCGGTTGTAAAGAACAGCGCAGTTGAGCTTGGTAAAAGTGTCACACACCAGGTGGTAAATGACGCTCAAATTCAGCAGGAAACAGGGAACTTTCTGTGGAGGGCTGTAAAGAAAACTTTTACCCCTGGGTGGTTTGGTTAGACCTGGGTACCCTGGAAAAGAAAGTTAATCCTTCAAATGTCTGGTGGGGGTTTGCCGGCTTTTTCTGTCAGTTGTGGATCCGACTGTTCAAAATTGGATTGATCTAATTGAGGACTAGGATTAGGATTGAATTCAGTTTTATTTTATGGCTCCCAGGGGTTTCGTTTGAGGCCGGAGCCCGGACATAAAGTCCGGTCGTTTGACATGTGAGGTCCGGTATTTTTGGACGAAATAATTAAAATTGCAGTGCCCAAAATTTCCCGGGGTGGGAGGGCATGCCCCCGGACCGCCCTAGAAGTTCGTGCCTATGACGCTCACGTCTGCTTGTTTCACCTATGAATCTGGTACTTTAAAATGTAAACGAAAACCCTGGGCTCCTCAGTGTCATTATCACCATATAGTTCCATTCTTTTAGAAAGTGAATTCAAATTGGTTAATTTTAATCCCAGATTAGCATTTATCGCATTTCGGACAACCCAGCCATGACTTGAGTTTCTCAAGAGTCCCGAAAACTTATGAGGCTTTATTGGAACATTTGTTACGAGTATCAGGTTTATATTTACGGGGATCCTTGTTTTTCAGCTGGTTTTTACTAAAACCTGCTTCCAGCACTAGATAGGAACTGATTAGACAAAAATGGTTCAGGGAGGTAAACTGTTTTTGGCAGTTTCGAGAAGTGCACTTAAAATCTGCAATTAGGAAGTATTAAGGGCTCTTAGAAACCCTGCAAACTTAATATATATATCTATATTTTTGTCAAATAAAGAAAAATACTATTATTGATTTTGTAGCCTTCTGATTGTTTCAGTACTCGTCAGTCGTTTGTCACCTCATATACCTCCGTTTAACCTTATTTGGTACATCACCATAAACATTGCTTCATGTTTTTAATTTCTTTCGCTCCGCCTGCGACGATTGATGCCTACTGCACTCAATCAATGCGCCGGCATTTTAGAACAATCGCCATAAGAAAGTGAAACTCGCTTCTTTGAGTTTTTTTTTTTTTTTTTTCTATAACTTAACTGAACATGTAACGAAGCTAACTATGTGTGGATCGGTAAGACCCCGTCTTACGGCCTCCTTGCTATTACCGCCACTTTATTGTGGGACGAACAACTACTCGTGCAGTCATTTTCCTGTTTCTCAGCAATTTTTGTCTTTGTGGAAAACGATTTCTATGCACGAATGGATAGTCCGAAGATAAGAACGAATTCCGTTGCTTGTATTTAAAACCCCTTTAATCCGGTTACACTGTTAACACGGATAGAATTTCGTGGCCCGTTTTTTGTATGGCTGCTTTTCATGTGATGCCATTAAAATTCTAAAACTTAAACTTAGGACACCACAAAGCTTCGCTTTTAATATATTGTACACACCAGTGAGACAAAATCTTCAAGGAAAATTTCATGTCAATATATTGATTAGCTAAAGCCGAAACATTCTCAAAATGTCATAAACCCAATATTTTTGCATTACTTTTCAATTTTCAAATACGATAATGAAGTGAAATTAGTGTCATCTCAACACTTCTGAAGAGGAATGAGGAATATTGATCTCATTGTCAGTTTTATTTCTTGTACTCACTTTTATGGCCGCCATGTTGGCGCCCTAAAGAGGGAAACCAACATGGTGGATGCATACCAACTCTTATAATTTTCTGAAAATTGTGTTCTTGGTAATTTTATTCTAAAGGGTACTATAATGCAGAAAATTGTGCTAGTTCTTTCGTTTTGGCTACCGTGTTACTCCTTTGTTTCTTAATCTACTTTTATCGTATTGATGAAAACCGAAAACAGTACACTGTCATGAAACCTTCACGCTTTTAATTATAAAGTACTCGTAAGATGTTACGAAAGTCCATCCTGCATTTTTCTCGTGCCCTCAGATGCCTGCCATGTTTCATGATTGTTACAGCATGGACTTCTGCCACAACAAATATATAAACTAATTAGGAAATAGCAGGCGTCCCTGCAGCTGCAATTAAACACCGCTAATTGAACCACAAGTTAAGGAGACGGGATCGTTCCAATTAGGCACTGTTAGGAAACTCCAGCCAACAGGTACCCGTGTCTCAGTCATTCATTACCAGATTAATACTTAACGCAGTTTTCCAGCTTCTTTGAATGATGGACGCAGTTTGCCAGTTTTAAACATAGGAAAGCGACCAATCTGTCAATGAAATGTCACAAACACCCGCTTTTTAGGTGGCTTCTTTTCGAAGTTTCCGTTCCTCTATATTTTTCATTGAAATTGGGATAAGTGACGATTACCCCTTCATGTAAACTACGAAGCGCAGATTGCGTTTTTCCAGCCAGCCATCTCAATGCTGTTTATCACACAAAATGAAAGCGACCTGTCCACCAGAGACAACTCTTTCGAGTGTCTATGTCAAGAATCTCTTGAAACTAAGGCAGTGGAAAAATAGCCTGTTGTCGCCGACAACAAAAGAACTCTTTCTTCACTTCTAACACTGAAGAGAACAACTGAATCTGAACCGAAGGATTGCAAGTCACGTCAACAAACAAACACAAACAAACTGTCTTTTTGTCCCAGCTGGAACACCTCGTTTATATCTGAAGAGACATCGATTTCCAGAATGGAAAATATTGGAGACGATCCAGACTTAAATCGAAGCAATTCCGACTTATTTCATTTATGTTCGATTTGTTTGGAAAGTGTTAATAAAAATCGAACGAGCACTCACCGCCAATGCAACGCCGTATTCTGCAATTCGTGTCTTGGGGCCTACGTACGATTACAAATAACCCAAGGAAAATGGAAACTCGAATGCGCAAATTGCAACTCTTTGCTACCAGAGCATGTCATCCAGCGATTCCTGCAAGACTACCCGCTACTTCAAGAGCACTTTACCCGTCTTATGGCAGACGCACACACAGACCCGTTCGTTAAAACTTGTCCAAATTGCTGCGCGTTAAACCGTGTGAAAAAAGAGCGAACGAAACAAACAATGTGCCCAGAATGTCATTTCGAATGGTGCTTCGGTTGCCACGCTCCATGGCACAAAGGAATGAGCTGCAAAGATTTCAAACGCGGGAGCAAGCTGTTTAAAGCCTGGACGAAGGACACAACCGAGGGAGCTAAAAACGCTCGGCGTTGCCCAAAATGCAAGGTTTTCATCCAGAGGTTAGAAGGGTGCGATCACATGTCATGTCCGCGTTGTCGGACACAGTTTTGCTATCTCTGCGGCGAGCGCATCGTTCATAGTAAAATACTCGGAGGACACTGGAGTATTTACAGCGTTTTAGGATGTAGGTATATCTACAAACAGGACCACCCCGTGCAAAGGAAGATTATCAGAGGATTTTTACTGAGCGTCGTGTTAACTTCACTGCCAGTTTTAGCCGTAGTGTTTCTGGTTTTTTCACCCGTAGTCGGGGTTTATTATTTACAAAAGTACATTCGTAGACACTAATTCATTTACTGCACCAAAATTTGGTATTTAGTCCTACCTAGGCACTTATTAAGGTACGAGGAATGCAAATAGATCGTTTTTACGATAGCGTATTTTACTGCAACTACCGGAAACCTCCAGTTTGTTGTTTTCTGACGCAAATTAGGACCGTTGCTATATAACCTCACTGGGTTTACAAAATAAAAATAAGAAGGGAAAAACAAATGAATTATGGTAGCTGTAGTAAAATTACACCATCACGAAGATGGCCTATTTCAAGGGATATTCAAAATAAGGTTTAAAAAAGCCATGCATATTATTTGGGAAAAGCCCTTATTGAAATGCAAATGAAACATCTTAACTCATTTTAATTTTATCATACTAGCATGTATGTCTATTGCTTCTTTCTTGTGTATTCTTTTTGTTTATCTAACTGTCACGTTGCAACATTTACGATTGCCATTTTTATTCGATATTAAACCAGTCATTTAGCAACGATGGACGAGGTTTTATCCAAAACACGTTTTGTGTTGTGGTTTCTCTAAACGCAGTATCTTGCTTATTGTTGTTACGCAGTTTCGGTACTATTCAGAATAACATTAATTGGTAGTACCAACCACCGTTTCACAACTTCCTTTCACTAGCAAAGTTAAGAGAGTGGAAATGTACTTTTGTTTGTTTGTTTGTCGTTCATAGGTAACAAACTATCGGAATGTTATAATTTCCCGCCTGCATCAAACAACATGGACACAGTTGTTTGGTAACTGTTGCTAGGAAACCATGCCTTTATGCTCCCATTTAACGGCGGGATAGATCTTTTGCCTTCACTGGTCACTCCACTGACCACCTAGCCTTCAGTATTATTTTGTGATGGTTGCCATTTTTAAGTGCGCGTGGAATGAACTGTATGGGTACAAGGTCACTGTAATACGCCTGGTAACGCTTGAAGAGCATCCATCCACGCATTCCCTTTCACGTTACTGATTTCTTTTCTTGAGATTCTTGTGAAGAAGTTTGTTTTATCTTCGACAGGCATTTTTCCGTTGCTTTGTTCAAGTTGTGCTGAAATAGAGAAATGCTTGCCGTTAATTTAACTAAGGTTCAAAGGGTGAAGTTTGTGTTGCAGTTTGATACTACGCACAATACTATCTATACTGAGTGCACAGACCCAGTTAGCGGCAATTCTAGAGAAGTACGTTGGAAGGCACTCACTTGCAACACATGCAGGCCTGATAGAGATGCCACAGTTAATTCTTTCAGCCCGTCATTGGTCAGATCCAGGTACTCAATGGCGAACAATGGGTTTGCAAAACTCCTTCTCCATATTAATTGAAAATCAACGCTACAAGCAGACTCTACAGTGCTGTCCAGCGAAATGCACTTGTACACTAGAAGTTCCTGTAAAAAAAGATCGTGTAGGCAGATTAGCTATGTTTCCTCCGGTTCCTCCGGACACACAACTTGGGACTTACGATCGGTGAATTCTGGTGCGGCCATGAAAAAGAAACATTATGCAGCCAGAAAGAGCAAACAAATTTGAATTTTTTGTTAACGCGCCAAATTCAAATGGAACAGGTCAGCAGAAACTTGTTGCAAACGATACATGGCTGGATTAGCCATACAAATATCTGTAAATTTGACGTTTCTCAAACAAAATTTCATTCGATGTTCAACTAGTTCTTTTCACATTGCTACAGTTACTAAATGGCACAGTCGTTATCAATTAGCTTATCTTTAAGTTTGGTAAACTTTAATTTTCGGTAAATTTATGTTCATGAAAAGATCAGAGGACCCTGATGTAAATCAAGGAGTTACCCATTGAAAAGTAGAAAACGGAATAACGACGTACAACCACTTGACCTCCACAGTCACTCCACGTGACTACTGCACTGATTATGTACCTGTCCATAAGTTCCCAAGATGATTTCATTACTCCCGTCCCAGTCTACATCGGCTATGCACGTACATGTCACGCAATCGAAATCATCTGAGTCTGGTAACGTTACCATATTTGTAAAGCCCTGATTGATTATGTCCCTGCAGGTCAAACACAGAAGATTCACAATTGATATAGAGTGGTAACAACTTTGGAGCTATTTTACTCATAGATACCTACTTAACCCTCTCACTCCCAGAGTCAGTTATGGAGACATTAAGGTGATTCTGACATCTGGGTCTGTGGATGAAATCCTATAGTGTCACCATTCAAAGGAAACCTCTTCAGCAGTACTTTCACAGGACACTTTTTATATTTCAGTATTTTACAAATGAAATTTGGGATTCGTCTCGAATTTTGATTATTAGACACTCTTGGGAGTGAAAGGGTTAAAAGGGCTGACACGTGTATTTTTATGTTTTGGGGTCAATATCTTAGTAACATCAAAACTTAGAGCATTTTCTTTTATATAAAATGGTCTTGGATCTCCAAGAGGAAGATGTGAAGTGAATTTTTTAAAGGAGAACAAAACACAAACAGTTCATAATGGTTTTTACTAGACATGAGGAAAAAACTTGAACAAAAGCGGCCCGATTTTTCTCAAGTTGCAATCCTTTTCCATCCTTATCGTCCGTGGCCAAAGGCACTTGTCTACAGTTTTAGTGCACCAGTAGAGTGGTTTTAGAAACTGGACCATTACTTTGGGTTTTCATCCATACAAACATGTCTTTTGGCTTTTAAAATTAATACTTGGTGACATAGCTCCTTTAATCTAGTAATTTGGAAGACACTAGCATCTGATAATTTTTCTGACTAAATTTCCAGCGGGTAGGAAATTGGTCTGAAATAGAGTAAGTTTCGCTAGTCGACTTAGATTTGGTGGATATTTTTCTGTCTTGCCCTTAAAAACGTTTTAGCTCTGCACTAGCCTGTGTAGCGTAGCTGGCGGTATTGTCTGCGCCTGAAAGAAAAGATTGAGCAGCAGAGCCCACCAATAAGGGGCCTATGCCACGACAACGAGCGGCATAAGCTCACCGTTCCCCTCGTCGCTTCGCCGCTAGTTCTCGCCCCCCTCCCCCCCACCACCCCGCTGAAAATTTGCCTTCGCGCAAACAATCCTGCCTGCTACGCAGATTAGCAAGTGCACAAGCTGTACCCTAGGCTACTAAATTCTTAGAACTACATACATAAAAACAACGCTTGCTTCTATAGCACAGCAGACCAAGAGGTGGTACTCTTTGCTGGGTTCAGTTTCTCTTTTGTCACCAATTTCATCATCTGTCGGGAGAAGAGAAAACATTGAGAGGAGTTAGGTCAAAACAAGTTTTATCTTCTATCTTAATTAACTAACATTTAATTAACATGTAGAAATTGACTTAATAAGAAACCATAATCACGAATGAGAATCAATCAATTCATTTCAATCAATCCATTTATTAATGTCAATGCGTGGGATAGGGTTGCCCCGTATATCCGAGCCTGAGGCTCATGTATAAAACGCATGACATAAAATAGCATAAAATGCAAAACGTATTATGAAGGGTGAGGCTAAAGGAAGGCTAAGGAAATGGTGTGTACAGGTCCAGCCTGGTACCCAGGCGTTCTCTTCCCCCTCAATCGACTTGGCGCGAAATATGATGTCGACAAGTAAGTATGCACATCTATGTAGCTTTACACAGCACTCCTCCTCCAGCAAACAGAATCAAAAACCAACACAAGAGTCGTAATACAGCGTTTGAATTCAGAGGTCAACGGGATTAGTGCCTTCCTTTTAACCAGGAATTGAGCTGAGTTTGAAAACTTGTCATGCATTTGGGATCACGTATCAGGTAAATGTGATTAATGATGACAACAACATCAACAACATCGAGGTTACAAGGTCATAACCTCGTTACGACCCTGCAACACCATATCATCACCCTTGAGACTTAGCTTGCTCTAAAAACACAAATCCCATAAGTACCCATTACATGCATACATTCAACAGTTATTACCAGTGCAATGGGCATTTCTTGCATTTACTAAGGGAGATAATTCTGGCTGGTTGGTTTTAATTTTCAGCGCTTATCACAACAGTTAATGCAAAAACAAACCAAAAAAACCTTACCACCGATAAATCTGGGTTGGCTGGAATCCAGTGAAAATAATTTCACACTTGAAATAGGACCATCACGGTACAAATTGTGTTCCTTAACAACACCTAGCAAAATTCAAAGAGGATCAGTATTAGCAACCTTGCGGTGACAGTGGGGAGGCAATATGACCAAACGAAACATCAGCCAATTAAATTGTGGGTCCGTTGAAGAGGTCCATGGAAGAGTAACTAATAGAAACCAAACTCAGATACCTTGGAAGGTCAGGCGATAGAATAACCCAGACATTGTTTCGACCTGAAGATGACGTAATAAGCCGTTTCCTTGTTTTTACAAACCCCTCAATTCTTTGCAGATTGGTTTCGTTTGTTGTCTCTCTATTCAACACCATAAACACAGGGAAACAGCATGAGAACTAGTAACGCCAAGATTATCGACGCCAGAGCGTGTTATACAATGAAGGGCAACATCTAGCCTCGAAATTTGATTTTCTTTCAGTAGCAAATCCAGGCCAATCAAGTGGGTCACAAAATGAAATCGGACAGCAACGTGGGAGTAAGCCTGTGCACCAAGCGTTTCCTTAGGCTTTTCCGCACGTTCGAGACATTTTTCGCTTTTTGGCCGCGCGAAAATGCTTCGAACGGGCGGAAAAGCGTACGAAAACGCTCGCTACACAGGCTAAGTGGGATTAAACGTGTTATAGAATTACATTCTATATCACGTTCCTTAGACTTAGTTTTCTTCACAAGGGAAACCTGGGGTCTCTCCCCTAGATTCACCCCGGTTATAATGTACATTTTGCGATTCACCCTAGTGATATAGTCAAACATTGAATGAACTGTACTAGACTCTATAAAAAAAAACATACTTGGTCCTCCAGTTAGTTCAGTCACCGTAACCCTGACGTGCCCGCCTTGACATCCAAGAACTGTCACACGTCTGTTCTGTTGAGTTTCCACTTCCAACCATAGAACACTGCCCAGAAAAACAAAGACAAGTTATTTTTAAAACCCACTGTCACAGCTAACAGACATTGCGTAACGAATCTGTTTAGAGCATTTGAATTTTATTTCCATGAGAATTCAATATTGCACACTTGAAACTGTTTCAAACATGAAATCCCAAAAATGTATGCAATACGTATAGAAACAGTATATCTCTTAAACTATCAAACTTTTGTGAGTGCATAAGATTTCAATAATTTCGAAACAGATAATTCCTGACACGAGACCGAAAGGTCATGACAGGCTAGGAAATCTGTAGAATGAAATATTTTCAATCAACACAAATCGATGCAAAATTCTTGTGCATACAGTTAGGCTGACTCATAACTTTTTCATCTCCATTACAAAATGATTTTTGACTGTTAGTGCCTTCAATTTCCAGGTCTATGTTTCAATTTTATAGAAATTTCCTCCTTGAAACCAACAGCAAATGTTTGCAAATTCCAAAAAGTTCACTATCAAAATGCACCCAATTTAACGAAGACTCACCATGGAGACCTAACATGTTTACAAGACAATGCATTTGATTTGCTGAAGTTTCAAAATTTATCAGTCAACTTTGACTTGAAAAGCTGCTCTCCCCTCTTTAATACAGAATTTTCAGCTTGGCATTGATACACACGATGCAGAGTTTTTCATAACTCACCAAAGAATGATTATGTATAAGGCTAAAGCGAACCCTCACAGAATTCTCCCTTGCCTTCAACATTGGATGCAGTATTAAAGTAAGAAGTTTACATGCAGCTCTCACAGTGAGGGCATGTAAATGCACGCATGATTTAGCATGCGTATCAAAATTTTAACCAACGAACTGGAACTTGTCACGAAAATTTTCAAAGCGTGACAGAACTGTTGGTTGCATATTATTGACAGTCAATCACGTTGATCACCTCGTGAATTTTTGAAAAGCTACAAATTGCACAAGCTTTAGAAGAAACAAAAAGCAAACCGCGGTGATAAACATAAGGAAATATAAACGCATTTATGGAAGGAAAAAAGGCTTTATCTTGACGTTTCGTATGTTCCAATATACAACTCAGAAGTAGTAAACCGTTGAATAACAACAGAAATTTGAGTGTATAATACGTAACTAATTATAGAAACAAAAGATAACAAATAGTAGAAAAATTTGCATATGAAAGGAAAAGCATGCAAACTAAAAAAGGTAAAGTTTTTCACTGCTGACATTTTCATTTAGGGAAGGTTGTAAATCCCTAATCAACAGAGTCTCCTTTATCTTGCAATGGGTGTCCGACCGTCCTCTTGCCTCATGTTTATCACCGCGGTTTGCTTTTTGTTTCTTCTTAAGCTAAAATGGCCAAAAAACAAAAGTATGCACAAGCTTTGCTCGGCCTTTGAGACGTTAACTTTAGCTCGTTTTCCAAACTTCACTCCAGATCTTGGGAAAAAAGCTTTTGAAGGACGTATCGGTGCATGAAATTTATCCAGTCGGTGTGGTTCGTTCTTTGTAAACCATTGTACTGTAACAGATGCTCTGAGAAGAGAATTGCTTTGAACGCCGCTAAGGCAGCCATTTTTTCAGCTGTTGATTTAGCCTCGCTTGGACGCTCTCTTTCATCAGTGGAAGCGAGTCTACCGGGAGGTTGTTCTGATGTTTCTTAAAATAACTTTTCTGCAATAAAGATATCCCAGCCCCATCCCCTAGTCTCCCTCTCTGTTCTTTATAGCTCTTGTATCAGATCAGTCAAATGTTTGTTTGAACTATAAAATGCCCTAGCATGTATCCTTTCAGGAGGCGTAACTGATCGGAGGGCCTTAACCGTTCCTGAAATTTAGAGCATTTTTCGACCAAATCTCACCTTAAACTTTCGTAACCTGAGAAAATTACTTATTTATTTGTTTGTTTGTTTATTTATTTACTTTTGTGAAGCAAGAAAACAATGACGCTTTAACGTTTCGCCAGCCGACGTTTCGCGAGGTCGCCACTTGTATTGAGCCCTCGCAAAACGACGTCTGAGTAACGAGCGCAGAAATTCCATACTGATGACATACACAACCCAGATCTTGGTAGTGCTTCTGATTGGTTGAAAGAAAATTCCCTCCCAGCACAACCAATCAGAAGCACTACCAAGATCTGGGTAGTGCACGTCATCAGTATGGAATTTCTGCGCCCGTTACTCAGACGTCGTTTTACGAGGGCTCAAGTTACGACCTCGCGAAACGTCGGCTGTTTTCTCAGGCTATATTGTTTATTTATTTACCTTTGTGAAGCAAGAAATAAATGACGCTTTGAGTGTAAAATAGGGTCACCTAATTTTTTTCCCTAAATTTTCTGTAAATTTTCAACTGAGTAATCCCGCGAACAGACTTACACAAATGTGCTTTTAAAACCGCTGAAACAATCTGAGAGAACAGAAACTGACATTTTAAGTACTTCCTTACATTTTCGCGAAGGGTGCCGCTAAAGTTGTATGATTAGGTTATTTGTGTGTCATCTAAGACATGGCCGCGAGCTATGATAGGTAGCTATTGATAATCAAGATATTTCTATTCCCTGGGAGTCTAGAGAGTAGATTAAGGCATGCTATGTTGTTATAATGTGTATGGTTTCTGAGAATATAAGCGGCTTCTCCCGCTTCCCAGACTGAACCATTGGGTCGCATTGTTCATGATCTATCCTTGTTTTATCCGACGTTTTTTTCCGTTGGGTGTATTCAAGTCGCTGACCAATCGATAGTCACAAAACATTCTTTAATGTCATCGGTATCTGGTGATGGTTTCACCGTGTCTCCTGAAAGAGCCTGTGACTCAGTTCAACAAGGGAATAGGCACGACGGTTTTACTCGGCTGTATTAATTGTGTCTTATGTGTTAGTGACAATTGTGCACTGTTTGTAAATGACCTTGAATAACAAAGAAAATGAATAAATAAAGTGTTGAGTGTTCGAAAAAGAGTAGTTGAGTTGATGTCATACAGTCCATCAAATGGATAGCGGATGAAAACCGATGAAAATTGCCTTCATCGATTGGTCATTGACTTTCAATGCTCGTAACATTGCACGGAAGTAAAGCCAGTGGTATTCAGCAGTCAAACCTGAATTAACCTGTTTGAACCGGCTACACTTGAAATCGATTCAAACGTTACCCAATCAGCCAGGAAGACTTATTTGAATAATATTCTTTTGAGGCCTGTTAGTATCGAGATCTCTTGACACAAGGCATGCATTCTTTTGTCAAATAACAACTGAGTCAGGTTATTTTTTGAGAACTCTACTTTCGGAAGGTTGTAACTTGCGGCGGGTCGCAACCTTGATTTTATGATTTCATGAAATTTCGCTAATTAAGCTACGTTGTTCAAGGAACTTTTTTTCTTTTTCTCACAGTTAGGCAAGGTTTTACGTTCACGAGAGCCAAGATAAGTTTTGTCCCGGGATAAGTGTCGTCTCGAGATGAAAAATTATCGTTTACATAAGTGGTTTTATCTTGGGATCCCGGGAGGACAGCTATCTCGCCAGAGACGAACTTCATCTATCCCGTGCGAGAAGAAATTCAAGCCCGATTGATGAGAAATGGAAGTCAAAGAACGAACGAAAAGCGATCGGAAAGCTATCGGAAATACTACGAATGAACTCACATTGCTCTGAATATTGAACATGAGGTTACTGTCGAGAAGCGAAAGTTTCAACTGTTGATTTTGGGTGGGTTGGCTTTCATATTCTGGAAAGACTGTATACATGGAATTTTTGGTCGCGTTTCTTCCTTGGATGACATTTCATTCGGGTGCTTGGGACAGAGACGAAACCATGTATTCAAAAACAGCCATGGTCAGTAAGCAACGCGATTAAATGTAGAAGCCTGTATTGTAGCACTGGAGCAAAACATTCAGGGGCTCAGAAGTTTCCATTCCTTCATATTACTTACTTAAATGTTCGCCTCGTCCCCCCCCCCCCCCCCAACAAATATACACCCCTACCACATCCACCACAATAAAACAACAGGGTATTACACATAACACTTCATTACTACTTTGGTGTTATATAACATGCAATATAATAATTATGAGACATTCTTACTTGCTTGGCAAATTCTGCAGTTCAGGAAAATAGTTTTGAACTGGTTGCTCTTCAAATCTCTGATGGGTTCTGTCCTTAAAGTTAAGAATGAAAAATAATTTTACACACTCAAGCGTACAAAAACCATACACCACATCTAATTTACTAACCTCACAGAACATATGAACACTTGCATCACTTCCACAAAGCAGAAACACGACTTCTTTTCTTCCCTTTACAAATATTCTGGAAGAGACATGGAGAAATACATGAATGACAAGCAAATTTTGATGACCAAATTGATGTTTTATAAACAAAAATGAAATTAAACAAACTTACTCTACATGTGTCAACTGAAATGGGACAAAGTCCAGCTCAAGGTGCTGACAACCTTCTGCAAGTAAGCAAGTTTCCTAGTTAATAAAAAACCATCAGTGTGATTTAACGCTTCTGCATTCACACCTAATTAGAGTCACCTAAAGTGGTGCTTAAATTTTTGAGTCTGGAACGAAAACCCTAAAGTTCTTAAGTACTTCATAAGGCTTTCCTGTACGTGTGGTACTATTTATTATGCTGTAGAAGGTGGTTCTAACTTTGGTGTATGTGGATGAAATCCTTAAGTGTGACCATTCAAAAAGAAGCTACCAAGCAGTGTTTCTGTGGTGCTGTTCATTATGTTGTACAAAGTGGCTCTGACTTTTCTGTACATGAAATCCTAAAGTTTGACTGTTCAAATAAAAGCTACTGAGCAGTACTTTCCCGGGGTGCTGTTTATTGTTCCACACAAGGTGGTTCTAACTTTTGAGTCTGTGGATGAAAACTTGAAGCGTGACCATTCAAGTGAAATATCTTCAGCAAATACTTTATAGTGCCTTGTTTGTTTCACAATATTTATCAGAAAAAAATGGGCAATTTGTCAACACGTGGAAGTAATGCATGCTCTAGAAACTGATAGGTTATAACAGAAACATGGCCAGCTAACCTGCTATGCTGTCAAGGGAGAACTCGGCTTTACTTTCCAGTGCTGAATAGATATTGAGAAACTGTTTCTGGTGGCTTCTAGAATTCTGTACACAAAATCCAGAGCTAGAATCATTACTCAGAGAAATTAACACTGCATTGTGTGGGAGGCAGAGGTCATGTCACCACCCAGTTAGCTCAAAAGACTGACTGCAGATTGGGGTATTGCAGATTCAAGTCTCCCCTGTAACATCAACTAGGGTCTCAAAATAACTGGCTGTGCTTAATGACTGTTGGCTTAGTTCAAATGTCCATCTTATCGGGTGTTACCATTAAGCAGTTGGCCTTCTCTCCTACACCTTCTTATGTTTGACTTCTCACATTGCCTAACAAGACGAGGGTTTGTCCTCTTTGGCGTAATGGCCCCTAATGCCTATTCAAGTAAAGGGATGGGTGGGTGTGGTGTCACGAATACATCAGACTATTGTAGATTCAAATCTTGGACCGACACTATGGTGCCGCCTACCTAGAGACATAAGAAACGTAACCAATCTAAATCATTTTAAGAAGTTAATAAGGCAGAAGGATCCCTCAAGCTTAGTTAGTAACGAATGTACATCTAGCTATTTTCTTTGTACATCATAGATATAGCACCGGTATTTTAATAGGATATTTTTAGCAATTTTCTTATATTACTGGCTACACATACATGATTTGTATTTAATTACTTACTTCTTTTTATGTTTGTGTCTCCAATAAGCATGTTTGCTGAAGTATTTGGACACTTTAATAAAGTTATTACTATTACTACTAATATTGGCCACCACAGGTGCCTACGCAAAATGGTGACATCCAACTTCATCTTTCAAAAAATGTGCAAAAAGTGGAGTTTGCACCATGCAAAGGCATTTCCATCACTCTATTCTGGCATTTCCTTTCTTCACATCAACAGCATAATTTTGTTAAATGAAAACAATGTCATCCCTGTCTTTAGAATCAAACTTATCTTTCATTGTTTAAAAGCAGCAGTTTACTTCACCATTTATTGGATCACCATTTTGGCTTAGGCCTTTTAAAGTGTTTTTCATTTAAGCCTTTAAGCCCCAATATCAACATGCATACATGTACACCATATTCTTCTCACTGCTCTCCATACATTTCTTATGGAACTAGTTGGGAGAATTTGCTTAAATATCAAGACATTTTATTTTTGGTGATAATTTTCTACATTCTCATGACCTGTATGTTAGATTTAGTTGTTATAATTATTGTCAGGAGAAATTCAGTACTTGTCACTATATTTGGGGCTTAATATTAAGTACCTTAAGCAGAATCAAAGATATTCCAACAACAAGGCCTTTGCTGGGCTCGGGTCTGTTAAAAGCATCAATGGAAACAATTTCTGCTGATTCTGGAAGAAAATGCAACCTTTACATACATGAATGCTTTATTTGTTAAAGCAGGTTAGAATGAGGCAGCAAACGCTGATGTGGACCTGCTATCTATTTACATACAAATATACACTCAGTTAAATATGGAAATGATCGCTGTTTCTGGAAATTTTAATAACCTCCATTACACAAAGCTATTCAATTAAGCCTTAATCCTATCCAACTGGTTATCCTACAACTTCTCCAGTTTGTCTGGTCAAGTTTCCAGAAAATGTTCCCGGCAAACCACAAACACAACAGGGGTGTTAAACTGACAATTCCCATCAATCAATAAATAAACTTTTTAATCTTCTACCCTAACAGTGTATAAGAGAAAGAAAAAGCTGGGCACAGAAGCCAGATCAGTGATTGAACCTGCCTCAAAAACGGCTCCAATATTCAAGCAAGAAAAGGTTTCTAGTTACATTTTGTCTTGCCAAGACGATTGAAAAGATCGAATATGAATTTGAAAACCGCCTCCATTTACATCAGGGTCTCAAAGGGGGGGGGGGGGGGGTCCCTGGAGCCCTGGAGCCCTGTAATTTCTGTTTTGGAGCCCAGAGCCCGATCATTTTACTGACTGGAGCCCTGATCCTTTTTTGGCTGTGGAGCCCAGAGCCCAAAGAAATTTTCTGCGGAGCCCAGAGCCCAGCATTTTTAAATTTGATCATTCGAGATCCCAGATTGCATTGATTCTTGTTTATTGACTGCTTTTCTGTTTGTTTGTGGGTGTTAACTGCCATAAAGAAACAGAAATTATTTGAAGAGAGGACAGCACATAATACAAGTATATGCGATTATCTTAAGCTAATAATGATATGCAACAACTTATTTGAGGCTTTCATGAAAACTTTGTTATTGTAGTGAGCGTGATAAAAACAACTTAAAAGTATCCGGACAATCCTTTCAGCAGTTTGCTCGCAGGTATCAGTGACAGCAAACTGTATCAATATTCTAAAACGTGACAGATCACTTTGAAAATACAAATAATTATTGATGAAGATTTTTTAATTACATTACTTACCCAGTCCTTAATAGATTTTATTGTTTACTGTTCATCTGATTCATGACCCTTTTCCATTCTGACTTTCGAGTGTGGATTGTCTGGAGTGTCTAATCACGTTTATTACAGTTTGCAGCAACGAACATCTTTGTTCCCAACACGTTTTAGCTTTTTAAAATGTCTTTGACCATGACACAAAAATTAAACAAAAACGAAGTTCGTGGCCTTTCTTATTGCAAAGAAACTCCCGATAAATGAGCCATTCATCCTACGTATTACACACGAAGATTCTCCCATTCAGAAACTGTGGTTCCTTCATGTGTCTATGAATTGAGATCGTAGTGCTAAATTTCATTACACCAAAACTTGTAGCCACCTCCTTGAAACCATGACTCAAGGTAAGATATTGCTTGAATTCCATGATTGATGTTGAAGTTCGCTCACGTTTTAACATAACACTCCAATGATGGTAGGCCTTGTCTGCCCCCAGTTTATACAGACACACGGTTGCATCAAGCAGATCGGCCTCTTTTAACCCGCTTGATTCACTCATCTCGGATTAAAGCAAAACAACAGATAGGCGAACTGACCGAACTACATCTTGGCCTTGACCGACAATCAACGCCACGTGAAAGATGTCAAGGTGAGACTTCGAGTTTCGGTCACATAGAGCATAGAAATCTGATCCGCTCTGACCTTAGTGTTAACCTTGCACAGTGTACTATTCAAGTTTAATATTTAATCCACTTTTAAATAATTGGAGGCATGATAACCGGCTTCTTGGGTTTAAAAAACTGGTCGGGATTGCGGACGTTTTAATTTGGGGACTTGATTTAGCGCTGCAAAATAATTTTTATATCTCAAGATTGTAGACCATAGTGGAGCCCAGAGCCCAAAAGCAGATGATATGGAGCCCTGGAGCCCTGACATTTTCGTCTTGGAGCCCTGGAGCCCTGCATTTTTTAGCCCGGAGCCCTGGAGCCCTAAAACCCCTTTGAGACCCTGATTTATCCTTGACCAGGGAAAGTTGCTCAGCTTGACTGTCAAAACCTTGGTCGGGACTGAGAATGAGCATTTAATTACACGTAGACAACAATTCAATGACAGTGTTGGCAAAAAAGTGGGCAGACTCTAAATACAAACGAGAACGACCAAACTAACCTAACACAATGTGGCAATTGACGCAACAATGCGATCATGAAATATAACACACTAGCGATTGCACAATTACTCATTAACCTAAAATAACTTATTAAGTTAATATCATCAAATGACAATCCCACCGGGAGAGGACATAATATTTTTGGAAAATACAAACGTTTGTGAAAAACTCATGCCCTCTCCCAGTGGGATTATCATTTGACGCTCATTCCCAGTGATGGCCAAGGTTTTAACAGTTGAACCAAGCAACTTTCCCCAGTCACAGGTAAATGGTGCAGGTCTTATACAGGGAAGGATCAAGATATGCTCCACTGGATTTCAGTTTAAGGAAAACTTACAGCATATACTTTGTGAGCTAGGCTCAAAGTGTAAGTACATGCCTTTTTTCATGCGAATATTGGAGCCATTTTTGAGGCAGGTTCAATCACTGATCTGGCTTCCGTGCCCAACCTTTTCTTTCGCTTATACACTGTTAGGGTAGAAGATTAAAAACCTCTCCAAAGGTACTAAACCTTCACAGAAGGACAGAATACAACACCAGGTAACAGCTTTCCTTTTAAAGCTTATTTATTTATCAATGGGAATTCTCAGTTGGATTTTCCATAAAAACTCTTATATTACACTTATGCTACCTGAGGACCATCCCTGAAATAGAGGCTGCTCGTAGCCTAGAGTTTTCACTACCACAGCATTCAGAACTGCTGTTGAAAATCACTGTAAAAGTATCACTTATAAATAATGTGGGATCTACAGTAGGCTATGGCTACCTACTAACCCCTTCCCCCACCTACCCTTAGCAGGGTACCCCGTGTGAAAGTAATAAGCCCGCCTCTCCACCATTACTGATCAGAAAAACGATTTGGAAGATTGTAGGACTCTCAGGTTTGAAGAAATCTGAAGAAATGCAGTTCTTCTACGGTATTTGATATGGATCTTCGCACATCTAGAAGCTACACGCAGTCTACAGAGAGTCAATATATCAGGGTTCAAAATAAAGTCAGAGCTTTCAGCATGAATTTGACGGCTTTTTTTCTTAAGGCTGATTTTTAGCCGGCTGTCAACAAGAATGAACAAGCGCGGCTCATCTGCTCGTGCTTATGTGTTGGTATATTTCCCTTAGCAGTAGTTGATTTTTAATTAAGTGCCATTGGCTCATATGGATGTTCTTACGAACGTTATTACGAAAGGCAGAATTTTTTCCGCATTGTCTCTCTTTGTTGAAGTGCCGACTTCGTTTCACTGAATTTGACTTCGGACGTTATTCTTTCTACTAGACTTTTGGGGTAGTCTCTCGCACGAAGGCGTGTTTTGAATTGGGTGATATTCTCCACGAAAGATTTCGCTGAAGAGTTTGTTCTAAGAAGACGGTGGTGGGTGGCAGGAAGAGAAGTGAGTGTACTGGAAAGTTTCTGTGGGCTTAAAATGTGTGCGGATATCAAGGATTGCTTGCTTGTTAAATCTTTCACCTTTGAAAAGAGTGGTTTCCAGGAAGTTTATTTCTTTGTCTGAGATTTCAGCTGGGTTGGGTTGGGTCGGGTGGTGACTGTTACTAGGACAATAAACTCTTCTATCTCCTTTTTGTCAACATTCCACAGCGAGAATATGTCATCGATGTATCTTTTCCACTCAAGTGGTAGAAGAGTGTAGAACATTAACTACTGTTTGACTGAGCATGTGGCGTTATGCTAAACCCGATCAATGCTCCTCTTTGACCTACATTTAGCAGATTTCGCTCTTCGCAACTTATCATTGCTGCGTTCAACGCGGCGATAATGATACTTGGTTAGTGCGCCTATGAATTTTCGCTCGGCCTCTCTCTTTATGGAGTATATTTCTGTCTTAAACTCCTTGTCAGGGGTGATGTTTGCTTTTGCAACATAGTGCAAGTCTCTTGGGCATGTGTCCTTTTCTGTGCGGGCCTGAAGTTTAACTATCGATGTTTCTAACTGCCCGATTTTTCTCTTGAGCATGGAAGTCTCGTCGACAATGGATTGGCAGGATCGCTTGCTGGCGTTTCACAGATGAGATCAGACCTTTGAAAATGATAAATGCCGCAACAGTGACACTGATTTCATCAGCGCGACGGTACATTTCCTTTGGTCTCCAGCAAATTAAATTGGACGAGAAGGCGAAAGCACACGAAAAAAGCGACAAGGTGCTAAGTGAAACAGGATCGAAGACGCATTGGTAACAAAGAAATCGTGAATGAAAATTTGCTCGCTTCCTAAAAGAGAACTGAATTGGTGCGGCACTGCTACCCCGTGTCTGGCCTATTTCCTCAAAAGTCGCGTTGTTGATCGCGTGTAAAACCACCCTGGAACAAAAAGGGTGCCGGCAAATAGAGATAGTCTCTAGAACGAAGACTTGATTTACAAGAATCGAGATCATCTGTAATTTGTTGTCGTTAATTTAGAAAACTTTTTTAGAAGCTTTAAAAGACGTCATCCATTTCACTTTTGGTATGTGTGTAAGTGTTTCACGGCTGCATTACTTTCTGACATGAAATGTTTACTATGACGTTCTAGGGACGTTTATTTTGCTGATCAAGGGATGGGATGTCATTTTTTTTTCTATTTTGTGGGTGAAAAATAGCCGGTAAGAGTGGCCAAAGTGCCGGCTGTCGCCGGCAGCCGACTGCTATTTTGAACCCTGTATATTATATATAATATATATAATATATTCTATATTATATATAGGAGCTATATATATTAACCACATAATTATTTATAATCATACTAGAAAGCTTAAAGCTTACATCAAAATAATACTACAAAACAAACCTGGGATGTACGTAAAGGGTACTTCCCTTGAGGAAGGTACCAGCGAATTCGGTAGATACTCCAGACAAACAACTCTACCACTAAGAGATGCCAAAAATATTTTGTTTCCTTTTCCGTCGCTTTCTACCTTTGTAAGACCATAGATGTTGGTTTGCGATGGAATAGGAGAGAAGTGAATTTCTTCGAAACTCAACTTCTCCTTGTCCGCCATCTTTGTTCCATTTGTACCCAGACTCTTCCCCAGACTCCAGGCTCTTATCAACATTGTTGTTCCACACCCATGTTCCAAGGCTTTGTGGTGGGGCGTAGCGGGGGGGAGGGGAGGAGAGGTGCCGGGGAGGGGTGTAGCGGGGAATAATGGCGGTAGGGTTCCACAAATAATTTCTTAACGAATTTAAAAGCCAGGGCTAAACGAGAACGTGAATCGACGACAACTCAAACTCTTCCAGAAGGTACGAGAGAGCGCGCGAGAGATTGAATTCTCCGCACGCTCATCATGATAGCCCTGCAGGTGTAAAATATGAACTTGGATTTGCCTACTTTTTGAACTGGGAAAAGGGACTTGAGGCATAAGGACTGGGATTTTGCCAATAAAAAACTGCTACTAGAAATGTGATTTTGACAAAATTAGAATTGAGAACGGGGAGTTGGACACCTGTTGCAAAAACTTGGGCTGGGAAATGGGACCTATTTAAACACCCCCACCCTCCTTCAGGCCCCTCACTCATTCTCGTTTCAAACCCGGGCTTTATATGCAAAAATCATATACCTTACCCCTGTAAAAGGTGTTATTTATAAATGAAGCAGATAAGACAGAAGTCAATTGCGAGTTAAATCTAACTAAAATTTTAGTTCATACATTACTAAACAGCAAACCGTTGGACAGTGGTTATGAAGGCATTTTAAAGCACTTAAAATTGGCGCTCTTAGGCATGTTAAACAGGTAGCAAGTCATACGTTTAACAACATCGCAAAATCTGGCTTAGTGAAAGGGCTATGTCGCCAATTTTAATAATTAAATTAAAAACTAAAGTACATGAGCGTATAGACGAAGACTCAAAATAATGGTCCAGTTTTGTTTAAAACTTCCCTCCCCCAGTGCACTGAAACTGTAAACAAGTGCTTTGGCCACGGATTCTCAGGATAAGAATGGATTGCAACCGGAAAAAAATCAGGTCGCTGTTTTTTTAAGAGTTTTCCCTTGTGTCTAGCAGAAACCGACAGAACCATTATAAAATTATGTGAAGATCATCGCAGTGAAGCTGTTTCAACCTAAGCGGTTGAAAAGAAGAAACCTGAAAAAATTCAGCTCCACTGCGATGATCTTCACATAATTCTATCTTTATCCGCAGTTCAAATATATGAATTTCATATATTAATGTTCAGAACCATTATAAATTAAACTGAATTATCAGTTTTGTTTTCCTTTCTATTAATAATTCACGTGATTTCTTCCTCTTGCAGTTCTAAGACCTTCTGTGTACAAGAAAATGTTCTCTTTTTTTTGTTTTGACAATAAAGTTGACCCCAAGACATAAAAATAGCCGTGACCAAGCCCCCAATGCCTATTTTTCGTGCAGTTAGTCGAGCGAGAAGAAGACAGCGGCGAGAGCACGCGAAAGTTGCCTTTTACGGGAAACGCTTTTATTAACAGTCCTCTATGAGTACTACACCGAGACTGATTTGTTCGGGATTCTACAAAATATTACTAGATTTTGTAAGGGTTAGCTAAAAAATAAAAGCCTTTAAAAAAAATTGTATGTCATCAAGAGAAAATAAGGGGACAGAGAGGGATTCTGAGGGCGTTGGCTGGGATATGTCAATTCCACAAAAGTTATTTATAGACTGGCTTTTGAACGGAAGCCTGTTTCCCGAAACGTCCGCATCAATACCATTTCCCATGTGTTTCGAAGTCGTTTTCATCGACAAAACGTAGCACCACTTGGTCCGCCATTACAAGCCAAATTTTGAATGGTTCTCCAAACAACAGATCGAGGTTGCCTTTATGAGGACGTCCTGAATTCAGACTTCCGTTGCAAATGGCCGTCTAAAAATAACTTTACCGAACTTGACATATCCCAAAGCCTGGACTAGCAGTGTCCCTCTCTGTCCGCTAATTTTCTCTTGATGTCATCCATAAATCAGGCTTACCGCTAGACGATATCGATATTATGTAATGTACGTGTTTGAACTCCGACTTTTATTAACCGAAACCTACAATTGTTCATACTACTCTGCAGATAAAAATCCATGTGCAGTTCTTGTCCTAAGACATTGTTTTTTTCAAATTTAACTACCATCTTGTTTCCTTTGGCATCCGATTCAACCTTTACCCATTCGGAACTGGCTTTGAATGTAAATTTCAGATCCTTAAACAGATCAATGGCATCATTCCCTTCCTTCAGTTTCGCCTGTTTCGTCCTTTGGACTTCACAGATGAAATCTTGGGTCGTCAATACCCATTCTGTGGAGCACGGTAAACCCAGCTCCTTTGCCAGCTCTTTCTTTAAGGGGCATCCCATTGCTTTCCTTATCCTCTCTTCAGTATCAAAATACGGCGTGGTGTCTATTGCTCCAATTGCCAGCTTAAATATCACCGCTGTGTCCGTGTCCGCTGTCTTCTTATGGTACTTACGTGCGATATCTGCCTTGACTTGTTCCATTCTGTTACCGGTCCCTTCTTTTGTGTTGCCATGAGTGAAGCCGACTTTACACAGTTTCCACTGAGTGTGGCCTTCTTTATAGGGAAATTTTCCGTCGTTGAGAACAATGCAGTATACAACGGGCCTGATGGCAACTGATTCGCGGCGAATGAAATCAGTACTGCGGTAGGTAGACGCATTGAGATCTTTGATTAACAGGTTACCGTTCGAACCGTTCCAAAACCATTTCATAAAATCTTCCTTGGTTTTTGGCCATGTTGGACTGGCAGCAGGGACGGGTTGCTTTCCCTTGGCGTGCTTTGGGGTCTTGCTAGAACCGTCAGCCATTTTCAGATCAAGTACACAGGGTAAATTTACATACAGTGAGTCGTGCGTGTGTTCAGTAAACCGTTTCTAACAGTGACCTGACCCCTACCAGCTGGATTATGAAATATTTTTCCTGCTTTAGTCCCGCATGCAGGCCGGCTCAACTGCAAAATAAGATTTAGCAAGCATTGCAAGTCTATTTAATTGTAAAAACAAAAGGGATTAGCTCTGACGAAGGGCTAACGCACGAACCGTCAGCTTTTCAATGTTTTTGCAGAGGCCAACTTACCTTATCAATTCAGCTGATAAATCCACCCCCATCGACGCAGCACCACAGTTTCTTTAAAAACTAAATCCTTTGATCCACATAAGAACCGAAACCAATTGCAAAGCCACGTGTACAAACCAGGTCACTTAATGACGCAATTTTCGGGGTGCAGCAAAACTTAACGTTACCCACTGTGAAACGGTCAGTAAATATGATTTGGTTTCGCGTTTGCTAACGGCCCTGTAGATCTAATAATGTGTACCCAGTGACGCGTTAGCTGAGCCCCCCCGGGGGGGGGGAGCTTATTATTGTCGGGCCTTCTAGAGGGAGAGAGGCTTAGAGAGAGGGGGGGCTTATTTAAAACTCATCGAGAGTCAAAGACGGAGGGGCAATTTTTTGTTTTATTTTGAAATGCCGGCAGCTTTAATAAATAGCGATACAGACTGGATGTACTTAACACGTACAATCTTGAAATTGAAACACATTGACTCATAAAAAAGTGTTTCTACTGAAACGTTAGCCCTACTAAATAACAAAACACAGCGTTAACGTGATTACCGAAGAGTTTTTGTCCAAACACGGCAACTACTCCTGAAATTCAACTAAACTGGTTAAACTTTCGTCTTCGTGTCGATCTGAAGAACTGAATCAATTTCTAGCTCAGCAACGTCCTCCAGTGTACAGTCTCTTCCTGGACAGGGTCGACATCTTTAAGTAGACGTTGAAGTCGGGCAAGCTGGTCTCGGCAAGGACCATATAGTAAGAACCATTATTGGTATACTGAAAACAGAAATTGTTAAGTAGCACTGAAACTGTCCCGTATGAAACTGGAAGTTCGAAATGTGGAGATCAAGAATGTAATCCATTTGAGTCTTCCAGAGTTTTCCTTTTTGTTTTCATCTTTTAAATACCGTATTTTGATCCGAATTATGTCCAAAACCCTCTTGAAAATTGTTACGTACAACAATCGGTCAGGCCACCATTTTTCAAAGGGTCCCCTATAACCTCCAAATATAAGCGTCAAGGAGGCATTGCATTAGCCAACTCCTGTCCCTAAGAAAACCACGGCAAAACATAGGCCTTCTTCTGTGCCCACATTAAGCAACCAATCAATCATCCAGTGACCTTGAACAACCTACTACGACGAAAATTCCGTATTACTATAAAACGGTGCCCTGCAGGCCCGTCTTAATAAACAATGCATAGTCTTAATAAACAATGCATAGCAAATTATCAAAATGACCTCTGAGCGAGTGAGTAATTTATTACTGCTTCCACAATAAACGCTATTTATTTGTAACCAGTGACCCAAGATACAACTCAAAGTCTTGCGTTATTGTAGAGACTTAAAATTTGGCGTTTGACGACATAAGATGTTTCCCTAAAAAACCTGAAACGCCCAAAACCTATCAAACTTATAACAAATATATAAAAGTACATATCTGCATATCATAAAATTTAGACGCACAAAAAATTTTAAAATTTACAAATAGATAGATAAAAAGGAAATTTATACAAACTGGCATATCTACAAATACTTTAAAATGAAGAGGTACACTTTTTACAAATACCAATACATAATATAGAAACTGGTATCTATTTACATGTCCAAAAAATAATCCTTTAAAATAGGATACTGCATACATGTAACAGACTTTTCGGGAAATATTTACACGTCAAAACTCTTGATACACTTTGGTTTGGAAATCGTCACAAAGAAAAGTGGCTGAACTGGCATAAAATTGCTCTTCTTTCAGTGTTCTTTAGCCTTTGAAGTGTTCACAAACTACTAAACCGACAGTGTATTCACTGAATGAATAATTAAAGTTGTAGCAAGAATTTAGAACCTGGAGAATCATGTATTTTCAACTTTCTTGGACGATGTTTTCTGTTGCAGAGCATTCAGGGCTCTTTGCGCGGCAGTTGACTTCGCAATTCGGAAGTTTCTTCCTGTGCCAATAAAAGTTCCACAGCCTGACACAGTCAAGGTGCTTTTGAATTTACCATTCACCATTCTCTCAACCGGCCTGCAATGTGATTTGGGAAAAAAGAGGGTCCAAAGTCCATGTTTACAGACTAGAATATAGTTGACAGGGCTCGAAACTAACTTTTCAGCTTAGTAGCCTAGTGGCTAGTGACAGGTTTGATTTCACTAGCCAAAATAAATTTTCACTAGCCAGACTTTTTTTGCATAATCTCATGCTGTGTTCAATACGTCTAATTTTGAGGCCGAGTTAAGAACTGTAAACATGCCTCTCTGTAATCTCAAGGGTGAGTAACTGGAATGTTGACCATTCTTTCCAACGGTTAAAGATCCTCACACGAATTCAAAGTAATATGTGCCTTCAGAGCAAATTTCCAGGCGCGATCAGTGTAGTTCAGGCCTCTCTTTTCCGTTTCGGTCAGATCATGACGAATAACTCGAACACTTAACCTAATATGAGCATGTCATCGTACGGAGAAATGGTGGGAAGACAAGATTAACATTGTACGAAGTTGTAAGGTACGGAGAAACGTAAAAAGGCAATACTGATACAGCGCTCAACTCACGCACGGAAGAAACGTCTACAAGAGAAGACTAAGAAATTATAAGCGTGCTTAAGTGCGGAGAGAAAACGAAACTATCAAGGTTCGAACTTACTAAGGTACGGAGAAACGTTATAGAATTCATATCAAACACGTTGGTTGCAAATGCACTACAGTAGGGAGAGACACTGTCAACGTACCAAGATACAGAGACAAGTTGAGGAGACACTCTGACTTATAAAATACGCAACTACTAACTTGCGAAGAAACGTTCCTTAAGAACGTGAGAACGTAAGAACGTGTAACGTATGGAGAACGCCGAATGGACAAACCTATTACGGTGGGACAATAAATTACGGAGTTCAAACGAAAGGAGGACAACTTAAATCGCACTAATGTACGGATAAACGTTGAGAAGACAAGACATATCTTATGAACGCACTAACGTACAGAGAAACGCTAAGAAGTGTAGACTTATCGTACAAATGTACTAACACACTGAAAACCTTGGGAAGACAAGAACAATGTCGTGTGAATGTGCTAACGTACGAAGAAACGTTGAGAAGACTAAACTAATAAATCGACGGACCTACTTACATAAGGAGAAATGTTGTGAAAGCTTTACGTAGAGAGAAACGCTGGGAAGAGAAACTAATATTGTACGAACGTGGCAATTAATGGAAAAAAGTCGATAAGAGAAGACTAAAGAATTGAAAGTACATGTACTAACGTGTAGACAAATATTATATGAACGCACTAATGGACCTTTCAAGGAAACGTATGGTGAAACGTTCTGTAGCCTGCGTAGCAAGGGTTTCCGTGGGGTTTCAGAGCAAAAAAAGTCCGAAAAACCCAAGGAAACGCTAATTGCTACGCAGGCTAAACGCTCTGAAGACGGCTAATTTCGTTCGAACGTAGTAATGACACAGAGAAAACGTTGCCAACTGAGACAAGAATTAGTAGGGAGAAATATTGAGAGGACAAAACAAGTATCAGACGAAAATTATGATATCCTTTTACGGAATAAGTTTTAGTTTCTGCTCACTCAATTTACTTTTGGGATCCGATCATCAAAAGCAAGTCAGTTTGGTTTCTATCCGGTGCTTTAGTGCTTTGAAATTTTTACTAGCCAAAATGGCTAGTAAAAGCGCAAAACTTACTAGCCAAAACAGAATTTCTACTAGTCTGAGACTAGTTGGCTACCGTTAGTCTCGAGCCCTGAAGTTGAATCTCCCGTAAGCAACCACCCTGGTGATTAGTAAAGGTGACTCCGATCGATCAGTTATTTATTTATTTATTTATTTATTTATTTATTTATTTTTATAACGATTGTTTAAAGGATGGGTTGCTAACGCAAAACGGTTGTTCAGAAAGCCGTTTCTACATTATAATTCAGCGAAAAAAGGTCGCTCAGAAAGCCGTCTTTACATTACAGTTTAATTCTAACTGAATTGTGATCCAATTATAAGAGAATATTTGGATTATAAAAGGTTCAAAATGGAAATGTTTCTTGCGGTAGTTCCACCGTGTCGTACGATTTCTGTGATATTGAACTGAGGTAAAACTCAAAGAAATGAGACGCTTTAACTTCGAAAGATTTCGGACCCTTTTCTTTCGGACATTTTTTTTCGACTTATTTCGGACGTTGTAAAGGGACGTTGTTTGGACAGTTTCCTTGATCCCTTGAACTCCTTTCATTGAAAAGAATAAATCAGTCCGTACAACACTGGTAAATGCTAATCTAACATACCGTACATACAGTAAATCGAACAGTAATTTACGATCACATACATTTACCAAACATTTGACTGAGTGTTTGGCCATTCAAGCAAAAAAATTTCAGTCTAAATAAAAAAAGTCGCAAATTAGCCACAATAATCCAACACGGGCGGAGCGTAACCGGGGGTCAATTTAATAAAACATTTACAAGTGTAATTTACAAGTGTAGCCATTGTTTTCAACCTATGAAACAATAGCTACACTTGAAAATTACACTTGTAAATGTTTTATTAAAATAAAACCGGGTTTCTGTAGCATGAATCGAAACAACTGAGAGTATTGCTGGTTCCTTATTGTTGTTTATTTTATTTCGGTCGTTTTATTGACATGTGATCTTTTATTGACATGTGATCTTCGTTCGCCACCTCCCAATGAAAAAAGCATCTGTTGTTAGGACGTTTAGTTTTTTGTCCCAAATTTGAAAGTCCGAAAGTTTTTGAAGTATCTTCCATTACACTTTATTTTATTATAATTAGAAATCTGAACATGCACAGAGTATGAACACATCTATGGTATGAACAGATTCAGCGATGAAATTGTCAGAGGGCAAAAATAAATACATACGCAAACTTGGCAGCATTAGGCATCGTCTCCAGTAGCTTCCTGACCGCAGACATGGGAGGATTTGTAGAGTAATAATCTACACAGTGAAGATAGAAAAATATGTTTGAGTACAAAGCATAGCGATTGTTCTTCCACGAGGCACGAACGAGAAAAATGTCCATTTCACCATTCTTGGCCCCAGAGCTGCGATCCTTTTGGCCAGCGCCACGGATCGAGAGCTCTGGCAGGATTTCTGCGAAGCCTCAGAAATTTGAAACAATAACGGTTACCATCCGTTACAAAAATGGGCAGCTATTGCGCTTGCGCGTTATCCTGGCCCCTGCCAGAGCTCTCGATCCGTGGCGCTGACCAAAAGGATCACAGCTCTGGGAACGAGAATGCCGTTTCACCATTTGACTATGATGACTATACCACGCTTGCAAGAGCGAACAACTACCACGTGACCACGATTTTGCCGTGCTTGGCATACGCAAAATATGACCAGGTTACTACGTTTTTGGCGCATTTCCCGTCCACCGATTACCATTAGCAAGTAAAGATGAGTAGTATGGCGTCTGAGGTGAAAGTGAAAATTAAATCGACGTTCCCAATTTGGATCTAGCCGCAGTAACTCAAAAAAGCGGACAATTTTGTCTTCTGCAAAAACCCTATCAAGCGGGTAGAATGTGCTCGCTGGGATATGTTTTGCCTGCTAGATAGGGATTTAACCGCTGTTTGAACAACTACGACCAGGGAAGCGGAAACAAAATCAACCACTCCGTGTTCAGTGCAGAAGACGCACAGATAACGTTCTCATTAATTAATCTCTAGTAAATAAAACAGAATAACTAAATCCCTAGAAATAATAATTAAGGGAAGAACGATATTTTCTTCAGAAAAGCATGACTTATACTATTCTAACGAGGCCGTTACTTCACTCTACAGGAATACTGTCTTGATCTGCTACCAATTTCTCTGAATAACATTACAATAAATGTGTTAAGATCAGTAGGGAGAATTTAGATGTCAACTCACCAATAGTAGGTTTGAGTATAGGCAGGTAGACCTGCCAGACCCTGTCCAGGTCCTGCCCACAGTCCACATACAGTGCACCAGCCACAGCCTCAAACAAGTCACCCAGGACCTTAGGTACCTCCACTTCTACAAATTTGTTCTCACCCCCCAGGACAAATACACTGGAATAAATCTGTGTAAAATGAAGAAAACTGTATGTTGCATTTAACAGTCGCGACGTGCAAAATTGTGATAACAATTACATGATTTGAAAGATCGGTGAAAAATTGGGAGATCGGTCAGAATTTGCAGATGCCAAGGTTGAGTTGGTTTCCGGTTGAACACTTTTGCACGTCCGGGTGCCAGTGAAATTAGTAGAAATACGTCAATCTCGAAAGACTATGTAATTGCGCCGCTGGTAGCCTGAGAAAACAGCTGACGTTTCGCGAGGTCGACATTGAGCCCTCGCAAAGCGACCTCTGAGTAACGAGCGCAGAATTTCCATACTGATGACTCGCACTACCCAGATCTTGGTAGTGCTTCTGATTAGTTGTGCCGCGAGGGAATTTTCTTTCAACCAATCAGAAGCACTACCAAGATCTGGGTAGTGCACGTCATCAGTATGGAATCTCTGCGCTCGTTACTCAGACGCCGGGGGGGGGGGGGGGCACTCAACAAATTTTTGTACGGAGAGGCTCCGCCCCGAGGTCCAACCCCTTACTCTTTTATATTCTATTTTTGACAGAAAAGGTACCCCTTTCGTATACCTTCCATTAAAAAATGGTACCCCTTTCACATACCTACTTAAGAGCACTGCATCCCTTCTCTAAACCCTTGGAAGGAAGTCTTCTTGTCGTTTTCATGTAGCGTTTAAAATGGTACAGACATAAGGTGCATCTACTCAAAATATTTTAATTGAAAGCCCTTTCAAATACCTAAATGACAGATTTCCCTACCCTTTCATATACCTCAGCTCGTGAAATCCCTACCCTTTTATATACCTGAAGCCTGAAAAAGGTGCCCCTTTCGGGCCGAGCCTCCCCGTATAGCCCATCATAGGGAGTACTCCCCCCCCCCCGGGCTCAGACGTCGTTTTGCGAGGGCTCAAGTTGCAACCTCGCGAAACGTCGGCTGTTTTCTCAGGCTACGCCGCTGGTTGTCCTTTATTTACAGCATCTGATGCCAGTGACTGAAGAGGCCGATGCGGGAGTGACAGTCTCTGTTGCAGTGTGTACAAGTGAAAGCTGAAGCACCAGTGAACAGTAAGGGAGACCCTTATAAAATGCTGGAGATAACCCCCCTGTGGACTACCACGCTATCCAAGGGGGGATTAATAACCCTCCCAGTCGCTTCATGACAATGAAACTGGAACTAGGGTATCGCCTTTTCTTGCCCAATTATTAAAGATCTTTGAAAAGTTTGTGATGAGTAGTGATAACGGAAAATGGCGTTTGGGTTTGTCAGAAAAAAAAATTAAAATTCCTACCCTGGTGGCTTGTTCGTTTGTTTGTTTGTTTGTTTGTTTTTTGTATGTTTTGTTGTTGTTTCGGTCTTCCCCTACCACGCAATTCAAACGCTTTATTTAGTACTTCATTCATGCCCATGGGTAGTGTCTTGGGTAATAAATCGACTGACGACAACGATAGCGTATGTCCGACCAGTTTCACAATTTTTGTAACATTACCTACCAAAATAATAAATTGGAAGGACGAATGTTCTGCTAAGCAAAACACGATTGTTCTCAGCTTAACTGCAGGCAAAATCACCCTGTAATAATCTCCTGAAATAATTAGTTTTCACGTTACCTCATTACGCTCCGCTTGTTGCTGTTGGATCTCTTTCTCCTTGAACTTTTCTATAAACTTGTCCACAATGCTAAACAACGGCGGCGACAGAGATCTGAAGTGTTTAGCAAATCCAAGTTTCACGGCTAGGGCAGCAAAGCTGTAGTTGTTCACCACAGCTGAGCGCAGATCCGTCAGATCACCGGGGGACATGTGCCTATGGTACATATACAAATGGCGCGTGACAAGGAAATCCAATATGGCATCTCCTAAGAACTCCAGCTGCTCATAGCTGCAGCGCACAGAGTTGTAGTCCCGAGGCAGAGATGTGTGCGTGAATGCTTGCTGCAGCAGAGAGTGGTTGCTGAAACGATAGTTTAAAGCTTCTTCGAGTGTCGCAAACTCAATAGCTAAAGATTTGTGATCTGGTAAGAGCTCACTGTCACAAAGAAGAGAATGAGGAGGGTTTTGCGGTTGGAACAAGGGTTCGTCAATTGATTGAACAGCCTTAGGACACTTGTCCAGACGGCGACAGTTCAGTGCTTCTTCGTTCGTCGTTAACTCTGCATCAGGCGATGTGTGGTTTGATAACAGTGCACTGTCGCAAGAGACGGGGTGCGCTGTCTTCTCTAAACAGAGAGAGCTTTCTACAAATTTTTGACAGGTTGCTTGAGGCTTGTCCTCACAACGAGATTTCAGAGCTTCCTCGAGTCTCGTCATGTCAGCAGCAGACACTTCACTTGGTAAGCGCCAATTATTGGAAGAAACAGGGTCAGATGTCTTCTCCGATTTCTGTGAGAATTTGTCAGAGGAACGACAAGCCGTACAAGGTCTTTTTGACATATCGTGTCTACAAGACGTAGAATCTGACTCCACTGAAACACCCTCAAAAGGTGCGTCATCGACAAGAGACGTATTCGGAGTGTACCCATCTTGAGTTTTCTCTTGCTTCGTTAGTTCCGCGCCTAACCATTCCAGAAAATTCCAGGCTCCTTCAGGGCCATAACACAGCAGGTACGTCCCCACTAGGGCCTCAGTGGTGTCAGCAATTGCTTTATCTGAGCAACAGTGATGCAAATAAGGGTTCAAACGGATGCTGGGAGAGTGAGCTTCGCTCGAAGAGTCTCCACTGTTGTGAGTCAAACTTGGACCTGAAATAAAGTGAATCTCTAATTTATACTGTGGTTGTAATTTTTTATTCTGTGTTCAAAAACCTAGAGAGTGAGCATTCAAATGAAAGCTACTGAGCAACATTTCCATGCGAAACTGTTTATCATGTCTAAGCTTTTCGTCTGTGGATGAAAACCCTAAGGTATGCACGTGACCATTCAAATGAAAGCTTCTGTGCAGTACTCTCTTGTGATGTGTTTATTTAACAATTAGATTATGAGCTCGAGATTTCTATCGCGTGATAGTTGATGAGGCCGAAGGCCGAATCAACTATCACGCATAGAAATCGAGAGCAAATAATCTAATTGTTTTAGTATAAATCTCGATAAATATTCCACTAAAGTGAAAAGTTTTACATCATTGCACTGTTATTTTGAAGTATAAGAGTGTGCCTGCCACTCACCTTTTCGCTACTCACTATCTATCACGGAATAGATAGCGAGTAGGGTAGCCAATCAGATTGCAGCATTTATGATAGAACGCTAGTAGATTTATACTAACATGTGATACATCATGGCTCTTAGGGCCGATTTAGACGGTACGACTTTTGCTTGCGAATCTCGTTGCGACTTTTGTAGCGCGCGCTGCTGGCGTCAAGCAAAGATCGTAAACAACTCGTCATTCTAACACCGTACAAGACCATTCAATTGAAAGAAACCTTTCTATTCTCCATCGCTGCCCTCAGCTGAATAAGAAACATTTCTCATGCAATCAATTAATGAAGAAAATCGGAGGGAGCAGACCGGCCGTCGAGACCATCCACCTTGAGTGATCTTCAACAAATCCCTTACATTGTTTGCTCTAATTAAGAGGAGTCTGTTCAAGAATACATTATACATTATACATTATACATTATACATTATACATTATACATTATACATTATACATTATACATTATACATTATACATTATAAATGACAAAAATACTGAACTAACCCAGATGCATAAGACCAGTGACTCGGAGGGAAAAAAACTGGAAACATTCTCCAAAGCAATGCAAAATCACCTTGACCTCTAGAGTTTTAAGGTTGAACAACTTTTCAATGTTGTTAGCAATACAAAATGTACCACAAACGAAAACGACAACAAATTATCCCGAGCAAAGTTCTATGACGGCTGATTGGCGTCAAGTGAAGTACACAAGCCAACGAATGGTATAAATAGGTACATGATGACTTTCCTTTGGTTCCCGGCTGATAGTTTTTTTTTTTTTTTCATATTTTGCAAAATGGAGTTTGGGATTTTTGAATAAATTTTGACCATGAATACATTTAGCAGTGACAGGGTTAGTGTCTGTAATCTATAACATTTGCAAAGTGAAAGGTAAATATAGATAACAGACGTAGCCTAATAAAAACGAAAATCCGGCTACTATTTACCTGAAAGCTCTTCCTGAACAAAAAGGCTTCCATCTTCGTCTTCTTCCTCCAATTCTTGAGAGCTCGTATCAGGAATGAGAAAGAGCTGCATTTCGCCTTCTTTTTCAGCATCTTCGCTGTCCTCGCGATAAAAACCAGGAGGCAGCCAGTTGACTACGGGGGTGAACATCCGGGTAACCATGTACGAGGGCAAGCCTCGCTGCCGTGCCAGATAAAACAGCTGCCTGTTACTCACTTTAAGTCCCCGGATGAAGGACAATTTCCCCTCGTTCTCGTGCTGGTGTTGAAAGAAGACCGACGAGGAGATGGCGTATTTTACGAATGAGTCTCCGAGCATCTCAAGTCTCTCAAGAGAAAACACGTCGCCGGCTGAACAGGTGGTGAGAGCGCGGAGAATCAAGGTCGATGACGGGCCGCAGGTTTGGTACAAACGAGAAAGAAGAGGATCTGTCCAAATGATGACGAGAGATGACTCGCTGTCAACTGCTTCCAAAGGTTTATTATCATCAACGACAAACGGTACCTCATGCTTTACAGGGACATGCACACTTTCAGTGTCTACCTTAGCTCCACTCACATTAACTTCACCTGAAGTTAGAACACAGGATGTTTTGTTCTTTCCCACCAAGTCACAACAACTTTCCGATGAGGCATCACTGTCCGAATGTTGATCATGAAATGGAAGGTTTTCCGCAATCACCTTCCCATCAAGGCTTTCCTGTTCCGTAATTCGTACATCTGTCAACGTTTTACACAGCTCCGTGTATTGTGATGCGGTGGTTTTCTCTGTGGCTGAGCCAGAAGGTTTGCCACTTGATTTCTCTGCAACTGAATTTGTTGCACGCACAATGACCTCACCCACCATCTCCCCCAAGGTCAGTTGTGGCAGAGGCACATTATTTGGCCAATCAACAGCTCCCCTACCCAGGGCCCTAGCAACAGAGGCCCTGAACTCTTCAGCAACAACCAACGATTCCACGCGATACAACACCGTTGGTAGAATGAACAGCTGCCGCCAAAGATATCCCGGCATCGGGTGAATGGAGCACAACTCGGGAATCACAAAAAGCTTGGCCTTCTGTGAACGTTTAGAGTCTTTCCCAGGTAAAGCAAGAAATTGGCCTTTGATGTTTTGGTAGCGCGGAAGAAGGAAATTCAGTCGTGAGGAGATGTGATCTACGTCCAACAAGGGTTGCTCCAAATTTACCTGGCAACCAGAAAAATTTCAAATTTAAGTTTTGCTTTGCGAGTGAGCAAATAAGAAATGCTCATAGTAAATACAAACGTGGTTCTGGTGAACTCTTAAGAACTGAGTTCTTTGTGTGGTTCAAAAACAAATCAAAAGATCCCCAGAAACAGACTCGTTCATTCCTAGGCCCTACCTATTATTCAAAGGCGATGAAAGGACGGGGAGAAATTATGTCATGTCGAGAGATGCTGGAAAGGGCGAAGGAAAAGAGGGGTCGCTTCACGATTTTCTTTCGGCCCTCCCTTAATGCAATGCGTTCCCATCAAATCTTTCTCAGTAGAGACTGGGAACGAGTCTGCAATAGAAAGCAGGAGTCCTCCACACCAGAACTAAAGCTTCATATTTTAAGTCCTTGCAAATGACAAGCCTCAGGCAAACCGTTCCATCAATGAGCGAGGAAGGACGGGTCCTTTACGTTGAAACTATGTAATGCTCTGTTACGCTACAGTATGTGAAATCACGTTTTGTTGCATTACACTAATTTCATAGCGCTGCACTTGCGTTACGTTGTGTTAAGTTACGTTGAGCTAGGTCACGATACATTACGTTACATTAACTTACAGAACGCCGTTTTACGTTTAGTTACGTTGTTACAATATGTTACGTTACAGTACAACGCTTAACTTTTGACGTGCTCCCATCGGTCGAAATCTATCACGTGACGCGATAGTGTCTCTCCTCAGCGGGCGCCTATCAGCGCATAGTGCCCATTTTTGGCATGTTTCGCTCAAAGTTTAGCGTTATACCATAAAAAAAATAGAGTCCTTCTCCTCCCTATGTGTGATAGGTTCCCTCGGAAATTTCATGTTTAAACGTCACATAAGCCCCAAGAACGTATGTTGTGAACATCAGATTTCCTCGGGCAACCTAACACACGATAGTGGCTTTGACAGATGTCACTTATTGTTTAATTATACTAGACTACCATATCCTACGCACTATGACGTTATGCTAATTGCCACATTACTTCACGTTATATTTACATCACGTTTCAGTACGTTTATATGCTACACTACGTCACGTCAAGTTACATTGCTTTACATTACGTTTAGGTCACATTTTACCTCAGATCCATATCGTATCTGGTAATATTCAGCGAATGTTGCTGCTGCTTCGGAGTTTGGGAACGGATCAGCAGGGCTGCGATCATAACAAATGTCAGCTACATAATAGCGAGGGCGTTTATCATTGTAAACAGCTGTCACCACTGCATCTATGAATATCTCCATGTTTTGAATACCGGCAGGGGGTGGGTCAGTCGGATTGTCGAAGCTACCAAGCGCATTCTCAATGGACTGCATGAAATCACAGGCAATTTCTTTGTGTTTCACTTCATTTGGAACAGCCGAGCTGTCATCATTCACATCTTTCAGGAGTACAATATAATAACCAGAAGAGGCAATGGTGGGGTCGAATTTCGGAAATGGTTTTTCCGAAGCATTTCCTGGCTTTGCGATGTCCCTGAAGATGTACTCAGTGAATCTCTGGATCAGCGACAGCTGTTCAGAGCTCGGGAAAACAGGACTTGAACTGCATTCAGCGACTGTCACGGTTACCTCTCCAGCTCTGTCAAATACCAACATGCCTGGCAACTGTAATGTGAAAAATAATGCGAGATAAATACGTAGGATGAACAAGATCATACCAAAGTAAAAATCTAAGAAACGTTGCATAATGTCTTCTTGAGAAAGATCAAGAAACGCACAGCACCAGAAAGCACTAGCTCTGACGTAACCTTTCATTCGAATGGTTACAATAGGATTTCATCCACAGACTCAAAACCGAGAAACAGCTAGAACCATCACAACCACCATCATCTTGCACCATCTAAAACCACCTAGAACCATCAGTACCACAGAATAGTATTGTTCAGTTGCTTTCATTTGAATGGTCACACTTTAGGATTTCATCCACAGACTCAAAAGGTAGAACCACCTGTACAGCATAACAAAGAGTACCACAGGAAAGTACTGCTCAATAGCTTTCATTTGAATGGTCACACTTTAGGATTTCATCCACAGACTCAAAAGGTAGAACAACGTTGTACAGCATAATAAACAGTACCACAGGATAGTTGACAATTATTCAACCAAGTGAAGGTGAATAGTGGTGGATATTTGCCGAGCCGAGAAAGTGTCAAGTAAATTTGTAAATATCTACCACACTTTACCGACACTGAGGTGAATAATTGTTTTAGCATGTACCACACAAGTGGATAGCCAGCAACAAATACTTCCTTTTTTCCTGAGAAATGAGGGAAAACTCGCACGCGAAATCCAGAAAGGCTGGCAGGTGAATAACAGCAGATACTATCCCAAGTTTGAGACGCCAATCAGAGCTTGTGAAAAGCACTATCCACTGGTTTGGTATATACTCATTTCAAGACTCGAGACTAACTTTTCAGCTTAGTAGCCTAGTGGCTAGTGAGAGGTTTGATTTCACTAGCCAAAATAAATTTTCACTAGCCAGACTTTTTTTGCATAATCTCATACTGTGTTCAATATGTCTAATTTTTAGCCGAGTTAAGTACTGTAAAAACATGCCTCTCTGTAATCTCAAGAGTGAAGAACTTGAATGTTGACTATTCTTTCCAACGGTTAAAGATCCTCACACATGGAATACAAAGTACTATGTGTCTTCAGGACAATCCCAGGCGCCTCTCTTTTCCATTTCGGTCAGATCATGACGAATAACTCAAACAGTTAACCTTATATGAGCATGTCATCGTACGGAGAAACGTTTGGAAGACAAAACCAACATTGTACGAACGTTGTCAAGATACGGAGAAACGTCAAAAAGACAAGACTGATACAGCACTCAATTCACGTACGGAAAAACGTCTACAAGAGAAGACTAGTCAATTATAAGCGCATTTAAGTGTGGAGAAACAGTGAGCAGAAAAAACTAATAAGGTTCGAACTCACTAAGGTACGAAGAAACGTTGAGAAGTCATATCAAACACGTTGGTTGCAAATGCACTACAGTAGGGAGAAACGCCACCAACGGACCAAGATACAGAGACTAATAAAATACGCAACCACTAACTTACGGAGAAACGTTATTAGACAAAACTAATTCCGTAAGAACGTGTGTGACGTACGGAAGAACGCCGAACAGACAAACTGAACTATTACAGTGGGACAATAAATTACGGAGAAACGTAAATGAGACAACTGAAATCGCACTAACGTAAAGATAAACGTTGAGAAGACAAGACTAATACCGTATGAACATACTAACCTGCAGAGAAACGCTAAGCAGTGTCGACTTATCGTACGAATGTACTAACACACTGAAAACCTTAGGAAGAGCAGAACAATGTCGTGCAAACGTGCTTACGTACAAAGACAAACCGACTTACGTACGGAGAAACGTTGTGAAGACGTTACGTAGAGAGAAACGCTGGGAAGAGAAACTATTGTACGGACGTAGCAATGAATAGAAAAAAGTCGATAACAGAAGTCTAAAGAATTGTGTGAACCTACTAACGTGTAGACAAATATCATATGAACGCACTAATGGACCTTTCATGGAAAACGTATGGTGAAACGTTCTGAAGACGGCTAATTTCGTTCGAACGTAGAAATGACGGAGAAAACGTTGCCATCTGAGACAAGTATTAGTAGGGAAAAACGTTGAGAGGACAAAACAAGTACCATACGAACATTATGATATCCTTTTACGGAATAAGTGTTAGTTTCTGCTCACTCAATTTGCTTTTGGGATCCGATCATCAGAAGCAATATTTAGTTTGGTTTCCATCCGGTGCTTTAGTGCTTTGAAATTTTCACTAGCCAAAATGGCTAGAGAAAGGGCAAAACTTGCTAGCCAAAACGGAATTTCTACTAGTCTGTGACTAGTTGGCTACCATTAGTCTCGAGCCCTGCAGTCAGTAATACTGCTTAATGGCTGTTATCTGAATGGTCACGTTTTGGGATATTATCCACAGACTCAAAAGTTAGAACCACCCCGTATAGCATACTAAACAACCCAATAGACCCGACGCTCAGTAGCTTTCATTTGAATGGTCGCACTTAAGGATTTCATCCACAGACTCAAAGGTAGAACCACCATGTACAGCATAATAAACAGTAGCTTTTATTTCAATGGTCACAATTTACGATTTCATCCACAAACTCAAACGTTGCATAGCATTATAAACAGCACCATTCTGAAAGTACTGCTTAGTAGCTCACATGTGAATTCAACAAGGCTAAAGCTGCATCAGAGACAGAAACGCAAAAATTTTGGCACCTTGCACCTAAACTATAAAATTAAATTTAACGAATACCGCACTTTGCGGGCATATCAATTATTTTTCGTCTCAAAAAGTGTAGTAAGCTGTCAAACCTTGGGCAGTGGTTTCCTGGATAGAATTCCAAGGCAGTGAGCAGCAGAGGGCACTTTACTCTGAGATCTGACCGCTCGTTCAAAGGTCCAGGGTTTAGTGAGTTTCATTGTGATGGAATACAAATAGCTTGGCTCATCACAAGCTGGGAAATTATCCTCTAATATGGATGGAAACTACGAGAGAAAGAAATGTGACTTTGTTACTCTTTAAGCCCCAATATCACCATGCACATTCACCTCGGCATTCTCCACATATTCTTATGGTACTAGTTAGGAGAATTTGTTTTTTAACATCCAGCCGTTCTATCGTTAGCCCATCCATTCATTCAGACAACTTGGTATCAAGATACCAATAGTGCAATCTATCTTTAGTGATCATTTCGTTTATTCTCATGACCTGTATGTTTGATCAAGTGGTGATATTGTTAGGAGAAATTAGATGCTTGTCACTATTGGGTTTTAAGGGGTTAAAGAGACTATTTGAAGAATCCATCACACCAACCTCTCATAACTAACCACTCACCTATAATCTCAGCTGCTTTGAAACAAATAAATAGATAAACAAACAACAAATAAGTCGCCCTACACGTATTACCTTGTTTAACGAGGGTACCAAGCCGCGTTAGTGACACATTTTGAAATATGAGATTCCCAGGACCCTTCTCTTGAAAAATTAAGGGGTTCTGCACAAATTTCCACTGTCCAGCTAGAAGGCTTCATTGTGCCGTAAATTGACCTTTCATTGGTCTTGTCTGTGCATGTTCAGTAAAGACAAGAAATTCAGGTTCAGCAGAGAACTGTAACAGATGATAAGGTTGTCCTGACGTCATCTCCTTGGTGCCTGAAATTGTGTAGGGATTTCATGGGTGTTGCTTACCTAATCTACAAGTGACTGAAAAAGAAATCCCCTCTACCCCATTTTATATCTTTTGGTTTTTTCTAATGTCATAGTTTGTAGGGAAAATAATTCCTCGCATCCTGGGGAGGCAACAGGTCCAGGCTCTCTCAGTGTGTCAACCCTGTGCTCTCTCAGTGTGCCACTCCTGTACTCCTGTACACTCTCAGTGTGCCAACCCTGTGCTCTCTCAGTGTGCCACTCCTGTACTCCTGTACACTCTCAGTGTGCCAACCCTGTGCTCTCACTGTGCTAACCCTGTGCTCTCTCACTGTGCCAACCCTGTGCTCTCTCACTGTGCCAACCCTGTGCTCTCTCACTGTGCCAACCCTGTGCTCTCTCACTGTGCCAACCCTGTGCTCTCTCTGTGCCACTCCTGTGTTCTCTAAATGTGCCATTCCTGTACCCTCTCAGTGTGCCACATCTGCACTCCTGTACACTCTCAGTGTGCCAACCTTGTGCTCTCTCAGTGTGCCACTCCTGTACTCCTGTACACTCTCAGTGTGCCAACCCTGTGCTCTCTCACTGTGCTAACCTGTGCTCCTCACTGTGCCAACCCTGTGCTCTCTCTCACTGTGCCAACCCTGTGCTCTCTCTGTGCCACTCCTGTGCTCTCTAAATGTGCCACTCCTGTACCCTCTCAGTGTGCCACATCTGTACTCCTGTACACTCTCAGTGTGCCCACACTGTGCTCGTTCACTGTGCCATTCCTGTGCTCTCTCACTGTACCATCCCAGTCTTTCTCAATTCCCTACATTTTATAACTTCCAGTTATTTAGCTGCCACCTCTGATAAGCAAGATGGACAACTGTTTTTCACGGAAATACCACTAAACTTTTGGTACAGTACAGGGGAACAGGGGCCTGCCAGACCTTTAACCTATAACTGCCAAAACCTGTGTGGATACACAGGAACTTCAAGGCTACACGCCTAAGTATTTCCACTTACCTTTTTCTTGTATGCTCTGTTTCTCTTCAGTGAACCAGCCATTCCCGTACCACTATCAGCCACCTCACAGTTACACTCTTCACTCTCTGCTGTCAGACTTAACATTTGAAACCTACAACAAACAACACATTTGACAATCTAAATCATAATTATCTATGAAGACTGAATGGGGCAACAGATACTGATTAAAATACATAAGATTCAGATATTGATTAAAATTCTACACCTAGTGACAGTGCGTGCATTAGATTACTACTTTTCACATCAATCTCGCTGGTGGTAAGGGCAACCCCCATGTTGATGTAAAAATTACATGGGTGCTCATTGTAATTTTTGAAAGAAAACCATTAAAGGTACCAGGACCCTGTTTTTGGGGTGTGACTTCAAGCCATTTACGCCTAAGAGGTATCAATTCAGACTAATTGTTTCCTGCCATATTTTTGCCAGCTCATTTGCCCTAATTGCCCTTTTGGTACCAAGATAACAGTGGTCAATTTTTAGATTTCCATGTCCCAAGTGGTACTAAACCACAAATTTTAACTACTAAAAGGAACAATGACGAGCACACCTGTCTCTTCTATGAGGGAGTCCCCCTCCCCGCCCACTCCCCACCCCGAGCAGGTACTTTTTTTTACTCTTTTTAAGGACGATGCCTCCTAATAGAGATGTATTTTTCCAAAGATTATGACTATGGGGAAAAGGAAGATCTTAGCAAGGGCTATTGGAATTCAAATTAATTAAGCAACCATAATTCTAAAAAAGCGTTAAAATACAAGGAATGTATGGCAATTTCTTTCCAAAATTAAGCTCAATTATCTCTGAAAAATGCATGGTTGCCCCCAATTTTCTTTTGGGATCCTGATAGCCCTTGCTAAGATCTGCTTTTTCCACATAGTCATAAACCACGCAAAAATATTGTTGTATTAGGAAGCAATTTCCTTAAGAAACCCAAATATCCTGAGATGTGCAATACGTATTCGCAGTAACAAAAGGAGGCACTGTCCTTAAGTGTTTTGTCTTGCAAGTCAGCATACCTGAACCTAGGCTGGAGATCATCGCTCAGTTCTCCTGCCTTGTGTAGCTGACAGCATGTCTCTAAGGCAACACACATCTCAGACTTTACTCTAGCTTTCCTTGCTGTCTCTTTGGTAACTTCAGATCTCTTCAGGGTTGCACTGCCCTTAATGATAAAAAAATAGAATATAAAATAAGGTGATGTCATTAGCTTATGCATAAGTATCTCACATTTCCTTTGTGAGTCAGAAAAGGGCCGGCTATTTAGTAGACATTCACTATGGTCTAGTCCAAACATGCAGAATTGGTTGGCTCAAATGAAACAGAGCACACTTTTTCCTCGGAAACTAAAAAAACTGACTTTTTGGTTGGTTATCGCTGTCAGTATTTCCTTGTTAAAAGTTGTCTTTGTAGCAATTTTGTAGCAAGTGCTCTCCTGCCTTTTGTCTTTGTTCTGATTGCTGAGATTCACCCTGACAGGGCTTCAACTATTGTGCTACAAAATTTTTATTACCTACCATAACTGGCCAGTAAACAGGAGAGTTTCGAGGCAGGTACAGTGTAGATACAAATTCAACTTCATTGTCAGTCCACACCTCTTGTGTTCTACAAACAGGAATAGCTGCACCAACTCCACTGCTAGGAAACTTGGAACAATAACTAGTAAAAACAAAATGGTAAACTATCATTATGGGTTAACATGGCTGTACAAGTGAGAGCTAATGACTCATCAACCTTATTTGCAACAGAACCCCTGCTTGATGTCTAAAGGACTTGTCTTTTCTTATCCACAGACCTAAAACTTTTAACTGCTAGAATCAAAGTTCAACTTAAATCATCAAATGAATGTGTTTCAATCTTTCCTGTGGTACTGTTTATAATGCTGTACAAGGTGGTTCTAATCCTGGTTGAAATCCTGAAGTGTGACCATTCAAATGAAAGCTACTGAGCAGTGCTTTCATTTGGTGCTGTTGTGACGCTGTACAACCTTCACACAAAATCTTAAAGTAAGTCAAAATCTTCAAATGGATGCTGTTAAAAGGTACTCGTTTCTGGTGCTGTCTACATGTACCATGCTAAACACGTAGGTTCAAACATTTGAGCCTGTAGATGTAACCCAAAAACGGAACTTTTCAAATGATATCCATTAACAGAGTAGTACATAAAGGTTTCAGTGTAATAGCATGATACCTGTTGACAAGTGATATGCTCGACAGAAGATCCACTTTAGGTCCTTCCACTCCATAAGGTTCATAAGCCTCTAGTTGCTCTTTGTGGAATAGCTTTGTTACTTCATGGCAGGGTGGTCTGCTGTTAGGGTACCTGTCCACTAACACATCCTCTATCCCTTGATAAACCTGGGTAACAAAAAACAGTAATATTCGAAAGCCAGAAAGATTTATTCAAAAGCGATAGCACTTGATAGACTTAAACACATGACAAACAAAGCAAATAATAAACAAACTGACTGCCAGTACCTTGTACCTCTTGTCAGCCATGGTCTTTCCCTGATCTCTTACAAGAATCACAAGCTTGGCCCCAGCAGACTTCAGTTTCTTTTTTAGACTTGAATAATGCCAATAACCTGTTGGCATACCTAGCCGTATCAAAAGACTGCATCTCCGTACATACAACTCCTTTTCAACTGCAAATGTTGCAACAAGGACATTTATTGATCCATCTTGTACACATGCCATAACATTATCCTCTGTTTCATCAGACAGAGCTTGTTCAAGCATTCCTTGTTTTGCTTTGTTGCTATGGACACATGCACTTTTAAGGAAACTGTACTTGGGTAACGTATTTGACAGCTTGTTAATAAGGGAATTCAACGCCTTTGCAATCATTGTGCTTGGGACGAGTACAACACACAAAGGATCGTCACACTGGATGTTTGTACCATAGGTTGATCGTAAATTCGATGACTGAGATGTCACTGTACAGTCTGGTGGACTTTGAGTAGATGTTGCCATGGCATCAGTTTGGAATTCAGGGATCTCTTGTGAACTTGGAGATGTTGGTTGAGTATTGGCATTGTAATGACGCTGAGCAGTGCTTGAGGAGATTGCGACAACTTCTCCATGAGAATCTGTGCCATCATTGTAACTTAACTCCTCTTTATACTCAGTCTTCAAATGTGCTGACATGTGCCACAACAATTTTGTTGTCAGAACAGTAAAATTACCTTCACAACCACTTAACACATCACTTTGTTCTGACAAGTTAACAAAGAAATTCAATTGCGTTCTACAAAACTGTAGAATGAGAAGGTCATGGTTTTCAGTACACTTCTTTTCGAGCTTTCCAATCTCTTTTAAAGCTATCCTTGCTATGTAAGTAGTTTGTTGAGGTCCTAACAATGCGAGGATCTTACGGCACTCAGTGAAGATATGTGTAACAAACATGACACATTCTTGAGATGCTTCACGCACTGTAATGTCTTTCAGGAATAAAAGTGCATTTTGAAGAATTTCCTTGAGTTTAGAAGTGAGTTGATCATGTCCAGGAACACAAGAGTAGTAAATTATTTCTTCTTCAGCTTGTTCTCCATATCTGTTCAAAGCCAGCAAGTCATTAGAAATGAGTGCTTTACAGTGAAATACTTTCTCAACTGTGATGAGAAACCTTTCCAGATCTTGAGAGCATCCTAGATGATGCTGAATCTCTGAGGAAAGACCAACTATTCTTGGCCTTAAACCATGATTCCTCCCATCGACATGCTTTAATATGATTGCAAATGGATGGTCCACATCATTAGCAAGATGACACTTGTCAAAAATGATCAAACTAAAGGATATCAACTCCAAAATTCCAGCTTCCAAAAGCTGAAGAAAAACTTTTCCTTCAGTAACCATGATATCACAACTGGGAAGCAAGCATTGCTGCTCTCTTGTGACATCTTTCTCGTGAAAATATGTTTTCACAGAAAACATACCCTGATTGGAAGTCGCACTTAGGAATGGTTTCACAATCTCAGCTAAAAAAAAAGAATAATAATTATTCTTTTCTATCTTTGCAAGCAAAACTTTATTTATAAGGTTAGGTGCAAAATACATCTTATGTTATTAATATGCTGGTATATTCCCTCAGAGGGGATGGGAAGTTTGTCTTTGCTTAATACAGGGATTAAGCCTTAGTGTCATAATCCAAGGTACCGTATTTACCCGCGTACAGGCCGCAGTTTTTTCAAGGAAAAAACGTTCGAAATTTGGGGTGCGGCTTATATGCGGGTACAAGAGTAATATGTTTGTCATTGGATGAAGTCCAAAGAAGTTTGCACGTCAAGCCGCGAAGCCCTTTACATGCCATTCACGTGAAACCGCATTTGTTTATTTGGCGAACTACACGAAAAATGCATAGAAAATGTCATAAAAAGAAAAAGTCATAAATGAAACTGATATAAAATATCACAGTTTCGAAGTTTAATACACATTGTCAGGTCTTTAGCGATAAATAAGAGGTGATTTATTTTTACCCTACGCACGTTAATTTGCATGCGTCTAAAGCAAAATTTGAAACCTTTATATAAATACACCATGCGTAAGCAACGATGCTTTTGATAGAACTCTCACTCTTGACAGACATTTTGCCTTCCTATGTCACATGTAAACGTGTAAATTCTTAAACAACCGGAAATTTAGCATCGCTCGTACAAAGCTTGTCACTATGCTGAGCCCGTGAAATGCCTGTTTTACGCAACAACGGGGAAAAGCTTGAGGTTTTTTCGAGCGACTTTATGTAATAGAGCGTTTTGTCAAATAGCCGTTTTGAGAATTATTGCAACAATTTTCGTAACATTAAAAACTTAAAGTGGATAATTTACCCTATGAGGAAAGGAGCAGCGAATTCTAAATGGATGTGTATCATTTGTCATTATTTGATCGCACAAAACGGCGACGCTTGCACCTCATTTTTTGACACACTTGTTGGATCTGTAAACAATAACGCTCGCGATCAAGTTCGGTCTGTTTGTTCGATTCATTTCTCGCTAGATCACTCAAGCGACAAGCTCATTAGTTTCTCGACTGGAAACTCGATTCTTCTTCTTGTATAGGTAAGAAATTATTTTTCCCCAAGATTAGGCCACTAGTTTGGGGTGCGGCCTATACGCGGGTAAATACGGTATCTGATTTCCTCTTTCCTGTTTACTGGGAAAAAATGAAATATGCAGACTTTGTCACTTGTTCAGTTTGTCATTGATAATATCACCAGTTGGGCTTTCAACATTACAAATAATCCTTGTGACATATCCTCACTTACGCATTCCCAAATTACCTCTGCTGCAAATTTCATTGACTTGTTTATCAAATGAATCGTTAGAGAATGTAATATTGTGTTTCACTGGTCAGTAGCAGGACTGCATTGACAACTGCATTAATGAGGTAAGATAATATTTACAACTATTAAATTGTAGTTTGTTTTTGCACTGAACTGTGGGAGGCTTTTACGCCTTTTTTATGCTTTTATGATATCCACCAAAAAATTTTCTTTTGTCCAAATTTAAACTAGATTTTCTGAGGAACCATTATGGCAATGTGAAAAGTCTCATACATTTTGTTAGCAAATTATCGCCTGAGTGAAATTGTTCAGATTGTAAATTGGCAAATTAAAGCAAACACTGTTAGTTTTGCATTTAAATGGTTAACAATAGCGACACTTTTAGATCCTACATTTTATTAGCTTTAAAGTGAAACATTGCTTTCCCTACATGTATATATGCTGTGAAAGTCACTTCGATCTTTCTTAGATAAGTCAGGAAAGACTTTGAAGTGATTCTTATCCTTACCTCCACTGTGGATGGTTTTAAGGGTTGAACCTTTCCACCCACTCCTCTGGAAATATATTTCCACTTAAGTTTCATACTTTCCTTTAAAATTGTTGGCTTTTGAGACCCCCACCCCCTCGCAATTTCCAATGATCACCCATGGGGTGGGTATGGATATTTTCTGGAATCACACAAAGGATTTTGAGAGTAACCTCAGCTAGGTTTCTTAGTTATGCTATGTGCTAATAGCTGAATAAGAAACCTCTCTGCAAAACCATCCGATTTCCTGTTGTGCATGCACAAGATTCATCATAAACTTTGTCCCTTCCTGTTTTGCATATTTTACACTTGCGCTCATATATTAAAACCAGATCTTGTCATTTCCATCAATCAAAATGTTTCTTGCACCAGGTTTAACTACAGACAAGTCTTGGAAAAACGAAACTTTTGCAATTCCTATCTTGTCTTTCTGCTGATTTTGCGAGCTGAGATGTTTTTAGAAATCTGTTCCACATCACAGCACGACAACACTGACAGCAAGTGTAAGCTTTAAACTGGTTTACAGGTACCATATTTGTAATTTATTCATCCAAGATCCTGGACAGTGGCAGAACAACTGCCGAATTCATATTAGTGGACGGAAAACCGTCAGACCAAGCCTACCGTTTCCGTCGTCTACCAAAAGAACCATTTTTCCTGCTTTCTTGTTTCGTTGCCCGACCTCTTGAAACAACCGAAATGCTATGAACAGTTTAGATTCGTCCTTCACGACACAAACAACACTGGAGCCTTCACGCTCCAGAACAGTTTCAACCAACTCGACTGCATACTAGCTGAGATGTTTTTAGAAATCTGTTCCACATCACAGCACAACACTGACAGCAAGACTTAGTGTAAGCTTTAAACTGGTTTACAGGTACCATATTTGTAATTTATTCATCCAAGATCCTGGACGGTGGCAGAACAACTGCCGAATTCATATTAGTGGACGGAAAACCGTCTTGGACGGGAAACTTGTCTTCAGACCAGGGAAAGAGAAAAAACAAACCTCATCACTTTTGCATCTAATATGAATTTGAGACAGTTTTCTGTCTATGATGAGTTTTCCGTCCTATTTTACCATCGGTTTAGCCGGAAAAATAGACGGAATTCTGTCTTCTAATATGAATTCGGCTGATAAGACGGATGGCTTTGCACACAGGTTTTCTTACTCGCCTGCCAGAACGTAGGGCAACCAAGAATTAGAAACCTCTGCTCACATGAAAGAAATCATAAGGTTCACTGTAAATTCTCAGATGTCAGTTTTTTCACACGAACTTCATACTCTCATTTTTTCCCGACTCCAACAACTTCCCCCGACCCTCTCACCCTTCCCACCCATCTTTTTCACAAACATTTTGCCAAAAAAATGAACAATAATAATAAAACAAACGAACTGGTCAACTTTCTGTGATAATGGTCGATAATCGAAGCTTATATAATTATACTTCAGAAACAACAAACCAAGCCTACCGTTTCCGTCGTCTACCAAAAGAACCATTTTTCCTGCTTTCTTGTTTCGTTGCCCGACCTCTTGAAACAACCGAAATGCTATGAACAGTTTAGATTCGTCCTTCGCGACACAAACAACACTGGAGCCTTCACGCTCCAGAACAGTTTCAACCAAGTCGACTGCATGGTGTGGCCGCTGAAACGACATTTCCTTAGTGCGTTTACTTTGCTCCATGATCAAATGATGCACCAACTGTTTTGTGGGTGAAAGACGAAGATCAGGTCATTAAACGTAACAGCCGTTTGAACGACCGTTTGGATATTACAGACGTGAATGAGGCCGCCATCTTGATTTTCGTGCCCAAGCCTAACGCAGTTTTATGGGTCAAATTTTTCCCGCGCAAACATACGCAAACATATCATTCTCGCCCGTCATTCTCGCCCTTCTCGTCTCTCGATCCTTGGCGCAGGGCATACTGTATTTCGTGGACTGGACTGGAGTGGACTGGACTGGACTAGTAAAACACGGACCTGTAAAACGCGGACTAGTAAAACGCCGACTTGTAATACGAGGACGTGTAAAACGTGGACTTGTAAAACGTGGACTTGTAAAACGCTTATGCTATGTATTAATTTGATCAAGAAGTGAGCGCTTTTATTAAAGTGTTGACTGAGCAGTCGCTTGCGAGAACTTAGAAACAAAGAAAAAGACCAATCGGTAATTCACAAAAGTGGTCACGGTCGCTTGGGGGGGGGGGGGGGAGGAGGTCGCTTACGACAATCTCTCATTCCAAGAACTTCTCAAGTGACCTTATAATCAAGCTATCATAATTCCTTACAGAACAATAATACTTAGAGCCAGTAATAAAGATCTTACATGTCATGTCGTCCTTTAAAAGCACTACAAACAAATGTTGCTGAATTTAAAATCAATGAAAATTAATTTTGTTGAATCGAATCTTCAAATCCCGAATTTTCACGTGGCCAACCAAACATATAATTCTAACAATATATCTGTTTTTCATCCTTGCTTTCCGTCACGCAACATGTCCATCGAGGATTTTGTACCTTTCAATACTCTTTTTGATTCCGATAAACGAACAATTTCCTTTCCAGCAACAATTTCAACCCCTTTCCTTTCCAGATTCAAAAATTGATGTACCGGCGTATATAAATATGAATAGACGGCAACGGTATGGAACTAAAATTACGTGACGGTCAATCACCTTACAACAGGAAACGGAAACGAGTCTGTTGACCTTAAACCAAAATCCCGGGGGGGACTCCCATATGAAAGTGACGGGGATGCTCGTCGGAAAATTAGAATTAACACCCTAAAAGAGACCAATCTGGGCGTGGCTCCGGCTTTATTTAACCCCTAAGGGAGCCCATGCATAAACAGACAACTAAATAAGAGCTATACAGATGTTAATTGCGCTAAAGATGTTGCAATCGAATGCTGTCCTCTATGAGTAAATTTTAACAACGGCGATTTGTGTGCTGCTCTAGACCACTAACACAGTATAATATAGATATTTCTTCACACACAACCCTAAGCGATACCTGTGTAGGTAAAAATATTGGCTTTCCGTCCTCAACACCCTAAGTGAGACCAAAATCTGCAATTTACAACCCTAAGCGAGACGACGAGCATCCCCGTCACTTTCATATGGGAGTCCCCCCCCCCCCCGAGGATTTCATCCTCAGCGTTCTAATTGTTGGCCATGCTACTGGTTGCAAGTTTCACTTCACAGCACTTAATTCGATTGCCCAAGAAAAGCAGTGGTTTTCCGGACACTCAACAGAAACATCTAAAAGTCGCCTAAGCATAACGTCCCAACGGAGAAATGTCACTTTACGGGCTTGCCTCTGGCATTTGTCCAATTCGGGAGTTTGCAAAGGCTGAACCTTGCTGCTACTGATAATAATTATACAATTTCTGCTAAATACGGACTGTTTTATGCCTAGTTTTCCTTCCCATTTTAGGGAAAAATACCTCTTGGAAGTGGCATTCCCGAGCATTCAGGTTTCAGACCCTTCTAGAGTTCTTTAGTACGTGACGTGCCGTCGCATCGACCGTTAAGCAGAATTCTAGTTCTAGTTTTCCTTGCCATTTCGGAAGTGGCATTTCCGAGCATTCAAGTTTCAGACACCCCTAGTATCTCGCACCTTCGGCGCTCGATTGCCCAGCCCCTTACTTTTGTAATGCAGCCTGTTACTTCAAAACTTACTGAAAGCACTGTTAATACCCATATCTATATTTATTATATGGAGGAGAGTGTTTTACTGGGAACTAAACCACTCGTAGATTCCATACGCCACTCCATCCGGGACCCGAGTGGCGTATTTTCCGTATGTCACGCTTTTGAGTGTCATATCGTTCAATGACGTCACGATTCCCGCCTTTTCTACTTTGTTGAATGAACTGAATGCGTCGTTGCCTCAGTGTTGTTTAGAATTATGGCGGTGGCAAGCAGGTTTGTTTTACTAAACGATGAACAAGTGAAAGAGTTTTCCGAAAGCTTCGACAAAGAAAAAAAACACAAAAAAGAAGACCTTGTACGATTTGAAGGTTTTCAAAGAATTTCTCGACACTTGCGACGAGAAGAGAATAAAAATGGGCAATTTCAGATATTTTGTCTCCATATAATAAAAAGAACATTACACGTTGGCTCGAAGATATGAATTTTATGTTCTCGTGGCAAACACAATATCTCACTCGTTCGCTGCGCTCACTCGTGAGATATTGTGTTTGCCACTCGAACATAAAATTCATATCTTCTCGCCACCGTGTAATATCCTCTATATCTAACAACATATCTAACAATCTAAAGCATTAAGCGAGCAAAATCGACAGTTCAGCTTGAATTTTGGTACTGAGAAAGCGTTCATCGCGCAATTCAAAGAATTAACTGTGACCTCTTAACTTTTAATTTGCGCATTTATCAGTTCAAAATAATGGTTTATTTACATACTTGGCGTTGCCATTGTTTGGTATCGTTTTGCTTTCCTTGATAGGCGAACTTACAAATGGTTTGACCCGTATGGCATTTATGTCATATTCGCAAACAAATACGAGTGTTTCATCAGGATCCAACCTAATAATGAAATTACGAGACGGTAGCCAAGCTACTTTTTCTCTAAAACAAGCACTTGTTTTTGAAGTATAACATAAAACCCCCATGTCATCAAACCTTGAAAAAGCGGAAGCCAATATTATTAGGGCCAAACATCCTTCACACGTAACGATTTTCTTTCTTTTAACGTAATTATGCAAGGAGGGAACGAAGCGAACCTTTCTTTAAAATTTTGCGTGCCTGGAGGGTATTATTGGCTAGATTGAGTAACGTATCTTCTTCTTTAATGGCTTTTGTTTTGCTTAGTACAAAACCTAGTCTGTCACGTTTGTAAAACCTAACGCTCTATTTTGTCTTCATTCTGATTTGCCGGCTGCTGTGTTGCCATAATTTGCTTAAGAATAAGAAGAATAGAATAGCGTCAGAATTAATAACTAGAAATAGTACATAAACAGTTTACTGGTCATTCCAATGTTTTGGAAAGACAGAGGAACCCAACGGTTTGTTCTGTTGGAATATCTGTTCAAAAGACCTTGATCCCTGATCGCCTCAGAAATTCGGATTTCATTGTAATAAAACTAAGAATTTTCTTTGGCGAAATGTCATCACAAACGTTCGTAACATGGTAAGATTAATTGGTTGTGTTTTCTCAGAGGACAAATAAGCCGTGTAGAGTGGAAAAAAATGTCAGCTAGCATGTTTGGAAAGCCAACAGCGGCTCGAAAATTCGGGATAAGAGATTCTGTCCCCTAAAACAGCTAAGATTTCTGACTTAAATTTTCAGCTTAAGCTAAATCCGAACAGATCGGCCCATCTTTGCTTATACAAATATCCCTTTTTAAACACGTCTTACAACAAAGAGGAAAGAGTATTTGAAGTATTTTGAAGTATTTTGCTTAACTTTTCTCGTTGGGTGCCCCTGAAAAGATTTGTCTTAAAAGTTTCCCAGCTGATATAATATGACAACAGACCGCAGGTACAAAACTAGCGCAGCAACAAATGAAAAATACCGCTCCATGTCATTCCTTGGCGTTCAAAAAGTCTGCGACTAAGTCACCCTCCTTCTATTTCTGTTTGTCGCTCTTCGCTAGAATTTTAGCACTTACTTGACTATATAATTCTTTCTTAGGGCCAACAGAAAATTACCAGGACATCGGAATAGCAGAACTGTGTAGGCCTAGAGTGACTAAGAAAAAAAAAAGCTTTTTCTTGAAATGGGTTTTGGAGCCATTGAATTGCAAATAATGAGATCGAAAGTTTTAGATCTTGGCCCGAGGCGAAAAAGCGAAAGATACCAATAAATGCCCGAAACACACAACACAGTAACTAAATGGACGTTTATTTATACATTGTTTTAGCATAATAGATGTCCGGCAATACTTTCTACGAAAAATCTTTTAACACAACTTCAACAGCTGAAGGTATCTCATCTGAAGTATAATTATAGGCTTAATTAATTGAGTTTTAGTGTTAAGTGCCCATTTCCTCCATACTCTTGACTGGCTCCCAATGCAACACGCATGGTCACTTTCTGGCAGGAATGGAGTATTTTTCCTACAAGAAATACATACAAACTTGAGCAGTCATCTTGACCAGTTATCTATGGATTGAAACCGCCGTACATCACGGGCGGAACAAGCTACTGAACAATGTAGTAGTTAAAAAACTTTGTCCTTGTCGATGAAAATGACCTCTGTGGTTTCAGTGAATCAGTTCTAATTTACTAACGTTCGCTACGCCGGAGCGTGGACGTGTTTACAAACTACTATTTTCATTAAATAATTTATTTGCCTCCGTTTGAATGTTTTCCGCCTTCACATACGTGTCATATCATTAGATAACAACGGAAAGTACGATTGTGAGCAACCAAACCCGCCAGAGTGAATAAAATGGCGATAGTATCCTGGGTGGAATATCAGAACTGGTAGCCGCTAAAAATTATACCACGCGTTTTACAGAACACAATTTGAAGAAATTCAGGTTTAAATTTCAGGGTTATATGCTACTGATACTACATCGCGCGAAGAGCATTCTCGCAGTTCTTGCTCGCGTGATTGCGGACGACCTAAAACAACACTTTACATGTGCAATCCGTGACTTGTAGTAAGAGTTTTTAAACAAACATTTGCTTCAAAATATCCTACCTACATCATCAACACAGAAACCCCTCATCATTTTCTTCAGGCCCTCTTCTGTTGGCGGGCTGGCAGTGTTTCCTTCTATTTCTTTTGCGATGTTTCTTTTTGCTTTTCCTTCGCCTTGGAACACGAACTCCGTCCTCCTGGTCTGTTAAAGCCCCCATCCACAGATCAGGAGTACCCAACGAAACCGCTCCGCAAGAAAACCGCTCCATGGTCTTTAATCAATCTGGCTGGGAAATCCGGAAACCTGGAGTTGAACTGGCTGGCAAAATTCGTAATGAAATAAATCCTTTGCTGGGAGTTTAATTTTCAAAAACCTTGCTGGGGATTTTTTTTTTTTTCAGTGTGCTGGCTGGGTGAAAGAGCCCCGGGATCGAAGAGCTTTAAGGCACGCGCGAGATGTTTGTTTTGTTGTCAGTTCAGGAAGTTCATTAAGTCAATTTTGCTCCCTCTTTGAGCTTGTCACGCAATCTAGTTTTCAGCTGTTATCAGTGTTCTGTAAATTTGAGTATTAACAGACACATCCGTTTGTCGTTACGCGGTTTTCAACATCACCGCAGCTCAGTGCGCGCAGTGCAAGTTTGGCGTGGTGTTCTGACTGTTAAAGTGTGAGAGGTATGTCCATCTATTTACCTTGTTTTGCTTTCTTATTTCTCCACATTTCTTGATTTCGAACATTTTTAATAAGCCGTGCTGATTTGTAATTTTTCTATCATTTTCGTTCCAGGTATTTGCTTTGTCTTGGAGAAGAGAGACGCGAGAGAGTGCCGAGCCGCTTTCGGCAACATTTGGAGTTGTTTTGGTGACAAGTAATTTTACTTATTCTTCAGATTCTTCCTTGCTTTTTTCTTCTTCCAATAGCTTCATTCATCAGACCTCATTAATTTAGTCCTTTTTTCTATTTATTTTGTTTGGCAGGATGAAATCGTGTTTTTGTCGTTTATAATTCTGGTTGATCGAGCTGTGGACGCAGAGGTAAGCCTGACTTTCCAGATCTCTGATATTTACCCCAGAATATAGTTTATTTCGCGATAGTAGGTCAACCATATTCCAAGACCGATTTTAAGTACCACTAAAAAAATGTAATCTATCTCAATTTTTACATATTTGAATTTGAATAAGTTACCTCAAAGAAATAGTGTCCAGGAATTCTAGCATTTTCAAGTTTTCTGTGATTTAAAAATTGGTGTTTATTTCGATCCAACAAATCTGGTAGTTTAAATGACCAACTGTGGATCATCCACCCCGTGTTTACGCAGCTTCTACTTGGTGATTTAATGTCCAGTGATTGTTTCACGTAGACTACAGAATTTCCGTTCATAGCTCGCAGAATCAAATTGATGAAATCAACGGATTTGTTGAGTTTTTTTCAAATTATGGTTTATTCAAATCAAACGCAAATGCCTACTGATTGATGCGCGCTTAGTTCTTGTTTACTGGCGTCTTGTTTGCAGCTAGGGCTTAACGAAACCAAGAACAAATGTTCGCAATCCAAAATGCTTCCATTTTCAAATAAAGGTAATTCATATGGTTTGGTCTGTACGAACTTATCTTCATACACACAGAGTTTATGTGTGGTTGAATTAAGATATTTCTGTTGTACGATTCGTGGTTTTTTCACTTTGAAAGTGAAAATGTGCATAAGATAAATTGTCAATTGGCAACAGATGCCGAACGTTTTGAATATCAACCACTCATTGATATTCAATTTGATGGACAAAACCTGGGCCTGGGCCCATGGGCCAGCCCATGGGCTACCCTATGGGCTACCGTATGGGCTACCGTATGGGCTACCCTATGGGCTACCCTGTGGACCACCCCCAATTTTTTTTCAATAAAAATAAAAAATAGTAAACATAAGAAAAAAGAAATTAAAAATTAATTTCTTATTAATTTATCAATTATTGATCTTTAAAAAAGTTGGTGGCTGTGGTGGATTAATTTATTGATTATGTAATTACGCAGAAACATAAAACAAATTAAAACAAAACAAAAGAGAAATAACAACCAAACAATGCAATGAATCCCAACTACGTGTTTATTCGAGGCCAATTTTTCTCTGTGGAATACGCCAAACACCACAGGAGCACATGCTGCGAATTAGTGAAAGGTGTGTTTTTAGGGAAAAAAAATCAAATATAATACTGTATACCTGCCAACTTTTCGGAAGTCAAATGCGGGAGATTTTCATATGGATATTAGCCGAATTTTCTAAAAAACTGTGACGACCTTAGCCTGTGTAGCTGGCGGTATTGTCTGCGAAGGTAGAGTTTTGGTGGCGGAGCCGCCGTGAGCGGCATCCCGGCTCCGCCGCTCAAATTTCGTGCAAACAATCCCGCCAGCTACGCAGGCAATGACGACCTCCGAACGCTACAGCACCAATGTTCAGACATTTGTTGCCGAAGATTCCCGAAGAGGTTCCGATAATTTCTGAAGATTACTAAATGTCGCAGTACGAAGCTCGAAATTGGCGTGATCTTGTAAGGTTCTTATCAGGGCGGAAAAAGATTGGGCGATGAAACGAGCGTGTCCGAGCAAAAAGGTGTGATGCAGTGGACTGGGATCGAATTGGTTGCTAGACCGAAATTCAAAATTCAAAGATCCAAATTCAAAATCCTAATAATCTATTAATAGTTTCCGAAAAACGTTAACTTTGGGTTATCTTTTCTTTGCCTTTTCCGCCTTAATCGATGCCAAAAAACTGTCTTAAAACGAGCAGAGCAAAGTAAAAAGATCGTGGAAAATAGCGTTTGGATGACGCGTGGCATGACGCGTATTTATAATTCGTGCAGCTCGTGCAAGGTTAATCAGGACACGTCCCTAGTTAATTAATTAAATCAAATCAACCTTAACACCGCGCTTCTTCTTCTTTTTTCCCCAAAACCTCTCCTATGCTTGTCGGTCTGTTTCTTTAGGCACTACAAATAGAATTGCTCCTCAGTTTAGACGGTTTTCTTTGCTTTGTTTTTGTGAGATAAAGGGAGGAGAAATCTGCAAATTTAATTTCACTTTTAATTTGTTTACATACAGTTTGTGGCGTTGCGACGAATCATCGCGATGGCGCGTTGCAAGGAGGCAAAGTTTAAAGTTGCAAAACGCCACTATCTCCAAATATCTCCAGCTAATTTTTTATTATGTCATGTAAAATTTATCGGCCTTTAATATATGTAAGATTTAGGGTGGAGTAATTTGGAGCTTTTTTAAAAGAGACGAGGAAAGACAACCATGTCATGTTTTTCGGCAAGAGCAAGCATTCGACACTCTCAAATTGAGGGCATTTTTTGGGAACTTACTGTGAAAAAGATTGACTAATGTCCACGCAGACATAAGCATTTTAAGCTGTGAGCCAGGACTGTGGAAAAATGTTTTAATCATAGTGCACGGCTGGCTGAAAAATAAAGAAAGAAAATGAGATTTCCGGTTTGTTGAAAGGTAAATTTTGCCGGCCACCAAACGCACCGGAAGCGCGGAAAGAGCGCTCGTGCCAGTCCTTCTCCGCATCACACCTCGCTTGAAGAGCGGACTGCTCGTTTCATCGCCCAACCTTTTCCCGCCCTGGTTCTTATTGAGGACACACACGCAACACTTAGCACCGTTCACAGCTGGACTATTTTGTTTGGAAAGTGAACTCCATTTTTCACGCAATTGTGAGTCAGGAGTGAGAAATTGTTCTTTACGCATGTGATCGCTTGTACGTGGTCAGTGGACATACCACGTTGTGGTTTTTGTTGATATTACCCTGGGGTACAGAATAACTTTGACAAAACTTAATACTGACACGGCATTTCTCTGTATGGTTTTTGGCCTCTTTGTCCTGAGACAGGGTATCTGATTTTAGGGAAGGCTGCCCCATCAAAACGGGGTCTGAATCTGCCTCAAACAGGGTCTTAAATAAAGGGTTTTCCCTACACCAAGCTCACAAACAATTGTTTTGGGGGGAGTGCCCCCTTGCGGTTTCACAGCACGTTTACTTCCTGGGATCCCACCAGATGAGTTCATGCTGTCTTTGTTTTGCATGTTAGCCGTAAACAGCACTCGTGTTTGTCACATATCCAGTGTAAAAAGTCGATTTACCCCTTTGTAGACATAAATAGATGGTCAAAAATGACTAAGTGACTTATGGCGTTCTTACATAGTTGTCTTGAGATCTGTAGTGTTCTGCCTTATGTCCACGGGGAGCAAAACAATCTTGACACCAAATGAATATGTTATCCGGACTGCTTGAAACATAATAGCACGCACTGGGTTTGCATCGGACAAACTTGGAAAAGCTCTCCAATAATTTTCTGAATGGATTCACCTCGCTTGTCTGAGGACGTTTCGTAAGTCAGTGTTGTTAGGGGATACTCTTCACCGAGTCAACACTGGTCAGAGTATAAAATTAGTTTGGAATTTTGGAACTTTAGTCGGCTTATGTAATGACTCTTGAAGAGGCGTACATGCGTGTGTGTGTGTGTGTGTGTGTGTGTGTGTGTGTGTGTGTGTGTGTGTGTGTGTGTGTGTGTGTGTGTGTGTGTGTGTGTGTGTGTGTGTGTGTTGCATCAGGAGTGGTAAGGAGGGGATGTAATTCGCAGTTATCACATCACACTTCACGAGTTAAATTCGGCAATGAGGCTTTCCGGTAATGTCTCATCCACAATGTCTAGATCAATTTGCAACAAAGTTGTGCCAATGTTTCGATAGTGAGCTTTGTGCTTCGCAGCACAGTCAAAGCTCTCCTTGGTCCTCCTTGCGACCACTCTTGTAAGCGACCAGCTCTAGTTCAACTGACGATGCAGGCCGACGACAGCCCGGCAAAACCATGCAAGAGGAACCTTACCGCTGATGGGGGAGTTGCATAAAACAAAACTTCCGGTGTACCTTCTAACACCAGACAGTCAGTATAGTTAAAGTCACTATGTTAATGACTGTCGTTAGCAGTTGTGCCGCTCGTTGTCGCGGCTTTCGCCGCTCGTGGAGGCTCTGCAACCAAAACCTTACCTTCGCAGACAATACCACCAGCTATGCAGGCTAAGGTCGTCACAATTTTTTTAGAAAATTCGGCTAATATCCATATGAAAATCTCACGCATTTGACTTCCGAAAAGTTGGCAGGTATACAGTATTATATTTGATTTTTTTTCTAAAAACACACCTTTCACTAATTCGCAGCATGTGTTCCTGTGCTGTTTGGCATATTCCACAGAGAAAAATTGGCCTCGAATAAACACGTAGTTCGGATTCATTGCATTGTTTGGTTGTGATTTCTCTTTTGCTTTGTTTTAATTTGTTTTATGTTTCTGCTTGACTACATAATTAATAAATTAATCCACCATAGCCACCAACTTTACTAAAGCATCAATAATTGATAAATTAATAAGAAATTAATTTTTAATTTATTTCTTCTTATGTTTATCATGTTTTATTTTTACCAAAAAAAAAAAAATTTTGGGGGTGGCCCACAGGGTAGCCCATAGGGTAGCCCATGGGCTGGCCCATGGGCCCAGGCCCAGGTTTTGTCCACACCCCTCAAAACGAGCTACTGAGCGAGTTACTGGCATGGAGTAGCATTATTGATGCACTCCTCAAATAGGCGAGTATGTGGAAACTGGTCTGGTATTTATTCGAGGAACAGAAAAACGTATGTTTATGTTTTTAAAATCTACTCGCTTTGTTGAAAGGGTAGCTTCAGTAGCTTCTTTACAAAGGCCTGCTGTGTATGAGGGCACGTAGTCAATTTGAACCAAATAGTTAATACGTGTTTTCTCATGACCAGCTAGATTAAACTTTTGATGGCCAAGTTTCTGTAAACGCGCTGCGTATTCGCCTTCCATACACTTGTTTTGCTGAACGTGCTTTATTTTCTATAACATTCATCAGTTGGAATTTTATCCTCTCTGGTGTGAATTTGACTGGAAATTATAGAGTCCTCGCGCGCGAGGCGTTGTGTTCACTGGCATTCATGCTGTTCATGGATGCCCTTTTTCTTTCAATTTCCGGTTTTCACCGCCACACCATAAAATAATACAATCGAAACCAGTTGATGGAGGGAGCCAAGAATTTGAAAAGATTAACAAATAAACAACTCCGCCGAGCCTCAGATCTGTAAGGTATTCCGTTGTAGATTTTTTTGCCAAAATGTTCGACTGAAATTTAGTGAACTCAGCATGGAAACGCCACGTTGGTGTCCTTCGGAGGGGCACATGACGGCCCGGGCATGGCGGCCGGAAATCGCTTAAAACATCTTGAATTCACTTCTGTTCTTCCAGTGAATTAATATACATTTACATTAATTTCCGTTCGAACTGCTAAAAATCACATAGAAAGTCCTTTCTGTCACAAGAGAAAGCTTTGTCAGGGACGCTGGTGTCGTTGGTGTCAAGTTCAGAGTTGGTGTCATGGGGAAGGGTAAAAATCCAGAAATTTAAAATGCTGCATTTAAAAACGAAAGACGATACCGGGCTGGAAACATGTGAAAACATATATTTTAAGTCATATTCAACCTGGTGGGGATATAAAATCAGAAGACCTCGCGATTTATGATTTTAGAATTTCATGACGTCACGTGAAAACCAGCAATTGTTTTTCACACTGTTAGTCTAGGAAATGAAAACCAGATAATGTCACAAAATATTCTGTTTGGTCGATTTTTGATTCCTAAATTGTCTGAGTGAACCTGGTATATGATACGTGTCTATGGTATTCTGGTTCAAAACTTGTAATCTCGGCGCTGCTCAATTTTTCAAAACCTAGTAAAAATTAAACATCGCTGTTTTCTTCAGTGTAGCTTTATATGCAAGTACACAACCAATAACTTTTAGATGTCTGCGAGAAATCATAGAAAGCCGCCGAATCGGAACCACCATCGTTGATTTCCGTGCAATACTGGCCGGAGACAATCAGTGCAGGGAATATAGTCTTGCTTTTTATTTTCAGCAATGGGCAAATGTTGGTTATTTTTCTCGTTATCGCTTAGTCTCTTTGTGGACTGTCCCTCTTTTATCTTCGCCGGAACTCATGAAATACTCGCGAGGTGCGGTGTTCGTTCATGAATGCCCTTTTTGTTTTCATTGTTGGAAATGTGTCAAAGGAAACAGCAACCAGATATTCGATCAGAAATTGTCTGCACTCTAGCAAGAAAAGAAAGAGTCTCAGTTTTCTGTTGGTTAATAAAAGATGAACTGATTCTAGCGGTTTATTTATGGCCCTTTTAATAGCTTGAGTACCACCGTTCGCTCTTCTCTCCCTTTCACTTTTCCGAAGTGAGCGGGTGGCTTTGGGTGGGATCAGCGGGATGTTATTCAAAAGGGAGTTTCACACGTGCATCTTAAGAAATGTCAATCAAATGTCATCTTTTCGCTGAATTCAATACCTAAGTAATGTTTAGAGGTGCTACAATATGATTTAGATGTTTGCGCTGTTTGCGAAAATTTGGCGAAATTGAAACCTCGTCGTTGATTTCCGCACAATGCTGGCCGGAAGGCCGGACTGAGCCGCTCAATACAAAAAATCAAAACACCACAGGAGATTCCTTTCTTGCATAACAGAAAGCCCTTTGTCACGGACGCTATGTTGGTGTCACGTAGGGTGAAAATTTTCAAAACGAAGGACGCTACCCGACTGGAAACTGGTAAAAGAAATAATTTTAAGACATCTTCAACTAAGTGGAGATATAAAATCAGAAGGCCTCGCGATTTATGATTTTAAAATTTGATGACGTCACATAAAAACCAGCAGAAAACTTGTCTGTTGCTTAATATTTGTTTGCCCCACTCGCTGATTTTCGTTTGGTTCAAGATTTTACTTTCTTGTTGACACCGTTGTTGAGACAGCTTTGCGGGCTGCGTACAATGTAAGAGTGTATTAAATCGACACTACAATTATTCAGTAAGTCCGAACCTAATATCTGTGATGGGTGGTAATAAGCTTATTTGTACAGCAGAATGCAGAGAATGCACAGTTCAGAACAGTTAAGAAAGTTTCCTCATATGTGCTGCAGGTGTTATTAATTTTACCTTCGCTAAAATGGGTGTGACTGGAAATTATAGAAAACTGCACTTGCCAGGCGTTGTGTAAATAAATGCCCGTTTCAGCTTTTTTTACGCAACTGGAAATGTGTCAAAAGAAAAAATAAACCAGATCATGTCACCCAAATTTTCTGTTGGGCTGATTTCATCATGATTTGAGGGAACGCGGTACCTCCGTTCTCGGCGCACAGTGCTCAAAGTCTCTAAGCTGAAAAAAAAATGGATTTTGTCTTTCTTAAAAAAGTGTTGATCCGTTGATCCGAATCTTCAGTAATAATAGTAGGCGGCTGCGTACAGGCAACGCCTACTTTGACTGATATTTAGTCACACAACAAATCTAAATCAATTCTCAACTTTACGCTCAATTGAAAACCTAAGTAATGTTTAAGGTGTAGCGACATTTCCCTATGTGTTTGCGAAAAGTCTGGCGAAACGAAACCATCAGAACCATCGGCTCACTACAATACCCACACGCGCGTTGCGTTCACACGCAGAAGGCGATTTTTCGCGCCCGCTCATGTGTTCTTTTCGTTCGCGCATCGACCATCCCCAGTGAACGGAAAGAGAGACTGCTGTCCGTTGTCTATCTCGTCTATTGATTGCCGTGCAATGCTGACTTACTCCAAAAACATTGTTGACGCTCCGCTCAAAGGGACAAACATTACGTGAAATGGTGTGGAATTTCTCAATTGTTGTTTGTTGTTCAACGCGCTAATTTTCGTTTGGTTAAGATTTTCACAGGCTTTTTGAGTCAGTTGTGTACAAATGTACTTTCGAAGCCGCCAATTAGTCATTTTAAAAGTAACAGTGATGATATTAATGTAACTAGATTACGGTTATGTGTAGTCGCTCTCTATACATTCTGTGCTCACACTGAACTATTTTTTTCTACGCGTTATGAATTTACCCTCGCCGATGTGAATTTGACGGGAAATTACTGGACACTCGCGAGGCGTTGTCTTTAGCTTTTGAGATTATAATCCTTTTGTCCTCGTTATTTCGCACGCTGTTGGAAATGTGTTAAAGGAAGTAGAAACCAGTCACTTTCACAGAAAATGTCGTAGATATTAAACTTTCTAAACCCAATTACTGTGGACGTACAGTTGATTTCAATCCTGTAATTGTTTTCTCTGAACATGCTCTTGTAGTGTATGTATGTGTCCCGAAATCCGATAATGTCAGCACAGCCTGAGAAACCTGCCTGAATTGTTTTGTTCATCTTTTTTTCTGCCAAACGTGTTTTGGAAAATGAAATTTGCAGGAACTATTCGTCTGTCAATTGCTGGCGACGACGAAAACTTACTCGCCAGGCTGACTCGCTTTGTGATTGACATGGCATTTTGTGGGATGAAACCATCGCGCGCCCACAATTTCCGCTATTATAATTTGTCAAACATAATCTCACATTATTCCTGGTCTTCTTGCATCTAATTGATCGAATGTGCTCGCAAACATGATTCAATTGTAGAACAGTTAATTTTTATGACTGGACAAGGTCGTGTATTTTCTTACACTTGGAGGTGGCGGCAATTGGACATTTGACACTATTGTCGGCAAAATCATTTTAATCGCGGATTAAAGACTGCGGACTTGACAGAGAAACGCAAAAGGTCAGGCCCTCTCCACAGCCTGCTAAGAGACGGACCATTAGAAATGTAATGAGGGGGGGGGGAAATTTCGAGCTGCACGAATTTTTTTCGTTAACATTTCCCTTATAGGAATACATATTTTTGGGTATTCAAGAGCCTTTTTTTCGAGGCTTCTCACTTACCATGAATTTTTTTCACTCAATTTATTCTAAATTTTCCCTTGCATGATTTTTTTTCTGTACTCCCCCCCCACCCCCTCCAAAAGAAAAAATCTTTTCTAAGGTGCCGGGCTGGCATGGTTTGCCGGGATCTCGGCACGTCTGTTAAACACAATAAAACTTAACTTCGCGATTACCTGGAAAAATCTCAGCCCGGCCAGCTGGAATCCCGATATCGCGATACCGGGTTTTACCATGTAGAATCGCGATTTCCCGGACCGGGCCAACACTTTTTCGTCATTAAATTTCGCTTCAGAGCAAAATGGAGCACCACGAAGGTCAATATTTCTCAAACCGTAAAGCCATAAAGCTACATAAAACTGAAAATAATACACCAAAATAATGGATTAGCAAAAGTAAAATCGCTCGGTTCATTCCCTTTGAGTTAACCATCTTTTCACACGACAGCCTCTAAAATCAGGCCGTGGGCTGGCTCACCTCATGTAATACTGGGCTAATTAGTCATCTCGGCAGAGCTAGCCAGCCCGGCTAACCAGGCATGCCCGCCTCATGTAATCGGCCCCTAATGTTACGTCCCTTAGCTTCCTCAAGTTGTCAGGAGCTCAACGCTTTAAAGTCTTCCTCATGAAAGATAAAAATTGTGGATCATTGAATATTTCTTATCAGTTGTCTTATCATAGAGACATGGTACTGCTTGACTAGACGCTTACGACAAAGGCTTCTGTCTTCGAGAGGAGCGTGCGAACACGCGAGTCGCTGAGCGCATGAGTTCCACACTCCTGTAACGTCTCTCCCGTCTAGGCATAGCTGTATGTCGCGAACTATTTTAAAGCAAAACCTCTTATTCTTGAACAGGTCCATGTGAGAAAACCATACAAGAAAAACAATTCCAAAGAATGTGAATAATTAATTATTTTTCTCAAATTCCAACCTTTGTACTACAGTATTATTTTTACGTAATTTGCTTATCGGTTTTAGATTTCCCTTGCAGGTAGTGGGTGCCATCAGCCGTGTCATGCCTTGTCAGACGGGTTACCAGAGAAATGGCCAACGATTTTCTTGGTTCACGAAATACTAAGGGTGAACCATTTTATTTGTGAGGGGTATTTCTGAGGGGAGAAGCGATGGATGAGTTGGCTTACGAGAATTAAGTTCCTGCCTAACTTGCGGGAAGACGGTTGTTGTGTTCACAAAAAAAAAAATTTGCACGCGCAAACCTCACTCCCCTCTGCTACCCCTCTCAAATAAAATGTTGTTTTCGCATTCTTGTATTATCGCATAACATTACGACATAATTTTTACTTATCTTTTTCTGTCCTTGCCCATCACACTATATGCAGCACAATGGAGTAGTGTATAACGTATTGTTATTTAAACCTTTTCAAAGTTAAGAGCATTGGGGTTGGTTTCGCGTTGTAAGTGTGTTTTGATGTGTTTGATTTGTACCATACACTAGGTACAGCTGTCTGTAGCATCATAACTCATCAATTGTAAGGTGCTTTACTTCCACCCTGTTTCCAGCTAACAGGTGGATAAAGTGTTTGACATGCGGTTTTATGAAAAACAATGCGATTAAGAGTTTCTTATCGGGGATTTTGCGGGTATTTACTTGTAGTATTAGCATATTGCGAGAATGATAGTGACTCTCACCTGAATTGTCACCCACAACTTCATTCTGTTAACTTTGTATGCAGTCGGTGTCTGCTGCTAAACGCACATAATAGAACAACAAAGTCGAGCAGAACTTCCGATCCTAGCGGGTCTTAATTTTTCGAACTACGTTACTCGATTGGGAAAACCTTCGTTTCAATATCTACTTTTGTTTCTTAGAACAAAATGGCATATTCTAATAAGAAACACAAACATTGCACCTTTTTTTATTCAGTTTTGTTCGTCGAGAAGAAGTAGAGATGCTTTCTTTTCGCTATTGACGAAGAAGTCGAGATTCAGGACTGCAAGATACAAACTGCCTAATTATTTTGTCCTTGTTGCCTTGGTTGCCGACGCCAACTTATGTGAGCACTCCTTGCATCCGGTGTTGCGACCATAATCCAGTGAGAAACACAATAATTGCAGTTTGTGTTATTCAGTTCTGTTCGTCGAGAAGACACTGAAAAGAAGTCGAGACGCTTTCTTTTTACTTTTGTTGAAGGAGTTGAAATTCGGGACTGCAATATACAAATTGCCTAATTATTTTGTCCTTGTTGCCTTGGTTGCCGACGCCAACTTATGTGAGCACTCCTTGCATCCGGTGTTGCGACCATAATCCAGTGAGAAACACAATAATTGCAGTTTGTGTTATTCAGCTCTGTTCGTCGAGAAGACACTGAAAAGAAGTCGAGATGCTTTCTTTTTACTTTTGTTGAAGGAGTTGAGATTCGGGAATGCAATATACAAATTGCCTAATTATTTTGTCCTTGTTGCCTTGGTTGCGACGCCAACTTATGTGAGCACTCCTTGCATCCGGTGTTGCTAGCATAATCCAGTGAGAAACACAATAATTGCAGTTTGTGTTATTCAGTTCCGTTCGTTGAGAAGACACTGAAAAGAAGTCGAGATGCTTTCTTTTTACTTTTGTTGAAGGAGTTGAAATTCGGGACTGCAATATACAAATTGCCTAATTATTTTGTCCTTGTTGCCTTGGTTGCCGACGCCAACTTATGTGAGCACTCCTTGCATCCGGTGTTGCGACCATAATCCAGTGAGAAACACAATAATTGCAGTTTGTGTTATTCAGCTCTGTTCGTCGAGAAGACACTGAAAAGAAGTCGAGATGCTTTCTTTTTACTTTTGTTGAAGGAGTTGAGATTCGGGAATGCAATATACAAATTGCCTAATTATTTTGTCCTTGTTGCCTTGGTTGCGACGCCAACTTATGTGAGCACTCCTTGCATCCGGTGTTGCGACCATAATCCAGTGAGAAACACAATAATTGCAGTTTGTGTTATTCAGTTCCGTTCGTTGAGAAGACACTGAAAAGAAGTCGAGATGCTTTCTTTTTACTTTTGTTGAAGGAGTTGAGATTCGGGACTGCAATATACAAATTGCCTAATTATTTTGTCCTTGTTGCCTTGGTTGCGACGCCAACTTATGTGAGCACTCCTTGCATCCGGTGTTGCGACCATAATCCAGTGAGAAACACAATAATTGCAGTTTGTGTTATTCAGTTCTGTTCGTCGAGAAGACACTGAAAAGAAGTCGAGATGCTTTCTTTTTACTTTTGTTGAAGGAGTTGAGATTCGGGACTGCAATATACAAATTGCCTAATTATTTTGTCCTTGTTGCCTTGGTTGCGACGCCAACTTATGTGAGCACTCCTTGCATCCGGTGTTGCGACCATAATCCAGTGAGAAACACAATAATTGCAGTTTGTGTTATTCAGTTCCGTTCGTTGAGAAGACACTGAAAAGAAGTCGAGATGCTTTCTTTTTGCTTTTGTCGAAGAAGTTGAGATTCGGGACTGCAATATACAAATTGCCTACTTATTTTGTCCTTGTTGCCGATTGTGAACTCATGTTTGCCCTGTTTGTGATATTCAATTAAGTTTGGTTTAGGGCAAGTCGAACTACATCCTCGGTCTTCCTTCATTTGTTTAGTGTTTGTCGATCCATTTTATTAAAATGGTTCACAAGACGGTGAATATTGGCCAAAATGCAATCGAGTGTTGCGATTTTCGGAAACGGGTGTCTTCACAATTGTCTATAAAATTTCGTGCTGGTTGTTGTTAAAAACGTGTTACGCTTCCTTCCATATTTGTTGAGAGCTTGTTTGCTTAGAGACAGTAACAGATAAGATACAGGTGTTACGCATTCGATGACTCTCAACTATTTTCGCACTGTTTAAATTGAACCATTTTTTTTGTTTTAGGCTTACAGATGTGATCAACGGCACTCCATGAAGACTGTTTGTCAAGTGACATACTTGACCAGCAGGTATGCAGTTAACGTTTTTTACTCATTATTGTAATCACAATATTTGAATTTGTTTTTGTTTTTTATCTATGATAGACGACGTTGTCAATAAATGATCTACGTAATATTTGATTACTTAATGAGTCCCTGCGGTTTGTACTATAAGGAAATAACACCAAAATCGTAGAGGGGGAAGCAGACTTTGATGATGCTTGTAACTATGGTTAAATACAACGACTTTATGCTATCCCCACATGAGAAGTGGAAGTAGACTTTTTCCGTGGTGAGTTCAGCGTGTTAAAGCATCGAGGTAAGTAAAATGCATAGTGATAATTAATCACATGTTAACGGGAAAATGCTGATTTAACAGAAAAAATTACTTTACTGCACTATCTTGCCATTACAATCCCCTGGCTGGCAAAAATCGTGTCACAAGAACAATTACTGGGAAAATCTCGCACAAAATCTCTTTCTGGCTGGGAAAAACGATGGCGAACACGAATTCTGGCTGGCATCTTCAAGTGTTCAATTTACTGCTTGCTGGCACTGAAGAGCGGATATTTTTTTCCCACGGAAGTTAAATATTAACCCAAAACGTGTTTGCGGACACTAAAAAAGCGTTTTAGCCAATAATACTTCAATTCTGAAAAATGTGTCGTTGTGTACTCCTGACAGATTGAGCGTGAAGCACACAACACAGAAAATGATAGCACACACGGCGATCAGTTCTTGAGTAAACATCTTTTAGCTTTCTGTTCTCTTTAGAGCAAGACTAACTGATCGCAGACCGGCCGGAGCAGCGCCTCTGAAGTCAGACTGCCTCGAGCGACCTGCAGGAGTGACTCTGCTAATATGTACTGAACTCATAGATATAAAGAACATTGACCCTGTTGACGTTGTCAGTATTTTGACCAATTAGATTTTAAAGACGGTGGTACGTGGTACGTGGTGACGTCCAAGTGCAAATATGTTGGAAAGTTCTAGATTTTGACATGAGACGGTAAAGAGAATGACAATATTGAATACAAACCGCAAAACACAACATAGTTATTCATACAGTGTCTTAGATTTGAAATAGATGTCCGTGGATGCCTTCTACGAAGAAACTTAACTTCACTATCATAGTTCAATTAGAGATTTAATGTGGGGCAATTATCTTTATAAACTTCAGTTTCTGCTCTCATTTTTGCAAAATCTTTAGTGTTACATCAGGAGTACCCAACGACACATTTTTCAGAATTGAAGTATTATTGGCTGAAACGCTTTTTTAGTGTCCGCAAACACGTTTTGGGTTAATATTTAACTCAGTTCCGTGGAAAAAAATATCCGCTCTTCAGTGCCAGCAAGCAGTAAATTGAACACTTGAAGATGCCAGCCAGAATTCGTGTTCGCCATCGTTTTTCCCAGCCAGAAAGAGATTTTGTTCGAGATTTTCCCAGCAATTGTTCTTGTGACACGATTTTTGCCAGCCAGGGGATTGTTCCCGACTCACGAGAAAAACACAAAGACCAATGGCGAGATAGTGCAGTAAAGTATTTTTTTCTGTTAAATCAGCATTTTCCCGTTAACATGTATTAATTATCACTATGCATTTTACTTACCTCGATGCTTTAACACGCTGAACTCACCACGGAAAAAGTCTACTTCCACTTCTCATGTGGGGATAGCATAAAGTCGTTGTCTTTTGTTAAACATATGTCGCTGGTTTCAATGCTGGTTTCAATGTAAGCTGCACGGAAAAACATGTCTCAGATTTCTCGCCATCGGGCGGTATTGTTTTCGTATTTTTTTAATATTTTGCTGTGCTCGCCGGATTGTTGAATTTACCGTGTCAAATTTTATTGTTTTGTCTTCTTCACTACTGAGAACTGACTTTAGTCCTGCTAATTGAATTGGTCTTCACCATCAGTTTTTTAATTCTAACTCTTCAACTCTTAGTAGTTTCTAGTTTTGACTCTTTGCTAATTCGTTTTGTATTTTTAGATTGTATTTTAGAAAGTTAGGTGTCCTCTATTAGCAGTGGGGAATCCCCTCTGCTAGATTTTTGCTTGACACGTTAATAAAGTACTTGTTATTGCCCCCGCAGGGTTTTGGCCCAGAGGCCAAAACCCGAGGAGGCACCCAAGAAGTCCCCGGGTGTATACATACAAGGACAAAGAATATTTGTTGTTGAAAAAGTAAGAAATGTGTTTGTATTGGGTGAAGCGTTCTCGATTTGACGAAACCAGGCGCGCACGGTCGTCTCGGGTAATATTTTAGCAAGCGCGCACGGTGGTGTCGGGTATTTGAAACCACGAGGTCGCGTTTGGTCACATCTTCTAGCAGCATCTTGCAGCTTAGTTTGAAGATCTTGCATCTACGAGTTTGCGTTTCGCCATCTTCAAGAAGCATTTTAAGGTGAGTATTTTGCACTTCAGTGATTTCTTTGAATTCAATCAACAGTACTGAATAAATTTGGTTTGTCAGACACAAATCAGCAATGGGGTCGACAGACTCGATCCAACAGATCGCAAGTAATCTCAACTCAAACATTTGAAACACTGAAAACTCAGAGTTGCATCGATATTGTCGGAAAGAGATATAAAGTTTTGTTATATCAATTTCGAGAGTATGTCACTGTCAAAGATAAACAAGTCGGTGGTTACAATTCGAAGAGGGCACTTTATGAATTCTGTCTTTGTTAACCCTGGTATTTATTCATGTGCTGTTGATACTTTTCTGGAAATCTCTACGCATTTGTTTCTTCCACATTTATCAAATCTACGTATTAGGAATGAGTTTACAGACCTGTTATTCAATGTCTGTTCACATTATATGTCTTCGAAAGAAGACAGTTCATTATTGAGGGAAATTCGCGAGCCTGTTTGGTCATACATCATAGGCCTTTGTAGTTCATTTGCGGCTAGGGATTGTAATGCCTGTTTTAGCCAGATATTTGAGAAAAGGACATTTGGTTATCTCAATGATGAGGAAGAGAACCTTTTCATGACACTGAGAACATTTGATTCATTTTGTAGCTCATGCTCGAGTTTTGTGACTTTGAATAGCAGTATTCTTTTGACAGTAGTTACAGCATATGGATTAAACCAGTTGGGTTTAGATAACGGTATGTGGCCTCTTTTTGTTACTGAAATGCATACAAATCCAGGAAGGTTATTTTGCACCAATTGTAGTAGTCAAACTACTGAGCCTGTTTTGAGGAATGTATTAAACTCGCGTTTCCTTTTTATTGAATTTCCTCCTGCATTAATGAAAGACATAAGTGTGTTTGAGGAGATTGAAATCAGTGGAGCTCATTATAAACTTAGAGGTGTAGTGCGATGTCACAACAACCACTTTACTTGTGCTGTTAACAATCATAACACATGTAAATGGACTTATTTTGATGATCTTTCAGTAAATTTGCAAGAGTTTTCAAACTTTCAATCATTACGAGAAGTTTACAGAGAAGGGTGGTTTTTCACAGTTTATGAGCTGTGGGAAATGCCAATCCAATGTGAAGGAATTGATTGCACGGACCATGTACTGACAACATGTGCAAATGGCAGTTTCAATAATGAGGCTAAAATCAGTGAATCTGCATATTTGTCTGCTGCAAAAGTTGTGCACAGTGACAAAAAACAAAGAACTAAACGACAACATTCTAATGTGTTAAATGACGATATAGACAGCGAAAGTGAGAGCAGTTATGAATCTAAAATTGGTCATTCTAAGTCTTTGTCAGGTGCACAAGCTGTGCACAGTAATAAAAAACGAAGAATGCAAAGACAACATTCTAATGTGCCAGATGCCAGTATATACAGTGAAAGTGGCATCAGTTGTAATTCTCGAATCAATAAATCAACATCTTTGTCACATGCAACAAAAACTATTGGGCACGGTACCAAAAAGCAGAAAGCAAAAAGAAAACATTCTAATGTGATTCCTTCAAGAAAAAGAAATCTTTCAGCCAATGAGGAACTTGAGAACCTGACAGAGATTAGTAGAAATAACACTGAAAAGTCATATTTTACAACAGAGAATAAAATGCCAGAAGGTTTAAAGTTTGATGCATTTTTACCGCCTTCTCAAAGCCCACCAGCTAACTTCCCACACATTGACATACCAGAGTGTTCTAAGTCTGATTCATCTGTTCCAAATTCACAAAACCCATCAATTAAATGTTGCAGTTTCCAGACAAATGAGGAAGACAATGTTGTTTTACAACAAACCCCTGACATTGTTGGAACCAACTATATATTTAGCCAGAAAAGCTAGAGTTATGTTAACAAGGAATTTTTGGACTAGCGCAGGACTTTGCAATGGAACAATGGGAACTGTAAAGCACATAATTTTTGCACAAAATCAAAGGCCACCTATGCTACCAATTGCTGTCATTGTACAGTTTGATAAGGACGATTACATAGGTCCAAGCTTTTGTGAAAATATGCCAAATTGTGTGCCAATTTTCCCAGTAACATCTCATATAAATGATACAAATGGAACAAATCTCGAAAGACAGCAGCTGCCATTAAAACTTGCTTGGTCCATTACCATTCATAAGTCACAAGGACTCACCCTTAAAAAATCGTGGGTAGACGTAGGACCTTCTGAAAAAGTTGCAGGACTAGCTTATGTTGCCTTGTCAAGAGTACGTAAACTTACTGATCTTGTAATTGAACCAATGAGCTTAGAAAGACTCCAGTCCATTAAGAAAACATCAAATTATAAGTTCAGATTGTTAGAAGAAGCTAGGCTGAACATTTTGGCAGAAAAGACTTTGCATGATTACAAAAACAAATCGCAATGAAAGTTCATCATTACATCTTTTGAAATGTGTACTATACAAAAAAAGTAAATATTACCTACAAAACTTCTACACTTTAAGGTGATTCCATTCAATTGCATTGCGCATCCTTTCTGCGCATCATTTTTTGCGTGATTAGCGCGCGCACGAGCGCGCGCGCGTTCGGAACTTGATAGGTTTCCTATGGAAGCTGAGCGGTTCAGAGAAATAAATGGTCGTTTTCTCCCAAACGAACTCGGTGACCCCACTTTTTTATTCCATTTATTTAAGGAAAATACGACTTTACATGGTATATTCAAATTTGAAGAATTTTTCATTATTCAATTTTGAAATATTCCGGTTGATTCACTGTTACAGTCAGATTTTAGGCGTTTCACTGCAACCGTGCAGACGCTCGATTTGCCTATTATTTCAAAGTAGTTTAGTTGTTTCGGCAATTTTAAGACGTTTTACTGTAACGTTGTTCTTCTATCATAAGAGTAATGCTTATATTTCATTGCTAGTAATAACTTTGTTGAAGTAATGGATGTCTCTAGTACAAGGATAGGTTTTTTAATATTGCTGTCTAAAGATAGCAAAGTACCTATATACTACAGCCCCGTAGCGTGAAATCGGACACGGTGACCCCATCTTTTTATTTTATTTTTTTAATGTGCTAGGTGTAATTAGTAACTGTGCAAAGTTTCAGCAAATTCTCATTACAACTTCTTTTTCGATGGAATCACCTTAAGTTGTAAAATATACACATTACATGTATGTTAAAATGTTTTTTTCAGTGTAATTAATTAAGGTAACTTACTTTGTACAAATCATTCAACCCTTATTTAACAGATGAATAATTCTGCCAGCCCAAGTCCCACAAAGAGGGATAATTCTGCCAGCCAGAGTCCCACAAAGAGGGCTAAGTATGGCACACCCAAATCCCCAACTTCAAGACCTCTGTCAAGCTCGACAACAAGTAGGTTTTTTCTCTGTTATGCAATGTATTAATACTGCTAATTTATTCTTACTGTTAGTGTCTACTATTGCTAATGCCCATCTCTACTAAACATTATTAACCATAAACCAATAGTACAACATCGATATGACCAATGTAAACAACAACAGTGGCATCCCCCATTTTTCCTAGGGAAAACAAATAAAACTCCTTAAAAAGGGGTTAATATTTAAGTAAACTGTACCATGGTAAATTATTTAGAATATAATAATACTGCAAGCTATAAAATATTGCACATTAAATTTTTGTGCTGAATTTTGTTATATATTCACAAAATATTTTTCTTCATCAGATTTCACTGGATACATCCAAGCAGTCCAGGAAATGCAGGAAAGTAAAAGCACCAAAAACTTGTACTTTGACATTCAACTCCAAACTGGAAAAGATGAAACGCAATCTGTTAGAGTCATGGTACAAAGAGGGGAGTCGTCTAAGCGCCAATTGTTTCTAAGTAAGCTACAAACCCAGCAACCAATAAAACTGTCCAACCTCCAAGTTACACCAAGCAACATGGTATTTCTAAACAAGGGGACAGCTATACAAGATGCTCCGTCACACTCTCTTCAATTCCCATTCCAACCACTGGCATCAACGACATCAACATCTGTGGATACAATTCTCAAAACCCACAACAATGGAAATTTTACTGTTTCTGGGTGCATTAAGTGGCTTGGGGAACCACTGAAACCGGAAAACGCAACTAAAATGGTAAGAGAGGCTGAATTAACAGACCCTTCTGGAACTATAAACTTATCAGTCTGGGACAGCCACATGCAGCAGATTGAAGACGGGCAATTCTACACTGTGACCAACTGCAAACTGAAGCACTATTTTGGTAAACGGCTTGCAACCACAGTAACCACAACAGTTACTAAAGCAAAAGAGCAGGACATCTCCCATGTCGAACGATCACAGGACAAACAAAACTGGCTGTGCTGTCCAGAGGTCATGAACGTCTATCCAACTGTATATCCAGTGTGCAACAACAAGGATTGTCGCAAAAAAATTAGTGAAAATCCTGGCTCAAAGATTGTTCATTGTCTACATTGCAACAGAGCAATGTTGCTTAAGAACTGTTATATTGAAATCAACATAAATTTCCATCTTGAGAAACAGGAGAAGACCTTTTCCGTGACAGCATTTCCCAAGATCATTGGGAATTTCCTACAAGAAGACGTCTTGCAATATAAAGACAATATTACTGATCTCACTGAGAAATTGTTGTTGCTGGAAAACGTTGATTTTCAGCTTTCCCCAAATAACAAACTTGTTATTGGTATGAAAACCCATACCACATCTTCAATCACAGTAAAAGTGAACAGCTAACTGTGGTAAAAATAGTGTTGTCAGACAATAGTGTTTTTTCTTGACATACAAAACGTTCCAGTTAGGCAAATGTTGATTATATAGTTGAAATATATATTTATATTGAGTAGTGTATGAAAAAATAGATTGTAGATAATAAGTCAATATTTTCTAACAAGACATTCTTGCAAGTTTTGTTATTGGACCTGTTTTCTTAAAATTACAAATTCATTATGATTCATGTACAATAGATTCCTGTTACACAGCATATTAATTGCATAGTTGTAATACAATGATGCCGTTTATGAATATTTAGATTGCAGATATTTATATTTTGTGCCAATACATTGTGGCAAATTTGATTATTGTTGTTGTAATGATTATTGGTAATGTTTTTCCCCAAAAATTTCACAAATTTATTAACATACAAAACGTTCCAGTTACACAAATATTTATTGCATAGTTGTAATGGCTTTATATTGACTGGTTTATGGCTAAATAGATTGCAGATCATTATATTGTCTACAAATACATTGTTGCAAGTTTGGTTATTGTTGTAATAATTTCTGTTGACCTGTTTTTTTCAAAAGTATCACAAATTTAATACCATACAATATGTTGCTGTTACACAAAATCTCTCTTCAGTACCATATGGTTATAATATATTACACTCTAAAATTTAAAGATAAATACGTTGACAACTTACATGGATGTTAACTTCAATAAAATGGTTGAAACGTTAACTTTTCAGCAGTAGTATAAACAGTCTTTGTATTCAATACACATCCAATAAACAGGGTATCAAAAACGGGGGCAGCTATAGTGAACACTATTTCTAGTTATTATTATTAATCCGTTTTGCCCGTTTTTTGACACGGATAAATTATTTATGCGTCGAAAGCGCACGCACCTGCATGCCTCGGGGCTTGAATACTCGAGGTGTAACTATAATTTAATAAGCGAAGATATCCTTAGAAAACAAAAATAAAAAACAGAAAGAATCAAGCAGCGATTAAAGAAAGAAAACACAAAACAAATGACAAGAATTTAAATGTATTACGGCTTCAATGTTCGGTTTTTTTTTTTTACAAAATAGACTTTAGAAAAGAAATTAAAGAGGGATTAAGACCGAAATTCTTTTGCCCAGGTTTGCTTATAAATTCAAACGGGGAAAACTAGATTATAAAATGAAGACAAACACCCGAAACACAAATTTCTTAATAAACTGATGTTTACTTCCAACTCATAAGTGTAAAATAGCTTCCGTGTTGAAGTTTTTGCCCTGCGGGCGTAAAACGTGAGCGGCTAAAAACCGCGAGTCTGATGGTAAACGAAGAGGTTATATGTAACAAAATTCAGAGGATGTATGCCTCTGATAAATTACATCGCACGCAGAGTACACGAGTCACTGGAGATGAGAAATGCCTGCAGACAACCCGTAGCGAATTCTAAATAGGTCCTTTATATTTTTAAAAGCTTAAGTTTTAATTCTTCCACCCCCTACAAGTGTAAATTAGCCTTCGCATTCTAGTTTCCGGCCTAAGGCGTAAAAACTGAGCGGCTAAAAACAGCGAGAGGTTAATTATAAATGCGTTCTAATAAATGCTACATCTTGCGTACAGCAATAGTAGCTCTCTTGGCACAGAATGATCAGAATTGCATGACGAGACGCTATGGGGTCTAACTGGAAGTACATTAAGAAATGCGGGGTTCCGCATTCCTTTCATATTTGAAAATCAAAGCTTTTCTGTTACCGGAAACACACTTGTTGAATAAATATCACAGACCTTTTTGCAAGTTGATCGCAACGGAAAGTTTATTTTTGTGGCTGTTAACAAACAATAAGATAATAGGCTATGAATAGCCTCTTATTTCTCTAGAGGATCGTAGCGCTCGCGAGCGGTTTTACCGCCTCTCCTTTCTCTGAAGAGATCATTTGTTGGTAGGTGATCGGACGTTCTGAGAGAAATACTTGAAGAGAATCCATAAATACAACATGGTCTTTCTCCCGTTTTTAACAAAATCGCGAATATATCGAGAATTATTCACAGAAACTCGATACGCTTTCTTTACGAAAGAAAGAAACAGTAACAGTAACAAAAAAGATAAAACTTTCGTTCACATATAAATGTTAGACTGCGAGCAGTCTCAAATCGTGCTCGCTCGCGCTCGCTATTTGCGCTTCGTTCAGCACGGATTTTAGAGTAAGAGAGAGACTGCTCGCAGTCTAATAATCTGTCCGCTGAACAGGCCATTCGCTTTGCCCTCTGAATTTGCACTAAGACTGAGCAAACTATTGCTTCCTACGCTTGCGGTCGTTTAGTCTCCCAGACGTCTGCGCGCAGGTTAGCGGTCGTTTCGCCTACGAGTTTTTCGCCCAAGGCCAGTTGGTTAACCTTTGACGCGCTTAGAGAACGAGACTGATTAAATATATTGCTTTTTCTTTTCCTAGGGTAACACGCTTTAAGAACGAAAAATAGTATATAATTCATTTACTTTCGGCATTTAAGACGTTAGCAGACAAAAACAAAAACAACATATATCGTAGGCGAAACGACCGGTTCCCCCTTGCTGACATCGTGATTTCGTCCCGGGGGGGACTCCCATATGAAAGTGACGGGGATGCTCGTCGGAAAATTAGAATTAACACCCTAAAGGAGACCAATCTGGGCGTGGCTCCGGCTTTATTTAACCCCTAAGGGAGCCCATGCATAAACAGACAACTAAATAAGAGCTATACAGATGTTAATTGCGCTAAAGATGTTGCAATCGAATGCTGTCTTCTATGAGTAAATTTTAACAACGGCGATTTGTGTGCTGCTCTAGACCACTAACACAGTATAATATAGATATTTCTTCACACACAACCCTAAGCGATACCTGTGTAGGTAAAAATATTGGCTTTCCGTCCTCAACACCCTAAGTGAGACCAAAATCTGCAATTTACAACCCTAAGCGAGACGACGAGCATCCCCGTCACTTTCATATGGGAGTCCCCCCCCCCGGGACCAAAATATTCCCGCCAGAATTCGAAATAAATTTGCATTTGCAATTGTCGCGCGAAGATGGCAGCTTGTTTCAAGCTTCCATCTCTCGCTAAAAAGCTAAGGCCTCCTCCAAAATTTCCTGAATTCAATTGGAGAGAAGTGCGAATAGAAGCAGAGCTCGGATGTGGATCGTTTGGTTCTGTTTATCTAGTAAGGTATGAAAAAGAAGAGCGAAATGTCATTTTAAAGAAAAAGAAAGGCGAGTCGGTCGAAGCAAAACGTCGATTTGAGAAGGAAGCCGGGATCCTAAACGTGGTTAAGGGACACAAAAATGTGTTGGGGGGGACAGGGGGGTTTAAACCTCCCGCTTCCCGTAGCCTGTAATCCCGGTTCCCACCCTGTATTTTTTGGCTCCCGCCCCTTTGCATTTTTTCGATTGCGAAATATTGCGCAATGTTGCGTAATTTTTCCCTTTTTCTCCCGCTTCCCGCCACCTTGGGAATCCCGCTTCCCGCCCCCTCTTCTCCCGCCTCCCGTACACCTCCCGCCCCCTTTTCTCCCGGCCTCCCGCCCCCCTGTCCCCCCCCCCCCACAAATGTCTGTGAATTCTTGAGATTCTGTCAAGAGTTCTTCGACACCGAGCTAAATTGTTGTCTTAGTTAATATGATACATTTTGTTTTCTGATAGATGGACAAAAACTTGTTATCCAGAGTTTGAGTAGCCAATCAGGCCGCCCGAAAAACGCTAGTAATTTTACTTGGTGTTACTGAACAAATTATGTATTATGCGGTTATTTCTTTCACCTGAAATCTTGTTTTGATTACTTTTATTCAATATTGAAAGACCGTTTAAAACTTACGACAACGTAAAACCTTGTCTGAGGGTCTGAATAAGTTTGGTGTTAAGTGTTATTTGCCCACCATCTTTAGTGTTTGCTGTAAAATTGGCTAATATTTTAATGTTTACTGTTTCGGAGAAAACACTGTTTAGTGTTTAGAAGGTTTTTCGTACAAAAAAAATCTTAGTCTTTTAGCATTGTAAATACTTATCTACTCTGCTGAAATCACTAATCAAATCACTCAATCGCCATGCTGCCCTAACGTTGAGCCTATGCTTCCATAATTTGATAATCGTAAAAGTTTACGGAATTCCCAAATTTAAAGGGGAATAGATTAGATTATCCTATAACGATGCGTGCTGGTTGATTATTTAATTTTGGAGACAAATATTCGGAAACTCTTATTGCCAAATTCGTGCTTGAACCTCATCTCAGAAGTTTTTCGGAAGAAAAATAATTATAATGAACTTTTCTCCAAATATAATTTACTGGGAAAGTTATGGATGTGACCGGAATTCCAAGATTTGCAATATCAAACAACGATCGTTCATGACACAGACGGATTTATTACACAGGCAAAACTAATGTAAATATCTTAACATGGCTATTTATCATCAAAGACCTTGTCTGTCAAGACAAAAAGGTTGAAAAGAAAAGAAGATGCATCTGGGTTTGTCGCTTCAAATCTCAGGACAAATGTCCTTTTTAAGAGACACTTTTCCATGAAATTGAATGAAACTGAGTTAACATAGTCGACGAGAATGGTCTCCAAACGTGACCGCTGTCATAGGTATTATTCAAAACAGAATTGTAACTACCGAAATTTAAATATAAGTAACACGTTCTTCCGACATTGAGATCAAAGTAAGATATTTCGCAATTCTCTTCTGTTTAAACTGTACGTGTGGTGAATGACATTTTGGCATTTCAGAGCTTGAGCTATACAACTTTATTACATTACTGAATATTTAGATACCTAGGGCTAAAACAAGATCACCATGTTTTCGCCGATCTTCACAACTACTGAGCCCGAGGAAAAAAGGGTACACCCATAGCCATCGACAAAGACATGTTAAACTCAACGGCCATAGCATTCGTCGTTATCTACGTTCTGGAATCAGTCTTAATCATCTTTGGAAACGCGTTTACTATTTTTGTATTCTGGACACAGAAACTCCATCATAAACGAACTTGTTTTCTCCTGATCAACCTTGCAGTCGCTGATTTACTCGTAGGAGTCGCAGAACCCATCGTCCTAGCGACTGAGAAGATCCCCAGAGTGAAAGCAGTTGGAGGACAAGAAACAAGTATAAAGAATCCATCGTCAGCGCTTCAACTCCTTGCTTCGAGTACGTCTGTGCTTTTCCTGGCTCTTATTTCTCTGGAGCGCGTTTTCGCCGTGTTATGGCCCATTCGCCACCGTGTACTGAACACCAGAGCTTACATTTACAGCATCGCTATCAGTTGGGCAGTTGGGATATGCATGGGTGGTCTGTCTGTATTATCGATGTATTACTATAAAGTGGACGGGGCATATGTTTTTTCGCCATTCATGCGTGCCTTTTTATTTCTCTTTTGGTGATACGTGCAAGTTATCTTAAGATACGCAATCGACTGCGCCACACTACAGCTGAAATAGAAGTGAACGACAGACAATCTACCAAGCATAACTTACAACTTTCTAGAACAATATTCATTGTCATCGCTGTGTCAGTGTTGCTTTGGCTTCCAGCTTTTGTCGTGTATACTACCAAAGAGTTCTGCCTACAATGTTTTCCCCCGCCCGTGTTGTCATTTGTGAATGCTCTACATTTGGCAAATTCTATGGTCAACCCATTTGTGTACACCTTTAGGATGCCAATATTTAAAGATGCTTTGAAGAAAATCTCACAGAAACGACCGCAAAAGATTCAAATTACACGTACTCAAGCAGGCAGACTGGGTTTGAACTGTGAAGGTTCTACTACTCCACAAATGGAGCGTTCACACACTTCAGACATTAATTTGGCATGACTGCTCCGAGAACCAGATGGCAATAAAGGAAGTGCAATCGGTTAAAACCAAGAGAAGATGATCATCCTCTCTTGGTTAAAACTCAGTCAGTGTGCATGTATGGGATGTATGTATAGCAATCGACAACATCTTACATGGGTTGTATGTATAGTAATCCACAACCCTGACCAGTGTTATCAGTGTGTGGATGAACGTTGACATTTTAAGTAGTATATTACACATTTTATCTCCTAATAGCTGTAGATGGCGTCAAAAACTCGCGCTAGGAGAAAACCGCTACGCTCGGAGGTGAAAGCATACGCTATCCAGAGTTTGAGTAGCCTTTATGAGTAAACTTAGCATGTAGAAAATGGAAATGCCAATTTACAGAGTGTTTTTGATTAATATCGAATGCAACATTTTTCTTAAGCCCGGCCAAACGGAGTCGCAAGTCAACAGAAGTTAGGAAATGTGAACTTGCGATCAGGGTGGCAAAACGGACTCGCAAGTAGACTCAAGTTCAACGCAAGTACCATTTCAGTGCAGTCTTGCACGTGCGCCCGCACAAATTAAAGGAAAACAACACTGAAGCCAACTTGCGACGACTTGCTTTGAGTGGCCGCAAACGGCGTAAAACTTGCGCTTACTTGCGTGCAAATTTGAGCTCGATCAAAGTGAACGCAAGTCATCGCAAGCAATGGCAAGTCACGGCCAAAAGGGCAGGCAAGTTAATGCAAGTTTTCAACTTGCGATAGCTTTCGACTCTGTTTGGCCAGGGCTTTATACTTAGCCGCGAGCAATTGAAAAATAAGCGGTATGCGTAAAATCAAGTAACAAACTGAGACATTTGTTAAGTTAAGTAGGAGGAAGTGAATATCGCGTAGCACTAAATTTTTGCGGGAGCTTACATGTAATTTTGCGGATGGGCGATTTTTTGTTTTGCGGGAACTAATTTTGCGAATGGGAAAACAGACTGTTTTTTTTTCCTGCTGGGGATTAATTTTGCGATTTTTAAGAAGTCGCGTTCGGTTGGAATTCTAACATGCTCGGGTCTTTAACTACATGCAATCGTAATACAGGTAAAAAAGCATGAAGATGTAAAACACGTCAATCCGTAAAGCTTTTAGCAGCTAAATAAACTTGTAGTGTACCGAATGTCGACGAATGCGATTTCATCGTTTTATTCAGTGAATGTTTTGTTGCTAATTTCCGTTTTGTTTCTCAACAATATAGTCAGTTTAATAAATGTCACGAACACGATTTCACATTACCTGTCGAAAGGTGATGTTTGTATGTAATTTTGACAGTGTTGAATGGAGTAAAGTTTGGGCGGAACTTTTTTAAATGCATATGTTGAACGAAAGACAAATACAAGAAAACCCGTGGTTTATCAAAGACGAGCCATTACTGGCTGGAACTTTTTTAAATGCATATGTTGAACGAAAGACAAATACAAGAAAACCCGTGGTTTATCAAAGACGAGCCATTACTGGCTGGAGTTCAGTATATAGTTCTGGCCACCAAGATTCACGGATTTTTTTTCTGTTAGGTATTAGAAATAAATTGTTTTAATAATTGCAGAAAGTAAACTCGCAAAAATGAAAACCTGCAGCTGCAGAAATTTTGTACCAAACCGTATCTGTGAATTCTCTTACAACCCTTGCAATTTCAGTATTTTGTAATGGAGTAATAAATGGCATGCGTTTTCATGAAATCGGGTTACCTGGATATCTGCGTGACTACTCAGTTGAAAGTTGATCTCGAGCTAAACTTGAAAAACAAGTCTTTCAGCACATTTTGTTGATACTTCGCTGGTTTTCACCGCTAAGTGTTTTGTTTCGACAAAATTAACCCACCGTAGATTCTAGCCTTTTAGTTCCCTCTTTATATGAACTAGATTTCAAATGCATGAGTTGGCATATTCTTAGCACATGTCAGATGTGACAAATTACACAGTCATAACAAAATAAACTCATAGTTAGACGTGTAATTTACTCTTTTACTAATTTTACTAATTTCCTGTTTTATCCAGAAAAGGCTATAAGAAGCCCCAACTGAAAAACCCTTCCTACTGTCCCCTACGACCTCCCAAACATAAGCGCAGTGGAGGCATTGCAATAACCTAGCCACGCATCTCCCCAAGAAAATGAACGTCAAAACATAAGCCCTCTTCCGCTCCCACCCCCATAAGATATCATTAAGCAACCAATCAATAAATGTGACTTTCAACAACCTACTATGACCAGAATCTTGGAGAACTATAAGACTGCGCCCTAAAGGACCGTCTTAATAAATGCGAGGAAATCTCATCATCTGTGTCCAGCGTTTGAATCCTTGATAAAGTTGCACTCAGCTCACCAACGGCAAAACTAAAGCAAACTCTTATAATTATTCCAAGTTATGTATGCGTTTCAAAAGAAAACAATATAAAAACATTCATGAAGCGTTTCTTTCGGTTACCTAAAAAAAAATAACTGACGTTTGTTGCACTCCAAAGCGAGGCCATAAGTAAAATTTCCAACATTCTTATTGTTCTTTGACATTGTTTGACTACATGTAAGTATCTGTTCCCTTGTATTAAAACCTTGTGAACTCCACAACTCGCCTTCAGCTCATGATCAGTGGTGTTTTCATCCATCTAGTCAATGGATGGCCATAGGTTCGATTTACTTCAATATTTTCTTCCCTGGATTTGTTTTGGAATAAATTATATTTTTAGCTTGTAACCAAGGCTGCTGGTAGGGGGAAACTCACGTCTTTTTGTCCAGCTAGCTTGGGTCACTGACTGAATGTCTTTTTCATGACTACACATGTCTACCAGAGTCAGTTTACACCAAAGTACTTTTCTAATAGCTCTTCTGCTGGCCTGAAGGCCAGGTTACTGTAGTGCACGATATCGTTTTTAACTGGTCCACGAGCTCCGTGGGTCCCAGTCCCCTGGTGGGTAGGAGTCGGTAATGGGGAAGACATCGAGGACGCTAAAGCCTGCTTTGCACATCCGCGAGGTAGCGAAAGCGTTGTACAGCAAAATGCGCTGCGAAACAAAAATACAAAAATATTGAAGAAACCTGCCAATCAATCATTTGATCAATCAATCAATCAATCAACCAACCAATCAATCAATCAATCAATCAAACTATCAATCAATCTATCAATCAGTCTGTTAGTCAGTCAGAAGTCAGTCACGTCAGTCAATTAGTCAGCCATCCAGTCAGTCAGTCTTTCAGTCAGTTAGTGGGTCAGTCAGTCGGTCAGTCAGTCAGTCAGTCAGTCACTCAGTCACTCAGTCAGTCAGTCAGTCAGTCAGTCAGTCAGTCAGTCAATCGCTCAGTCAGTCAGTGGGTCATGCTGTCACTTAGTCAATCCGTTGGTCAGTAAGTCATGTAGTCACTCAGTCCTTTAATCATTAAATTAAACAAGGATGTTTACAGACTCAGCATCTTGACACGCACTCAATATCACGTGCAACTTGTTTATTTTATGATTGGGAAGAACTCCCAGCTCTCACCTGCTGTGTCATAAACCTCTTATGCCCAAGATGAATATTGGTGGCTTTCTCCTTATTAATCGCTGTTGTAGTTTTCCAAATCACTGCTCCTTGATACTTTGATTGTGTCGCATTCGAAGTCAAGTTACTCCTTTCCCTTTGCAGTACTTTCACCAAACCATTGATCAGCTTCACGTAATTTGTAAAGTTCGTGCTTTCAACGAAATGCAGACCAAAGTTAAGAATGATGGCGCTTTTCTCGTTCATCCCTGGACGCTGAATAACTTGACGAAAACTCTGCAATACTCTTTCGTTATCGTAATCTAAGTCATTTTTCTCTGTCTTTGCCACCGTAACGTTGTGAACTTGATAGATCCAGTTGTAGCTGAACTTACAGTCCTCAAAAATCTCCCTACAGAGTTTTCGCTGTTTGAGTGACTGAGCAAAGAAGACATTAACCGAGTCTCCATAAATCCACAGTGTTCCTTCCTTGGTGTGAGGCGGATGGCTATCAAGTGGATCTGCAATGAACATGAGCACTCAGAAGGACTTTTAAAACGTAAAAAAAACTATCTTGTACAGTCGACTCCCGCGATTACTCGAACCTTCAAGCGGGGAAACCAGAAAAGGTTCGAGTTATCGGGGGATGGGTTTCCTGCTGACACCACCGATCACATGCATTCTCACAGGAAGATCTGACACATGTTGTACAGTTCGAGTTAGCGGGAGGTTCGAGTTATCGAGGGTAAAATTACGGTAAATGTATGGAACAAATCCAGGGGAAATCAATTTTGGTTCGAGTTAGCGCGAGCTTCGAGTAACCGAGGGTTTGAGTTACCGGGATTCAACTGTAGCTAAAAAACCTGTTGTACACTATCAGCTAGAAACACAATAAGGTGTTTTTATTAAACTGTAGGGCCTTCCTAATCTGAGTTAATTTTAATCGCGTTTTGGCTTTAAGCAAATAATTACTATAAAGACATGAAACAGCGTGCCCCAGTGGAGTTCAATTTAATTAAAGAAACTATTTTCTTGGTGCTTTTGTCCTTAAACTTAGTAGTGGAAGAAAATTTCACAGCTTTTCGTTGTTTTTCACAGCTTTTGTCCCCTTTCGTCTTCTTTTCTCGTTTTTGAGGGCCAAAAGTCTAATAAAGTTTTTTTTTTTTAATTTGTGCTCTATTTGGCCACTATGTTCGATAGCTAAATGCTTCAAAGCCTTGTATACCTTTAACATGTGACTTCCAGGTGTTGTGAACCCATCGTCCATGCCCGTCCCACATAAAGTTGCAAGGGAATCCACATCCCGCTCTCTTGATTTCGTGCAGATACTCGTCTGAAATGCTGGACAGTGAGACACTACCTCGAGTAGAGAATACAGCACAATTTGGTTAAGCCTCTACTCATTAATTTTGATCAGTGTAGGTATCGCAGACAGAAAAGGGAAAGTATTCTTACCATCGTTCGTTGGTGGAACTGTTATTTGCACAGGAGTCTCACCCCACAGAGGTGATTGAAGATAGTCCCTGTTTCCTTCAACCTCCAAGTGCCGCTGATATTTTCCTTGTGCGTTTCCTTCAGAGTAATGAGAGGAAAAAAAGTATAGCAAGAGTACGCATGTACAGCTATTTCAATAACGTTGAGTGATTTTTAAGGCCTACGTGACAACAATACTTCAGGGAAGCGGATTTTGACCGAAATGTGATATGGGTAGTTAAAAGTTTGTCTAAGTTTGTCGGTTGTCATCTCAGTAGGATGAAAGAAAATCGATAAACACATTAGTTAGGGCCTGTTTACCAGACACGCAATCTTGACAACCCGGCATGCCGGGGTAAAACTATTTCTCCAGGTTACGCGTGGACGCTAAAGCACTTGAACAATTACGTGAACAAAGAAAACGGCTGGTGAACTCTCTTGCTCCTTTTTCGCCAACGTTTCAGAGCTGTAGCTTCGTATTGTCTCTTTTCATTATGATGCAAAGCCTCTGGCGAGGGCATTTCATTGTTTAGAGAACTGAAAAGTTGAGAATGAAAAAGATTTTGAACGATTCGGTGAAGTATAGGGTTGTTAGGTAATAATATAAAGGTCCAAATGAGGCCTAACACTATTGTAAAAATTAAAGTCTAAAATCCAAGCCTTCGCCGATCGACGGCATCATCAGGGATAAGAAAAGTATCTTATCCCTGATGATGCCGTTTATGCTATGAAAAATGCTATTGAAGGAAAATATTCAAAGATTAGTGTTGTTAGGCTTCAGACGTCTCGAGAAGTCTTGCTACCTAGATTTTTCCAGCATTTTAATCAAAATTGTTTTCAGCCTGCGAGTGATTGTCAGGATTGTGATTGTTCTGATATTTCAAGGATGAAACCTTTTAAATGCTACATGAGCCTGACCCCGGATATGCGGGTAACTCCACCTTTAAAAGCTAACTTGGCAAGGGTGGGAGGGTTACCTTTATGCATGCCACGCACTGTCCAGTTTAAACAAGTGCATCGTCTATATCGGTATGTAGCAGGTGTGGACGCGGTCTTAACAACATATGAGGAACTCACCTATTATAAACCAGTCCACTGGTGGATCTTTGAATCCATCACACAAGGTGAAATCTAAAGTTACATTCACCGCGTAAACACCAGCTTCCATTGCAAGAAACAAAACCTCGTACGTTCCATTATCATGATCAACAACGGTGGGAGAAATAGACGATGGTCCCCTTATCAGGACTCTCCAAGAGTCACCACCCTGTGTCTTGGGACGCCCATCCTTTGTTTGTGATTGAATACTGAATCGACTGTATTCACCCACGGGTTTGATGTCCCAAAGTGAGATAAAAATTGTTAGGGTCAGTGGCTTTCTCTTTGTTTCTTGAAGGCTTCCATGTGGTCTTGTTCTCGCAAGAAGATAACATGGCCTTCCAATCTAGTCTCGTACGTCTCACAAGACACCAGTTGTTTACAAACTCAGCTCTCTTTTTCTTGAGAACCTTCTCCGTCAACTCCCCGCGAAACTCCATCAACTTAGCTGTATTATTTAATACGATCATGTTTTTCGTCTGATAGGCGTTTTCGTCACAAGCCCAACACAACGTTTGGTTGCATTCTGGTTTGGAAAGCCACAAGAACACATAAATAATGATAAACAAAAGGACGCAGATCTTGTAGAAGTCTTTGTGCGATCCTGTTGAGCGCAGAAGAATCTGAATTCGCATGAGTTATCGGTTTTGCGCTGGCAACATTAGATGTCGTCTTTTCTCGCGGTTTGCTTAACCTTGACATCCCCTTCTTGCACTCTTCCCTCTAACAATAAAGGCAAATTTAAAAAAATACATTTTTACTTGACTGGGATCGGATGAGCGATAGCCTCCTAAGCAGATCTTTGAGTTGTAATGCTTTTCCATCCACGAAAAAGAGACTTCTTAACAGACCCAAAGAATTTCTGCGCAGGAGGCTGGCTATAGAGAAATACCCGGTAGTTAATGATGCAACAGACAAATGACGACATTTTACCGTCATTTGGTAACATAGGACAACGATTAATATCAGTACTTAGTTAGTCTCCTAAAATGTTTCAAACCCCATCCTGATACTCTATACCATCGCTTCCCTGCATCGCACTCCGCTTTGCCACCGCTTCCCCACTCTATCGACACTCTACGGTACCCCACGTCTTCCCTATCCCACTCTACTCTAAAGCTTCCCTTGTCCACCTTTGAACTTCATAGGGTATTAAAAGACTGCCCTTGGTACATGACTGAAAGAACGCCGGTGTAGTGAAACCTTTGCGTTTAGCTATCATATTCCAGAATTTTTTACTAGCAAATGTTGTTCAGATAGATGGTAAGACCAATCCACTGAACTCGGAGGGCAATCAATTACAACAATCAGTTTCGAAGAAATCTTCCCAAACAAACTTTGCTCACGTTTATATGGTGGTTTTAAGAATACCATATCTGTGGCAGTACTCACATCTAGTAACCTTCAGCGAAATGTAGCGACTAAAAAAAAAATAAAGGTAGTACCTTGAAATCCGCAACTTGTGAATTCCACTGCTGTCATAGTTTGAAAGATTCACAGCAATTGTGTCTGTTGACACATTTCCCTTCCTCTTGAACATAGGAGTCAAATTCTCAGAGGCAAGTTTGTCTACCGTCAGTTGAAAGCCTCAAAATTATGGAACATACCAGTCTACACGAAATAATTGAAAACACAGACTGGAATCCCTCTGTTGTGAAAAATATTTTGTTTGTGACTAAAAATAACTGGTACCGGTGATGGAGTATTCGTGTTTTGACTTTAGTCTTTTTGGAGTAGACAAAAAAGTGAGTTCACTTGGAGATTTTGTACATTTCATTGATGCTGAGTTCGACTTCACGTCATTCTCGGATGTCTTGTTGTTATGTGCAAGAGATGTAGTGACTGGACTGGAGTATTTGCATAAGCACAACATCGCCCACAGCGACCAGAAGCCGGGGAACACTCTAGTTTCCAACCAGCATTACAGCACAAGGGATGGGGATTTGGCCAAATTCTATGCTGAGTGCCCCATTGTCTGCAAACTTGCAGTCGATCTCCGGAAATGCAAACAAAATCGTTCTTGCCGTGGTACTCCTGTGTTCATGGCACCTGAGACCCAGTTAGAAGACCTGAAGTTGGCTGGCGAAGAAGACCTTAGGAAGGCTGATATTTGGTCTTTAGGGCTTATGATGTTCTCCATGATAAATCCTAGTCTCCCGCATCCATATCTTGCTGAATCGGAACGGTCTGGTGTCCCATTCCCTGACAAAGCTATGAAAGATTTATTGAGGTGACAGCAACTACCCTGTCACGACCACAAATAACTCAGTGGTGGCGATTTTTCGAACCAATTTCCATTTCCCTTGGAGGTTCGAAAAACCGGAATTCCACTGTACCATAATCGGGGATTATGCACTAGTCAGTGGAAAGCCTCGCACCCCCATACCTAGGGAATGCGGGGCATTAGCGGGGGATTTAAACGGTTTTAGACTGTTCCTTTTGCCGCGGTATGCGGGGTTTTAGACAATATTAGACGGAAGTATCCGCGACCGGGGACCTAGGCGGGGATTCGCCTTTGACGCCATCTTGAATTAGGCACGCAAAGAACACTGGGAGAGCGTACAGTCTCAAAATGACGGCGAAGGGAATAAAGGTAATATTGTTAGGTTTTCATTGATGCAAATGTGACTTTTAATTTTTTGAAGTGTTGCTAAAAAAATAGCTGACAGATTCCCTTTAATGATTTTACAGGAGAATAATGGACAGTTTTGTTGCTTTAATTCTAATGATATAATTTGAGGCAAAAATTCTTGATATATATGGATTTTGGTGAACGCTGTGTATTTGTGGTTTCTGAACTATTGCCCCAGGGGCGGAAAACAAAAGTGAGATTTTGACATGAGAAATTGCCTCGCATAGGGGGAATTTGATTCATTGCCCCGCAGGGATCCCGAGGAGGCATCCTTATAGCTCGCGCGTATATAAAGTAAAAGGGAAGTAAAGTGCTTACAGTTAAAATATACAGTGTATATACCAGATCAAATCTCGAATTGCCAGAACAGGGTGCGGACGGAATAAGTGGGTAATGACGACGTTTCATCACTAAAGGCCCGAACGGAATAAATAAGTAATGATGACGTAGCATCAGTATATAAACCCGCAGAGCAGCTGTTTTGAAGGCGGGAGAGAAACTGAAGTTTTTAGTTCCGTTTGTCTCATTTTATTGCCGTAGGAAGCCAACGTAAATTTCGAGTAAATTCTCTGGCCACGACAAGGAAAAGTTCGAGTTTAGCCTAAGAAATTTTGGATTCAGAGACGTATGACTATTTGTCAGACACGCATCATACACAAATCATTGATTGGAAACGATTTGTCAGACACAAATCACTTTGGCAAGCGTTGCAAAGCGAACGAGTGAATCTCAACACCAGTAAACCCTACAGACATCAGTTATGTTTTTTAAAACTCGCGAGAAATATTGCGTTACAAGATTGTAACAACAACTGTAGCACTTCCCCTCAGAAATAGCTCATGGAAACAGTGAATTTCTTGAGACATTTCTAGGTCGAATTTTTCAGTTTTTGTATACTTGCAAGTCGAGCGGCGACCTCATTAGTTATAACTTTTCAGATTAATACACTGCAAGATGTTTTGGGCGACTATGAAATTTCAGTACATTAACAAACAGCAGTGAACAAATATAGCCGCTTCAGTTGCGATTTTACTTGATTGATTTCGAATTTAATTCATGTACTGGCTTGTCTCTGTGAAAAATTTTGCATGTAATGTAAGATATGAGTCCGAGATAGCGCATTTTGTATCAAAGTTACATTCGTGGTACTTTGTTTTCATTGTGTATACGGAAATTATTTCCATGTCGCAGGAAGTTGCTCTCCCGCATTTTAGTGCAATTTCCCCATGAACTTTCCACTGCAATGCTTTTTTTAATAAAGAACTTAGATTATCGAAAGAAGAAAAGTTATATTTCAGCAATATAGGACGAACAAATCGTTTACCACGAATTACTGTTTATATTTTACTAAGGCACGCGATTCGTGCAATTGGCTTCACCTTAATTCTCTTGCTGCTTATTGGTCTTCTAATTTGTCCCTCATTCAATTAATAGGTTCGACTAATTTGCACCCAAACAATACCCAAACAAAGAAGTGACAAAAAATAGAGCTTTGCATTAGTGATCAACGTGTTTCAATTAGTGCGATTCCGTAATGTCAGTGAAATCTCTTAGCACTGGACTGAGTGCTAATCTAAACGTGGCTTGCTTTTGCCAGAAACAATCTAAAACCTAAATTGTACTACAGAAAAATAAATGCCACACAATAGGCAGTGTCAACTACTACTAGTATAGAAGGCAGGCTGGGTCTTATGTCCCGCTATTCCCCGGGTATGCGGGTGCGGCAGGTGCGGGGCTTCCCACTGACTTGACTAGTGACTTTGACTAGTGCATTATGACTCATGCTTCCATCCCCGATATTGGCTCCTGGCGGGAAAAGTATTTAGTATATTTGGATAATAAGTTAGTAAAGTATGTTCTTCCGGCTGAGTCCGGTATGATCATCAACTCTGATGTTGACTTCCGCTCAAGTTGTTAGACTGCGAGTAGTCTCTAATTTTGGCGATGGCGATTGTGGGGAAGGCGAAATACACACCGGGCGCGCGCGTGTGTATTTCGCTCACCCCACAATCGCCATCGCCAAATTATAAAGACTACTCGCAGTCTACAGGTTGTCGAAACATTACCCAATGTCATCTCAAACAGTCCTTCTCAGGACTACACTCACCCAGACGATCATACCTCACCAACTCATATGACTCCTGGGTTCAAACCATTTACAGTCTTAGTAAATTCAGTTTGGTTTTCGGTTACAACGGAAACCAGGCGGGAATAATAAGGGGGCGGGGAATAAAGGAGGAGGGAAAGCGACTGGAGGTCATTTCCACCATTCGAAGATTTGAGCCAAATGGAAGCAACCGTAAATGTTTTCTTGTCTGGTTTACCGGCGACTTCCATTTCGTTAGGGCATTTTTACCGGGAGATACGGTACGCAGATTTTTAGGTAGGGTTTCCCTTACTAACCGGAACAACTCAAGTGTTACGCGCTTCCCAAACGAAAATGTTTTAGGTCAAGGTATCGTTCTATAAACTTTGAAGTTTGAATTTCAAATCGGCGAACAGTTTGAGTACAGACTTTTTAGCAAGTTTCAAAGGCGTTCGGTGTTCAAAATATAAAACTCATGTTGAGTTGTCTAGGTTACAAGGATGAGAACTACCTAAATCTTTCCTCGTTAACCCGAGACAACTTTGTCTCGGCTTCTATGGAAATCTTCGTTGTACGCAGGCCTGAACAGCTTTAAACTACGAGCAGTCTCTGTTTCCGCTAAGGGATAGTCGAGGGAAACGAACAAGTGTCTGCCGCGTTGAATCACCTGCCGCGTTGAAACCGCGTGACGGGCGTGTCGAGCCGCTAAAACTGTACTAGCGGCTCGACACGCGCGTCACGTTTCAACGCGGCAGGCGATTTTGCGCTCGCTCGTCTTTTCGTTTCCCTCGATGATCCCTGAGCGGAAAGAGAGAACCGCTCGTAGTCGAAAACAGCTTCGATAGGTTTTTACTGGTGGGTGAATCTTCACTTACTTGTTTACGGTGATTTTCACAAATGCTAAAAAGAGTTTTTATTGCTTGTGTTTAACCAGCTCAGTGTCTGCCTCGTACGCAGGCGCTTCTGAGGTTTTTGACACGAGTTCGCAAGGGACTAAGGGAAGACTTAACGAAAAATTCCGGCTTTCCCATGTCCCCTTGCGCCTCACCAAAGGCAGGTTCAGTGTTGTTTTCTGTCGCCCTGATTGCTTCCAATGGTGATTATGAGACTTTTCTACTTGCTAGGTTGTTGTTGAAGGGAACGTTGAGACCGATTTATCTTCAATGGCTATTGGGAACCAGTGTTGATGAAGCTGTCAGTCAAAATTAAAATCAACTTCAGTGTAGCTCAACATACTTTCAACAAACTTTCCCTATCAAGAAATGGTCTATTGTACCGGATCAACTTTGTCCATTGAAATTTTAAGAATAGCTCGAACAATAGCCTATTGTTATGAGGGACGCTACCCAGATTCGACCGAAGTCTTGCTGATAATCGGAAAATTTTCGGCGCGCCAAACAAGTTACATGAGGGGGGTGGGGAACGCAAATTGCTTGCGAGAGTTTCGTTTTTCAACGGGATACCCTAGGTAAGATATGAGTGTATTCAACACTGAGAATAAGAGTTGAAGAGTTGCTTAGCCGATTACACTGATCAAAATATTGCTTAGCACAAGAGGGATAATTGTCTTTCAACAATAAGCCTGTACATACGGTCTCAACGTAAAGATTTGGTTCAACAATGTTGAGCGAGTCAGTGTTAAGGTCATTCCTCTGAAATAGAAATAACAATAGATTCTTGCTGAAACTTTGCCAACTAAATATTCATCATATGGGAACTTCAATTTTAAAATAAAAAGTGGGGGTGCCCGTGTTGGTTAAGGAGCTGACAGGTGTTGAATATACTCCAGTTTAGCATTTAAGCGATGCTTTTGTAGAAGTGCATTCGAGTTTAATTTAGAGCTCCCCATAACTCTAAACTCATACGAACACGCTAAAAAGTACATCAGATACATTGTGTTGGACATAGGTTAACTTTTACAGTTGTTTCCGACAGAAACATTTTTGCATTAGGCTATTATCAAACAAAATCTGTTGTTGTGGTTACCAAAATGCAAAACAAAAAAACTGCATTTCAGTTCTGTTTCCCTCGTTTATTTAATTTCCAACAATAAAAACTTGATCAGTCTTCTTTTAGAGGAAGATTATAGGTAGTTGATTGAAATGAATGAAAAACATGCTGGGGTGCCCGTGCTCCTTTACGAGAAAAAAACCACTTATTGTTTTAGCGACCTTAGTCAATGTGCGCGTGCTAATGACGCAAGAAAATATGCGCAGTAGGTGATGCGCAATGCAAAACAGATGAATCACCTTAATTTTTCCACGTCCAGTATCTTAAGATTGCAGACTAAAATGTTTTCCAGAGTAATCTTAGGATGCGTTTTCTTGGGCTCTTCTGAAATCAGAACAGGTAGAATGGAAATGATCAGAATTGTTGGAATATGAAACAAGAAAAAAAAACGATCTCTCCAAAAATGGAATGAAAACCGCTGACTGCCGCTGGGTCTTCCTATATAAGGAAGACCCAGGTATAACAATCCCTATATAACATAGACCCCGCTATAACAAACCCCGATGAGTAGTTATAGAGTTGGCGGTTCGAGACCAGTTTTTTCAAAACTGGTCTTGAACAGCGCCAACTCTATAACTACTATAATCATATGGTCACCAACATATGGTGAGGAGCCGAGCAGGCTCGGGAAGTCGTTGACGAAGTCAACGAGTGAGGCTCCTTCCGGCCTATTGTGGGTAGATATGCAATCTCGCAGAGATTGCATGTCGTAGGGCACAATAGGCATAATGTCGCCATAACATTTTCAACTATATTGGTTCCATCACATGGCTCCACATCATTTTTTTATATGCCAGATCCATATTTTTTGCATTGGGGAACAAAAGCGGAGCTTTTGTGAGGCAGTGAATTGATCGCGAAGCGATCAAGAGGGGAAGTTTCTTTTTGCGATGCTGGTTTCATATGCTAGATCCATATTTTTGCATTGGGGAACAAAAGCGGAGCTTTTGTGAGGCAGTGAATTGATCGCGAAGCGATCAAGAGGGGAAGTTTCTTTTTGCGATGCTGGTTTCATATGCTAGATCCATATTTTTGCATTGGGGAACAAAAGCGGAGCTTTTGTGAGGCAGTGAATTGATCGCGAAGCGATCAAGAGGGGAAGTTTCTTTTTGCGATGCTGGTTCCATTTTATGTATCCAACGCATTATTCAATCACGTGATTCCACACCACAGGAAGTCTTTCTCGGAAAAGCAGGAAGTTTTTCTCAGAAACAAGTCTGGACATGTCTGGTGAAAACAGGAAGTTTATGATAAAATGGGACTTTCCCGATGAGTCATCAGATTGTCATGTAATATCAGATGAACTTGTATTTGAAGTAAAGTTTGTCAGTAAAGTTTGTCAGTAAAGTTTGTCAGTAAAGTTTGTCAGTAAAGTTTGTCAGTAAAGTTTGTAGTGAACAGAAAAGCAGACTGTGTTTGCGGAACTTGTAAGTACATAAAAAAAATATCTCATATAATAGTATAGAATGAATTGCAATGAAGATATTCACAATTACTTGAAAGAATCAGAAGTTGTTTGTCCTTTTTGTGACCAGCAAATCGATTCTGCCAGAAAACCAAAAGATGATAAATGCTGTGATAATCAGTATATTATTAACGACGATGGGATGTTAGCATGTCTAAGTTGTGGTATTGTTCAAAGATATAATTATGTGAAAGAATATGTTGATTTTTATAAAAATAGACATAGATTTATAAGAAAATCTGTTTACCATCGAGAGTACCACATCAACAACATATTACTCGATATTGAAGAAAAATATAACATCAAAATATCAAACTGTCAGAAACAAAAAATTGATGCTATATATGTCGAGATAGGTAAGGTTCTTAATGAAGTTAATGGAACTCGGAAAAGGATGATTAGCGTTAATTTTATTATGAGAAAGATATTCAAGATGATGGGAATATTCCAATTAGTAAATCGAAAAAAACTTTAGCTTTCTGCGATAAATATTGGAAGCACATCATGTTGTTGATAGGGGATGAAATAAAATCTATTATTGGATGAATACCTTATTATATTTCTTTTCAAATTTGTCAGTAATAGGACACATATCAATGATTATATCATCGAGAACTTTAACATAATCAATAAATTCTTTGTCATTATACTCCAGTCCTCTCATAAAGCACCGTAAATGAGTTAAAACCTTTTCATACGTAGTGTACGCGAATTTACACATCTCAATCTTTCTTTTGTAATTTTTAGCCTCTGAATATGTTTTAAGCAAAAGCCCGGCACCAGATACTGTTCCGAGAACAATAGGGTTTAGTGTTACACCACCGACAACTGTCCCTGTTACTACCAATGAAACAGATCCAATATTACATGCAAGTTCTGCTTTTTTGAAATATTTGTAAGTCATTTTGAAAAGCCAATATTTTTTATGGTAGAATTTGTACAATGCTTCCAACTCAGATATTTGATCATCAGTTAATTTTTCTGACACATGGTTCCAATTGAATATGTTTTTACGTTTATCCATATATATTATACGGTTACATTTTTTTTCTTCTTGAATGATAATTTAATACTATGGTATAATTTTTTGATGTTTTGAACCAATCTTTCTATGCTTTCGAGAATTTCATTAATTAAAATAGCTGTTCTCATATATATATAAGTTAGATTATTCATCCTGTAAACGATGTCGAAACATCGGTCAGCTTTGAAGTGTTTGGTTGATATGTTCCGCATTGTGATATATGATGAATGAAAAAAATGTTTATGGCACTCTATATTCAATCAACATTAAGAGTTCTTGATTTTTCACAACTGAACCCAGTTCCACAGCCAAATGACCAAACGCTAGTACTAAATTGATATTTATTGTCTGTGATTTAGTTGATTGGGTTGAAGTGTAAGTGATTGATTGAGTTAAATGGTCACTGTGTTTTATTTTTAAAGAAATAGGCTTATATTTACTTTTGAGCTTGAAATAGAGCACTGTTATAGTTAATATGTGGCTATGATTTGGAATGATTATTTTGTCACAACCATTTAATAAAAATGTGTTCCCATTTTTTGTATTCAAAATCCCATTTATGTAATGAACGGAACCACGCAAACGATGTCCGTTTAAAGATAAATCTGTTTCCATCACCAATTTTCCATTCTCAATTACAAAAGCGGTGTCATAGACACTTGGGTCAACGTTTGAAATTGTTTCTTTTACACCATAAACAATAAGATGTCCAATTGTTAAAAGTGATGGAAAAGTAACTGTACCGTGTAGATCGAGATAAATAAATTGTGGAGGCGAGCTACCCCATCGGTGAAAATTGATAACTGTTTTGGTATAGTTTTCGAATGTTTTTGTTGCATAATTAGAAATTGAAATCGTAGTGCCTTGCACTGCCACACTCAACTCACTCATTTCCGGCGGAAACCATTCAACTACCAAAGTATAGTAACCGACTGGAAGTTTAAAAAGGTTAAAACCAAGGCGTGACTGGTACTGGTTGGTTGAGCTTTTTTGAAACAGGAGTTTAAGTTGGTAAGCTTTTTTATTAATTTGATGTGGAGAATTGGAAAAATCAACAATACCCAAAACCTGAATATTTAACTCACTTGAAGATTCGTCGTCGTTTTCCATTAAATATCTGAAGGCGTCTTTTTTTTGTCCTGAATTAATAATCTGAGATTCATGAATTTTTTGAGTGACAAGATTTCTCAAATCTGTTATTTCATTTTCCATTAACTCAACATTAACTGCGGATTTCGAATTTTTTGAATCGGTTTGTAAGTTAATAATTTTATTGTTATTTAAATTCAAGTCTCCCGACATACTTGTTGTGCCATCAAGTTTGAGATAATTTTTTTGCGAGTTAGTGATTCTCTGAGTGATATATTCTACAGTAGCAACGTCTTTTTGGTTTACTGGAAATTTGACATTGGTGATCGCATTATCTTTCATATCGATAGTAGTGTCCTTATCTAATTTTTTCACAAGTTGGTTATCGACATATTTTTTATTTACTCCATGGTCTGAATTAACTGGGTCTTTGATATTTGTTATGAAATGGTTGTTCATGTCTAAAGATTGTAGCATAGACCCGCCTTCTTTTTTACTCAAGAATATATTCCGGGCTGTATTATAAGAGATGGCTTTATCCGTGTTTCCATGAATTGGGTACGGCTGTGGTTGTAAAATTAGGTCTCCGTTCATAGTTGCTCCTGTCTTTTTCACAAACTGAGTTGTATCCACACTTGGAATCTTAGTTATTTCACTATCTAACTGGCTTTTTGTAAGCACATCATTATTATTGGTTCCTTGTTTTACATTCACTAATTTTTTATTCTGCATATCATAATCATTATTAGCATCTAATTTAAATCCAATACCAGGTAAACCTCTTGAACCTATCTTACCTAGTCCTTGAGAATCATCATGATTAAGGATACCGTTGGTATAACTCATATATTAATGGTTTATATTCTTTCATCGAAATTTCGGGCTACCTTTTTTTTGACCTTATCAACATACAAAAAACTATATGGATCCTTAGTAGCTTTCTGATAATCTGATTTATTTATGTTCAGTTCTCGGCAAATCATGCTCGTTTATAGAAGGAAAATCAAAAACACAAAAATGTGAACTATTCAGTCTTATTGTTTTATCGGTTCCGTAATAGCTTTGACTCAAATATATACAACAACAATTTTTATTTCTTGAATTGGTGAAGTAGTCTCGTATCCGTTCGTCATTTTTCTTACCTGTATTCAAATAGTCATCAAATATGATTAATTTTTGGTTTTCATCAGACAAATCTGTCAGAGGGATGATTTCATCGTTACTTGCTTCTATCACATCATAACTGACCTCTTTTGATATTGGTTCAAGAGATTTCAACAGATGCTTATATTTGCTTTGGGAGAGATTTCGAGCATAAAGGTATATCTTGTCAAAATAGAGAAGCCTATATATCATATCAAGCAAAAGGTTAGTCTTACCACCACCAGAAGGAGCACAAATAAGCATCCTGAAACATCGGTTTGGCATGAAACTCTTTAATTGGATAAAATCGTTATTTTCATCGTCTTGAATGTCATAGTTTTGAATTCTCATATATCATTTGTTTATACAATTTTATCGCATGGCGACACGCTATGCGACACGCTATGCGAGCGTTTTTATATATGATAACCCTAATTTTTCCGAACAAAATACGAAATTTTATGTAAACAAATGATATAATGAGTTTACTCAAATGGAAAGAAATGGCTGAGAAACGATCCGAGCTTGGTAAAAAGATTAACACAGTAAGAGATACAATAAAACAAAAAAAGATATCTGATCAAATGGGTGAAGTCGAGGCAGAGAAACTTTTCAAACCTATAACATCTGAGTTAAAGGAACTTACAGCCCCAAAAGCACCGTTGAGAAGATTGGTAAAGAAAAAGCGACCTGTTCCAGATTATGGTCTCGAAATAGGAGATGATGAGGATGTCCCTGATTATGGTCTAGAAGATCTATTCGGTGAACAAGTTCAACCACAAGATGACAAACAATTGGTTCCAAAACCTCCATCTTATGAAGATGTCCTTGAGGATTTAGCATCAGGTAAAAAACAAATGTATATAGATCCAGAATACATGTATGAACCTGAAGATCTTCCTCCAGAATACGAAGAAGAAGTACCAGATTACGAAATTCTTGAAGAGGATAGAATAAATCAAGCTTTAGATCAACTTCAAATACCGAATTATGAAGACGTCGAATTACTACTCAAACAAGAAGATATGAATGACAAAAAGAGGAAATCTTATCTTACCAAAACCCTTCAAAAGGCTAAAGAGAAACGACAACAACTTTCTGGATATTCGATGAATATTACTAAAAAATTAAATAGTGGCTCAATCACTGAAGCTGAGGCTCAATATCAAAGAAAAATTATTCAAGATACAAGAAAGGTTCTTACTGATTATATGAATTACCATCAACAAAAACTCCAAAAACTCAAATCTATTAAAGGATCTGGTTTGAAGAAAAAAACAAAAAGAGGTGGACAGGTAATGTTTTTCAACAATCCGACAGAAATGATTAAAAAACTTGAACTGATTATGGGATCGATGATTGCCGGAAATAATAGCATCGAATTACGGAATACTGGCGTCGCTCTTCTCGACATCTTGTTGAGAAATTCAATACTCAATAAGCCACAATACAACAAAATATACAAAAACTATTTTAGTCTAAACTAATCATATATATGAATAGACAACTTGTATTATCATCCCATACAGTAAAAAACCAAAATGGTAATAAACCATCGGATTTCACAATCAAATACCGTAATCCGATAATACTAGATTCAAACAGACAATATGAAATCGGCCTAGACCGAATCATTTCGATGTCATTCACTTGGTTTAATGTAACAAAAGAACTCAATAATCAGAAAATAAGATATTCAACAGATAGTGGTGCTAATTGGACGGAAATTATATTCAACCCTGGAGTATGGAATTACATTGATTTTGACAATTTAATCAAAGAAAAAACAAAAACAGGAACCTCATCAAACCCTCAATATCCAATCACTCTGGAGTTTAACGATACTGTATTCAGGACAATAATAACACTAGCCTCAAATTACAGATTAGATCTTACTCAAAGTAATTTTAATGATCTTATTGGTTTCAATAAAAAGATTCTAACAAGTAGTGTAAATGTTGGAGATTACATTCCTAATCTCTCACAAGACAGAGAAATATTGAATGTTCATTGTGATTTGATAAGTGACAGTCTTGTCGATGGTGAAGAGTCAGATATTATATATAGTTTCAGTACTTCAACTCTCACTCCGAGTTATAGTTTCACACAAGAGCCTCGACGAGTACAGTTCAATCCAGTCAATAAAAATACGATTCATAAAATTCGGATTTATATCACCGACGGCAAACAAAGAATCATTGATCTTAATCATAGTGACACTTCATTCAGTTTGATTTTAAGAGAAAAGAGAGATTTATCTAACTAATAGTTATAGATGGCATCATATGAATATAAACGTGTATATCACCCGAAACTAGTTCGTTTTGTGTATAAGCATAAAGGATCTGGGATTATTGTTGATAACATATTCAAACCAGTTGGAAGGGTGTTAAGTAAAGTTCCAGAAATGGTTTTAAAACCTTTAGCGAAAAAAGCGCTTCAATCTGGTATTTCACATGCTGGAGACAAACTGGGAAAAAAAGCAGCTGAAAAAAGCGGAGAGCTTATTATGAGAAAATTACACGGTTTAACTAAACAATCAATGAATAAAACCATGAAACCAACCAAACCTACTAAACCAAAACAAGAAGAAGATTACAACACAATTCTGAATAGACTTATATCTGGTACTGGATTAAGACGATAAAATGTTATTAAAAAGTGAATTTTATCCAATTATAAATAGACTAGCAAGTGGGAAATGGTTTATATAAAAAGTGAATTTTATCTAAACTACTCATATAAATGAGTTTCAGAACAAGTGAAAATCTGCAACGATATGAATACGTTCGTTTCCATTTGGATAATGTCATTGAACAGCCTGGTAACAATCAATCACAGAAAAAGACAGGTTACAGATTCACAATCAACGATAGGTCGACTATGTTCGATTTTTTTAATGGGTATTTCGAAGTAACCAAAGAGCTTCAAAAAAGGGCAGATGGTGCTGGATATGCTGCAGCAGATCGCATCACAATGATAAACGGATCTCACAGTCTAATCAGACATATGGTTATTAAATCGTCTGGTAAAATAGTATACGAGAGTGATAATTTACATAGAATTACGAATGTCAAAAATCTCCTTGACTACAGTGATGACTTCAGTCGATCCGTTGGAAAGAATTCGTTCTGGTATCTTGATACTGATGGAACTACAGCAAATACAAACACAGGTTTCGAGGCACGTCGTATTTTAACCCAAGCAGCACAAAACGACGGTAATGGGGGAGCTAAAATGATTAACGAGATGATACCGTTGAATCGATACAGTTTTTTCCAAGAATTAGAAAGAAAAATGTTACCCCCGATGCAGCTCACAATTGAACTTACACTTAACGAAGACAGTGAATTAATTCACAAAGCAGGAGCGGCTGACGATGGAAGGGTTGTAGTAAAAAGATTGTATCTTTGGCTACCAAGATTGATTCCAAAAGACATTATGTATAGTAATTTTGTTTCAGAGTTTCTCAAGCCAACAACCTGGACATATATGCGAGATCTCTACAATCAGTCAGCAAATACCAGAGCTATTCAGAATATGTTTCAAATCAGTCCAGCTATCGACCACGTTAAACATGTTTTTGTTTATCTCCAACGGACAGATGCACCAAATAATAATGAAGAAGAGAGGAGTCCATATTTGTTTGACACTTTCAAACTGAATGCAGCTAATGCTAACAGCTCTTTATCAAGCTGTAGGCTTGAATATGGGAATAACGTTTTTTACCCAGAGCTCGAATATGATGCAGATTCAAAAATTAGGATATTCAATGATCTTATGAGTTATGCATTTCGTAAAAACGATTATAACAGTGGGACACAATTGAATATAGCAAATTACACCAGTTTATATGGTCTTATCTATTTCGATTTGTCATATCAGAAAGAGGTAGTGACAAGAGATCCTAAACAGTTGATTCTCCATTATCGTTTGAATGTAGCCCCAGCAGCAAACGTCCGAGCTCATAGCATCGTATTTTACGAGAGTGAGGTTGTTGTTAAGACAGTTGGAAACGAATTGATGATAGTTTAAATAAATAAGTTTTACATCGATGAAAATTTAAATGAATATGTTTTTTAAAATAGAATTTATCTAACATATAATATATGACACAACTATACGAAATTAAAGTTAGTTTATCACCAAACCAGAAAAAGAATCTTAGTAACGCGTATCATAAAAGAGAAACTATCATTTTGAGACTGACAAAGGACTCTCTATCTGGGAATGACACTCTATACGTACCTCAGAATATAGTTAAGCGATTGAATAAAAATAGAAAATTGAGAAAAGGAATGGACATCAAACTAGCCAAAACAAACATTCGAAAGCAAGTTGGTGGATCACTCCTCTCTACAGTTCTGTCGCTTGGAAGAACTTTCGCTCCAACGATTGCCAAGACTATTGGATTGTCAGCTTTGGCAGGTTTAGCATCTGAAGGAGCATCTCAGATTGTTAAGAAGATATCTGGAAAAGGTTTACAAACCGGTGGGTTCCTAATACCACAAAATAAAATCAACCAGTTGATAGCATATAAACATCTTTTGACCACAAAACAAAAACAAGATATATTAAATGCTCTACAAACAGGCTCTGGTGTTCATATAAAACCGACAAAAGTACAAACAGGTGGGTTCTTAGGGACTCTCCTTGCATCAATTGGAGTCCCTTTAGCTATTGAGGCAATAAAGAAGATGACTGGTAAAGGAGCTCCTCAGATGGGACGACCTAAACAAAGACCACCCAGATCTATACCAGAACAGGATGGTGGTTTGATGACCAACACTTATAGAACACCGCCTTTTTACGGAAATTGGCCAGACGATACAATCGGTATGGGGAATAAAAAAAAAAAATCTCAAAAAAAGGGCGAAGGTCTACTATTAGGCAAGAACTCACCGTTCAAAAAAGTCCCTCTTCTAAACATTTTGTTGTAAAACCAAAATTCCATAACAATGTCCCATTAAGCAATTACGATTTAATAAAATGGTGTAAATATCTGAATATCCCAATTAAAGATGTTCTTTCTAGAGATGAATCAGTGCCGCACAATCATAGACAGGCTCTATTCATTTACAATCTGGAACCATCATAGATGAGCGGTAGCCATTGGGTATCCACATATGTGAAAGATAACGTGGTCAATTACTTTGATAGCTTTGGTTTACCTCCCTTCCAAGAAATTGTCAATCACGCAAGAAAAAAGAATTTAACACTTCTTCATCAAAATAACCAAATACAAAATTTAATGACGACAACATGTGGTAAAGCAAATAATAAGTACATGAAAGAATACGATGAGAAAGCGCCCTCAAAGTACATTATGTATCTTGACGCCAATAACCTGTATGGTTGGGCAATGAGCCAATATCTTCCTACTGGAGGTTTCAAATGGATGTCAGAAAAGCAGATTAATAAAATTAATTTAGCTCAGTATAATGAAGACAGTAATAAAGGATTGTTAATAGAAGTTGATTTAGAATACCCCAAAGAGTTGCATGACAATCATAATGACTACCCAGTAGCGGCCGAGAGAGTTTGTGTCAAAAAAGATATGCTCTCTGATTATTGCAAAAATATAGCTACAAAGTACAATATATCAACAGGATTAGTACACAAATTAATACCAACATTATCGAATAAAGAAAAATATGTTCTGCATTACAGAAACCTGCAACTGTACCTTGATCTTGGATTGAAAATAAACAAAGTCCATCGAGTGTTAGAATTCAATCAGTCGCCTTGGCTCAAAGAGTACATTAGCTTTAATACAATAAAACGTACTCAAGCGAAAAATTCATTCGAAAAAGACTTTTTCAAACTTATGAATAACTCAGTATTTGGTAAAACAATGGAAAACATAAGAAAGCGTGTTGATGTTCGACTTATCACAGATGAAAAGAAATTATTGAAGATGGTGAGTAAACCAACTTATGTAAGCAGTAAGATCTTCAACGAAAATCTAGTTGCAGTGCATAAAATAAAGGAAACGCTCACTTTAAACAGGCCGGCATATATTGGAATGTGTATCCTTGATCTGAGCAAAACATTAATGTATAATTTCCATTATAATTACATCAAAAAAAAGTATGGAAATAAAGCCAAATTATTATTCACAGACACAGACTCATTAACATATGAAATTGAAGCAGAAGATGTTTACCAAGACTTTTGGAATGACAAAGATCGATTTGACAACAGCGACTACCCAGAAAGCTCGCCGTATTTCGATACAACAAACAAGAAGGTAATCGGTAAATTCAAAGATGAAGCAGCTGGAATTCCAATAACAGAATTCGTCGGTTTGCGATCTAAAATGTACAGTTACATCAAAGACAATAATAAAGGTGGAAAAACAGCTAAGGGAATTAAGAAAAATATAATAAAGAACAACATCAAACATCAAGACTACAAAAATGTTTTATTAGAAAATAAACAAATACATCATACCATGAAGACAATCAGAAGTATTAACCATCAACTTGGAAGTTACGAGCTCAATAAAGTGTCACTAAGCTGTTTCGACAATAAAAGATATATAGCAAACAATGGAATCAAAAGTTTCGCTTACGGACATCATTGTATTAAAGAAGTTCTACCTAAATTACTAATTCATCCAACATCAGTCCATCATTGGGCGCAGGTATTGGTACAGCATTAGGAGGAGGCTTTGATATATTTCGTCAACCGGAAGCTACTTCTGAAATTTTTATCAAACTGGAGCAAGTTCTGATATTTTTACACGAAAAAGTAATTTATGGGTACATTTTTAATTGGTCAATAGCTTAGTCATTTCCTGTTTTCACCAGACATGTCCAGACTTGTTTCTGAGAAAAACTTCCTGCTTTTCCGAGAAAGACTTCCTGTGGTGTGGAATCACGTGATTGAATAATGCGTTGGATACATAAAATGGAACCAGCATCGCAAAAAGAAACTTCCCCTCTTGATCGCTTCGCGATCAATTCACTGCCTCACAAAAGCTCCGCTTTTGTTCCCCAATGCAAAAATATGGATCTAGCATATGAAACCAGCATCGCAAAAAGAAACTTCCCCTCTTGATCGCTTCGCGATCAATTCACTGCCTCACAAAAGCTCCGCTTTTGTTCCCCAATGCAAAAAATATGGATCTGGCATATAAAAAAATGATGTGGAGCCATGTGATGGAACCAATATAGTTGAAAATGTTATGGCGACATTATGCCTATTGTGCCCTACGACATGCAATCTCTGCGAGATTGCATATCTACCCACAATAGGCCGGAAGGAGCCTCGCTCGTTGACTTCGTCAACGACTTCCCGAGCCTGCTCGGCTCCTCACCATATGTTGGTGACCATATGATTATAGTAGTTATAGAGTTGGCGCTGTTCAAGACCAGTTTTGAAAAAACTGGTCTCGAACCGCCAACTCTATAACTACTCCGATGTAACAAAGACCCGATATAACGAACCCCGATATAAAGAAGACCCGGTATAACGAACCCTATATTACGAAGTCCCCTTTATAACGAACCCCTATATAAGGAAGTGTCCACCCACCGTTCGTTCTACTACAGATCAGAATTCATTAGCTGTATTCTTTAGCTCAGTGTTGCGCGCTATTTCTTAGGTATGAACATCCACAACAAACACCAATTTTGAAATTAGTCAAAATTAATACACACAATGTTGCATCTTGCATGGTGTGTTCGGACCTACTATGGTAAATTTTACTTTGAATTGTCAATCGATTGTTAAGGATAATTGCTCAAGCTAAAAATACCCCGGTTGAAAGAGGGTTTTTTCACACCCAATTCGATTTGCGACCCAGCAGTTAAAAATATAGAATAATAAGAAGATCATCGGAGTGAAGGTGTTTCAACTTAAGCAGTTGAAAAGAAGAAACCTGAAAAAATTCAGGCTGGAACGGGAATCGAACCCATGACCTATGCGATACCGGTACGGTGCTCTAACCAACTGAGCTACTGAAGCCAACTTGGAGCTGGTCAATTGAGAGTTCTAGGTCACCGCCATACCACAGCGATACCGGCTTCACTTGCGTAATTTGAAAAAGTTATCGGATTCGATTTCGCAATTATACGGCACCAAAGGCCTCTGCGGTATTGCAGAGGTCATGGGTTCGATTCCCGTTCAAGCCTGAATTTTTTCAGGTTTCTTCTTTTCAACTGCTTAAGTTGAAACACCTTCACTGCGATGATCTTCATATAATTCTATCTTTATCCGCAGTTTAAATACATGATTATTTCATATGTTCATGTTCAGTTAATATTTTTACAATAACTGAGCGAATTCTCGCGCTCTGATTGACTCATTTTTATTGTCAATAACAGTACAGACGGATGAAACACGTAAAGCTGACGCAATCAGCCAAAGTTTTGTCAAAGTTTTCAGCGCTGCATTCTTGGTGAGGCGAGAATTGTAGCACAAATCTAGTATCCTTCAATGAGGAAATCAACTAAAATTTATGGAAGTGTTGTAGATCCACTTGCCTGCAACTCGTGGATCTACAACACTTTGACAATGTTATGACGAAATTTATCATCAATAAGAGGACAGACGCATAAAAAAAACTGACGTCAATTTGTTAAATCGCACGCGAACAACCTAGCCTCGCTTCCAAAAAGAGACAACTGGACAAGAGGCTACAAGGTTACGCCTTCGTAGTCTTGGGTAGTTTCAATTGAACCACTGATATACAATGGATAAAACTTTGTCAGTTATCTATTTTATAATTAAATATTAATAAAGACTGAAAACTCTTATTGTGCACACTTTGTCAGCTTATACTCCATGCTAGTTTCAGTTTGTTGTACTAAGCAGAACTACGACGTTACGACTTTAGGCATTTACTTTCTAGCTCTGCGTTGGCTTAAGGCAAAATGTTTCTATAGTTAGCCTTATTCATTTGTTTAACTACACATTTAAGACTTCTTAGGATAGAAATTTAAAAACAATTCCGCCGGAACGTATCCACTTTTGACATGTATCACACGATTCTTTCAAGAACGTTAAAACTACTCGTTTCTGAAGAATATGGTCGAAAAGCAAATTTAACTTCCATGCACGATCAGACTTTCTTCATATAAGTTGCGGAGTTCTGGAGGAGGAGTGGAAATGTTTTCTTGATTCAGAAATTCAACCCATCCCTCACCTATTTATCCATAATATTAACTTCTGATACGTAATCGAGGAAAACTAAATCGCTTAATATACTACTTAACAATTACTCAGCCTCGTCCCCAGGCATTTAAGTGCTTACCAAGTGATGTGAGGTTAAACACAATAGCGCGAGCAAATCTTCCCGTTGAACTCGACGTGAGACGTCACATTTGATATCCGCCAAGGACAACTGGGAACGAGGCTGACAATTATCGTATTCCACGAGCGCGCGTTGGATACCAGATGAGTTGGTTATAAGTCACCTAATATTCAACAAGCGCGGGTGTAATAAATGTTTTTGTGTATTTAATGTATTTAAATGTATTTAATTCTCAACTTCGGTAATCATCTGCTGAATTTTTTGGCCATATTTTTGCACAAAACTTTTCCTTTTAGATGAAAACTTTTGAACGCCGCGGCACTTAATCCAATTTCCTTATAAGGCAAAAAGCAAGGTTGTGCGCTGTTAGCCTGAGTGCGGTGAGCCAATAAGAAAGCTGCAAATTCAATAACCAACATTGAGAATTTCATAAAGTTGAATATTTCTACGCGACCTCTCGTAAGCAATCTTCTCTCTTAAACGATCACTTTCTTGTAATAGCGTTGGAATGAATTTTCTCAACATTCTCAGACTGGCAGACGTATGAGTCTTTTGTGAGCCACAATCCGGCTTCATTAAGCAACCAATTTCGTGAAATCCCATTTAAGTCAGATCTCATTTAAGGCAGATGTTGGCTTTCGCGTAATATGGCTTTACGGTGCGTAAATAATTGACAAGAGAAAGCAACAACAACGGGAATAGCACCAGACATCTCATTCATCGACCAGCTTAAACGTTAAAACTGGAACACTCTCACTATCGGCGAAACGTTTTTGGATCCGAGACTGAATGAGCCGGATAAGCCTGGGCCGCGAAAAAAGCCGTACAGTAACTGAGCAACAAGATTTCCACTATGTCAGTCAGTTAGCAAAGCGGTATTATCGTCTAAATACTCATAGTGTCCTCTCAGTGCGGAGAATCGTGAAGTGGGAATTTTCCGCTTGACGAACATGACAAAACGAACCAGTTGAGATAAAAGTGCGAACAGGATCAATAATGCAACCAATGCGGGAAAGGCACAGAGAACGGACACCTGAATACGCCGTAGAGACACCATGATTCTTTTGTTAGGACCTTCAGGGCGGACAGCTGAGGACGCGAGAGTCGCCGTTGTCACATTTATGATCGCTATACACGACAGCGCAATCAAGGACAATGTCTCAAGCTTGTCTGCTACACGGTTTCTGTATGGCTTCTTGGTTAAATGATGAGCTACCATCAGAACACATGCTACAGACATGCACAAGAAACAAATCATGGAATTTGGAATGAACGCCCGAAAAATGAGAAGCACAAGCCTTCGACCAATCAGAACACTTTCCCAGTAGAGCGTTCCTTGATCATACGCAGTAGGAACCCGGAAGGGACCGTACAAAATTTTGGAGAGTTCGTCACTGCATTCGTCTCCAGCGCACCGAGCGTTTCTAGCGGCGGGCAGCGACGAGAGGCTAGTGTATTCACAGGAAAATATATCGCGGGCATCTGGGTTTTTCTTCTGTCGTGTGCATAATCTTTTCACTAACCAGTACACAAGAAACGGTAACGGGACAATACAAGCGCCAACAAACTCTTTCCATGATATGATCTTGTTAAACAGCATACCAGAACCCCAGTAAAGAACACCGACAAAAGGAACAACAAAAATGGCGTTAAACACAAGAAGACCATATTGCCACCACTGCCAGCACACTATGTTCCCATCAAAATAAAGACGCCACTCTGAACCAATTAAAACACAATGCATCAGCTTTAGGGACGTTTCTGCAAGACGCTCGTAACCTAGCAACATTATTTCCATGGCAACTGCCACGTAATGAACCAGCGATGGTTTCCCTCTTTTCAACATCAGATTAACTGCCAAGTGAAGGCAGTAAATTATGAAAACGTGAGCTATGGCTGCAAAAACCAGGGCAGAGAGGAAAATTTCTTTTGTGACCGCTGTCAATCCGGCGAAGGGGCAACCGATTCCTTTGTCGACTATATGAACTTGAAAGTTAAAAGCTGAGACAAGAGTTGAGATGTATGGAAGTTCTGCCATCATGTTCTGTAACGATGTAGTGCTAAGTAGGTCAACCACTTGGTAGAAGTAAAATGTAATTTTGAGGTAGCCATTTTCAGGGTCTTCCTTCTCGTGAGCTAAGCGCCCGTAAAAGCCCTGCTGACGATTTCTTCTGAACCAGAAAATTTGATCTTTCAAAAATCGGACGAGAGGAGGTTTCTTCAACAAATACAGAGTCAACCCGACAGTATAGAGTGCCATTAGAACCCACAGCACATAATTCCATCGGCATTCTTCTGATTTTCGACACTCCGTTGAAAACAGGGTTTCGGAAAACCCAGCAACACATCGGCCACAAAGAACCCCCGATCGGTTACCATAGCAACTATTATACTTTTCAAGGTATGACTTGTTTGTTGGCTTACGGCAATATTCCTCTGGACAAGATAAAAATGCCAGTGGAGAAAAATTGTCAGAGTTGTTGATTTTGTAACCCCAAAAATCGGGTTTGGCTACAATGTTCTCGCGTCCATTGCAGTGGGCGCCGAAGGGACATTCAAGGCATTTAAACCATTTACGAACTGATAGGCCTCTAGAATATCCAGTATGCAGGCTGTACATTCTGGGCGGACACATTCGGCACGTGAATATTTCCGTTGTCACGTTAATACGACAAAACGTGTCGTCTTGACCACCGTCGTAATGGAAGTGTGTGTAATTATCACGCCAGAGTCTACTCCCAGTTGGACACTGAATAGTGGAGTTCAAGTCGATATCAAAATAGCCGCCAGAAAATATTCTCAGGATAGGTTGAGGTACCAGTCGCTGGGAAAAACTGGTCGTAAAGGACGTGTTCTTTATCTTGACTGGGCCTCCGCTCTCAGAATGCAAAAATCTACCAACTGCAAATTTGGTGCCGTTGTAAGTCCCTTCTTTTCTCGTACGTTTGAAAATACAGCCCTTGAATTCAACCTTTGTGCTTCCATATCCAACATAGACATGTCCTGTGTCGTGGAAAGCAAAGTTATTTGTGAAATTGCATCTCACAAATTTCGTATAACCATTGATGATTTGAATTGCACCTGCCTCGTACCCAAGGTTGTTTTGAAATAATGTATCTTCAAATAAAACGCGACTTGTGTAATTCCATACGGGGTGGGTGTTATTTCTATCGCCTGATTTAACACAGCCTCCATCCACGAGCTCATCGGAGTCAAAAAGAAACAGAAGTGCGCCCTGACCCGTCACATACCCAGGCAAGCTTTTGTATCTTGTTATTCTCCACTCATTCCTCTCCAAACTAAAACCGTGCCGGAATTGGCAACCACGTACAGAGATCACCTTTTTACCCTTAGCAAGCAATACAAACGAATTGGCTGGGCGACCGACAAAGGTAACATTCTCGATGTCAACGTCCACCTCCGTTGACACTGTTTTGTTTACAGGTGGAATTATGACACGAATACCAAATATAGAACCCTCCGAGTGTTTGTTCTGTATTTTTTTGCCGTGAAAAAGCGTGTCAGTGATTCTAAAGCGAACGTCGACCGTATTGTTTAATAAGCCATATAAGTCGTTCAGGTTATTTCTAAAAGTGCACTTGTTGATGTTCACGTCTAAAGAAAAATTGCTTTCGTTCATGGCCAGTTTGTCATAAGATACAATCCTAAGACCTATCAGTGAAGATGTTACTGTTACATTGTCAAGTCGAACTTTGAAACTAGGAGTAATACTGACTCCATATTTGTAATTCCTGACAAATGAAGTGTGGGAAATGTTTATTGTTCCGGATTGAGCTTCATATCCCGTCACTCGAAAAATCGCCGCGTATTTAGTTCGATTCGTTTTGTTGTCGTAGAAACTTGATTCATGTACGCTCAAGTCAATCGTTCTATTTGCCTTCGTAAAACTTTGGACTGTTAGACATCTTACTTCAGAGTTATTCCTGCACTGCAACCGAAAAAATGCCACAGAAGCCATCTTCACTCTGGAGTAGTAAAGGCTGCGAGAGGTGATAAAACGATTTCCCTCAAGGATAACATTACGGTACGTTTCTCTGGTAACAGCTGTGGGCAAATCAATATTAAGGAAATGACCTTCGCCTGCCATGCACACGACCTGGTCAACAGTTACATTTAGATGAATCTTGTGGGCAAAATTCTCTTCACTTGAAAACAGTACAGCACCCCTTGTCCTAGAAGTTGTGTAAAAACCATTATTCAGGAATTCAGTTTTCTCCATGTTCAACGAAAACATCATATCTCGTTTGGGATGACGTCTTTCAAAGTGGATTTTTACGCCGACAGAATTATTTAGAAAGAGAGAATTGCCAATGGTGACATTGACGTTCAACCTTTTGTTTACTCGAATAAGAACAGCCGCTTCCTTTTGCCTGTCTAAATGGACAATCTCCTCATGGCTACAGTTGACAATCTCCACATGGCTACAGTCTTTAAATTTTAAAGGCGTTTTGAAGAAAACAATTTCACTTAATATTATGCGCAATCTCTCACTTGATCGATAAAAATGAAAGCCATTTCGACAGGTTACGAGAGCTTTTGTAGAAAGCAAGCTAGTCAATGTTGCATTTCTTGTCACCCGAATACCCGGGTGATCCTCATGCGTAGTTATCCTCTTGCAATCGAATGGTTGTTTTTCTGTTCCGCTGCCGTTAAGGATAACCTGTCCGCCCCAGTCCGCGCGACTGACCGCTCTCGCTATTGTGCGACATGGCTTCTCAATGCGGCCGCAGCGACTGGTGTCTCTCCCAACTAAAGAAACGTATACAATTGGCTCGAGGCATCCTGAAAATGTGAACAAAAGGACAGTCACACCGGTACTAAAGAGACACCGTAAAGGGCGTGGTTTTTTGTCCCAAGTAGCCAGTGGAGCAAGATGACCTGAGATAGTGGTGTCCCTGTTTACGTTTCAACACTAAACTCAAGACATAAACGTTGCCAGTTTGATAAAGTGATAAACGTTTCTAGTCAACATAGATTAAAACCATAAATATACAAGCAAGGTATCCACTTTGTTTAATAGGTGGAGTTAACGGTATGTTTTCCTGTGACGGTTGGCTTAACAGAAAGTTTAGGTCGAGATTTGCTTTTGCCAGAACGTTATCCAAGCGACACTCAAATGGTTTCGCGAAGTCTTTCGTGGGAAATCGAAATAATATGAATGCTAGTCGATGATACCCTGTTGTCGGGCTGTTTTGTTTTTCTACCTATTTCAATTATCAAAAAAAAGTAACATTTTACTGATCACTAAACTAACCTGCTCTTACACTGAAGAGGACAAGGAAAAGAAGAAATACAGAATCTAACGCAGCCATCAACCAAGGGTACAAGAGAACTGCTTCTTGCTCGGGTGCTCCGAAGCACAGTGAAAACAAAATTTAAATAACGCTAGATTTTCAGCATTTGTCGACTCGAAAGTGAAGTGCCACTCTCTTACGTCACGTTCATACGCATATGAAAATGAAATTGTTGTCCTAAATTAGCATAAGAGTATTGCAGTTGAGAAAATAGCAGTATTACAAACCAGTTTCCCAACATGACAAACAAACAGGGTTAACAGCCATGATAAAGAGTAAAATCGAGAAGCGAAAAAATCATGATTGTCGTTGAGAGTAACATGTTTTTAACAGGATAATTGTTAAAGTACCTCTTTCGCAATAATAATCTCATTCAAATAAACTCTTAGTTTTCTAAAATTGACACCTCCAATTCCCAGAATTAAACTCTATACCATGTAATAATTATATAGTGCCTACTTGAGACCGTGGCTGAAATCCCGAGTTACGCCCATTTCAACATTACTGTCAGGTGGGCCGTGGTGCCGTGTTTTTTTTTTCCCCATTACTTTAGAAACCGAAATTTCGAATTCTTCTTGAATTTTGCTTTCGCAGAGCTGCAAATAACTGTCGGTCAATGGACGACCAAAACTAGCCATTCGCCAACGAAACCCCAACTTTGGTCGGAATCGGATGTAATGTCCCGACAACTGTTTTGAATAGCAGTTACTGTCATCTTGTAAATGAACAAAAATTACCTTAGCAGGACACAAGGCAAGAACTTGAAAAATTGGCCCAGTTTTTTTTAAGTCAATACTTTTTCATCCTAGCCATTCGCACCCAAAAACACTTATTCACAGTTTCAGAAAACTGGTAGAATTATTTTAAACAAACTCTGCATCATACAAGTCCGTACTGCTTACTGGGAGTCTTCGTCAAATTAGACGACGAGATTGAAGCACGGTGGTAGCCTGTCAGCTAGAACCGGTGGATTTCTGCAGCGTTTAAGGCAAGTTAATTTAGATTTGCTTTTATCTCATCTTCCCAAATTAAGCTTCAACTTAAGCGTTTTTGGCACATTTCTAATCGTGAGCGAGATCCTTGTTGTCCGCTGTAAAGTGTCACCAAGTTCAGCGTTACAAGCATCCAAATTTGCCACTTTATCAGTGATTACGTCATATGTTCTCTCCGCGATGCCATGCAAGTAATTATGATAAAGATCTTCAGTCAAAAGAAACAAACTTCTAGGCTCCAACAGAACAGACATGAAATAACGATCCTCCAAGCTCGACGACTGATCCTGGAAAATAATGGGAGAAATTAATTAGCGAGTACAGGGGTCACTCCCTTACATCTCTAAAGCACCGGAAACGGTGTGGTTTGACCCTTTTTTGTCTGAAATAGAGTTTTTGGCCTCAAATAGAGCCAATTGAATTTAGTTGTTAAAAGGCTGCATAAATCACTATCCACCGGATTAAGTGTATTGATTGGAGAACATTTTCTCTGCTGGATAACAATTTAACCAGCGGATAAAGTTATTCAGCCTTTGAACAACTGGGGCCTGGCCTTAAAAGAAGAAATATTTTCGAGGATAAATGTGAAGCTGATAGGGTATGAAAAGTCTGTTTTCGCCCATAGAATGGAAATAGTCATTTGTTAATCACTCGCTTTCCACGAAACTAACAAATGAAGGATGGTCACGTTACTGCTCGGGTTATCAACAGTAAAACTATTTTATGGACTGGAAAACTTTTTGTACTTTTCTCATATTTGAATGCAACACTTACACTTTCAATTTGGCTATTGATGCTCATTTTCGTGACCGGTTTTCATTTCTCAGCGTTAACTGCTTTTTTTCTTCTTTGTTTTTGGTTGGCAAGGCACCTGCACATGTATTTTGCCATGTTTCCAGCAACAGCGTAGCTCCACTGTTCTACATGTAAGCCCAACACAACCCACTATTCCTTGATTCGCTCTGACGAAGGACCAAGCTCAAAACGTCAGCTTTTGGATTTCTTCACGGCGACCGATTCACGTTATCAACTCAGTTGATAAATCCAAATTTTGTGTTTCACTTCCCCACCGACGCAGCACCATAGTTTCTTCAGAAACTGACCCCTTTATTCATACCTCACTCTCCTCAGTTGTTTTCTTTAAAGGATGGTAGAAATCTAGAAAAGTGTGTGAACCAAGATTGATCGTGGACACGACTGGATAAAACAGTGGTCCGTCCTCATGCGGCTGAAACATAGTCAAATAAAGCGTCTAATGAATGCCTAAAAGATAACGCAAAAAATGGCCTGCACTGACGTGCTACCCACACAAAGAAATTTTTGTTAAAAGAATCTGATAAAAACTATCATCATCGTTCTTATCACATACCATTTATTGTGAGGGGGTGGGGGAGGGGGTTATAGAGCATTCTGAATGGGCCTTTCCATTCCCAGGCGACCATTTTAAATGCCGCTATGTTTTAATGGTAATTCCCATCTAACCGCTCGCAAAAAAAGGAAAAGAAAATGAAGCTATAGCCATGCCCATTGCTTTTCTCACGTACAAATCTCTTGACTTTGCATCACCTAAACCTTAAGCTAGATTTTGAGGAGTTGACAGAATGCTTGATTAACAGCATTCCATGACTGCAAGACACTTTTCTAATTTCATTTTTTTTTCTATTATTTTCTTTTTTCTGTGGCTAAATTAGCATCATATTGCTAGAGTCCTACCAGCCTCATCAATCCAAGATTAAATAAAGTTAAGGTAACATACGTTACTAATACATCTGCATTTGAATTTCATACCCCAGGGATGTGAAGTAAATGGGATACCATCCCTTTTCTTGTGGGACGTTTTTGGTTCAAGTCATTTGGTTGAGTCAACCACTATTCCAGATATGTCATTCCTTACCATTATTCCTTGTCCAGGTTCATATTCATTCACCAGAACATGATTTGGTGCAACAGAGTTCAACACTGACAGAGAGCCAACCTTGGTTGTATATTTCTGTAGCCACTGGTAAAACAAGTGAAATATTTATGTCCTTATTCAGATGTTAATAAATTCATTAAAAAAAAAACAGATAATTAAACGAAAAAACCATGACAGCTTGCAATAAAGAGAGAACTAAAAAAGAAAAAAAATTCAATGAGTAATTAAAGCATGTACTCACTGAAGGTAGCTTTTCTGGGACCATTCCCTGAAAAAAGGAAAAAAGAACTATTTTTAGTCACAAAGGAAAGGCTCAGTAGAAAGGGGAAATGAGTTTTTCTTTTTAATTTGTTACATTTAATTTACATTGCAGGACTGAGTGTTTTGAAGACTCCAATGGATACCCCAAAATTCCAACCTTACACTACTAAATCTTTCACTGTTAAATGTTAAATGTACACTTAAGGAATTTACAGGGAAATTCAGAATTTTGCAAAGAATATTCAGTTCTTCTCTGCAATTTTGCATTATTCATTCCCATCTGATGCATAAAATTTGGAAACTTGATTCAAATCTTCAAAGCACAGGTAGGACTGACTACACTTTATTATTTTTCTTACAAATTTCCTTATACTTTTGGCACAGCTTTGATTTCAAGTATCTCTCTCACTAATCTTGCTATTAGTTGCTTTGAGTTCAATTCTTGGTAAAGAAATACTGCTCTGAATGGTGAAAGGCTAATCCTTAAGATTAACATCAGCTTTTGAATTTTTTTAAGGTGGCCAATTTGCCTTATCAACTCAGCTGATAAATCCAAATTTTCCTCTTTGAAATTAAAGGTTTTGCAGAGAAAACAAATACGTAAGTATGAACTTCCTGCAGTCTTTCTTCAGATGTACTTTCCTATACCAGCTGTACAGAAATGTGTCGTCCAATGATTAAGGTAAAAGCACTACATAGACCAGTGATTTATTCCAGTTTCTGTAACCTGAGGTAACAGTACAATGGAAGGCCATCTTATTACCCCATTAAAAAAAACACGTTGTTATAGGCCACTTTAGTCTGAGTCAAAAAGATTTTTAAAGACACTATTCTATCTTTTAAAACTCTTTATCTTGAACCTGTACTTATCTTTAACTAGAAAAAAGACACTTTTGCAGTAGCTGTCATCTTTAAAGCCCACTGACAGGGCCGCCCTGTTAACATAATAGATTATGGTTTTAAGGCCCGATTATAAGAAAAATATTTTATTGTACTACCTCCCCTGGGATGGGACACTACTCTGTTGCAAGGTCCCCCAGCGTTTGTCAACTTCCCCTAAAACTTCAGCAGTAACCATTAATACACCTGGGCAAAGAGAGACAACTTGAAGTAAAACTCCATTGCCTGGAGTGAGGAAAGGACACAATGGCAGGGACCGGGCCACAAACCACTGCCACTGACCATCAGACTAAAAGATATGCTTGATTTTCACCACTCTCTCTGGTGCAGGAGCTAGAGCTCTAGCTCATTTCCCTAATTATTATGGCTAATATCAAGTCTAACTAAAAGAACAATTAATATGCGAATGATTAGACCACTGAGTGCACAGTTGCTCATGCCATGCACATGTTTAAAACGGGGGGTGCCAACTCTAAGAATATCTGTTTCGGGAGAACCGCAAAATTTATTCGGGTATCTGAAGATATTGCCGGGAATCGGGAGCCTCGAGAATTATTCGGGAAACTGCAAATAATATTGGAATATTACATAATATAATTGGGGCTTGCATCTAACCTTGTTTTAATTTCAGGAGACGTCTCCTTTTGTCTGAGCATGGTTAATTGTAAATTGTAAAACTAATTTAACCCTCTAGCTAAAAATATCCGCTGTATTATCTTGGAAAAATCTCTTCTAAGTACTGAGAAATCAATGACACGAGATGTTAATCAGTCAAACATGTAAACTTGGGTTAAACTGTGCACATCAAGGGTGCACAAAAGGATCTCCAAATACGTACTCTACTCGGCTCTGTCGCTCATGAATTAATCTGACAACACAGGAATCTTAACCTTTATGGGCCGGTTATTTGAACAAGGTCTAACTGAAACTGCGGTTTAAGACAATGACTGTACCTTCCAAATCTGTTCATAGGCAGGTCATTTTAAGGACATAAAAGTTATTATTCTCTGTGCTATATGCCTTCTTTACCCTGTTTACTGAAAGCAACGTTGAAATATCAGGGCTGGCCACTCTGAAATTGGTTTAGATCGGGGCCAGCTATTTTTAAAGTTTAAGTAGTGAAAAATATCAAACAATAGTTTCAATCTACCCTTGAGGGATAATTTAAATGCTGTCGCCTAGCTGTCTGCCAAAGACAATACAGGAATACCTCCTAGAACTCGGCTTTTCTTTGTGAACACCTTTCTTATTAGGTAATCACTGAGGCACTGACAATCTGAAATAGCCAGAATTATTTTCGCCCCTTTTAAGGTAGAATCCGGGAAAAATACTACTGGAGTCATAACTTTGCCCACAAAACGAGAGGCTGGCCCCTCTTGAGGATAACTTGTAAAATTTTCTTTCCTTTTTTCAAATAGAGGAGCCTCCCCCAGGCATACACGTTGCATCCGAAAAATACTTTAATTAGGCAACCCACTGAATCGAAGCACTAAACTTTGAATGCTATGTATCACCAGCGTCAAAATGACAATAGATCAATTGCTATTTTAGTCTCGACAACGCCAACTGAAAAATATGATTTCATTCCAGTTCCAAAATTATGAAATATGCCAACCTTTTGTCTAAGAGAAGCAGCGCGTGCAAAAAATGGACCCGTTTATTTTTTACAGCTTGTCTTGACAAAAATTTATGTATAGAAATGTCGAAAGTAAGTCTACTCTTTCTTCAAGTTTTCACGACTTACAAGTGTTTACACCTGACCCCGATCAAAGAAAAGAAACATCCTGAAGAATTTTATTCTGTCTTCGGCCTTGGTCTCTCAAAAGGCGTGCACAAAACACACGCCGGACCTTGAGTCAGGCAGGGGCATCCAAACAGTTATTTCTCTAGAGTACCAGTTCGGAAAATAACAACCGCCTCACAAATTCGGGTTCAATCGTGGGAAAATGTTTGCCTGCACGTCATCTCAAACCCTAACCTTTGTAATATAGGAAAATTAATTCCTTTTGTTTTCGGAGGGACAAATAAAATATGTCGTATATAATACGAAATTAAGTCAGGTAGCATTTTTGAAGAGCAAACAGCAGCTCGGTTAAATTCGGCCGATAAGATTTTGTTTCCTATAACGCTCTGCGACTTAAAGAAAAGTTTTAGCTACAGAATCCAAACAGATCAACCTGTCGGAGATCAACCTGTCGGAGAAAACAGAAAATGACATTTCATGTGTTTTGCTTACATTTTCCTGTCTGGTGCCCACGTTGAACATGTTACAGATTTACAATAAACAAAGATCAAAAGTCTTTGAATTTCCTTACAGTGGCCAATTTACCTTATTTTAACCGAAGCTGTCATCAGTTTGAAAAGATACCTTCCCAGACCCACTGAACCAGCATCACTGAGCATCTTTAGAAACTAATTCCTGACATTTTGGTTTTCAATGCGGCTATCTGATTAACCATATTTTCTGAAAGCCTTTACTTTGCAACGGCATTGTTTAGAACTACTGGCCGTTGCTAATACAGTCAGTTAACACAATGCAATTGGCTCTCCTCTTTAAGCTTCCCACAGTCTATTCTAGTAGGAACGTGGCCTAAATTTCAGCCGTCTCCTCTGCTTACCTCTAAGAGTACGCGACCAGAAGAGACATAGGAAATGTAAACTGCGTAAAGGCCCATTTACACATGCAATTTTTGGTGCAATTTTTGTCGTGCTCTCCAATGCAACTTTTGTCGCAATTGTAAACTAGCAGCGATTTCGCTGCGATTCCAGTGCAATATTTGCTGCAATTTCCCCCAAACCGCCACCAAGTTGCATCAATCGAAACCTCTGCCATATCGCGGCGACAAATCGCACACAAATTGCCATTAGTTTACACTCACTTGCAATTTTTATCGCGAGTTCGAGCGGGACAAAAATTGCATTGAAATGTGCGATAAAAATTGCACAAAAAATCGCATGTTTAAACGGGCCCTAAGATCAACGAAATGTGGAAGCAGACGAAAAGATAAGGGGCGTTGATACTGAGGAGAGACAGAGCTCCCTTTTGTCTACTTCTCCGTCTCTTTTTCCAACTATAATTTTTGATATTGTTTGTTATTTTTGTGAGATCTTCATAACAAAATCGGGAGGTCGTTCCAGATTTTCGGGACGACCCTCATTACTGTACATATGTAGTGTTGTTCAAACAGCAAGTGTTAGAGTTGACACCCCTTGTTTTAAAGTTTGAAGTTTGAAGTATTAAAAACAACAATTTCTTTTGTTTACCTTGGGGTGAGGCAAACCTCCTGAAAAATAGAAAACACAAAAACACTGGCATAAAGACAACGTAAGTTGTACCATTTCAATTACCAGTAAGATGTTCAGCTGATCATTGAAGGAATCAATGCATGATGAATCAAGCAGAATGCTGTTAATCAGGTGGTCTGAATGGATAAGATTGTCTGCTCTGTGTGGCAATGTCATTTTTGCTTACTACTGCCGGGATTGTAATGAGGTATATGGGGTATGGGATTAAAGGGTTGGAAGTCAGTAGTTCATGGATTACGGGCCTACCATGTAGCACTAAATTTTTGCGGGAGTTTAATTTTCCAAAAGGGTGATTTTTTGTGTTTTGAGGAAATTAATTTTTGTGATTGGGAAAAACTGGTTTTTCTTGCTGGGAATTAATTTTTGCCATTTTCAGGAAGTTGGCTTTTATTTGGAATTATCACATTCTCGTTTTTTGAGTACAAATAACTGAATCGAATGGAGGTGAACAACGTGCAGACGTATAACACGTTAATCAGTTTATCAATGGAGTACCTTCAAACGATCCTTTTCTTTAGAGCTTTAAACAACTAAACACTTGTAGAGAATCGACTGCAATTTCCTCGTTTTTCTTCTGAATGTTTTGTTTCTAACTTCGTTTCGTTTGTGAACGAAAGAGACTGTTTAAGTAAAGTGTAAAAAGCGATGTTTGCAAATAATTTTGACAAAGGAGTAAAATTTTGTGGAGAAAAGTTTTGTGGGAATTTTTTTTTTTTTGTGGGAACTTTTTTTTGCAGATCATGAAACAAACCCGCAAAAATTGCAAAAATTAGAACCCACAAAAATTTAGTGCCACAAGGTAGTATCTGGGCCACGCGCAACAGGATTGGGATCCAATAGTTATGACCGTGAACTGTTGCAGGGGATACAGGGGTCCAAATGTCCTGTTTTCCACACTCTTGTAATCTCAACTCCTGCCCCTTTTTTGTTGGTGCCTTTTGGTGCTTTTCTGATTTGGAAAATGTTATGCCACATTGCGTATTGTTTCCAGCAGTTCTCTCACTTTCAACCACCCTGGAAATCCTGCTTCCCTTCCTCTCTTTTCCGACCTCCCGCACACTCTCTGCACCCTTTCTCCCAGGTTCCAACCCTACTATCCCCCAACCTCACTATCCCCCAGCCCCACTATCCCCCAACCCCACTATCCCCCAACCCCACTATCCCCCAACCCCACTATCCCCCAACCCCACTATCCCCCAACCCCACTATCCCCCAACCCCACTATCCCCCAACCCCACTATCCCCCAACCCCACTATCCCCCAACCCCACTATCCCCCAATCCCACTATCCCCCAACCCCACTATCCCCCAACCCCACTATCCCCCAACCCCACTATCCCCCAACCCCACTATCCCCCAACCCCACTATCTCCCAGCCCCACTATCCCCCAACCCCACTATCCCCCAATCCCACTATCCCCCAATCCCACTATCCCCCAATCCCACTATGCCCCAATCCCACTATCCCCCAATCCCACTATCCCCCAATCCCACTATGCCCCAATCCCACTATCCCCCAACCCCACTATCCCCCAACCCCACTATCCCCCAGCCCCACTATCCCCCAACCCCACTATCCCCCAACCCCACTATCCCCCAACCCCACTATCCCCCAACCCCACTATCCCCCAACCCCACTATCCCCCAACCCCACTATCCCCCAACCCCACTATCCCCCAACCCCACTATCCCCCAACCCCACTATCCCCCAATCCCACTATCCCCCAACCCCACTATCCCCCAACCCCACTATCCCCCAACCCCACTATCCCCCAACCCCACTATCCCCCAACCCCACTATCTCCCAGCCCCACTATCCCCCAACCCCACTATCCCCCAACCCAGTGTTCTCCCTAGATTTCTCCTCAACAGGTAAAGGAGTTTTCCAAGCCGGTAAAGAAATAATGTGGATCTCAGCTACCTTCTTAATGTCGGAGTAAAACAATAGGAATAAAAGGAAAAGAGTGTTTTCATTGTTTTGAACGTGCATCCAGGCTTTAATAAGAGAAAACTTTGAAACTAAGTGTTAGGATGCGCCTGTGCTGCTTTTCAGGAATAGTGGCAGTTTTAGGTTCCTTAGGTTCCAGAGGAGTATTTGAAGTTGTCTGTAGGGTTGATACTGGGTTATGAACTACGAGGGGCGCGTCTAAAGGGACAGGTGTTGCAGATGGTTCGACATCGGTCAAGGGTGCATCAATTTCAGCTTGAGCTGCTTGTCGGTCACTATGGATGTTGTCACCTATGAAGAGACGTCCAACCTCTCTCAATACTACATCTCGTCAGAGGTTAAAAATCATTCAGTTTTCTGTTTTGTTTTGTTTTGCTCAAGATTTTATTTTGGGCTTACAACTCTTTCTATTCAGCCTAAGAAAACAGCGCAAAAATAATCTTCCGGTGAAAGAAAGGAAGCTACTTCCGGTGACACGTTTCTTATGATTTACGTGAAGAGCCACTTGAAAGTCAGCGGTTTCATTTCGTTCAAGCTACGTATCGCGTAGTAACTAGTGGGGAGGAGCGTTGCGTGACGACCCTAAGAACGGCTGCGTAGGAGACTATGTATCGCAACGAATCGCTGCATGTTCGTTTATGCGTTGTCTTGAATTTTGAAAATTCGCGTTTATGGAGGCTATTTTTTCGAGAATATGTCAACCAGCAAAGTGGAACATATTTTAAAAAAAACTCAAAGATGACAGATTTCATGGCCAAGACGGACTTTTGCTTTGGCGAGGTCAATTCATCAAAAGAAGCCGAACCTTTCAGGAAACTATTTTCTCCTCGCTTTAAACACTGAAAGATGCATGTAAAAATAGTTACTCTTTATAGCATTGTTACCTGTTTGCCTTCGCGACCTCTTGTTCTTGTCAGAGCACAGAAAAGAAAGCATCGATTGCTGCCACTTCATCTTGGAAACGACAAAGTGAAACAACGAGTCGAAGAACAAATGTGCACGTGCGTAGAAATGAGCATCCTGCACGAAGGAATTTATTCCACGGAAACCCACCTAAAATTCTCACACTGCGAAAGGTACCAGCCAGCAATTACAAAAGTAATATTTATTTAGTTTTGGAGAGGACAAATTGCGCCTTTTTGTTTGCTTTTGTTTTGTTTGACGAGTTGAATTTTCGGGTAAACTCTAAGCGGTTGTAGGCGGTAAAGAGCGCTGTTACAGCCGGTAAATTTTGCCGGTTACCGGTTAATAAGGAGAACACTGCCAACCCCACTATCCCCCCAACTCCACTATCCCCCCAACCCCACTATCCCCCAGCCCCACTATCCCCCAACCCCACTATCCCCCAACCCCACTGAAGTGTCCAATGTTCAACCTCTTACTGGTACATCTTACATTAGGGGGCAGATATTTCCCCTGAGCCTTAACTCAATTGGTCCCAGTCACACAGAAACCCAATATTTTCAACCAGTCTCGACCATAAGCAGACATGTACTTCTTCAAAGTGGACAATAATAATAATAATAACAATAATAATAATAATAATAATAATAATAATGGCGTTCCATGAGAACGAGAATGCACTTAGCCGGTGCACTTTTTTGGGGACCATTCTGGAATGAGAACACTTGGAATGGCTTGGCGAGCTTTTTTTATTACCTGCTCTCATTCCAGAATCATTAGAGTGGTAGTTTATGCCATTCCATGTATTCTGTTATTTGGGGCAGCTAGAGTAGAATGAACAAGAAATTCTGAAGAATTTACAGGCGGCCAATAATCTCTCCCCCCACCTCCCCTTTTCCTAAGGAAAACAAAAACTTCAGTAGTTCTTGGTTTCCGGTGACCTGTTATGGACAATTTGCACTACCGGCATGTAAGGAATTAAGTAATCACTAACCTGTGTAAACGATGACCCTTACCAAACCAAATGTTCTCAAAAACAGCGACATAAACATTTAAATGCTTACCTTTACTTAACTTCCATATGCAGCAATACTCAAAACAACAGAATTAGACTCCTCTCTAGCATTAATGTTTTCATAACTACCACTACTTGAGAAACAGAAGTAAACATTGGCATCCGGTGACCTGTTTGGCACAATTAGCCGTTCGCGTATTGTCACGATCTGTCACCGTATTCCCTTTAAAGACATGATTAACACGTCTGCAGTAATCATAATGTAGTTTGTCAATAAATTCTCTGAAATTTTCTGCGATCGTAGATGGAAAATTTATTGCAATACCATTCAACTCTCATTCAGTAAGCCTTATGTGCAGTTGTCTCTGTTGGCCGCGCGACACCAAGAGGACTGAGTTCCAGTGACGGACGACGATGACAACGAACGACGAAAGGAATGCAAAAGGATTGCAACTTCCATTTTATGAGTCGGCACGACGATATGCACGTCGGCCGCCTAAAAAGTTGTCAATCACTTAGCAATAACAAAATGGCTGACCAAAACAACAGCACATCTACAGCAAATTTAAATTATCCTGCTGAACCTGATGCAGAAAACTTGGGGTCATCTTTCAGTCCATTTTTAGAATGATCATTTTTTTCTTGTTTCATATTCCAGTATTTCTGATCACTCTTATTCTGCCTACTAATATTCTCATTCCAGAAGAGACCATGAAATATGCCCTTAAACTAAATACATAATTATAGAATCATCAAAATATTACTCAACAACTTTCTTAAGTGAAAAAACAACACTTTTCATAGTGCTCGGAGAGAGTTCCATAACGCTGATGCGGGTGTCTGCTTAAATTGGGAGGTTTGACTGGTCACTGTATAGTGTTATCCCAGTTTTGAGTGGAGGGCATGGCGGTGTAGTGGTAAGCATGTAATGGACTTCAGTTCTGAAGGTCCTTGTCCTTAGACACAAAACTTTATGCCACATTGTCTCTCTCCACCCAGGTGTATAAACGGGGATACCAGCAACATACTGCTGGGGGTAACCCTGTGATGGACTAGCATCTCATCCAGGGTGGAGTAGCAATACTCTCAGTTGCTTCATGCTACAGACACAGGGATAAGGTCTGGCTGTGTAGGCCACCTTGGCTCGTGCACGACATTACCTTTACCCTTACCTACCCCAGTTTTGAAGTCTTCTTCCAGACAGTTTGGTCCATTTTGGCTTGGGAGCTCCATTTATCTATAATGACCAGTACAAAGAAACAGAAACAAAATGAAAGCCTGGCATGGAACACCACATGCAGCCCAAGTTCACATTTTGAGAAGACCCTTACCGGTAATAATATTAATCATGTATCATTCATAAAAGTACTGTGTGCGTCAGAACACGACCTTTCAATGAAAGAGGTATTGGATTATACAGCCACCATTTAGAATTTGAACACTTGCATGTATAAGACTTTGTGCAGAGATTAAAACATGGTAGACTATTGTCACCATTGTTATTCCTTGGCAATAAGAGAGGTGAACAACAAAAATCTAAATGGCAAAATAATGGCAAAATAACCCCAAACCACCCAACCCACCCACCCCACCCAACGAAAACATTTTATTACCAATTCCTATTTTTTCCCGTGTTCTTCTCTCTCCTTGAATGTGAAAAACATTTTGCCAACATTGAAATTAAAAGGACATTTTGACTAGAAGTCTTTAACAACACACACATCTTGCTTCAATGTAGTAGATGTTATAGGTGAGGCCTCAGTGTACGAATGTATTGTAGGAATCCAATTCAAGTGCATATGCAATTGGATCACCACAGAGAACATAATAGCCATGTTATATGACATGTGTTCACATTACCACATCCTGTAAGGCTCAGATTTTTACTGTTGCATAATTAGTTATTGATTACCTATGAAAATCAATAACAATCAATAGCATCTAAGAAGTTGTGGTGAGTGAGTATCAATTTTTATTGATTGGTTGAACAAATCAATATTAATCAATTGATTACTTCATTAATTGTTTGGCAACTTAAGTCTAAACCATTGATTTTCATTGATTAATACTGTTGGGTACAGGTCAATCGTAAAAACTTAAACTTCATACTTTCTCTAACGGGCAGCCAATGCAACTCTCTTAAAACTGTACGCTTTGGTAGATTGCAGTGATCAATACGAGATGCAACGATGCACCAAGTCTTGGCAGATTCATGAGTAAGACGGCTAGATTTTGCAAATTCCGTGTCTTCTACCCGAAGTAAGACCCCGAATTTCTCAAGTGCTGGCTTGGTGTTACACAAAGCAACGTTTCATGCAGCTTGTCTCATAAAGGCGAAGAAGAGGTTGGCAGCAAAGTGTACAAACCAGGGTAAATTCGAGTGTAAGCAAAGATTATTTCCTTGGATCATAAATGTGAAACAGAATTGAAGAAACCGACCTGATCAAGGAGGTATTTTTCCTCGTCTTCTGAAATAAAATCAGGGACGTAAAATGCTTTCGGTGGCACCTGAAATCACGAAGCATTGAATAAATATTTGGAAACATAAGAACTAAAAAAATAACCAGTCTCCATAAAGCAAATCGAACCTTCTTGATAACAAAGTCTTCTAGGTCAAATAAGTCAACTCCGTCCGCCATATTGCTTATTACATCGAGACCCACGCTTCTCTCGACGGTTGTTATCGGCTACATACTACACATGGGTTAAAAATTAAATACCTTACATCAGGGCCTTAAATCTCAAAACAAGAATATCAACGCAATAGATGAGTCGGGAAAAGAAAAGAGACTAATGTTAAATAATGAAAAAGAAAAAAAGAAGAAAAACACCAAGATAAAAATTTTATAGTGCGCCAGCCGGGAGTCGAACCCGGATCAACGGCTTGGGAAGCCGCCATGATAACCGTTACACCACTAGCGCCCACGATCTTTTTTTGGGAATTTTTAAGGAATTTAAAGCAATAAGAAGCCGTTTTATGTGTCCTTCCTTTTCTGATTCCTCGTCTTTTCCTCGTCGCTGTTAGTCTCCTACGCAGTCGTTTTTAGTGTCGTCACGCAAAGCTCCGGCGCAGGAGACTACGTCGCTGTTAGAAAAAAATCGGATGGCTTTGAGCTCTAGCTGTATCCATGGGTAGAGAGTACCGTTGGGGGGGTGCCATGGGCTATACTCCCCACCCCCCACCACTTCTCTCTCGTCTTAGTGTCAATTCAGCCCAATAATTTTTATCATAATAAGAGGAAGAAGAATATTCAATAATATAACATCCCAATTAACATGTGAAATTCTCTTAGTTCACTCGCCCAACTATATGTTTCATGTTCATATTGCATGTAGTCGAACATCTTTCATTTAACCCCAAAAATGGTGCACACGGTATTTTAATACCGTTAAAACTCCCAAAACTCTTATCCCCGAATTTTAAACCTCAGAAAACCCTTATCCCTGTCGTTGTTATACCCGAGTGCTTTCTCCACTGATTGACAGGTGAAATTAAAACTACTCGTTGAAAACTGCATTCTGACAGCTCTGAACAAGTGCTCTGTCTATGCCTTTGTCCAAAAAACGGAAGTAAGCATTTAGCTAATTGCTGAGAACCAATCAACAGAGTCCATTCTAAGTCCTCTTAAGTGTGGTAGAAACAAAACAGTTGAATTGTGAATGCCGTAATCATCAAAGAGTTAGCAAGTACTTGATTGCAAATATTCCATTGATCAGTGTTTCTCAAAAACTACCAGGTGAAAACGACATAGATTTGAAGAAAAACGTTGAATCTACAGAGTGCTTGAGGATTGAGGTTACAGGCTAGGTGTAGTTTGCCTCAGGAGTCTTTCTGTTTGCTTATGGTGGGAAATTAAGGTGAGAAACGTTTGAATCTTACTCAGGCGGTCTGTTTACCCATGAATCTTGACTCTGAAAATTTTCAGCAACGAAAAAAAAAACAATGAAAGAGTCAATTCAGTGTCAGTATTTTCCACGTTTTCGACCCATAAAGTTTACGTTTAATAGCAAAACACTAGCTAACACTTGAGTCAAAGCCCTCGCGAATGAGAATGATAGTTGCGTGAAAACGTTAATTAATTTTAATATCCAAAATGTTCTCGTTTGCGTGCGGAAGAACAACAACAAAAACAAAAGTCTCTAACTTATCGTACAAAATTTCACCGCCCGCTATTAGGAAAGCTAATCGAGGAGGGAGGTGAAATGGAAAGAAAATTGGTCCAAATGGCTTGCACACATCATAATATGAACGGCGAGCATACACGTAACATGGCTTACTTATATTATATGGCGCACACGTAATAATAAGAAAGGAAGAGTTCTGAAAGGAATATATAGCTGTAAGAAAATCAGAGGAGAAGTGAGCCGTTTATTAAGGATGTCCATTAAAGAACTGACTTCAAAATTTGCTTATGGGAAGTAAACGATGTTTCTAAATCTTTTTCAGAAACATTTTTCTTCCGTAACAAGAAATGTGTGTAAACGGTTAATTTCTAAGGGTTTTTTTCTGTAGCTTGTCCTTTCTGAACCGTGATTTACTCTCTTAACCCGCTTTTTTTAGACATGAATCGAAATAGCCCAGTTCCATAAAAAGTCATACAATAATTATAATTATTTTTCTATTCCCCGCTGGTTACTTCATTTAAGACAAATCGCTCCGCAAAAGCCGGCACTTATCGTTTAAAGCAGGCCACATGCAATGAACAAAATTTGGGATTTTAAAACGAATTCAAAATAAGTTCAATGAAATAACCAACAAAGAAAATAACTTGTTTATAAAGCAACCGTATATGCCTTTCAAGGGTTTAAAACTTTCGTGTCATTTCCTCAAAGTTTTAGTTCGACATATATTGTAAAAATGTACTCGCACAATTTTCTCTTGCAGCTTGAAATAAATGACAAAATATAATATTCTAATAACCTGTTAATGCTAATAAAAAAAATAGTTGCAATTCAACAGTTGCTGCATGTTGCAAGTGCACCGATTCTTATTTCGCGCAACTTGTATGGCGCGAGGAACATTGCACATTGCAAAATGGCCAAGAAAGATTTTGAAAAACTTTAAGCATTTTGTTTGTAGTCATCTTTGCTTGAAGAGCCATGTATTGACTCTTACATTCTTTCCCACAACTTGTACTGACGTTTGTCACAAGACTGCCTCTGGCTGACTTTAATCTTTCATTCAATTTTGAAAACAGAGCAACAATCTGAGCTGATGGTGTAACTGAATTTTTTAACTTTGTATTTTATCAGTTTATGTCACAAGAAACCTTGCAGTCAAAAATTGTGTTGTAGAGAAAATAAATTTGAAAGAGCGAAAAAAACTTGGAAAAATATTGTCCGATACTAAAATAAGATACGTTTGAAGTCGTGAGAAATCCGTTGACAGGTTAATATTTTACTTCAGTTTTGCCTACTCTCTGGATGAGTGCAAAAACTTTTTTCGTTTACAATTACGCTAAGCTGTATACTTCTTGGTTTCATACGTATGCAAGTCAGGGTCCTTGCGTGAAGACCTTTCTCCCAAAGATTTTGCCATCTAAGAGTCACCCGGTGAGATACGATACGATTTACTTCATAATAGTACGCGATGCTACGTATTTGTTTAAGAAGTAAATATTTGACTTCAGTTGAATTTATATTTTCTTCCAAATCACCTGCGCAGTTGATTATTATTTAGTTAATGATAGGCGCAGCAAATTGAAAATCATGAACGCAGAAAATATGCGAATGAACTAACGAAAAGGAAAATCCGCTGAAGAAAAGTTAGTTAGATAAATGAAGTTAAACTGAGCTGAAGTAAAAACGCATGTCTCTTAATTTTTTCTCCCTAGATCGGACGGAAGATCTCCAATCAAGAAATTGGTGGACGAAGTCGCCCTCACGCAATAATGAAGACAGCAGATTTACGAAAGCAAAGACTGCGGCAGAAACGGCGCATTGACAACATGTCTTCTCCTTCTCTATTCCAGAACAAATACAGAGAGGATTGGTTTTACAGCTATGGAAGAGATAAAGAACGATTAAAAAGTGACAAGAAAAGGAACTTCGCGTCGGCTGAAAGGCCTCTGTTATTGCCGCCATTACCAAACAGAACAGTCCCAGAACAAATTTCTAAACGAGCGGATGAATTTGTAATCCCAGTGAAAACAAGGAGCCACAAAACGTTTCCTAAATATCTGCCAAAAATTGAAACAAGAAAAGCAGAATTAAATGAAGTGATTAAGGAAATTGATGCAGCTTCAAGCCGGAAGAAAAACGCAGAGAAGATAATAAGCAATAATCCACCTTTGAAAAAAAGAGCGGTTAAACCCGTACGAGCAGCAATATCTACATCAGCTACATTGCGAGGTTTGGTAACGCTGGATTTAGAGGAGCAGTTTATTTTCCGATTTCGTCTTTCGAATTATGATGTTAAAGACATCAATATATCTACTCTCAATGAGCCAGTTTGATGGATATGCAATCCGAATGAGCTATAAGAGACAAAAATACGACAATTTTGCATGTAAAATGTACGGGATGGAAAATTTCGAAAACCATACACTAAAAAATTACCGATTGACAAACATGCGAAACGATGGCAGCCACAGCAAAAGGATCTAAAACGACCTGTTCATTTTTTTTTTACCAGAACATTAATTTTTAAAATTTTTAAAAGCAAGTTTACAAGAACTTTTTCGTCCACACGTTTTCATTCCTTTTTGTCATTTATAGGTAGGTGATCAAAAACGATCGAAAACGCCATTGTTTAGTGACAGTAGTGACTTTTTCCGATGTTGTTACGTCGTCGTTTGAGAAAACCTTTGTTTTCGTTTCTGACAATTAAAATGTAGAAGGAAGGCCAAATCATTGATGAGCCTACCGTTGATCAAAGTAAGTTTCTTCAAGTCAACTGCAAGTGCTTGGTAGACGAAACTTAGCGATACGCTTCAAGAAATTATAAAGATTTAAGTTTAGCTTTCAAAATCAATAAAAATTGTATAGCTTTTGGAGAATGTTGTGCACCTAAAATAGTTTTCGGGCCCCGAAAGTTATCGGGAGTTTCGAGAAACGGGCCTGAGAATTGTGTGCGAGAAAGATTGGCAAATCGCCCCTTCTCAAGTCAAAGACTTGCAAGACTCGCTTTGCTCACCGATTTTTCAAACTTATCATTCCCCTTTAAGGAGCTGGGAGCCTATTCACAGGCTAACAGCTCATGGACAAGCAAAGTTCCCAAATTGCGCTGACTTCTCTCGGCAATGGAGCCCTTAACATACGCACGCGGCGCGCGAGAAACGAGCGTAACCTGTCTTGCCTCGCGCGCTCTCCACACCAAGATCCTCATAAAGTCAACCGTCGTTTGCATTATTCAAACAAGGTTAATTCGCGGCAAGTTATTTTGGGAAAGAATTGTGGAGATAGCAGCAAGTAAACTGCATTTTGTTTCTCCATCCTTCAAAAATTTGCGTGGCTAAGGAATTCACCTGCATACTGGAAATTCTTGCTTGCCAAAAACCTCACGACTCCGAGAATTCACATGCTGGTTTGCTTATAATTATAAGGGAATGACAAAACTATTACCAATAATGCATTTAGTCTTCGTCTAATAAAATTAATATTAATTTACCAAGCCTTTTTAAGTAATTGAATTATTTTAATTTGATTTCACGGTTAAGCTGTACTATACACAAAACATATTTCCGACAAACAAACGGCTTTGGGAATTGCTCTTTTGTCTTCTCTATTTTGGTGTCGAGTGCAAAAATTAGCAAATTTGCATGTCACCTTTGACACAAAGAACACACAGGACGTCAATACAATTGCCAATCAAACAAAAACACTTCTCCGAAGTTTTTGACTGCCTGATTTTTTCTTGAGGGCAAATACAGGAATCATTCTCATTAAAACACCCGCAACACTCTACGAAAAAAAAGCAGTGTAAGACACAGTGTGAGTTCCTTGTGGTTGCGTTCATTCTTGCATTTGTTTCTTTTGTTTTGACGCATTTAACACCGGTGAGCAAGCGTTTGCGTTTGTGCTTGGATGTCTTGTAAAAAATCAAGCTTTTAGAAAACACTTTGCCCGGTCACCCCAAAGTAGCACTTGCTTCTTTCATGTTGTTGTTTATTAGTTCGTTACCGCTGTACGTCTGTGATGCGTTCATCTCGAAGGTGAAAACATTGGAGTCCCAGGTGTTGAACCTCTTTGTGCATCCCAACCCGCATTCGGAAGATAAACGTGTATTGATAGTTTTCGCCCACTTTCTTCTTCGTCCAGCTGTTCTTTTTCTTCTGGGCTTTGGCTGCGCCCTTTGTGTACAACGTGTCGAGCCCATGGTATCGGTAGACTTGGCGTTTTTCTGTCCAGGAATGATCGCTGGTTGCCCAGTCTAAATCGCGCACGAAACTTTTGCAAAAGTTGTAAGCCTTCCTCGTCCGAATTACAAAATATTGAATCTCTAGACTTCAATTCCACACGCCATTCTTTCTCCAATAAATTTAATCCTTCGGGGTTGATTTGAAAGCGTACTGGCTTCGATTTCCCTCCAAGCAACAAAAAAATTTCTTCTTGTTCGCCTCGTGTTTGCGGGTGTTTGCAGGCATTGTTTGCCGCTAACACTCTCTGGAAATAACTCCTGCTAAAACCAGGTTCTCGACCGTTCATGGAAATCGTCGCTAGATCTTCGTATTTCCCAACGTCGTTTCTTCGGCATTTCATTTTCTTTAAGCACGAATACAGCTTGTTTAAAGACACGGTGTTGGAATTATTTGCTGCGCCAGTCGCTGTCCCGTTGCTAACGGCTTCCTCGCAAGCTGTGCTCTCTTTGGCTGCTTCTTCAAGGATGCTCCCCCGTTTTGCCGCATTCTGTTGTGATTCAGCTAAACTCATTCGCTGTCCAGTGCATTTCATTCCAGCTAAGGGATATAGATCAATAGCTTTCAACGGTGGGCCTGTTAATCGATTTTGTATTGAGCGGTGTAAATCAGTCAAGTGGTTCCTATTCATCTCTGCCCTGTCGAATGGCCTTTCTGTCTTCTCTGACACTGCTACCAATTGTTTTGATTTTAAGTTTCCTTCTTCTAAGGAAGCTTTAACGTTCACAATCTTACTTATGGTTGGAAGGTTGTCGGTTTTTCCTAAGGACCGTCCTTGAATCGTACCGTCCAATCCCGAATTCAATTGCTGGCAGTCCGCGTTTTGTTCATCTTCGGGGTGACGAAATGCCGTTTTGGCATAATTGCGTAGAAACGGCGGCGGTACCCGATACTGACCTCTGGGAAATGCGTCGTCTCCTCGGAAAAAAGAAAAACTCATTCTCCAAAAACAAATTTGAGATCTGAAGATTCCATTTCTAGAAATCAGCAGCTTTAGAATCCATATGTAACGAAAATAGTGCTGTTGGTTTAAGGTTGGATCGCGTACAATTTTTGTCATGTAAACAAGCGCCAGCCAAACACAAGTGTACTTAAATTAAACAATCAATGCGTCGAATAGTATTTATTTAATCCCATATTTCCACATAGCGACGGCAAGAACAATTAACTTTTGGTGTCCACTTGTCAACACAAAGAAATTAAATCAAATAAACTGACTTCTACATTTCCATAATAATAAGCCAAAAGTAAGGAGGGATTGCCTCTGCACCTCGTGAATGGCCACTTGGAGAAAAGAAAATTCAAAAGGGACTGCAAGTTGAACCAAAACAAAGATTCTAAGCTGACTGGTCACGAACTCGGACTGTTTTATATTCAGTGATTCAGGAAACTAAAGATATGGACGCAGTGACTTTTTTTCTGGACGAGTTGCTTTTACACGCTGATGCCTATTTTAGCGGTGGAAGTTTTCAAAGTAAGAAGGCCCGAGTATAAACAAAGCTATTATAATTTTCGCGGTAAAAATATGAGTGGGGAGCTAGTGCACCAAATTATGCGCAAGAATAAACATAAGCAATGTTTGCCAATTTTTAATAGTTTGTATTGGATTTTGAAGGTAAACGTCATTTTAAAATTACCTTCAAGAGAGCATGATCGGTTAACATTCATTTGTGTTATGCCAAAAGAAATCTGATAAAGAAATTTTAGCGAGTGTAACGCATCATTCGAGGATCTTTCTGACTCAAAATCAACAACAAATATGAAATTAACTTAAAGTCGTCAGAAGATTGTCATTGGCTCTTAAATGATTAGTTGTAAAATAAGGAGTTTTGCGTTGTAAGAGGCCGCAGTAGGTAACCAATTTTTCTAATGAATTTATTGAACTTTTAATTCAAAAATAGAATTTTTTCCCGTTTGAATAATGTAAAAAAAGAACAATGGTTACCCAAACAAATTACTTGACAACTTATACTGGAAAGAAACCAAAACAAGGAAGAAAAATTGGATGTTTTTCCAGATACAAATACTCGGGGTACCAGAGCTTCTGAGGAGCAGTCGTCGGAAAGGCGCCATGATAAGAAAATATATAAAGCACACGCGCGTGGACACGCGCGCGAGAAACGCCTCTGTCACCTTGGCCAACAACAATCTCAGTTCGATACTTGGGACCGCCGTTGATGGATTTAAAGGGATTGTGACATCGATTTTAGTATCCCTTTGAAAAGTCGAAAGACTCACTTGCATTCCAGTTTTGTTTAAAATGGGTCTTCTGGGATACGAAAACTGTAAATATAAAGTGTGATTGGCTACGAACTAGATTCCATCTTGAAAAAGTCTGGCCAACTTCGAATTAGCCGGTTTGTGGTCATTGTCTTGGATAACATCGGCAACAACTGATTTTGGATCGTTCTTCCTTTGACAATTGACTTGGTCCAGGGCACCTTCATAAGTGAGCAAGGTACTTAGATTAATTTAGTAAATACTTGGCCACAAAAAGGAAAATCGCCATGTAATGACCCCTTAATTAATTATCAATAAGTTGATGACAAAAGGAAAATAGATTCGCTATTCAAATTCAAAAAGGGAAAAAGGTACAGTTAGTATAGAAAGCTCATCTGTTGTCAGCAATAATTGCCTGTGATTCAGGGTCTCAAAGGGGGTCCTTGGAGCCCAGATATTTTTGTCATGGTCCCCGGAGACCAAGGCCTTTTACTGCTTGGAGCCCGGACAAAAATGATGATTCTGAGCCCTAGAGCCCCAAAATTTCTGTTTTGGAGCCCTGGAGCCCTAAACCCCTTTGGACCCTGTGTGATATAGGTGGTGTCTTGCAACATGTATAGCGACCCAAATCACTGGGCAAGTTTGCTTACTGTTTGTTTGTTGTTGTTGTTGTTTGTGTTCGTGTTTTTTCTTTTTTTTTGTGGGGGGGGGGGGGGGGGGAAGGGCGCTCGGTCAGTTGGGAACGTTTGAAGTTTTCCAGAACCCGTAAGTGGGGATGTTTAAGTACAACATACAAACAGTAGAATTCTCTGACCTAAAAGTACTATTAAAAGTATTTGAATTTTCGGCAGCCTTTCTAATGCCTTCGTCAGAGTAAAATGACGACTATGAATAACGGTCAGATTTAGGTCAGATACAATTACTTTTTTGAGTTTTCATGATGAACACAGACCGCCCAAATAGCATACAGTTTGCATACAGTAGAAGTCTCCTTACGTTTTGCCCGCGGATCAGAGATAGCGTTCCGCGTCTTGCCTTTTTCAGTGGGTAGGACTTGAAAAGAGTATTAGAAAAACATATACTTTAGCCCGTAAATTGCCGGGGATACCCGCAAGGATCAGAGTCAAATAATCAAAATTATCTGCATGCTAAAAACAGTTCTTTTAATAAGCATAAGTTACGAATCAGGTTTTTTCCTTCGGGTATATGTTCTTAGAATTCTTTCACCAAATTTCCTTCATTAATGATTACAACTTGTTGAGAGTTCGCTTCTTTTCTTCTAACTACTGTAGCAATATTTCAAAAACTGTACTCGGTTTAAACCAATTTTTATCTTCCACTGTAAATAGAGCCCTTCTGCTAAGCGAATAAATAGTGTAAATACTTGATTTGAACCTTTCTTTAGATTTAGCGAATGGTATATTGTTGTAGTCTTTTCTCGCCGATTATTTAAACGAAGTTTAGACAGGGCTTAAAACACAAGCGGCTAAAGTGCAACCACTTTTGTTTATTCGCATACTTTCGTGAAAGAGGCTACCCAATTAGAATTCGAGGATAACCTCCGGATTCGTTCGCACTAGGCGAATGTTTATTTTGCAAAATTCTTGTTCAAAATGTTCGGACTACAACAGCGAAAAACGATTTTAACAATATTCAACAACCTTCAAAGTTCAAAAGTACCATCGTACGCTTCTGAAGTTCAAATTTTAGTCCAAGATGAAAACGCAATGGTAACGTCAGTCTTAATTTGATCTCGCCTTTTAGTGGTTAAAAATACTGAGGCGTTGATTGAAGTGGCTACGTACACATTTGCAAAAAATGAAATTTGGATACCGTGTGGCACTAAATTTTTGCGGGAGTTTAATTTTGCGGATTGGCGATTTTTTTTTTTTTTGTTTTGTTTTACGGGGACTAATTTTTGCGATTGGGAAAACTTGTTTTCTTGCTGGGAATTACTTTTTGCGATTTTCTGGATGTCGCGTTCAAAAAGAAATGATAACAGTTTCGTTTTATTCGAGCACATACAAAAGAAAGACGGATAAAGCGAATGTAAAACAGATTAATCAATGCCACTCTGTGGATCGACTATAACATAAGTACCACTTGATGTATTATCCACCGAGTTATCTATAGCATTTCTCCTGCAAACTAGTATTTTTGTATATAATTTCTACAGTGGAGTAAATTTTTGCGGAAAAAAAATTGCGATAATTTTATTTTGCGGGAACTTTTTTTTGCGGATCGCGAAAAAACCCGCAAAAATTTAGTGCCACATGGTAGGTCAAAACTTTCACGTTTCTTGATAGAGACATATACATTTGGTTGGCCGAGAGCGAATGGACCCTAACATCTGGTAAACCAACACAAACTCATAAAACAACTTCACATGGTTCCCTGGCAGTTATACTCGAATTAGGACTGGATAGCCAATTTTAAGGAAAGTTGCGATTTCTTAAAGCGGTCACACTTTTTGGCACGTCACGCTGTAAGAAAGCCATGGGCTAAACCAATTTTTACTTTAAACGCAGGCGACGAAACCAGTTATTCTGTCCGTATCGGCTTGGAGGGTATTAAATATTCTGCCCATATCAGCTTGGTCTCTCCGGTTCCGGACCATAAAACCCTTCATACGCCGAGCATTCCTTCACTGTCACTGTTCCCCTTTCCGTTGTAACATCAGTGATTATCATACTGTTGGCCAAGAAATCGAACCGAGAATACCGCGGAATCAACGGGCTCTTTCTTACTTCCGTAGGAATTCGGGGCGGAACCTCCTGTCTTGTCACGGCAGGGGGGTTCGTTGAACCCGTGGGAACATCTTCAGGGCTTTTATTCACGAGCTTTTCTTTGTCACTCGCTGCAGCTTTCTCGGTAACAAGTGGTACTTCAGTGTTCGTCTCGTTGATGTTACTACACGGGGCTGTAATACCAGACGAGCTTAAGGCTTTTGACTGTTCTGTAGTGGACGATGAAGACGCTATCTCCTTTACACCAACTTCTTCCGCCTTCATAACGGAAACAGCGAAACTGCTTTCACTGTTAACCACACTCTTCTGAACCCTCTCCTCGCCATCAGCTGCAATAACGCCTTCTTCCTTTTCATTTCCTGTCTCAGTTCCTGTGACGAGTGCGACTCCGGTATCGTCGGAGGGTTTCGCAATGGCTTCGCTGATGCCTTCGTCTGTCTTCGGCAATGTTCGTTTTCTCCGACGACGTTTTCGTTTGACAGGTGGTGCTACAACTTCTTGCGATGACTCATCGATTTCGCTGTCGCTCTCATGGTCATTGACTTGTTCAATATCTACGGCTGGATCAACATCTTCGGCTGGCTAGCAAAAAAAAAAAAAAGAAAAAAGAAAGGAAAAACTCAACCTTTTCACATGGATTTTAGCGGTTGGTCCTAGTAACTTCTGCAATCTTTCCAGCGGTGTAAAATTGTACAGTTGCCTCCGAATATTCGAAAGGTCTTCCCAGAAGTGCTGGTCTTCTTATAGTGTCAGTCTCGTTACTGGGAAAAAGACTGAATTGGCCAGCAATGGGTTTTCTTGGAGGTACAAGATTAAAACAACAGAGGAGTTAAACGTTTGGTAAAAGAAACAACTTTAACAATTTGTGGTCCTATAGAACTCGTCAAGACTTGTGTCTCCGCGATTTTGGTGTCTCTTTTTAGAGCACCGGAATGCTCGCCATAAAAGTCAGTACAAGAAATGAATAAGAATTCCTAGGTCTTTCAACTTTATTTGTATGACATTTTAACATTATTATCATAGAATTGAGAAGTAACGCGGAAGTATTGGTTTTGCCGGTATGACACTTTGAGTCTTCCCGTGTTTCGAGTTGCCACGAATCTGATAAAATTTGAAAATGTATTATTTCTAACACGAAGTACTATATCAACGTGAAATTTTCGTTGAAGATTTTCTTTCCAATTTTCTGTCATCTTAAGCCACCGAGTACTGTTTAGGTGGTTCTAAGGTTTTAGTCTGTGGGCAAAATCCTAAAATGTGACCTTTGTTTACCTTCAAATCAAAACCATTGAGCAGTATTTTCCTGATTCGCTTTATACTACGTTGCACAACGTGGTTGGTGATCAGGTGGATGAAATTTTAAAGTTACTAAGCATTAAATTCCAAATTCTAGGTGTTTCACGTTATGGGACTGCCGATGAAATAATCAAGTTGGACCACTACAATGACAGCTATTTTTTACAGTACTTTCATGCTGAACAATGTTTTTCTAACTTTCTAGTCTCTGAATGAAATGTTGAAGCTTCTGAGCAGTACTTTCTACGGTATTGTGATGTTGTACAAGGGGGTTCAAACTTTTGAGTCGGTGGATGAAATCTTCAAGTGTGATCATTCAAATGACAGCTTCTACTGTACAAAGTGGTTCTAACTTTTCAGTACGACAATAAAATCCTGCAATGTGACCATATCAAAGAAGGCTGCCGACCAATACTTTTCTGCGGTACTCTATCATCGCCTAATTTTTGCCCATCTTCCAAAATTTAAAATCTGAACATTTGTCAGATTTACTGCGACCAGGGACCCATGCCGTGACACTGAAGCGACCAGAAGGATCTTCATAATGGTGTGATGTATGATTTATAATAATATAGTTAAAAAATAAAAGGAAAAGCAACCCTCTCGAAAGAGGTTCGTTATATGAAAACAGATGAAACTGAAGGATCTTCATGGCAAATTCAATATGTTTTGGACCAACCAAATGTAAATTATGGAATCCGTGGAATATCTAAAAACCTCATAACCAAGGATTTTGAGTGTGGCATAAATACGCTAGAAACAAAAGCAGTTTGTTTTAAGTGTGATCAACTTTCACTTAAGAAACTTTTTAGGTACCCCTTTTCAATTTGCACTACACTGACCGATTAAACAATAAGCTATTAAGATTTGCATTTTGAAAACGAGAAGAAACACGCTCAAAACGCTTAAATTATCTTCAAAACAAACCACTGTATTGACATGTGCAAGAGTTGGATAAACATTTAACTTCACGATGTCTAGTAAATATAAAAAAGACCACCTTTTAAGGATCTGTACTTTAGCTTGTATGATTTTTAGTGACCTGGGAATTATAATTTAGGGACCATTTGTCAAGTTATGCAAAATATATCAGATTTTAGCAAAATTCCTTGCGCTTGTCTCAGTTTGAAATCTGTATGATTTGTACAAAGGAAAGCAAAGTAAATTAGCTTTTTTGGATTGATAAAAATTATTAAAATTTGAACTTGATTTCTAGAAAGCTGTCAATTTTTAAAAAGCACGACTACTCTAGCTCTCATATTACTTGAACAATCAAATTTTATATTTAACACAGGAAACAAACAAGGATATATGTTTCAGTCGTTACTTACATTTTCCTCGGAAACAATCATTCGTCTTTTCTTTCCTTTAAATTTCCCCTTCTTGCTACGGTTACAAAACAAGGAAAAATTAACCACACAACTACCAACAGAACAATATCAATAAAGGATCGAAGTTTGACTTGAAGATCAAAATTATTTCGTTAATTTCAGTTTCATCCTGCTCGCCGGGTAGTTTCATATCAAAACCATCAAACCAAACGATTACGGTAAATGATTTTCATAAGAAAAAGATGAAAGCTTAAATTCTATTCAATCAACAAGGGATTTTATCTTCAGTAACCTGGAGTTGACTTTACATAATTTGAAATTGCGTACAAACGTAACTTTATGACTGAGGCAGCGAAATGAAATAAACTCGTTCAAACCCGTACAGAATAATCCGCTCTTTACCTTACAGCCAGCCGTTGTCGAAATGCTCTCAACAATCTCGGATCAAGAACATTTTCTTCCGGCTCCCAAGTGTTGTATCTAATTGGATTTGAGCAGAGAAACCAGCAATAAATACAGCAACATTCGGAAACATTCAACAGTAAATTATGCACGTGAAATTCACGATGCTTACTTCTGTGAATAACCTTTCCATTTGATGAAGTATTCAACTTTTCCCTGCAAAACAAAGCTTCGTAAATTGCTAGATTAACCCGAATTTTTCAAAACAATACAGCACGTATTACTTTCTCGACCTACCTCTCGAACTCTGCGTTTTAAGATCGTTTCGGCCGCATAGATCCCGTTGTTTTTTCCACCGCGATTCATGACTCATTGTCCACTTTGAAAAGTGATGTTTGTATTCATATTTTAAAAGTTACAACCCTGACATCCCATAATTTTTTCAACCGTACTGACGTCACGTTACATTAGCATTTTATATACGATTAAAATCGTGTTGCTTACATCTTTTATGTCACTTCGTTCTCTGCCAATCTAAGTTGGGAGAAGAATAAAAAAACAAAACAAAACAAAAAAAACACAAACACTTCTCGTTCGACCACAATAAGGTTCCCAAAATAACAAAGCTTAGTAAAAACAATGTCACTTAAAAACAGTGTAAGGTTAATACTAGCGTACATGTACAAACTACCTAAAAACTTGTCGCTTCTTTCATCGTTGAACAACGTCACGCACTGTAACCGTCGAGAACATTTTTTTTACCGCCTCTTTTAGCAGACAAGACGAAACCACCACCAGACATCGATGGCAATCTACGGCAAATCGTTGTCATTAAGGAATTTTTTTTCGTAACTGTCGATTGCCCATGGATAGGCGATATAATTAGCCAGTTGTCATTTATTGATATCATTTGATCGATTGATTTCCGGCCATCGATTTCCATGGATTGACCAAGCCGGGATATGAGAGTGATCAGTGGAAACTAAGCAATACGCGCTATGAAAATTCCCTTGGACTGCGAATCCTACAAACCCCCTGATTGTAAGCTAATGTTATAACTTTAGCGGCACCCTACGTGTAGCTGAAAATTTAACTCGCGGAAAATTTTAGCGAACGAAAGCCTTACCCCTAAGATTTCGAGCTGCTGTTGGCTTTGTGAAAATCAACTGAATTGTTAGATGGCCCGACAGATGACCCTATTTCACACTTACACTCACTTTTTTCCCTCAGAAAAAATACCTCAGTAAATGAGGGTAGTTTGGCAATTAGCTGATTCTTTCTGGTAAAATATCGTTTGATTATAAACACCCCGTGGTGAGAGTCTATCCGTATATAAGCGAGATAGGTTTATGCCGCCCCAAAGGGTAAGGTTTTCGAGCCGTTTTAGTCTAGTTTATAGATTTGGACCGTTTACGTCCGAACAGGGTGTAGATTTTGACCCTCTATGTCAGAAATAGGGTGTTCGTGCGTTCTGGTCTGAGATGATGATGTTTTTTTAGAAGAGGCCACTTCTTATTACTATCATCACTCGACAAGTGCGTTAACGTCAAATTTTCACACAAACCGAGGCTGTTTCTGGATAGCTGAAGTGCGCCACACACACCACCCAAATTTTTTCGGGGCATACCCTCCCCTCCCCCCAGGTATTAACACCACATCAGAGGGAGAGGACCTTTAGCGGTATTTTTCCTGTTTTATATTTTTAGTCGATTCTCGTCCAAAAAGTATTATTTAAAACAAACACTGTTAACTAGGTATTCCAAACTGTTCCAGCAAATATTTCAAATTTTATGCATTTATCACATTTCATCACGACAAGGAACTTCGGCCGGCTCGCAGTTAAAGATATCACCTTAAGCAGTTGATAAGAGAATAATCTGAAAAAATTTCAGGGTTGAACGGGATTCGAAACCATGACCTCTGCGATACCGGTGCAAAAGGAACTTTATTATTAAATCTTTGAATCGTCGATGAATCACTCAATTGAACAAGACCACTCTTCTCCTGAAATACACAATTTTCAGAGAAGACGAGCAGCTAACAGCCGATTGACATGGGTATGCAGGGTGATCTAGAGTTCTACAAAACATCTGAAATCTTGTGTGACTATCAATCTAATCACTCTATGAAAACTTTGAATCACAGATGAATCAGAGATCTGATTTGAACCGTGAAAAAAATCCGTTTTAAACGTGGAACTGATGGCACGTTATTGACATGGGTACACAGGATATTCTAAAGTAAGCAAAACATCTGAAATCTCAAATCATCTTTAAATCTCATCTCGAGAATGATCATTCCATTGAATTTGATAATTATTTTGCTGACATAAAATACACCATTGTAAAACAAGATCTGATGAGACTAAGTACGCAGGGGTACACAGGATGTTGCAGAGTTCAATTCATGTGATTTTTAAATCTCATCACAAAAAAGAACTTCAATGGAATATGACGATTCTTGTGCTGAACTGTATTAAAACACGTTTTAAGTTTAGAACTGACGGTACAGTATTGACATGGGTACAAAGGGTATTCAAAAGTAAGCGAAACATCTGACATCTGAAGTGATTATCAAATCTCACCTCGAGAATGACCATTCAATATTGAATATGATGATTATTTTCCTGAAATAAAACACCATTACAAATTTAGAACTACTGACTTATTTCTGACAACGGTGTCCTGGATATTCTAGGGTAAAACATAACATCTAAAATTTTAAGTGATTATCAAATGTTATCACAAGAATGAACGTCGTCCTCTATTAATATAATCCCTGAATGGGATATGACGATTCTTCTCAAGACAAAAAGACGTTTTCAGACTTAAGACTGCTGACTTAGTACAAACAAGAGTACACGGGGTATTCTAGAGTGAAGCAAAACATCTCAAATCTCATATGATCATCAAATCTCAGTATCACGAGAATGAAATTCATTAAATATTTAATCCTCGATGAATCCTTCAATGGAATATGACGATTCTTGTCCTGAAACAAAAACCACTGTTTCAAAATTAGAACTGCTGACACCGTACTGACATGGGTATGAAGGGTAATCTAGAGTAAAGGGAAACATCTGAAATCTCAAATGATTATCAAATCCCATCTCTAGAGTAATCATTTAATTTTGATGATTCTTGTCCTGAAATAAAATACACCATTTTAAAACAAGAGATGCCAACTCAGAACTTACATGGGTACGCAGGATGTTCAAGTGTTTAGCCAAATATTTGGAATCTCAAATGTTTTAGGTTTTAAGACATTATCACGAGAAAGACCTTTACTCCGTCTTTGAAACTGAACGTCAGTGTTGAGAACACAAATTATTCTAAAATAAGATATTACTGTACGGTATGTGGGGAACATGCAAAGTCCGATCTCGCATGACTACTATAACAGTAGAATAGGCTTTCAGTTGAACGTCATTTGAGTGGGGACATCAGCTGTGCTTAATAACGTTGTCACTGCAAAGTCGTTTGGAACTCGCAAACCGCCAAGATAAACACAATTGTGATCGAGAATGTCTTCTTTGTACGAGGTATATATGTAATTACTCTAGATGTCAGTAACGTGTATGTTTTCTTTGTTTCTAGAGATTTGTATTTCGTTTATTGTAACGTTTCTGACGTTCATTTATAAGAAAAGCGCATTTCGCGTTTTTTACTTAGATTGTGCAACAGACGGAAAAGACGTGCCAGATGGTGGATGAGTGTCCAGCAAAACAAAATGATGAAGGTAAGAGACCAGTTTCACGATAAAATTCGCCATCTTGAAAAATAAGGGAATTATCGGGCGAGAAGTAAAAAGGGCGTATTCTGAAAAAAATGTCAAATAACTTCCATAAAATTTGAAATCTGAGAGCATGAAATGTAAATTGTCAGTTTATGATAACAAGTAAAAGATTCTTTTCTGGCAAAAGCTGAGGGATGCAAATCTTTGATTGTAACCACAGCCGAACCTTTCATCAAAGTATCTGCGAGACGGCCCGTCCAAATTAGAAGAAAAGGTTGGACTTAAATCAATCCATCGTGTACGTGAGAATACTAAAGAGTGTACTTAATTAAGAGAACTGGGGAGAATTTTAATTCATTTATTAATGAAAAAGAGCGTTGACCAGTAAGTTAAGCTGTAAAAGCCATCAGAGGTCACAGCACAGATGAATTGAATCGCATACAAATCTTCTATTTTCTTCTGATCGAGGTAGAAGCACGTGACAGACACCAGTTTTATGAGTCTTTCACACAACTGAAGTCATGCCTCAGCTACGCTAAGATGATTCGATCATTCAACGGAACAGTATAAACCATTTTCTAGCCGTCAATTTTATTTCAGTAAATTGGTGCAAATATGTTGGTTCTTACCTATCTCAGTGATCGAACTTTTATCTGCTGTTAGGTCCGCTGCCACGGGCATCCGAGGAACGATGCACCGTTCTACCTGCTGCCTTCTCAATGGTGGAAAAGATGATTCTACTACCAGACCACAAGTACTGCTGTTGGATTTGTGATAGTCAGCTGAATTGTTAGATGACCCGACAGATGACCCTATTTCACACTCACGCCCACTTTTTTCCCTCAGAATAAAAACACTAGTGAATGAGGGTAGTTTGGCAATTAGCTGATTCATTCTGGTAAAATAAAGTTTGATTATGAACACCCCGTGGTAGAGTCTATCGCTATATAAGCTAGCTACGATAGGTTTATGCCGCCCCAAAGGGTAAGGTTTTCGAGCCGTTTTAGTCTAATGGACAAGTATAGTGGTAGAACGCTAGAGATCCCTTTTTTTGTAGTCGTGTATTGATTTGTCTGCAGTCATGTGAAATACACAATCAAGCTAAAGAACTGGTACAAATAAACTGGAAAAAAATCTTTGAAAACGACGTCAAAAGCGTGTTAATCCAACGGAATAAAAGCTATCAGAATAGAAAATCCTCTTTATTGTTCAATATTTAATGAACTACTAAACAATTTATTAGCCAGTCACCACAAGAACTGATAAAAAAAAAACAGTGTTACTTCTGAAAACTAGGTCCTCAACTGAAAGAATAAAACAACTAACTTCAGCTCATTTGAAAAAAAAAAACATCAAATGAGAACGATTTGATCTAACAAGCTAGTTAAATTTCTCCTCCCGACCATCTTCATACCTGATGTATACGTAAGCTGTGTAAACGAGCTACTTCGCAGTTTGCAGGTTGATTTTTAGGGTAAAATGAACGTTTGATCACTTTTCAACCCAGCTTTTCGTCAGTGTCATGTCCATCGCCATTAAACCGCATCTCTGTTATCCCAGCTGTTAAGTTGTTGATTCTAGCGGTTCCTGTCACGCAACGATTACACAAGGTACACACGTCGAAATTGGAGTAGATTGGAGTACGAGTTCGACTTTTCAAACAGGTCGGTCTAATGTTTATCTTTAAGACCCTTAAAGCCCATCATCCACCAGCCTAGTACCCAGTCGTTCTCTCTTCCCTCATTGACCGCGCGAGGCCTAAGTAGTGACGTCACTACGCGAAAGTAGAATCTACAGCGCAGGCCTAAAGTGGCCAGAAACGTAGAGGGACAAGGAAGACCTATTACTTGTCATGCGTGCCAATTTGGTGCCGAGAACCTTCTTCATTTGTTGTCAGCAACTACATGTATCACTGTTGCAATAATACGCGCCGAGAACAACCGTTTCGGAAACTGTCAGGAACGAACCTATTGAATTTCACGCAAATCATCATGGATGGACCCTTATTTCCTCCTTGGAACGAACTAGAAATTTCTGGCTGTTAAAATATCAAAATATCCTCGGACGGCACAGTAGTAGCCTCCCACGCAGTCGTTTTGAGGGGAGTGAAATACGACTCTCCTAAAAACGACTGCGTGGGAGGCTAGCACAGTAGAGGCTCGGTTATTGTCATGGGACGTTTCGCGACTTTAATTAAATATTTAAGCTTTCAGCGAAATATATTTATCATCTCTCTCATCACTCTGAGTCAGCCACTGCATTAGTTGGCAAACATTTCCACAGGTTTCTTGGCCACATTTAAACAGATGATTTCAGTGGTTTTTTGTGTCTGGCGTGATTCAACATAAAAGCTTTTTCGTGCTTAGTTTAGGTTCTCATCCTACGCGAATTAGCTTTGTGACGGTGTCGAGTTTGCGTTGCCTGACTGGTAAAAAAGTAAACTATTCCACAAAGAACATCTAGGATAGTGTATACCTAGTCAAAGTTTCGTAAATCTGCAAAAGTCTTTATACTCGTTCTCAATGTCATACTCGGATGAAAAATTTTCGAGCCGTCGTTCTTTCTTGTCAAAGCCGTCATAATTTAATATTTTAAAATCATTCCAAACGCGCGTTGGATATTACCTAATAAGTAACGCGCCAAGTAGGTCATCTCATATTCCACAAGCGCGTTGGATACATGTATATACCTAATTCAATCAAGGTTTGGGCAATTGCGCATTGGGAAGCTATTGTTTGGCGGTCGCTCAAGCAAAGCATTGCATTGTGGTCCGTATGCCTAAATGCCCAATGCCCGATTGCCAATGACCAATTGCCCCTGCCCGATTGCCCCTGTATATTACGAACCAATTTAATGACCAGCTCCCAGTTGGCTTGTTAGCTGAATTGGTTAGAGCGCTGCACCAGTATCGCAGAGGTCAGGGTTCGAATCCCGGCAAGCCTGATTTTTTCAGGCTTTCTTTTCGCAACTGCATAAGTTGCGTTAATAACTGCGAGGATCTTCTTCACATTTAATTCTTCATTCCGCAGTTCAAATATATGATTTCATATATTCATGACTTCATCTTCATCTTTCCCCTGTATATTACGAACCAATTTAATGACCAGCTCCCAGTTGGCTTGTTAGCTGAATTGGTTAGAGCGCTGCACCGGTATCGCAGAGGTCAGGGTTCGAATCCCGGCAAGCCTGACTTTTTCAGGCTTTCTTTTCGCAACTGCATAAGTTGCGTTAATAACTGCGAGGATCTTCTTCACATTTAAAGCAACCTTTATTGAATTAGGTATCTACATCTTATTCGATTGCTTTTATACGCGCGTGAATACTCTGCGAGTTGCGTAGTATTTAATATACGAGCAATGAGCACAATCTCCTCGCGTATTATATGTTAAGCCATCGAATAAGAGATTTATTATTCCACTTGAAAAAAATCACTTCAAAATTTAAAATTTGTTTTTTCCAGTCTTTCGGCCAGAAAACCTGTGAAACCTGGATTTTGCAGCGCAATACGTAATTTTATCGAATTTTACTTTGTAATACCGTGGCATATTTTGCGCGTTCTCTTGACCTTAAATGGTAAAAATGGCGCAAGAGTTGAATAATAATCACCTCATATTTCACGCACGCGAGTGCAATAATTGCTTCGAAAAATTGTTGGTAAATTTTTGGTCATAGTTTTTGACAAAAAAAGCATCGAAGGGGGAGATGCCGTACCAGATGGAAGGACACCATAAGGAGGGATGCAGGATATGCTGGTGTGGAACAGGATCTAGAAGTTGTAGCGGCTTACAGGACTCAGTGGCGGGACGTGCTTTTTTTCGTAACTGTCGATTGCTCATGGATTGGCGATATAATTAACCAGTTGTCATTTATTGATATCATTTGATCGATTGATTTCCGGCCATCGATTTCTATGGATTGGTCAAGCCGGGATATGAGAGTGATCAGTGGAAACTAAGCAATACGCGCTATGAAAATTCCCTTGGACTGCTAACCCTACAAGCCCCCTGATTATAAGCTAATGTTATAACTTTAGCGGCACCCTACGTGTAGCTGAAAATTTAACTCGCGGAAAATTTTAGCAAACGAAAGCCTTACCCCTAAAATTTCGAGCTGCTGTTGGCTTTGTGAAAATCAACTGAATTGTTAGATGGCCCGACAGATGACCCTATTTCACACTTACGCTCACTTTTTTCCTTTTTCCTTTTTAGTTTGGCAATTAGCTGATTCTTTCTGGTAAAATATCGTTTGATTATAAACACCCCGTGGTGAGAGTCTATCCGTATATAAGCGAGATAGGTTTATGCCGCCCCAATGGGTAAGGTTTTTGAGCCGTTTTAGTCTAGTTTATAGATTTGGACCGTTTATGTCCGAACAGGGTGTAGATTTTGACCCTTTATGTTTGAAATAGGGTGTTCGTGCGTTCTGGTCTGAGATGATGTTTTTTAGAAGAGGCCACTTCTTATTACTATCATCACTCGACAAGTGCGTTAACATCAAATTTTCACACAATCCGAAGCTGTTTCTGGATAGCTGACTGAAGTGCGCCACACACACCACCCAAATTTTTTCGGGGCATACCCTCCCCTCCCCCCAGGTATTAACACCACATCAGAGGGAGAGGACCTTTAGTGGTATTTTTCCTGTTTTATATTTTTAGTCGATTCTCGTCCAAACAATATTATTTTAAAAAAACACTGTTAACTAGGTATTCCAAACTGTTCCAGCAAATATTTCAAATTTTATGTATTTATCACATCTCATCACGACAAGGAACTTCGGCCGGCTCGCAGTTAAAGATATCACCTTAAGCAGTTGATAAGAGAATAATCTGAAAAAATTTCAGGGTTGAACGGGATTCGAAACCATGACCTCTGCGATACCGGTGCAAAAGGAACTTTATTATTAAATCTTTGAACCGTTGATGAATCACTCAATTGAATAAGACCACTCTTCTCCTGAAATACACAATTTTCAGAGAAGAAAAGCAGCTAACAGCCGATTGACATGGGTATGCAGGGTGATCGAGAGTTCTACAAAACATCTGAAATCTTGTGTGACTATCAATCTAATCACTTTATGAAAACTTTGAATCACAGATGAATCAGAGATATGATTTGAACCGAGAAAAAATCCGTTTTAAACGTAGAACTGATGGCACGTTATTGACATGGGTACACAGGATATTCTAAAGTAAGCAAAACATCTGAAATCTCAAATCATCTTTAAATCTCATCTCGAGAATGATCATTCCATTGAATTTGATAATTATTTTGCTGAAATAAAATACACCATTGTAAAACAAGATCTGATGAGACTAAGTACCCAGGGGTACACAGGATGCTGCAGAGTTCAATTCATGTGATTTTTAAATCTCATCACAAAAAAGAACTTCAATGGAATATGACGATTCTTGTGCTGAACTGTATTAAAACACGTTTTAAGTTTAGAACTGACGGTACAGTATTGACATGGGTACAAAGGGTATTCAAAAGTAAGCGAAACATCTGACATCTGAAGTGATTATCAAATCTCACCTCGAGAATGACCATTCAATATTGAATATGATGATTATTTTCCTGAAATAAAACACCATTACAAATTTAGAACTACTGACTTATTTCTGACAACGGTGTCCTGGATATTCTAGGGTAAAACATAACATCTAAAATTTTAAGTGATTATCAAATGTTATCACAAGAATGAACGTCGTCCTCTATTAATATAATCCCTGAATGGGATATGACGATTCTTCTCAAGACAAAAAGACGTTTTCGGACTTAAAACTGCTGACTTAGTACAAACAAGGGTACACGGGGTATTCTAGAGTGAAGCAAAACATCTCAAATCTCATATGATCATCAAATCTCAGTATCACGAGAATGAAATTCATTAAATATTTAATCCTCGATGAATCCTTCAATGGAATATGAAGATTCTTGTCCTGAAACAAATACCACTGTTTCAAACTTAGAACTGCTGACACAGTACTGACATGGGTATGAAGGGTAATCTAGAGTAAAGGGAAACATCTGAAATCTCAAATGATTATCAAATCCCATCTCTAGAGTAATCATTTAATTTTGATGATTCTTGTCCTGAAATAAAATACACCATTTTAAAACAAGCTAGACATGCCAACTCAGAACTTGCATGGGTACGCAGGATGTTCAAGTGTTTAGCCAAATATTTGGAATCTCATATGTTTTAGGTTTTAAGACATTATCACGAGAAAGACCTTTACTCTGTCTTTGAAACTGAACGTTAGTGTTGAGAACACAAATTATTCTAAAATAAGATATTACTGTACGGTATGTGGGGAACATGCAAAGTCCGATCTCGCATGACTACTATAACAGTAGAATAGGCTTTCAGTTGAACGTCATTTGAGTGGGGACATCAGCTGTGCTTAATAACGTTGTCACTGCAAAGTCGTTTGGAACTCGCAAACCGCCAAGATAAACACAATTGTGATCGAGAATGTCTTCTTTGTACGAGGTATGTAATGTTAATTACCCTAGATGTCAGTAACGTGTATGTTTTCTTTGTTTCTAGAGATTTTTTATTTCGTTTATTGTGACGTTTCTGACGTTCATTTATAAGAAAAGCGCATTTCGCGTTTTTTACTTAGATTGTGCAACAGACGGAAAAGACGTGCCAGATGGTGGATGAGTGTCCAGCAAAACAAAATGATGAAGGTAAGAGACCAGTTTCACGATAAAATTCGCCATCTTGAAAAATAAGGGAATTATCGGGCGAGAAGTAAAAAGGGCGTATTCTGAAAAAATGTCAAATAACTTCCATAAAATTTGAAATCTGAGAGCATGAAATGTAAATTGTGAGTTTATGATAACAAGTAAAAGATTCTTTTCTGGCAAAAGCTGGGGGATGCAAATCTTTGATTGTAACCACAGCCGAACCTTTCATCAAAGTATCTGCGAGACGGCCCGTCCAAATTAGAAGAAAAGGTTGGACTTAAATCAATCCATCGTGTACGTGAGAATACTAAAGAGTGTACTTAATTAAGAGAACTGGGGAGAATTTTAATTCATTTATTAATGAAAAAGAGCGTTGACCAGTAAGTTAAGCTGTAAAAGCCATCAGAGGTCACAGCACAGATGAATTGAATCGCATACAAATCTTCTATTTTCTTCTGATCGAGGTAGAAGCACGTGACAGACACCAGTTTTATGAGTCTTTCACACAACTGAAGTCATGCCTCAGCTACGCTAAGATGATTCGATCATTCAACGGAACAGTATAAACCATTTTCTAGCCGTCAATTGTATTTCAGTAAATTGATGCAAATATGTTGGTTCTTACCTATCTCAGTGATCGAACTTTTATCTTCTGTTAGGTCTGCTGCCACGGGCATCCGAGGAACGATGCACCGTTCTACCTGCTGCCTTCTCAATGGTGGAAAAGATGATTCTACTACCAGACCACAAGTACTGCTGTTGGATTTGTGATAGTCAGCTGAATTGTTAGATGACCCGACAGATGACCCTATTTCACACTCACGCCCACTGTTTTCCCTCAGAATAAAAACACTAGTGAATGAGGGTAGTTTGGCAATTAGCTGATTCATTCTGGTAAAATAAAGTTTGATTATGAACACCCCGTGGTAGAGTCTATCGCTATATAAGCTAGCTACGATAGGTTTATGCCGCCCCAAGGGGTAAGGTTTTCGAGCCGTTTTAGTCTAATGGACAAGTATAGTGGTAGAACGCTAGAGATCCCTTTTTTTGTAGTCGTGTATTGATTTGTCTGCAGTCATGTGAAATACACAATCAAGCTAAACAACTGGTACAAATAAACTGGAAGAAATCTTTGAAAACGACGTCAAAAGCGTGTTAATCCAACGGAATAAAAGCTATCAGAATAGAAAATCCTCTTTATTGTTCAATATTTAATGAACTACTAAACAATTTATTAGCCAGTCACCACAAGAACTGATTAAAAAAAGGGTTACTTTTGAAAAGTAGGTCCTCAACTGAAAGAATAAAACAACTAACTTCAGCTGATTTGAAAAAAAAAAATCAAATGAGAACGATTTGATCCAACAAGCTAGTTAAAAGTTTCTCCTCCCGACCATCTTCATACCTGATGTATACGTAAGCTGTGTAAACGAGCTACTTCGCAGTTTGCAGGTTAATTTTTAGGGTAAAATGAACGTTTGATCACTTTTCAACCCAGCTTTTCGTCAGTGTTCATGTCCATCGCCATTAAACCGCATCTCTGTTATCCCAGCTGTTGTTGATTTTAGCGGTTCCTGTCACGCAACGATTACACAAGGTACACACGTCGAAATTGGAGTAGATTGGAGTACGAGTTCGACTTTTCAAACAGGTCGGTCTAATGTTTATCTTTTAGACCCTTAAAGCCCATCATCCACCAGCCTAGTACCCAGTCGTTCTCTCTTCCCTCATTGCCCGCGCGAGGCCTAAGTAGTGACGTCACTACGCAAAAGTAGAATCTACTGAGCAGGCCTAAAGTGGCCAGAAACGTAGAGGGACAAGACAGACCTATTACTCGTCATGTGTGCCAATTTGGTGCCGAGAACCTTCTCCATTTCTTGTCAGCAACTACATGTATCACTGTTGCAATAATACGCGACGAGAACAACCGTTTCGGAAACTGTCAGGAACGAACCTATTGAATTTCACGCAAATCATCATGGATGGACCCTTATTTCCTCCTCCTGAGTCAGCCACTGCATTAGTTGGCAAACATTTCCACAGATTTCTTGGCCACATTTAAACAGATGGTTTCAGTGGTTTTTTGTGTCTGGCGTGATTCAACGTAAAAGCTTTTTCATGCTTAGCTTAGGTTCACATCCTACGCGAATTAGCGTTGTGACGGTGTCGAGTTTTAGTTGACTGACTGGTAAAAAAGTAAACTATTCCACAAAGAACATCTAGGATAGTGTATACCTAGTCAGAGTTTCGTAAATCTGCAAAAGTCTTTATACTCGTTCTCAATGTCATACTCGGATGAAAAATTTTCGAACCGTCGTTCTTTCTTGTCAAAGCCGTCGTAATTTAATATTTAAAAATCATTCCAAACGCGCGTTGGATATTACCTGATAAGTAACGCGCCAAGTAGGTCATCTCATATTCCACAAGCGCGTTGGATACATGTACATACCTAATTCAATAAAGGTTTGGGCAATTGCGCATTGGGAAGCTATTGTTTGGCGGTCGCTCAAGCAAAGCATTGCATTGTGGTCCGTATGCCTAAATGCCCAATGCCCGATTGCCAATGACCAATTGCCAAAGCAACCTTTATTGAATTAGGTATATACATCTTGTTCGATTGTTTTTATACGCGCGTGAATACTTTGCGAGTTGCGTAGTACTTAAAATACGAGCAATGAGCACAATCTCCTCGCGTATTATATGTTAAGCCATCGAATAAGAGATTTATTATTCCACTTGAAAAAAATCACTTCAAAATTTAAAATTTGTTTTTTCCAGTCTTTCGGCCAGAAAACCTGTGAAACCTGGATTTTGCAGCGCAATACATAATTTTATCGAATTTTACTTTGTAATACCGTGGCATATTTTGCGCGTTCTCTTGACCTTAAATGGTAAAAATGGCGCAAGAGTTGAATAATAATCACCTCATATTTCACGCACGCGAGTGCAATAATTGCTTCGAAAAATTGTTGGTAAATTTTTGGGCATAGTTTTTGACAAAAAAGCGTCGAAGGGGGAGATGCCGCACCAGATGGAAGGACACCATAAGAAGGGATGCAGGATATGCTGGTGTGCCGAACAGGATCCAGAAGTTGTACCGGCTAATAGGACTTAGTGGTGGGACGTGCTTGCACTATTGGTATCTTGGTACCAAGTTGCCCGGATGGATGGATGACGGTTTTTGACAAATATTTTACATGGTTGCCTGTAGACTTCGTCGCTCGCACTCGTCGCTTCGCGACTCGCTTCTCGACGCGACGCATTTCGGCTCGCTTCGCGCGCCGATCGTAAGAGAGGGCGACTTGGTGAAAGTCAGGTTGCATGTCGACTCTGGAACAATCAACCTACTCATGTTAGGGAGGCTCCCAATTTTAAGAATTTCGTTTTCTACTTAAGCTGGGCCAGGACGAGAGTTTCGTTGTCATGTTTACCCTAATTAGCGATAGTTTATCCATAGTTTTGTTCTCATCATTTCATATTTTATCCTAGCCCCTTATCCATTTTTGATTCTTGTTCTTTTCACATTTTCTTAATTTATTATTGTTGTAGATAAACGTACATTTTTGCAACGAGCCTTTTTCAGGCTCATTAAAGTCACGTGACTAAAAATGAAGTTGAAAGTTGGTTGGATGGTCGTGGTAAAAACTTTTGAATTCCCCGGCATTTAACAAGGCATCTATTTCCTTACTAGGCAGAAAGGAGGACTGTTCGCTGATAGCTTGTTTACAGTCATCCAATCAGAAAGCTGGAAATTTGATAACCGAGATTAAGAATTTAATAATTACTAGTAATCATGCCTACAGTAGCAAAACTTTCTCAGATAAGGATGTGAGTTTTTTATGCAATCTGGTTGAGCTCCATAAAGGTTTATACGACTTATATGCTCGCTTACAAAAAAACGACCATCGATAAGTTTAACGGATGCCTCGAAAATTCCATAACCAGGTTTTGTGCGAAACTTAACTTGGTAGCTACAGCCACTGGAACCTGTTGCGTTTTTAAACTCCGCGCGTCCAAAGCCTAAGCCATCACCATCTTGTATACCGTTGAAAGTGTGCAATTTTGCACCTGGCGTCTCCTGCCAAGCGCCTAAAATGGCGTCCACTGTTAACCGCACGCAAAGCCGGCTCACTGTTGGGTCTTCTTCGAGTAGGCTATTAATGTGATGAGCGGCACGCAGGACGCTAATACGAACATGCGCATGCATGATGCTCAGAGGTAACCATTGGACACATGGACAAAAGTACTCAGGGATTTTAGCATCGTGACATGTCCTGCTCCGAGGGATTTCCGAAAACAGGCTTTTACCTCGCGTAAGGTCTGAATGAGAAGGATCTGTAGGATATTTCAGCATGTGCATAAACGTTGCGTGTAAATCTAACGGCGATATAATAACTTCTGTGTTGAGCTCAAGGTGGTTGACCAGTTCTGGGTATTTCAATCGGAAACTAGCTGGTAGTGCAATGGACAGGATAGGTAACCTCTCCTCCAGTTTCCCCTGCATTGTGGATCGGAACTCCCCGGTGCGGGCACCGTGGTCTCCCATGACAACAAGCATCGTGTCATTTAAAAAGCCCAAGTCCCGGATCGATTTGAAAAATTCATGAAAATCTTCTGCCGAAGCGCCGAGTGGCATAACTGATTCGTGGTGGCAAAGACTACTCAGAAATGTAAATCCAAATTTGGGCGTCACGGGGTATGCTCTAAACATGCTTTTCAGGTATTCAAGTTGTAATTTGTGTTGTGGTTGAGAATTAATGCACTTCTCATGAAGTCCTCCTCCAAGTTTATGTGGTACAGCTGACCAAAATGGACGCGCGTAATGGTCGCAAGGCGGCTTGTTGAATCCTTTGAGTCTCATGTTAAAAGCAGCTGAAAAGACCAAAAGTAAAACAAAAGAATCCATCTTTAGCCTTGAATCAAAGTGTCACAGTAGATATACCAGCAACAGGGTAACGAAATTAACAAACACGATCTATGACTGCATATGTTCCTTTCAGCCAATGTAAATGCAGATTTAATTTTAAGATCAAAAAATCCTTTTCCCCTTCCACTTAGGGATAAGCCAACTTGCATTACAATCCGAACTACCCACGTACTCAGTAAGGTGACATCTTTTCACAAATTCTCCTCACTGGACTCTATACATTTCATGGAGAACTAGCTGGGAGAATCATCAGCTTGGTAATCATTTCCTTAAATCTCATAAACTGTATGTGTTATAATGCACTAAGTCTTTTCCTTTATAGCACGTGTTCATCCAAGGTGTAAACAAACATGGGTTGATGTTTTTTCGGATTTTTGTTTTAGCTAGCATTAAAATCCAAACAATGTGAAAAGGGGCACAACCTCTGCTTAATCGTAACTGAACTTTGTCTACTCCACCTCTAAGAGATGAAATCCTCTTTGGTGGGAGAGAGGGGTAAGGAAGAGATCTGGTCCCAAGTACGGAGGGGTAAGGGGTAAAGAAGATATCGGGTACCTCGTAAGATCGGGTATTCAGAGAGAATTTACTAACAGCCAATCATCCGGTGACAAGCATAACAGGTTGTAAATGTAAGGGAAAGGAATTCGACACTTAATTCGGGTTTGACTGATTTGACCTAAACTTCCTAAAAATTGTTACCTAAAATTCCTTTCAGAACGCCTCCTTTGATAACATCCAGAAAACGATACCCCATGTAAGACACACATTTACATTTTTGATTCTTTTTTCACCTCCTCACTTGTATTGCTGGGTGTCTATCAAGTTAAGTTTGTCTTTTGTTAGCAAATTATCAGCATGAAGTGCAACTACCTCTGCCTCGAACAGTTCGGTATACTTCTTGCGAGGGAGGGGTGCGGGAATAGACCATGTAATTGTTTTTAGTTGTCTCAATAATATTTGTTTGCTTGTCTCATTTTGTTTTATATTTCTACCATACTCGAAAAAAGAGGGAATACAGACCTAAATACCCAAGAAAATAAAAGGCATAGGTAGTGACTTACCTATGGGTGGTGCATCTTCGCTAAACAGAGTAGCATAACCGTGTTGCTTCAAATCCTTAAAAATAAAGGGCCACTCATCCACTGTCCTTGCACCCTCGAATCCAGTCCGCGCCTCGTGACTTTTACAATTCTCCTCCACAGTCCTCCCGGTCAAGAGCGCTGTGAGCTGGGGCGTGGTCGCCTCTCCAACAAGGGAAAACCCCTTGAACATGAACGCTTCTAACTCGTCACGAAGAAAATTGTACGAGCTCGTAAGAAGGCGCTGAAAAGTTGCATGAGATGTCTGATCTAATCCTAAAATTATAATATTCAATTGCAGACCAGCTTTTTGGAGCGGAGTTCGTTGTAGCACTTCAGGCTTAGGAATAACCTGCGCATGAAAATCTGTTTGTGTCATTCCGTTAAAAAACTCAGCGTTGACTTGAATAAAGTCGTGATTAGGTTTTAGGACTGGCCGTTTATACTTCAGTGGAGTGCGTTCTCCTAGTGAAAATCCCCAGTCGGATCCATCTTTATTTCGATAAATAGTTTGAAAAGAGAGGTGCCTTAAAGGTGCACCTCTGTCGTGGTTTATAACAACCTCAAGAAAGCCATCATGGTACCTGGTAAAGAGTGTTCCTTCCCGTTCACAAGCCATCGGAGCCATACTTCGAAAATACCGCATGGAACTTTTGTCAAAGGGATCAATGTCGGGGAGAAGACAACCCATTTCTCTCGACGAATTGTGCAATGTTATTTTCGCCGGCAGCGCTCCACATTTCATTTCGGTGTCAGAGAATGCTAGAAGTAAACACATTGTTAATTTGTTTAACTTTTAAAAGCACTAACTCCACAGAAGTAATACTTATGTTCATTATTTGTAAAGCGCTATTGAGCTATAGGAAATAGCGCTATAGAAATAAAGTTTATTATTACTGATTTATCATTACTTGGAAGGCCCGACAGGACTTATGCTCGTGTAGATATTTACGCAGTTTTAGTCTGAAAGAGGTTAGGTTGCGTCTGCGTGATGGAACCGACGCTTTACTTCTGTTTCTGTAGCTCGCACTGTTCATTGTTGGTCGAGCCGCTGCTCTAGTGACGTGACCGATGCAGCGTGAGGCTGCAACGAGCGAAAGCATCGAGGAGAGAACTGGGAAAGAGTTAACCTATCCCCCAATTCCCTCTCGGCCTACTTAGTGCCCCAGTCACGCGGACCTTGTTTTGCTCCTTCGCTCTCCCACCTGACTAGCGCGCTGGTTCAAGTATCCGCTAAAAAGGGACTGTTGGTAGTTAACTGTAAAACGTCTAGTACTCTTACTATCCCTTGTATAGTATAGTGGACTGTGTCGGTGTCGACCCCTCTGTTTCCCTAGTGGTTCGGTGGTAACCCATTTATACACCTGGATAGAGAAAGACAGTATGGAGCATAGGATCATATCCAAGGTGGCGCCACGAGGCCAGAGACCGGGCTTAAAACACCTTCCCTCAGATCACAAGTTTGACGCACTAACTAGAAGAATACTGAGCATCCAAAGTCAATGATGAGTGCAAGTTTTTCCCCCAGAGGGAGGTACCGAGGTATATTAGTAAGGGTGAGGTGTGAAGACCTTTTGGGGGTTTGAAACTAGCGATTTGAGACTATTTGGGGGTTAGAAGCTTCTGGTGGTCTTTGTTTGGGTCGGAATACCCAAGATTTTGTCAGGACTTTTTTTAGGGTCGATAAAATGCGTGCGTACCTTGGAGTTGTATCTGTTCAATTTCATTAACAGAGAGAATTCTGTTTTTCGAATTATAGGTACAAATAGATTATAACTAGGTACCATCTTCGTTATCTCAAGCCCCTCTATCTTAAGCCTTTTCCCTCGGCTCCAAAGGTTTCGAGATCATGGGACTCTACTGTAAGAACAGTAAGATTTCGCTAACCTTAAAATCGGAAATACTAGTAAAACGAGTTAAAATGCCGGGACAAGAAAACGACTTACTTACCAAGATTCGCTGTAAATTGAGGTTTGACATATAATGTTGAATTTTCAGCCGAAGAGACAACAAAGTCTGATTCCAACGTAAGAAAGTACTTTAAATATTTGTAGATTGCTTTACATTTTTGTTCAGCCAACTCGCAGGCTCTCACAGCTTCCTGCTCGGACTCGAAAGCTTGGCCAGGTACAGGAATTTCACTGTCGTTCTTGTTGATAGCTGTTATGTTCTTCAGCTGATGGAACATAAGGAGAAAATGTGTAATTATATCATAAACCGCTCTTGCGTAAACTGAAGGCTAGCATGTATAATTTCCACAAAAACATCGCTCACACTGTTGGTGAAGGCTCTGCCTATCCATGTAGCACAAAGTCAAGAAATTTGATTTTCAACAATTGCGCCACAGTTCTGACGACTCTGTGGGGTCAGATATTGAATGCAGAAACAGGACTCTGTGCAGTTCACACAAATATAAATGTTACTTACTTCAATGTAGTCCTGAGCGAGAGTCACTCGCGTTAGGTCACTGTGCGAGTGATCATGGTCTGCCTGTGGTGTTGGCATCCTTGCCTATGCACAAAAGAGGCAGTTAATTTTTAATCTCAGCTCCAAACGTCTGCTTTTAAATGAAGGGGGTTAGACCGAAACTGCGCACATACAGTTGCCTTTTTAAGGTAGGGTTAAAGCTACAACCCTGATCTTTCCAACTTCCGAAGTAATATGTTTGTCAGTCCGAGGAACTCCATGCGGCAGACTATATAGTATAGCTCCGGTTTATTTTGCATTCTCTAGATCCGACTTCTTCCGGTTTTCTCTGAGGACCTTTATGGGTTCCCTAGCTGTGATTTATTTCCTTTGGTTAGTTCTAGAGCCGTTGCAATAAGGGAAAGAAATCACAGCTATTTGGAATTTCTGTAACATTCAGAATTATCAGCCAGCCATCTTTCTCCAACTCCATGCGGCAGGCTATAGTATAGCTCCGGTTTCTTTTGCATTTGCTAGATCCGACTTCTTCCAGTTTTCTCTGAAGACCTTTATGGGTTCCCTAGCTGTGATTTCTTTCCTTTGGTTAGATCTAGAGCCGTTGCAATAAGGGAAAGAAATCACAGCTATTTGGAATTTCTGTAACATTCAGAATTATACCAGCCATCTTTCTCACCTTTTGCGTCGGAAGCCATTGAATACTCGCTGTAGAAAGCTCCTTGTCTGTCTTTGTTGGGATGATATTATTCCTAACTAAAGTGTGGCTACGATACACGGGGCGTGTTCCCGCCGGTTTCACATCTCTTTTTGGCAAAACTGTGGAGCTAAAAGCTTGTAACTTCGAGTGATGATCAATCTCTGGGCTCGCATGTAGATGCCGGTGTTTCGCGAGAAGCGTATGGTTCAGAGTTCTTTGCTTTCTCGTGAACGTTAGTCTCAGTGCATTGAATTCAAACTCCTCTTGACTCCAGTAACTAACTTTCCACATGTAAATCAGGTTGATGGAAGCTATCAGTAACGCAGCAACCATAAGACATCTGCGTCTTCGTACTATCTGAAGTGGAAAACACGTCATAATATCCTGCCTGATTCGACGTTGTTGTTTCATTTTTTTCCTTTCCCACGGCCGTAATAACCTAGTGAGTTTAGAAAAATAAAATATCCCAGTTTAGTTAACTACACTATGTAGAATACTTCCACTTCCGTCATGCGCTCTTTTTTTTGAGTCCAGCCATTCATTCAGGTCAACGGTCCTGAACAGTACTTCTAGTCTAGCAGATAGATGAAACTATTCTGAAGTGTCCTTTAACGATGGATTGATCTAGCTATCCCAGGCCAGGATGTCGAACTCCTTCCGTCTGCCAGAAATGTTATTGCAATCGTTATGGTGCGCTCTCAGTATTTGCACAACTCTGCGCAGCTCGGTTTCGCGCTGCGAGAATTTTGCACCTTAGATGCGATGCCTTTTGAACTAACAAATAGAGTACGAGTGCTAACCGGTTGTGCATGGAAGCTTTCTTTGGCATTTAATGCTTTCAGGAATAAATCTGCATATCCGGTTGTAGTATGTTTTCTTATGCAAGTCCCGGAATCGAATCGCTGCATGCAAAACATATATATTTCCACATGCTTTTAGCAATACAAGTGAGTTGTACATGTAGGTAACACCCAAGATGGCCACCGGTATCAGCCATATCCTCTTCAAACAGTGGAATTATTTGCAATAGGCCTCTATAGCTGTTTAGTTACACTTGTGGTTGGTATAGTGGATAAACAATAAATAATTAACCACAAATAGGACAATCAGTAGCACTTCCATTTTTTAACTGCATAAGTCAAGACGCTTTAACTAACCTAATTCAAGAAAACTTTTTTTTTTCATTTCTGGCCATTTGTCAGCCCCCAGGAAAAATAATACAGTGTCGTACATTCTCTTACCAGTTAGAGAGAACAATTTATGGTTGTCTCGTGTAAAATTCGAGACGATAGTAATGAAAAAGTCAGCTACAACACTTACTATGCAATCATCAAATGTGAATTAATTAAAATTTCTAATTTGCATAATTATGACCTCACGAGAATTATCTTTTCAATTTTTCATTCTCAGAAACCTTCTATGCCAATTTTGATAGCATTATTGTAATCCTTGAACGTATTTCAGTGGATTGTTACGGTCAGGCATCGTTTAAGACAATTATGTTGTATGTTTCTACACTAAAGAAGTATCGCTGGCAGCGGCCATTTTGAATAATTACCCCCACTACTTTTACCACCCTCTCCTGGCTGACACGGAGCATATCCCGATTGCCTCCAATCTTAAAAATGTTCTCCATGATGTCTATTATTAACGTGCCCAGTTTGATGCTTTTATCATAAAGTGCAGTACTCACCCCTGATTTGACACTTATCTGCCGGACTATTCCTTCGGTAACTGTTTTATTCTCGGGATTCCGCAAAAAAAAAAAGAGTTGTTGTCGTTGTTTTTCCCTTCGGTTTCGATCTTAGATCGCACTTAGTTCTTAGGAGTAAGAGGTTTAAAAGGGCCAAGACACCTATTTTTTGTATTACTTTAAAAAGCTAACGGAATGTTCCATTGGAATCAAATGACACCCAAAAATAATTTGCCTGCGAGCAGGGTCCTTAGTGTGTTATTCTCCCCATTCTTTTTGCCGGCTCGCAAATCGCGACTCTGCCGCTGACGTACTCGCGCGAATAGCTCACTAAGTAAGCTGTTCGCAGGATTAAAGATAATGGTATAGTTTTGCTCAAAATCACTACACTAAGCTTTTGAAGTTCGCTTGAGTTTTAAGAAAATCACTGAACACTGACTGTGGCCTGCTCTCCTTTTGTTTTGTTACAGAAAATGGTACTGACTTTTAATTTCAACACAGTTTTCAGTAAACAACACAAAATTCCCCCATGACATTGCTCCTGTAAGAAAAAGCAAACTAGTAGAGTATGAAGTTCTCAGCGTTGAACTAAAAGGTGACATTGCATCAACTTGAAGCTCGAAATAATAAAGTTGTACACCTGTCTTCTCAAAAATGATAAAAATATTAAGATATGATATTCTCTACCTTGATAAATGTAAACGGCCATAGATCACCTATTAACAGGACGATATATCTCCAGAAAATCCCGCAGAATCATAAGTCAGAAGAATAGAAAGTTGATGGAGATCACTTCCTTAATTAATAAAGTAAAACTGAGAGGCAAAAACCACGTTCTATTCAGCTGTGATGAATAAAGTTAGTAAAAATAGTGCATAAATTAAATGACCTGTGAAAGAAAAGCTGAGTAAATAAAAGTGACGTTTAATCCAAACAACCTCGATTTAAGTACAAAGCAATGAACACGCCATTACATGGTTCAAAACGAATGTCGGCGAAGAAAATTTTGCTATTATAAATTTCGCCGTTTTAATCTCCTCGTGGTTGTTTCAAAGTACCGTAAAAGCAAAATATTCCAACGAAAAGGGAACTGTTTGATTTGGTTTCCTCTTGGTAGCCCCCGCCCGCAAACGAGGAAATACTGTTACGGGAAATTCTTAGTTTCAAAACACACTTAAATTCCCCCTTTCGCGCGAACACTCGCCATTGGTTGGGGCAGTAAATAAAGAAAATATGAATCTTTGGAAATATTCTGTCCACAACAAACGCATCTCTACAGAATCCTTAATTTATAAGAAGCAAGTCTCCTCAACGTTTCCTCGTTTGTACAGGCCATAATTCCAACAAGCACACCTACAAATTAGTTTTAGGTTCCACCAATCAGAAAATAGAGCTGATTTAGATCTAGTTTTGTGTTGCTTAGCAACCACTGACTGATGACTTAAGGCGGCAAGAGAGGAGTTTCGTAGAAAAACACAGTGGCGTTTTTGAGATGAACGCAAATGGTCCGTGCAAGGTTTTTTACCAATACGTCGACAATCAACGTAGACGGTGAATAACACCCGACATACCATTGTGCGTTTTCCCGCCCTCGGTATTTTCCGCACTAATGCTGGTTGCATTTCCCCCGCGCTTTGTACAAGACTAGTCTTAGAGACCTAGACTACCAGTTCCAGGTTTTCCTGCGCTTTGCGCATGTTACACGTTTTTTTTGTTCTTGGCGATGGTTGCATGTTTTTTGCTTCAAATTCTGATTGGTTCATTCCGTATTTGTGTTGATTATGATTGGTCCAAGAGATTGGTCCGGTTCGGTCATGATTACTCTACGACAGTAAACGTCAGACAGTTACTTCTTAAGACGAGCGCTTTTTTTGCGGCCCAAGTTTTACTGTCTTACAGTTTTGACGTTTTAACTGGAAAGTAGAGTGGACGTCATTAGTACTGTTTGCTTTAATTATAAATCGAAAAGCACCTCACAGTGACATCTCTCATTTCTCATGTCAGGTTGAGTTTGATATCTTACAACACATAAAACTGACAATTGTATTGACAGACGTGACAATTTTGACACTAGTTTATCATCTAACCTGTGAACTGTCATAAAGTTTAATGGTCACCTGCAATGGAACAATAAACCTAGTGACGCGTCTTAGAAAAAATTTCTTTGTCTTGTTAACATCAATACTGCTCATCCGTTGTAATAGCTGGAAGAAATACGTTTATTACTCGCTTCTTTAGCGTTCTTTCTAAACTCACTTCATCTCTAGTTAAGTCAATAGGACCCTTATCGTATTTTTCCTTTGTTCTGTACGTTTCCCTCACCGCTTTAATTTCCAGTTTATTTCCATCTGAAACTTCTGGTTTCCTAGGCAATATCTGATTACGACCCAAGGAAAGCGAATCATCTTTTGACTCCGTAATTCTTCTTCCTTTTAGTGACTCTTCGGGGACTTTGTGTTTTGCTAATGGCGGTAAAAGGTCAAATCTTTTATTTCTAGCTCTAAAGTCAACCGAAAATACATCCGATAGATCGTTTTGCGGACCTCTTTGGGCCTTCAACAGTAACGTCTTTTCCCCTTTAATGCGCAGTTCTTTAAGTTTGTTTCCCGACGTAAGCGCCAGTGTTCTCCTTTGTAAAATACTGCACTTGATAATAGACGAGACATCCTGGCCACCTTTGCCCATGGAAAACTCTCCATCTTTTTGCCCAGGGATTCTCTTTCCTTGTAGCGTTATTTTTGAGATATTGTCTTGTGCTTGAGTCCTCACTCCACCACCTTTATTCAAACGAAACAAAAATCCCCTTGGACTTGCGAGAGATATGCTTCGCTGTAGCTCAAGATTTTGGGCAAAACTGTCCTTTTTATTTGTCTCCGCCTTGGAGATACCTCGGTGATGTAGCGTTGTGCCGATCCCGTTTATACAACTACTGTTGTTTTTCACGTTAAACATTGGATACATACGGATGTGATGTGCTCTAAATGTTTTTCTTGTTGTATCATAGAAAGGGGATGAATTTCTGTGGATCATATTTAGTACACCAGGAAACGAATTCAAGATAAAATCCACGTCGTCCCGTCCTTTTCTTTGTGTTGTGATTTGACAGAACCACCCGGAGCCTCAGTGACCACAAAAGAAACCAAACGTTTCAGTATCGAAACCAACACAGGGATACGTTCCACGCACTTCTAAAAACAGATGTTGCAACTGACAGTTTAAAGCAAATAACAGGCTTTTTGTGATTGGTGAAAAATGAAGGTTATTGATAAAAGGAAAAATTATAAGATGAGTTTATAAAGAAACGCGATAAATATTTTGTCTTTTTGAATAACAATAACAAAGAATTGAGAAAATGGGTGACAGCATTTGTCATATGTTATACTGAAAACATTTCCACATGTGTAATTAACACGAATTCGCTATTTTGGGCCAATCATTAAAAACTGAATCATTTATTTTCTCCAATACCTTATGCATTTCGTCCCTGAAAAGTAACTTTTACCCAAAATTTGTTCTATTTTGTGTTTCAGAAGATAAGACAAGCTCGCGATAAGATGCCAGCCCATAACTTGTCTTTCAGGGCTTGGTTTTCTCTTATCGCTAAAAGAGGAAACCTTTTTATGCTGCATTTTCTTCGGTTACGCTGCGGTTTGACCAGCAAAAATTTTGAGTTGACGACACGCTTTCGGAAAAAAGTAAAAGAATTGCGACAAAAGCGTGGATTTTTTGTATCCCTTGTGGTAGCATGTCAGCACGTGAAATGCTGAATCGAAGTCAAATGCGATTCTAAACGAAGGTTTAATTAAGCTAGCTAGGTATCAGCTAACGTTTGCGTAAATTTCATAATTTGTTGTTTTAATTGTTAAGTTCGGTTAACAGCGATTCGGCAGAAGAGTGCTTCTTTTGTTTTGCTTTTCTTTGCTTTGTTTTGAGTGACTGTTTTTGTCTCACGTGCTTTTACGCTGACGTTTAAAGTTATGTTCATACCAGTAATAATAATAATAATAATAACAATAATAATAATAATAATAATAATGATAATAATGATAATAATAATAATAATCGTCATCATCATCATCTCAAAAACATTTTCGGAGTTTCTGCTTACTAGCACCAATTTATTGGCTATGTTCACGCCCTATGTTTGCTGTTTTTAAGATATTTTAGCATCCGTACGTCTCAACACTACAACGATGAAGATGATGATGATGATAATAATAATAATTATAATAATGATGTAGCCTGCGTAGCAAGCGTTTCCGTAAGGTTTTCCGCACGTTGGAGGCATTTTTCGTTTTTTAGCCGCGCGAAAATTGGGGCGAGCGCAAAAAAGTGCGTGACTTACGGAAACGCTTGCTACGCAGGCTAATAATGATGATGATGATGATCATAATAATAATAATAATAATAATAAAGTGCAAAAGATATCTTTTAGATTTTAGCGTGACAACTTGTATAAGGAATTATTTTAAGTTTCTCGGCTTGCGTTCATTTTAGGCATTTTAGCGTTTAAGAGACTTAAGAGAGAACATTTTAGCGGCATTAGTGATTTATATTCATTTTTAGGAGAAATGAGGTCTTTTTTATGAAAGTTCGCAAATTAGCCGCATAGGCTACGTTCGCGCCCTGTGCATGCTATTTAGGGACATAGCATATAAACGTCTAGTACTGCTGTAATAATAATAATGATAATAATAATTTATCAAATGCATGATTGGTATTGTTATTTGTACGTGTAAATAGGTTAACTAAATTTTTACATAAGGATTTTTTTCGGTTTCCAGCTAAACATATTGATTGTAAATGCGTAAGGCAACACTACTGACTTATCCTCTGTATTTGTTTCTTGAGTGCGGAGTCGGGGTCTTGAATAACTGAAGATTCTGAAACAAATTTGGCAGACATGCAGAATTCTAATCCGTTTTTACCACCAACAGATCTACTAGATTATGTTAATCTCTTAAGCATTGTAGCGTCTGGTTGGGTGCTGAAATGAACTTGTAATTTACCCCGGCCGGTAATTTACTCAAAAAATCTGCTATATGTCCGATAAACGTTTCCAGAAACTAATTTGTTTGAGAGGTTTTCAAAAGCCATTGACTTATTCCAAGTCTTATCTGATAAAACATGGCCGTCATTTTATCACATTCATCGCAGATGAAGGGCGTGTCAGGTTGAATTGAACAAGCTGGCTCATCAAATTGCTGTTGCTAAACCCCTTTAGTCCGAATATTGTCATGCATTTCTCCTCATTGTTCTCCATATATTTAGGTACTTGCTGAGAGAACTTGCATGTGATCATTTTCTTCATTCTGGTGACCTGTGCGTTTGGTCAAGTAGCAATATTTTAGGGAGAAATTAGATTTTTGTCACCATCGGAGCCTTGTTAAGGGTGAAAAGATCCGGTTTCCGTCGCATGAAGCGACCAGGAGCGTTATTTAGTCCTGTTTAGTTTCCTTAGCAGCTCGCTTGTACCGATTTTTCTGTGGGTGGAGAGAGACAATAGATGGGCTATGAAAACAATACCATGAAGAGACCAAGAGTCGAACTGACCGACATTCAGACGAACGCCCACTATGCCACCGCGCCTCCGCTTTACCGCAATTAGTATTTCAGTCAAACCACTTCCTGGTAATAAAGGTCCAGTTCTCCAAAGGCAAAAATTTTCATATCATCTATTTAGTTGAATTTTCATTTCCTGTCTCAAGTTATTAAAACAACTTATACAGGAAAGTATAAATCACCTATCTTATGGTTATCAAAACAGGAGTTGATTTATGATTTTGGTCACAAAAGAGAAAACGCAGCTTGCCGTGACCAATGTAAGCAAAATTCGTTCAACGAGCCGTAATTTGACTGCGTGTGTATCGACACCGCCGAAATTTTGAGTGCACTGAATTACAAATACTAAATACGCAGCTAAACCAGTGTTTTTCTGTGCGTGTGGCCAGGGCCAAATTTAAGACGAATTACAAAGCTTGCCACGGGACACTTGACTTAAGTCAGAATCTGACATGAAGCGGTGTGACGCCTTCTCGGTGTTGAGTGAAACCTTAACAACTTTTGTCACTTCTTCAAAAAGAGAGAGAAAGAGAGAGGAATGGAGCATTCCGACAATTTTGAATCAAGTTGTAATCAGGAAATTGCCCTTTTCTTTCAAAAATCGAAGTCATAAAGGACTTGTGATCGGTCAAGTTGGAATCTTTTGCTTTCCTGTAGCTGTTATTGAAATTTAATTTTCACATTAAAATTGCGTGATACGACTGTATATTTGACACCAAGCAGTTGGCCCGAAATAAAACCGATTTAACATAACTTAAGTGTGATTTACGTCATATAGGCAAGGTACACTTAAAATGTTTTGATCCTCCCCAATGTATTATAAACCTATTCCGGGACTTGGCTGTTTCGATTCGTTCAAGAAGTTTCCACATCCGTCGGCTTTACCCATAGGTGTGTCGTGTTTTATTAAAAACGGAAGTGGCAAAACAACATTTGCATTTCAGCTTGTTCCTTCATCACTGAAGTCTTTTATCTTTAACCTTTCTTTGAATAATCACGTTTTCCAGACGATAATAATTTATTAACCAAACTATCGAAAGTTGAATTGGCAGCTCATATAACCCAAGTGCTAGTGCCAGCCAATCAGAACAGCAGAGAGACGTTAATTAAAGCTGGAAAATTTTATCTTTCGGGGGAGGAGACAGGATAAATTTTACTTACATGTTTGGGTAGAAAAGCTGCAGTTCTTTCTTTTAAAAAGTTACATTTCCGAGAATTCTTAAAAAAATAGCGAAACGAAAAAAGTGGGCTTTGAATTTTCAGTGAACCAAATAGTAGTCCTTTTAATTTGTGTGAGACCTAGCATCTACCCTACCCCTCCCCTAGACAGTTACATTTTTGTATCCCATCTGAGTAGTCGCGCGAATGCTGTTTTGGTCGCTCATTCAGCGAAGCTGCTGACGAGTTTCGCGAATTTTTCCTTTGTATCTCTGTAATTCGACATCTTAAAGGTTTGATTGTCAGGCTAAACCCATGATTCACCGGCACAGATAACACTTGGCTTTATAAAATGCCTCGAAAACAGCGTGGCGTTGGATGTTTTGGCTCTCGCTCGAATCACCCCGAAATTCGCTATGGCATCGATCATTCACGCGGAATGCAACTCCTTCAAGATTTCTCTCAACCTATGCCAGAAGAAAGCGAACTCAATGCCAAATTCGCCGAGATTGTGGTAAGTAACGGACTGAGGAACTATTCTGTCCAGTTTGGGCGATTCGAGATGGAAATTCATTCAGTTTTACCACTTTGTAGTGCAATATAACTTACTGTTCTTTGACATGAGAACGGAGGCGGTGTCAGTTCAAGAATGAATTTGTTGTTTATAGTTCAAACACGTGCCAAGGGTACCGCAGTTAAAATGTCTCTGAATACTTTTCCTTACGAGAAGAACAGTAATTCCTCTTTATGGGAAAAGTAAAATAAAGGGGGTTTAAGTCATGCTTAAAGATTCCATAGAAATATTCCCAATGGGCTTTCATGGTCTTACTTCATCTGTGACAATTGTGAAATTCCTGTCTTTCATTTCGCTTCAGTATACTTTCCAATTGATGATGCTGACCAATTTACATTACATACGATTCACAAACTGAATTTTTTTTTTTTTGATGTCCCTATTACTTTTCTGTCGTGTCTTGATGGCTGGGTCATTTTCCCTTATACTAATTTTGGAGTCAAATTTCTCTAACTTTCCTCTCAGTAGCTTATTGTTTTAATATAAATTTGACAAATTCATGCCGAGGTTTCAATTCATTTCATTTCCAATTGTTTTACGACTCAATCAAAGTTGCTTTTCCAGTCATCGATGGTCGGAGCGATTAAATCTTGAGCGTTGTCGTTCAAATACGCTTATCGATCGCAAAAATTGTCATATATCAACTAGTGCCGTGACCTAATAAATTTTCGTGTGTAAAATATTTCTAATTCTTTTAGTCGAGTCAAATTTATGAAAAAATGTAACTACAATTACAGTTATCAAATTCCGTAGTATCTTTAGCAAGGGCAATTGTTGTACACACAATTCTCGAAGCCGACGATTATTCCCAAACCTTGTGTGCATGGCCATTATGACGATCTGCAATAATAAATTGATCTTATTTTATCTAGTATTCGTACAATACAAAAATATTATTTGTTTCTTGTACTATTTGAAAACGTAGCTCTTTAGAATACAAACATTTCATCTCAGGGTATAAGTTGGTGGAGAAAGTCAAGAATTATTATCAATATTTGTGTTTTATTGTATATTGTAGGAAGAACTTGACCTCACAGCGGTGCATAAGAAGGCAATGTTTGAATTGCCGCCGGAGAAAAAATGGCAGCTTTATTTATCCAAAAAGAAGGTAAGATGGGCGAGAAAGGAAAATAAATCGATAAATCAAAGGATTTTTATTCTGAAACCTGTTGATTCTCTGCATGATATTGAGTGAGGTTCATGTTTACACAATATTAGATTCAACCACTGGTAAAATTTAATGGCTGTCATGTTTGCCTGGGGTGCTGTCAAAAATTGCAAATTTAGGCTCTAATTATTACATATATGCTTGAATACTCTTGAATAAATCTTTTATTTTGCTAATGGTGTTAAGAAAATTTCCAATAACTGGTAAAATGGAAATCATAAGGGCAAATCGTATATTTTTCTTGTAAGATTATGTTTATGATTTTGTAGGAAAATTGTGAATTACTTATTTACATTTTAAAATTGTATAATTTAATATATCGTCTAGCATGCAGCTGCTACAGTTTTTAAGCAAGACTAATATCACTTGTTGAATCACAGAAATTGACAGTTACACAAATACAGCGTAATTGTAACTACCGTAATATTCTATCAGTTCTATAAGTTGGGCAGTAGTTAGATAGATCATCCAACAGAATCGAAAATTGTGTTTTGAGGGAATCGTTTTGAAATTCATTGAAGATCTTTGCTTGCTTTGTTTCTTGTGGTTAGACGACACATTGTCTCAGAATTACCATCTGGCCTGCCCTAAAAATTCACTTTCACATTGTTGAAAAAATAATAAATGGACTCCCCAGCCCCAGGGAAAGTTTTGTTATCTAAGCACACAATAGAATTTTCTTATTCATGCTTTTAATCTTGAATATTCTCAGTCAGGTCTTTATAGAATTCAGTGTACATGTAGTTCTTTATTCTGAACATTTTAATGTTTTATTTTGCAGGTCGTCTTGATATCTTTGTGCAAAAATATTCCCTCTCTTTATTCAAAATGTTACATATTTTTTCATATTCCTTTGCATTGCCTAAAGCTTTTTAATTCAAACATCTACTTTTAGATTTTGATTGTTAGTTTTAATAACACTGCTTAGCAAAAGTAATAATTCCAAAAAAGAACCATAATGTTTGCCTGTTTGAGATAACAACATTTTTGTTACCAGGGTGTACAGTAAGTTAGTTTAATTTAGTGAAAGTGGGGGAAAATTACTTTTGGTTCAAATTTACCAGAAGTTCAACTTAACCAGGATTAGAGTTACATGTATCTTCTACATTCTACATCTGTACTTCTGTACCACCGATTAGTTAACAGTTACCTATTCACCAAAGTGGAGGTGAGTAGTGGTGGATATTTGCCGAGCCACAAAGTGGCAAGGGAAATATCTACCACTCTCCACCAACACTGAGGTGAGTAATTGTTTTAATAGCATATACCAAACCAGTGGATAGTCAGCACCAAGCAGTTCCTTTTTTCTGAGAAATGAGGCAAAAGTCGCATGCAAAATCCAGAAAAATGTTGGGAGGTGAATAGCAGATTCTATACCGAGTTTGAATAGCCAATCAGAACGCGCAAATAACACTATCCACTGGTTCAGTATATTACTAAAACAATTTATTATTTTTATTTTATTGTCCAATCCTGAACAAACGCTGGATTCTAAAAGATGCTGCTACCAGCATGTATTTGAGGGCCAGGTAACCCTATGACAGAAATAGCATCCAATTCAACAGTAAAGTTACAAGCCTACAGTGTAGGTGGCCCACATGGCTGGTTTAGCTTTGATGTTAGCCCACATGGCTGGTTTAGCTTAGTTACATGTATCTTCTACATCTCCTCGGATAGTTACATGTATCTTCCTACTCTCCTCGGATGGGATTTTTTATTTATTTAATTTTTATTTATTTGTTTTTTTCATTTGTGTATCAGGACAGGATTAATTTACAAAGCTACGTTTTACACAGTTACAATAATTTTACAATAAACAAAGTATGGATGTGGTTAATTTATAAAAGTGCAGACAGGATTGATGATGGAAAGGAAGAGTGTTAAGATGGGATGCTAGTCTAGATAGCAAGGGTACCCCTAGCATTCCATTAGGTTTTCTTAACCCTTGAAGCTCCAAGAGTGATCAGCATCAAATTTCTCCTCATCATATCAGTATGTTATCGCACATACAGGTCATAAGAATTTAGCAAATGATCACCAAAGATGAATTGTCTTGATGTTCTGCTAATTAGAAATCAATAAAATCTGTGGAGATCAGTAAGGAGAATTTGTATAATGATGTTGGGGCTTAAAGGGTAACAGTTTGCTGATATCCGTTTATACACCTGGATAGAGTGAGGTAGCTTGGAATAAAGTTTCTTGACCATGGAGAAACACAACACTGCACAGAGACTAACCCTTGAACCACTGACCCTGCTACTGATTGAAAGTCCATTGAACATTACACTCCCATGGCTCCAATTGCAGTCTATTCAGAGGGGAGTTACTAAAAAGTTGAATGCTGGTGGAACCATGGCAGTGTCATAATACTGAAACTGGAGTTCAGGACTTGCCATGTCTGTCACTCAAATTGTGGTCCTGTGTGACTCTACAACCCCATTTACACTGCAGAAAAAATGGCTAGGCAAGGATGAATGTCAACAAGGGTAAATCAACTTTTTGGAGAGGCAAAGATAGTTTACACACATAGCTTTTTATGCTTACCGGTTTTATACTAGGCAAGGATGTTTTGGGCCAGGCAAGGATGGAAATAATGCGCAATTATTAAACACAACATGGGGTCCACGGTGTCAAGAGTTCTGTTAGTTTTTTTCAAGCCATTTCGGCAAAAAGTAACGGCATCTTAGGAAGAAAGCGATCATAGGAAAAAAAACTGTAGAGTCCATTACACGCAGGAGGAGACTATGACTCTTTCAATCAAAGAAAGAAGGGTGTTATTGGTGTTACTAGTGTCTGCAGTGTTCAATCTAGAAATTACCGTAGTCAAAGTGGGTCAAATGTCCTGCATGTCATTTCAAATTGGGTCATTTTAAAAATGGTCTGGGTCAAACTATGATATACCAAAAAAACTTTGGAAAACTTACATCATCAAAACCATTATCAAAGAATACCGATTCTTTATGTTTTTCCCAGTTTGATTCCTTTATTGCAGTGAAAAGTCGGATTACATGTATTGAACATATGGTACTGCTGCAGGTGGATTGGCCCAACTGTAAAGCTGAAACTTATTTTTTTTTTAAATGACAGACCAATTTTGAACAAATAAAAATGAGGAAAAACACTTCAGCTTAATTTTATTCATTTCATGCTTCCTTACCACAATAACTATTATGAGCTTTAAACTTCAAATCATGTTTTGGCAGTTGGCTCGTGAAGTTCACTTCTAGTGGTACTTATCGAACTCTCTTTCGATCTGTCACCATCCTTTTCCATTGTTCTCAGGAGGTTCAACGGCCCTTCTCTTTTCAATAAAAAATGTTAGCTTTTGTTGTCGTTTCATGTTAATTTTACAAAGAAAAACAACCCAACCGCGAAGAACATCCATGGCCGAAGCAACGCTTGCAAAACGTCGAAATGTGGGCTCTAGTCTCTCTCGGAATTGCCTGAATGCCTGACACAAAAAGTACTCCTAAGTGCGCGTTTTTACTTTTATTTGCCGAATGCCTGCTTCTTTGTGAGTACTTCTATGTGAGGTAACTTGTTTTCTTTCTTTTTTTGCATCAGTATGACCCCTTGATAACTTCATTTTGCGTCGGGATATAATTTACCGCGTCAATGACACAAAGACGTGGCCTAGATTGAACACTGTGTCTGACAAATATTAAACCCTCCACCATCCAATATACTAGATAGTTTCTTCTGCCCACAAATCGAGTAATTTGTTGACTCTCTCTCTATTTCACTTTGCCTTCCCTCTTTCGGTCGCCATTTTTGAAACTGCTGACCAGTTCAAAGGATGCACTGTATCTCTAGGGCATGCCCACAATCACGAGAAAACGTCTTTGAAGCAAGTATGAGCATTTACACACTCCACGAATATAGCAAGGTTCCGCTTTTCACCCTTGCCTCGCCAAATTTTTGGACAGATGTGGTCCCAATACCAAGGCAAGGCAAGCTCAAACTGTTTACACACCACAATTCATCTTTGCCTTACTGGAAATGAAAATTGCCCTTGTCGATTTTCATCCTTGCCTGGCCATTTCTTTCTTCAGTGTAAATGGGGTTGTACATGTACCTTTGTTACCTTACTTTGAACACTTTTCCTCACTTCACCTTACCTTATGTTTGAATTTATTTATTTTTTGTTTGTTTGTTTATTTATTTACACCTCCTCATTTTAGGAACAACAAGAGCTGAGTTCAACGAGTTACCCAGAGTACTACATAGATCAAATGAAAAGCCTTCACTCTGTAAGTGATCATGAATATTAAGACGGAATCCATCAGGAAATTGAGTAATCAGTGGACAAAAACCTTGTACCAGAATAATTTAAAGCATATTGCATTCTTTTTCACACTTTTGAAGAGCTATAGACGTAATAAGTTATCTGTAATAACGCCAAAGACAATTTCTTATGGGAGCCTGTGAAATTAAATTTCAATGGTTAAGAAAATGCCTTCCTGGACATGGTTTCTACTGCAGAACAAAGACATACATCTAGTTTCTTTCTAAAATTGCTTTTACAAGTCAGTTACTTTGATTGGGTAGTTCATTTGTTGTGAATGTCAACTTTTCTTCAGGTTTTTGTTTCCAAGAGTGAGGAAGAAATAGAGGCAAGAACAAAAATGGTTGATGGACTTAAAACTGCACTTAGAACTCAGCCCTTAAGGTAATTATAAATAAGCAATCTGATCTAAACAAACACAAATCCTCTGAACATTGTCGTCTAATTTCACCCGCCTGACAATCTGAGAAAAGTGCTACATAAATTTTCAATATTTTGAGGTTATTGTTGTTTTTCTTTGAGGAAGGGGGGGGGGGGATTCTTATTTGGGAACCATTGTGACTTATTCCTGCTTCTTCGTGCACAACGTTGCCTAGAGAGCTCTTTTATCTTGAGATATAAAAGGACAGCCTTGTAAATGCAAATCTGTTAATTTTTGAAATTTAGTACCTGCAAAAATTGTTTACTAAAAAAACGTAGAACCTGGAAGAACAGTTGTTTTTTTATTTTTAGGCAGGGGCCTGGGCTTATGGGATCCCCCCAAAACTCCTGAAACCATGGAGAACTCTAGCTTTAGAGGCTTAGGACCCAGAGCAAATGCTATCCCAAATGTTGACCGTTACCCCAGGCAAAATCTGTGACTAAACTACTGACTGGGGTATGAGAGTGGGTATCACAAGCAGCCTTTTTGTTCCTCTGCTCCCATAACCCTGTGGCCTACCAGTGTACCCTCAGCAGGGCTACTTGTAGAAATTATTTTTGTTACAATAGTTATTTTTGTACCAGGACACATGTCCTTCTAGACTATTACTGACAGCTATTTTGTCCCAATATTAATAACGCAAAATAGGTCAAACATCTGCCATGTTGGTTACTGTAAATGCCCGTGTAAAAGCCACACCTTTAGATAAGCCGCACCCCCAATTCTGCAAGCTCAAAATTGGAAAAAAATGGCAATGATCATCAACAGAATGCTTTTCATTTGTCGTATTTTTATTTAGTGCCATTTTTAGGTATTTTTATGAAAATTAAAGGTTGTCAACAACCCGAGTTATAGGAGGTCCTATAGATAAGCCGCACCCCTGATTTTGAACCCAAATTTTGAGCAAAAAGGTGCAGCTTATATGCGGGCATTTACGGTATTTTATGTAGTACATGGCCATCAGCATAGATGACCCATTAAAGGGTTTTTGAATTGGTATCGTGGGGCAATTTCCAATTGCACAGCCATTTGAACTTTACTCCTTAAGCTGAGAGAGCATTTTGCAATAAAACACAAGGTGCAGCAGCATGACTTGTTAGATTTTAAAAATGCTTTCAGTAGAAAATGTGACCAGTTTACAAGATTGTGAAGAAGAGTCACTTTTTTTTGCATGATGCCATGTCCTAGCACATTTTTAAATTACATGTTATCAGACATTTGAGAAATTTGGTGGGACAGTGTGCGATTTTTGCCATGTACGAATGTGTTCATCACACAAGGTGAACCTCTTATGACAGATTGTAAAGTTTACAGAATCTACTGTTCATAAAGCACTTAGTTACTGTTATGTGTTTTGTTTTGCAGATTTGTTCATAGGTTTATAGAGCTAGATGGTTTAAATTGTTTGTTAGATTTCCTAGAAAATATGGACTTTGAAACACGGTAAGTGTATTTTTGGTTGTTTTGATATTATTTATTTAATAACATTTTTATATAGATTTTAATAGATAGAAGGAGGGCACGGGGTGGGGAGTTCGAAGGGTGGGGGGGGGCTGCTTCTCTTAGCTGTTTTATTCAAATTTGTCTTACATTTATTTACCTGATTTTTACACGATATGTTAAAAAGTAACTTTACCCAGTTTTTATTTTTATTTTTTATTCAAATGTATTGTAATGCGCATTCGAAAATGCCGCATTGATGTTTGTGCACTATAAAACTCATTAAAGTTAAGTTAATATACTTGTTGTGAATTTCTGCTGCATGTCATTGTCAAGCTCTTTATTAAAATCACAATGTTTCAAATTTTGTCTGTTTTTTTTTCCAGCCAAAGTAAAATTCACACTGCAACAATAGGATGTTTTAAAGCTTTGATGAACAGTTCAGTGAGTATAGTTATATTTGCACAGTGTAGAAAGCATTTTCCTGTTACTGCAGGTTAAATGTTCACATTTAGCATAATTTCTAAGCCCATATCTAGTAGTTTATGTGCCTGTAATCTAATAATATTCTTAGTGTAGTTGTTAGTATGTACATGTATGTGTCAGCTGTCACCATACCCTTATCTTCTTCACTTATGCGGAAAGCTAAGTGCATGTTTATTACTGACATTTCATACACTTGTAGTCTTGCATAGTCGTAATTACTCCTTCACGGGAGATTAAGGCCATCAATAATGACTCTTAAAAGCCTCTTGTTCTGTATGACTTACCTAATAGTAAGTCCTTATAATTATAGTTGTTTTCAGAAAACATTTAAATGGCAATAAGTAAATAAATAAATAAATACATCTTATTCGATGGTTTAACATATAATATGCTCGGATATTTTGCGCGGTTTTTTCAGTCCTTCGGCCAGAAAACCTGTGAAACCTGGATTTGGCAGTGCAATACACAATTTTACTTTGTAATACCATGGCATATTTTGCGCATTCTCTTGACCTTATATGGTAAAATGGTGTAAGAGTGGAATAATAAATGGGAATTAGCAGTGGCACATCCACAAGGTGGCTCTTTATCCACTGTGTCCAGATTGAATTGGAATTTTAGAACTGTCGGTTTTTGAGGAGAGGGGAAAACCGGAATACCTGGAGAAGAACCTCTCGGAACAAAGACAAGAACCAACTACAACAAACTCAACCCACATCTGATGATGAGTCCGGGAATTGAACCGAGCCACATTGATGAGTGCCATCCCTGCTTCACAGGGATGGCGCACCTGGGAACATTTCTAGGTGTTTCATGGACTTTCAGGCACTGGTTTGCTACCACCACAGGAATTTGTTAAGCAGAGTTCATTCTTCAGACTAGGATTGCTTATTAAAATCAATACTTTATTTCTCTCATAGCATGGAAGAGCTCATGTGTTGGCTCACCCGTCATGTATAAATGTCATTGCCCAAAGTATGAGTACAGAGAATGTCAAAACTAAAATACAAGGTAGGTTAATAAAACCTGTATGGCCTGAAAAGGCACATATATGTGTACAATACAATAATATTGCAGTAACTGTTCTTTTCAGTAAAACACAAATTGGAGATCCAAACCCAGTCATAACAATAAATCATTTGTGACGACAATGGACACACCCCAAAATTTACCAATCACAATCAACAAGTCTTAACCTTTTAACCTGTTGAACCAACATCTTTAAATCTTTGGTTTAAAAGGTCGTGTTGGTGGGCTGTGATTGGTCAATTTTAATCCAATTTCGTTCTTGCTCTTATTTAGAGGCTCGTTGGTTGTTGTTGTAATTCTGATTTTCAGTAGTGAAATACAGCTGTTGATTGAATGAGGTTTGAATTTCAGAGTTCAAATAAGCAGTTTCTCTTTTAATGACAGCAACTTGTTCATTCTATAATTATGGAACTGACTCTGGTAAATGTTTCATTGTTTATGATTATAGTGTTAGAAATCTTAGGAGCGGTATGCCTTGTTCCTGGAGGCCATAAGAAGGCTCTTGATGCCATGACTCACTTTCAGAAGTATAATGAGGAGAGAACAAGATTTCAGGTCTGTCATGTTTATGAACACTGCAATATTAACTGACATTTGTAATGCAGACTGATACATGTACTGCTGCTTGCTAACAAGAACCTTAAGGAATAATAAACTATTTTTCTTTTCAGACTTTGATAAATGATTTGGATCGGACAACTGGACACCACAGAGAGGAGTTCAACCTGAAAATTGCCATCATGTCATTTATCAATGCAGCACTGAAGTACGGAGCAGGAGCGGTGAGTTAATAAACCCATTATTTTCTGTGTACTTCACGTTGGCCTTGGTATTAGTATTTCTTTCAAAGGTGTCTGGGGTGAGGATTTCGAGAGGGTCGGGATGAAAATATAGATCCTTTGAGGAGATTGGGAAAAGCACTAAAGAGCCTACAACTGTATTTTTTGTGGGGGACAGGGTGAGCATTGATATTGAAGCCTTCTTGGCAGGGGAAGGGAATGGGGCAGGAGAACTGTAGTATTACATGTATTTAGCCATAAATGAACTGGTTGAGTAAAACAACAAAAGGTTTAATTGAGTGATATGGAGCTTACATGTTCAGGAGCACATGGCAAGTAAATCAACCCACAAAGATTACTGGGAAAACTAATTATGGAATAAAATACATCACAAGAACTATGAGGTAGGGTGGGAAGAAGCCATATTTTCAACAGTGGTTGGATCAGAACTGAAGGATCTTCTTTTGGGGCATGGAAGAAAGCTAATTTCCAGCAGAGAGAGCTGGAAAGTACATGAGGTGTGAGGTACATGAAGTACACGTACGGTACCTGTAGAAGACATTAGAAGGTGGTTGCACCAAGCAACAGTGAAGATCTTGACCAATTATAAGAGACAGGGAGAGGAATTAGTGTGCAACAATAGATTATGAACTTAATTTGGATATTTTAAAGAAATGCTTCTATCCAAAACGCAGGATTATTTAGTCTATTATCTTTATGGTCCTTTTCAGGAACATCTTGAATTTCGTATTCATCTTCGGTTTGAGTTTCTTATGCTTGGAATTGAACCAGTGATTGAGAAGTTACGTACTCTGGAAAATGCAACTCTTGATAGGTTTGTTACCATTAATAAGTGTCCATTGTTAATTTTTTCCGAGAGCATTTTTACGGAAATTGTAAACATATACATGTATGCAGTTTGTTGTACGTTTGTAATCCAGTTAATTTCACTCAATGTTTAAAGTTAAGTAAGAATGAAGTAATCAAATAAGTAATAATAATGATAGCTTAGTACCAGTAATTTTTGTCTCACGATTTAGTCACTTTGATGTGGCTTTGATGTGTATTGTTGCCATCTTTCCTGGCAGTAATAATAATAATAATAATGATATTGATAATAATCAACTTTATTTGTTTGACAAGAGTTTCTATATGTAACCTTCTGTAAAAACAGGGTGCTAATGGGAGAGACAAGTTGTGAATTATAAATTACACTTTGACAAATACCTGAATAATATAAATGATTATTTAGTTCTCATTAAGCGTGTTTCCTTTCCAGGCATTTGAACTTTTTTGACATAGTGAGAAATGATGATGAAAAAGAGCTTTCCAAGAGATATGGCCAGGTAATCACAATGTTTGTGAGCGAATGTTTCAAGTGAATTGCTTTGATTTCATCAGTCAAAAACAGCAGTTCTTTTTTTTGGACCCCCAAAAACATTGGCACTTGTTGAAGTCCAAATTGCCATTGTTGTTTATTTTGTAGCCGTATATTGATTTGCGGAGTGCTACATGTATGTTTGACGTCCTGAGAAGAAAACTGTGCACCACGTCAGCATATCCACACCTACTGTCCATTCTGCATCACTTACTTCTAGTTCCGAGTAAGTTACAGCGTGTATTGTTCTACTTTAAATAAAGTAACTAAATTAATTAATTAATAATTGCTAATAAGTTTTAGAGAAGAAAACACATCACCCTTAACAACCAAGAGCAAATCAGACCGGATACCATTTGAACCAGAACTTGATGTGGGGCCACATAGGCACATTGGTGGGAGAGGGTGGAGGGGGGACATGGTTAACTCTTGGGTACGACATTGTGGGATTGCTGCATTACTACCTTGTCTTGAATGAAACAATGTACTACAAATGGCACACAAAATTCTGCCAACCCTATCTTCCTAAGCCTTTACATTTGAATGCATTTGTAGCTATTTTGAAAGTAATCATTTCTCAATCGTTTCACAGGTGTTTCAGTACAAACCTGATGTAGTTCCACTACAAATTTAGTTGATTACTGGAACAACTTCATAGGATTAAAATGTTAAGTTTTTGCCACCAACTTACCCATGAGATATTCAAGACATCCAAATATCTTAATATGTCTCCTCATGTGAAAAGGAGACTCACAACTTGAGTCTTTCTTAAAAAGCAATTTCCAGATGAAGCTTAGCAAGGTTAGTACAAACCCCTGCTCCCTAATATTATTGTTTACATTTCATTTAGATGTACACATTTGGAACTCAGTGAAGAACTAAAAGTTCTCTTTCCATAAATATTCCCATTATTATTTGCTTTGAGAAAATACCCAGCTACTGGTTGTCCTCCTTTGTCCTAATTCAGAGGTGGAATTTAGCACTTAAAGTTCTTTAAATTATGAATATATGAAATTCATATATTTGAACTGCGGAATGAAGAAATCAATGTAAAGAAGATCCTCGCAGTTGTTAACACAACTTATGCAGTTGCGAAAAGAAAGCCTGAAAAAATCAGGCTAGCCGGGATTCATCTTCATCTTTCCCGGGTATATTACGAACCAATTTAATGACCAGCTCCCAGTTGGCTTGTTAGCTCAATTGGTTAGAGCGCTGCACCGGTATCGCAGAGGTCAGGGTTCGAATCCCGGCTAGCCTGATTTTTTCAGGCTTTCTTTTCGCAACTGCATAAGTTGCGTTAACAACTGCGAGGATCTTCTTTACATTGAAAGTTCTTTAACTTAGGGAAGTGATCATAACAAGTGTACTCGATGAGGACCCACCTTGTGTAGGGGTAGGGGGGCTATGCAAGATACCACCCGTTTGATTAGCCAAATGGATAAAATTTATTGGCCTCAAAATTTGAGTTGAGACTTTCATGTTAGGTGTGCATGAAGCTTGCATTGCTGCAGAAATGGCACAGGGAGGTTTGAATCTTTTTCTTAGTTTCTACTCCTGATAGAGTGGGGGCTATACAAACAAGACACCATCTTTTAAGGTGGGGGAAGGGGGGTACATGAAGAGATCACCGGTCTTTTTGCGGAATGGTGGGTCCTCTCTGAGTACAATAGTTTTGACCATTTCCCTTACTAGTCCAGTGTCAAGGCCACTGGGTGTGCAGTTTTTGTATTTTTCTGCTTGCATTCTGATAGTCACTCACTCAGACCTGGAGTGGTCTTGTAATCAAGTTTCTAACCCTGTTAATTTGTCTTGCAGATGATCATGGTGTGGCACGGCGACTGTGGCAGTTGATTGACAGAGTCATTCAGCAGATTGCTGTTCAGGAAGATGACGGCAGTGATCCTGATGTTGCTCCATTAGATATCAACGTTAATTACATTCTTGACACGTTAGTAACCTGAGCTGTTTTGTTAACCTACGATGCTGGTCATTAGACGTTGGGACACTTGTAACATTTCTATCAGAAATATGAAAATTTTACCGCCACTGTAATAAGAAGTCTTTTACAACTTTTGTTACCTGTTTATGCCTCCTCCCCACCCCCCCCAAACAATGTTGAAGATCAGTTGTTACTTTCAGTGTCCGACTTCAACATTGTAAGGGGGTTGGAGGGGGGGAGGGGGGGGCAAGAATATTTCTACATGATGCTAATGGCATGTAAACTAAAGAAAGTGTCCCAAGACTATTGACCACAATTGTAGCTACCTGAAGCAAGCCCAATTCTTGTGTCACCCTTTATGTTTTCTCTTGGGCAACTCACCCTAACATCCAGCATTGCTCAGCCAACACTACACTCATCCCATCTGCTGGTTTCAGTTTTCTCTCTATAATCCAGAAAAAAAAATACATGTCGTGCAATATTTATTTGTTTCAGAAAACATGCTGCTTCACTTGTGGGACCTTACTTTGAAGAACAAATGTGTTTTAAATTTGGCATATTCACAGTTGGCCAAGTTTAAAAGTCCTTAGGAGTTCTTGTTTCCATTCTTATGATCTGGCATAATTAGGGAACTTGTAAATCACAACAGAAGTGATGACAACAATGTCTAGTGATAGCAGTTAATTTCTACCACTAACTTGGAAAAAATCTCAGGTTGTTGGCCGCATGAAACAACTCCCTTACCAGTATATAATTATTGATCAACACAGGAATGGAATTCACATCTGTCTTTGTGCAGTTGCCTTTTCATGTACCTCACTCCTGATCATCTTCCAAGCCATTTTCTTGTTTTCTAAGTTCCCTTTTACATGGATAATCTTGTCAAGTGAATTTTGTTTGATATAAATCTTATTTTGACAGGCTATTGCATGAAGATGAAATACGCAGAGAAGAACTCGGAGAAGATGGTGAGGAATTGTTTAAGAGTGCACTGTCATAATACACTTGTTTGTATCTTTATTTTAAGTTTGACTGCATTTTGTCATACTTACAGTTGAAGGTCTGAAAGGCAAGCTTCAAAAGAAAGAAAGAGAAGTAGAAAGCAAAAAACAAGAACTGGTTAGTGTAAAACTAAAGCCATTCCTTATGTTGTGGAAAACCTTAAGTTACTATTATCCCTTTCATGCCCTGTGTAAAAACTTAGCTGTGGATGAAATTCAAGATGTGGTGTGACCATTAAAATAAAATCTACTGAGCAGTTCCTTTCTGTGGTGCTGTTTATTATGCAGGTACAACGTGGCTCTAATTTTGGAGACCGTGAACAAAATCCTAAAGTGTGATCATTCAAATGAAAGCTACTGAGCAGTACTTTCCTGTGGTACTGTTTATTATGCTGTACAAGGTGGTTCTAGCTTTTGAGTGTGTGGATGAAATCTTAAAGTGTAGCCATTCAAATGAAAGCTACTGAGCAGTACTTTCCTGTTGTACTGTTTATTATGCTGTACAAGGTGGTTCTACCTTTTGAGTCTGGATCAAATCCTTAAGTGTGACCATTCAAATGAAAGCTACTGGGCAGTACTTTCCTGTTGTACTGTTTATTATGCTGTACAAGGTGGTTCTAGCTGTTGAGTCTGTGGATGAAATCCTAAAGTGTGACCACTCAAATGAAAGCTACTGGGCAGTACTTTCCTGTGGTGCTGTTTATTATGCTGTACAAGGTGGTTCTAACTTTTGAGTGTGTGGATGAAATCCTTAAGTGTGATCATTCAAGTGAAAGATATTGAGCAGGACTTTGCTGTGGTGTTGATTACTGTGCGAAATCCTCAAGTGTGACCATTCAAATGAAAGCTACGTTCCTGTGGTACTGTTCATTATGCTGTTCAAGGTGGTTTTAAAAAAAGTCCTTAAAAAGAGAACAACTCTTAAGGATGGTGCCCCCTAATAGGGGGCACCAAGGGTTATTGGAATCCAAAAAGAAAAATGTGGGTAACCACGCATTTTTCAGAGCAACGATAATTCTAAAAAAGCTTTAAAATACAAAGAATGTATGGTAATTTCTTTCCAAATCTAAGCTCAATTATCTCTGAAAAATGCGTGGTTACCCCCGATTTTCTTTTTGGATTCTGATAGCCCTTGCTAAGATCTGCTTTTTCCACATAGTCATAAAACATGCAACAATGTTTTTGTATTAGTGGGCAAAGTCCTTGAGAAATCCAAATATCCCAGAACATATGCACAATAACAAAAGGAGGCACCGTCCTTAACAATACAAGCACTCCCCATATGGATTCCTAGGATTACTCTCAGATCCAGACATCCAGACCTAGACTTGAAAACTTGGGAGGACGCATCACTCTCATTAACCAACTAGTTTTTGTTGTCCATATATAAAACATAATTGTAGCATTGTATCCACTTTTCTTATTTGTTTTTGTTATTTTAATGTAGGAAGAGTTAAAGGAGGCATTTGACAAAATGTCAGTGAAGCTTGAAAGAGAAGCTCAAGAACGTGAAGAGGCAATGCAGCAGATACGTGAACAACAAGCTAAGCTGAATGAAGCAAACTCAAGGGTAGGTAGTCTGTGCAGTGAACAACAAGCTAAACTACTACTGAATGAAGCAAACTCAAGGGTAGGGAGACTTTACAGTTAATGAACTACGACCTCGCTCGCCACGAGTCTCCCAGTAGCTCAGTAGTTAGAGCACCCGACCAGTGTACGGGAGGTCATGGGTTCGATTCCCACCGGGGACTCAGATTTTTTCTTTGTCCCATGCTCGTGACAAACTGAATATTCCATCTTTCTCAACTTTGACTTTGTAATGAAAACCAACAAACAGAAAGAGTGAAACTGATAAAAACTGACCAACTACTTTTGAGTCTCAGTTACTGGCAAATGGATTCTTAGTCTTAAAAATTATCAATTAGACTACGAGGCCAAGTTTTCTATGGGCAAATGCCACGTTGGCTTACCTCCCAAACAGGATGAAAAGTCCAATAATGAACTTCTAAGTCCGATTTCTTGGAAAATAAGCCCTCTAACGAAAACATAAAAGCAGATCCATGTTAAACACAAAAAAGTTAGGGTGTATGCAAAAAAATGAGCTAATTTGGAGCAACTTCACTTTTGAGGCAAAGTTTCCACTTAGCATAGTTTTCGACCAGGCCTTTCAATAATTATTGTTTTAGTATCTAGGTCGTATTTACAAAAAAGTCAGTTTAAGAAGTTTGACTTTCCAATGCCATATCATGTGATTGTTGTCTATCAGTGAACGGAAAACGATGCTTCAGCCAATCAGATTCGTGTATTTACAGTAGAATAGGGTAGATATCTGCTAATCTCCTTGAGATGATAACTGACTTCAAGCCCACAGCCCTAATAAAACATTCTATGCAATGACTACACAGACATTGTACATGTAAATTTGCAATTTAAGTGCACTTCTTAATGTGCCATCTTATACGTTACCAAATTAAAACTGCCTTCCCTTTTGCTATTATATATTGCACCTACAGTTTCAGGGAGCACTTGGTGGGGTTTAATTGCCCATGTTGTTGCAAACAACATTGCGTTAGGTGTGATAACACAATATGCAATTCTATTTTGCTCTTTGACTGTTTCTTTGTGTTTTTCATTTTTTTCCAAGATTGAGCTTGAAGGTCAAGAAAGAATCAAACTGGAGGAAATGTTGAAAGGAGTTGGAGGATCAATACCTGACGACGCCAAGATTTCTAACCTCACTAGTGCTGTAGCAGCTGCCAAGAGCTCACCAATGACAGGAGTAGCACCCCCACCCCCTCCTCCCCCACCACCAGGGGGACCTGCACCTCCCCCACCCCCACCCCCTCCTGGAGGGGCTCCTGCTCCCCCACCCCCACCTGGTGGACCTCCCGGTGGTCCTGCCCCTCCTCCTCCCCCTGGAGGCAAAACTGATGGGGGATTCTTTGGCTTCAGTAAGCAACCGAACAGAAAAGCACCCAAGCCATCTCAACCACTCAAGTCATTCAACTGGGCTAAATTACCTGATGTAAGTTATTACTTTAATAATAAATTAATTACTTTGAGCATAGAATAATTAATAATCTTTATTAATTGACTTTGACATCTGTAATTGTTGCTATAAATGTCAGTTTATGCGACAAGTGTAATTTAATTAGTGGATCCAACATGTGAGCTATTTTTGACTGGTTATCTTTTGGTGGAACTGAGCAGAAATCAGAGGAAAGGCATATTAAGTTGGTCTCCGTTCTGGTGTAGTGAATCAGTTTTGCATATCATTGGTTCAGGCTGGTCTTCAGAATGTTCATATGAATTCAGTGTGCTTCACAGCTGTATGTTTTAGTAAAGCTGAATAACAGCTTGTCCAGAGATATCCCTGAATCTGTCAAAGGTAGTGGATCAGTTCAGATAACTGGCAGTGTAAGATGAAGGAATTAAGCCACCAGGGGTACGTTTCTCGAAAGTCCCGGTGACTTTTTAGGGGCCAGAGCTGTATTTTAAAATCAAAATCTATAGAATGGTAGTGTAGTTTTTAGCCCGCAAACAGCTGGACTTGTTTCGTCAACAGGACATACTTGTGACAGTAAATCGAATTGTTAATTAAAATACACGCAAGTCAACAGTATTGGTGCTTTTTCTGTGATTTTACCTTAGTTGAGTCACAATGGAAGGCTGTTTACGGTTTGTCCTTGGCAAAATTATGTCCGACTGATTTGAAAACTCTGGTTTTATCTTGTCATATACTAAAAAAACTGTGACAAAAATGTTGCAGGTGGGATATGGACTGAATTAAAAGGAGAAGTGTTCTCAAGTCGACTTACTCAATAAAATCTGAGTCCTTCCAATTCGAGTCGAACCATGACCTTCTAGGTGCCGGTTGGATGCTCTAACCACTGAGCTATGGGGGACTCGTGGTGAGCGAGGCCATACAACTAGGTTCAAATGTGACACAGGCCTGTGATATTCGGAACTCAGACTCAGACTTTTTTCTGAGTAACTTGACTTGAGAACACTTCTTCTTTTGATTTATTTCAGCCAGTCGTCACTCGACTTATCATACCTATCGTCTTATCATAGTCCATAAAGGCAATAAGATACATTTAGTGGAACCAGTTGTTTTAGCAACTGATCATTTTTGTTTTGTTTTGTGTTGTAGTCAAAAATAAAAGGCACAGTTTGGACAGACATTGATGATCAAAAGGTAAGACTTTTCATGTAGTACCAATTTTATTGAAACCGCTGCATTCACATTCTTCTAGCTTGCAAACAAGCCTTCATGGTGTTGAGGGTGAGTCAGAAGTGACAGAAAGAGAGCTATTTCTCGGCCCTCCTCCCCGAAAAGACCTTGCTTGCAGGCTACAACTCTTTCAGTTCTTAGAGGTTTTTAGTTATAATAGTTTTGTTATAGTAGCAACTAAAAAGCCCCTCTCTCTGTGCATGATGTTTAATTTTTCAGGTGTATGCGGTCATGGATTTTGAAGACTTCGACAGAATGTTCTCTGCTTACCAACGGAAAGAGGTATGGAACACCGAACAGATTAAATTTTTGGAGCATTAGGGTACTGTTCGTTGTAGAGTAATGTATAAAGTACGTTGGAACTTTGATTTACATTGTATTCATATGACGCTCAGCAAAAATGGTTTGAATTGGCAGAATATTTTAGCCGACAAGTTACAGGAACTCATTAGGGAGTTTAAGCAACCACGATGGCGACCGCAACGACCGCAACGACCGCAACGAGAACGTTACAAAACAATAAGCTTTAATGGGTAAAACAATGGCTCTGCACGTGCGTTAGACATTCTGGTACATTTCTTCGTCGTGCTCTGCAAAGCAACAACGTGAAATGACCAGTTTTAAGGATTTTGGAGAACGGGAAAACACGACGGTGAATTTCTCTTTCTCTATCTGAATTTGAGCACCGTCCCTACGAATTCAGTTCACGCATAGTTCGGTCACATTAGACAAGTTAAACGAGTGGAATAATCGCGAAGTAGAATAAAAGAACCGAAATTCACAATTTGAATGACGTTCTCCTTTGCGTTGCCGTCGTCGTTGCTTTAAGTCCCCATTATGAAGTAAGGGCGGATAGGAGTGGTTAGAATGGAAATGGGTTGCAGTTAAAATTGTGGTGCTATAATGAACTTGATCTCAAAAAATCGAACAAGAACGGATTTATTCCGTAGAACAGCACTCAACAAACAAAAGGGGTACATAAGGAAGCCGGAAGGAAGAATGGAAATGGATTCCACTATCTTATATATATACATGGACTTTAACTTGCGACGCCAACTTAAGCTTACAAAACCCAACAGTAATGTATAACAATAACAATAATAACAATCATTTATTTGCCCACGTAGCGTCAATGAGAAACTCGTTCAAAATACGTACGTGCATCTAAAAAGAGAAAAAAATTAAAAACAGCAAACAAAAAAAAACTATTGAAAACATAAAAAGACCCAGTTACATGAGGTACCAAACTTAACTTATATACAATAAACTTAAATAAAAGAAGAAGAAGGAAAAATCAACAATTCATATTTTCATCTTAAAATTCCATATTTCTAATTTTCTTTGAAAATTCGGAGAGATTTTCTTACTTCAAGTCAGTTTTTAGTGAGTTCCAGATATTGGCGACTTTGTAAGTGTATGAATTCTTCATCCAGTTAAGGCTGAACTTGGGCAAACTTAGATTAACCCCACTACCTCTTGGGTTATAACTTGACTCCTTAAAATTAAAAAAAAAATTCCTGGATATACTGAGGACCATGGCAGTATTAAGACTTGTAAAGCAGTACAAGTGATTGGGAGGTTCTTCTGTGCTACAATGTGTTCATGTTAACAATGTTAGTAACTGTTGAAATGATACTGATCTACCATGACCTAAGAGGGATCTCAGTATGTAATAAAATGTGAAGAAAATGGAAATGCATTCCAATATCTATATGGACTTGAAATGGGGATGCGAATTTGATCATATAAAATTCAACAATAATAAATGAGTTTTTTGAGATTACAGCACTCGACAAATGGAAGAGACATCTTGGGATGTGAGGATGGCGAGGGAGTGGATGAAAATGTATTGCAGTATGGCTTGCAGCGCTAATGTAATCATTCAAAACCCGACAATTACAAAACCCGCAAATTTTTTTTTTCGGTTTTTCTCCCAATTTAGAAAGAAGCTAAGGATAATACGGACAGTGTTTCAAGACCGAAAGAACTTTCACTGATTGACAGCAGACGTGCTCAGGTTTGAATTTAATTTTCTCCTTGCACTTTCAGGTTAGTCGGTGTTTTGAGAATTTGGTTTTAAATCATGACGCGTTATTCTCAATGTGTTCTTTAGAACTGCGGCATCCTGCTTTCAAAGCTGAAGATGACGGATGAGGAAATAACAAAAGCAATTCTTTCTGTTGATGAACATGACGACCTGTCAAAGGATATGGTCGAACAGGTATTAACTTTGTTTTCATTGCTGTGCCATGAGCCTCACAGAACAGGAAGTAAAACAAAAACTGAAATGACTCGGGTTTTCAAAGCTGCATTTAGCTATATTTCTTCACTCAGTATTTTCGTTTCTCTTCTCTTTTTCCAAACTACTTGTCTACGTTTTCCACCGAAAATGCTGCAAAGAATTTTACGGTAAAAACTGGTTCTAGTTTGTCTCGCAGAGTGCGCCTCGAAAACATTTAAACATGCTAAATGCTTTATACTCTGATAAATCATCTGGTTTTTAGCCAATCAGAGCGCACAGCTTCCAGTCTTTAGTGTAAAATCAGATATATTCGGTCATCAGACATTTTCGTACCAAATATCAGAAATTTTCGACTCACTTTAAAATGTACCTAGACATGGTTCCAGTGCACAAAGCGGACAACTCAGAGTTGCCGTGAATATTTTGTTAACCAGCTACATTTCCTTTGCAAGCGTTCCAACTTAGAACGTCTATTGCACGAACTTTTGTTTTTCTGTTTAAAAAGGAAGAGGTGTGGGGAGGGTCACCCTCCGGGTGTTTTATTTGAGTAAATCTGCAAGTGTCTGCGTGATTCAAATCGCCCTACTAGTTGTATATTGTGAATAGTAGAGTAGCAGTAGTCAGAATTTATGTACAATTTTGTAAAGTGGTCGTCTAAATTGAAGGTCTGGAAGGATCTACAAATGTCAACTGTGAAGTGTTTAATAGCCTTCCTACAACGATACTAAAAATTGAGAGGGTCGATTCAAGAGGAGCTTTTGGAAAGCATTATGATTTGAAGCTATGCTGGAAATTTTGGAGAGGAATCTACAGTATCCATTTCTTTAAGCAGATTATAGACGATAGACTAATTAATGTATGCATATATATATCTTAACGGGCTTCTTAGCCACAATACAATAGCAATGATACTGAATAACATAATCGCGACGTGCTTAAGTGCGTGTGTGTTTTTTTTATCCTCCTTTAGTTTTTTTAAAATTTGTTTATTAACTTTTTTTAGTTAAGTTACAAGGGCAGGAGGTTTACAACAAAGTTAAATTGCAAAAATATGATTGCTCATTACGTTACATTAATCTTAAGCTAGAATTAATCTGTTTCCACATTTCCTATTACAATGCGATGTACGTAAGTGTATTGGAAGCTTCATTACCGAGGTTTTCCCTGAAGGATAAACCTGGACAATTTGTGTTTGGAAATAGCGGCCTAACATAATCAGCATTTGCTAACGCTTGTTTGCTGTTTGCCTGTAGCTCCTGAAGTACGTCCCCACATCCGACGAGAAGAATCTGTTAAATACGCACAACAAAGATATCGAGCAGTTTGCGCGAGCGGATAGGTTTTTATATGACATGTCCAGGTGAGAAGACAGTCTTTATGTGCAGTGGGCATATTTTAGCCTCAGGAGGCATTTAGGCATGCAATACCCCTCAAAAGGCTTTTATCGGAACTAAGAAGACTTTTGTGCAATACTTGTATTTGGGATGCATCACGCAAAATGGCGTGTTTGGGACCAGTACGACATTTGGCTTTTGAGGTATTTCGTGAGATAAGACTGCTGCTGCTAGTTATTTCTGTCTGTATATCATCTTGCCTCACATTTGTTTTAATTTGACTTTGCAGAATAGTTCATTATGAGCAAAGGCTTAAGTCCTTGTTTTACAAGAAGAGATTCGCCGAGAGGATGGGCGAGGTTAAACCACGGGTGCAGGGTATGTGATGGGATCCAAAATCACCTTGCAATGTCAGTGCGTTGACAAGCAGATAGGAGAAGAAAATATTAAAACTAAATACGCAAATTCTCGGCGATACATAGACCATATTGACGTTCAGTTAGTTTTTTTTATATATATATTATACTGACAAATAGCCGTTAAATAAGTACAGGAAAAACTCTTTTAAGGACCCCGGGATTACATGTACCCGGAGTTAATCTAGGAAATCTTTTGTCTTGCTACACATACAGTGTCCATAAAACTTTTATGCCTGTTCTTGTCGTGTCCACATCTCCACCAGGAATACAACAAATTCAAAATAACAAAGCAACAATACGAAACATACGCACCAAGCAAGAATGAAGTACGAGCGACTGGAAGTCGCTCAACAATAACCCAAACAAATAATCTGCATTGACAATAGTTTGTTTCGCCTGACCACAGTTTCAGGCCTCGAGGAGAAGGGGCGGAGGAGTGGGGGACTTATTCCGAATCATTAATTTGAACAAAACTCAGCCAACTCATAAAAGTTTGTTACACCACTGAGCGAAGCGTAACCCATAACAGGTGTTGCATTACAAATTCGATGTTATTTACAACCTAATTTGACACTATATCTGCACGGAAGGGCAAGGTTCTCCTACGAATAGACGCAATCCTAACCGTATGGCTGTCTGAGTTTTAAAGTAGTTCTCTTGCGTTCTGTTGTTTGGGTGTTTTTGTTTTGTTTTGTTTTGTTTTTTTCAATCATGTGGACAAGGTGGGGAAAGGGGTTAATAGAAAGAGGGGATGAAGTTTAACAGAGTTTTTAAGGTGTTTCATGAACGAATAAAACGAGATTAAGACGAGATTAAGTGCAAAATGTACGACGAGATAGATTAAAAAAAACATTTTAGGGTTGAAAATGTAATAATGCTGTTTTCCTATCCACGATAGCTGTGTTAGAGGCGTCCAAAGAACTTCAAAGAAGTCAAAAGCTTAGAATTCTGCTTGAAGTTGTTCTCGCTTTTGGAAACTACATGAACAGAGGAGCGAGAGGAAACGCATCCGGTAAGAGATTCGATTATTACAAAAAGCACAATTGTGTAGACTACGAGCACTCTCTCTTTCCGCTCAGGGTTAGTCGGGCCAAAAAACACGCGAACGAGCGCGGAAATCGCCTGCCGAGTGGAAACGTGACGCGCGCGTGACGAGCCTCTAGTGTAGTAAATTTTCTTGAAGTGCCTGCGGAGTTATTTTGTTTGTCTCTCCAGGATGTTTAGTGTGGGAAACCCTTTTTTCGTTTGTTTTTTCTGGGAATCGAAAGTTCTTATTCCGCGCGACATAACGATTATATTAGGCTTTGATGTAGTTAAAGAAGCGTTCCACAGAGCCGTTTTTTTCGAGAGCCCCTGGAACTTTTGGGCCTTAAACTTGTTGGCGCTGTTGTCTGGGTTATCGTGCCCGGGTAGGTTTCTTCAAGGATACCTTCAGCCTCGTTACCGGTCGTCCTCGACAGAAAATCAAATGTGACGTCATCCGTCGAGCTCAACGGGAAGATTCGCCTGTCGTGTTCGGCCCCAGGCCTCACGTAGCGTGTAAAGGCCTGGGGACGAGGCTGGGATACCTTAACTTTGAACCTTAACTTCCCAGTGTTTGCAGGCAAGCGTTTTTATTTTCGCAAAGAAACACAGCTTTCCGGAACGGGTGAGCTCCCAGAAGTTATTGAGAAATACCTGGATTGAAATGAGTAATAGGAGATTCGTAAAGCACTCATAATGTTATCGGGGGGCGATCTGGCGACTTAGATGCCGGCAGATCACTAGGAGTTGACTCGTATTGTCCCTTTACACAGCTTCGTATTCGGCATATGTCTCTATTAAAGAGGTAGCATGTGAGTAAGCTCTCCTTCTTGTCCTGTATGAAATGGAGATGTCACAGGATATAAATGACATCTACGTGTGCTTTAAACATATAGACATACTGATTCTGTCCAGATTGATATCTTTACTTTTAGGCATAATTGTTATCTACAAATTTCGTGAAACATTTTAATATTATTTTTGTTACTTCCTTATTTGCATTTTTAGGTTTCAAGCTGGGCAGCTTAAACCGGATTATCGACACCAAATCCAGTTCAAATTCGAAAATAACCCTTCTTCACTACCTTATTACGGTCTTGGAAAGAAAGGTAAAGTTAGTCGTCCGCCACTGGGCTCGCAGAATGGCGCAAATCCCTTGCTAAGCAAGGGAAACTATTTAAGCAATGCCATGCAACTGGTGCCAAGTGTGGGAAAACATGCAACTGATGCCAAGCGCGGAAAAACATGCAACAGATGCCAAGCGCGGGAAAACATGCAACAGATGCCAAGCGCGGGAAAACATGCATCTCAGTGATGTCAAGCGCGGGAAAACATGCAACAGATGCCAAGCCGGGGAAAACATGCAACAGATGCCAAGCCGGGGAAAATATGCAACTGATACCAAGCGCGGGAAAACAGGCACAGCCATGTCTCGACTGGGAAAAACATAAACCTGTTTGATTGGTTAAAGCGTGTTGCACGAGTTTCAGCAAACGTAAAACGAAAGTTAAGACAGAATACTTTCAACATTTGAGAGGTGCTCTATTTTAAGTTTGTTCTCTATTTTTGTTTTTCTTAGTATCCCGATGTTCTTAAGCTGGAAGATGAGTTAGCCCATGTTAGAACGGCCGCCAAAGTCAAGTGAGTTGCAAACCACCGTTGACAGTTGTGAGACCGTGTAAGGGGCTGTATGCATGTCCGCCGTCTGAATGTTGTGTGAGCTGCTTGGGTTTAATTTTTATTTTTCCCGTTGGGTATTATGCGCATCTCTAAGTAATGTTATTGTTGTTGTTTTTTCAGTTTAAACGACTTAGACACCGAAACAAACGCAGTCAAGAAAGAACTCAAAGAAGTAGAGAAAGTAAGTGGATGTTTAGACATGCAGATTAAAATATTAAACAATTGCCGGACGAGGTTGAGCAAAATGTCATGTTTTGTCAATGGCGAGCAGATTAGTTACTTTCGGAGGGGGCGAATAATTGGTATGCTAAACACTGATAAATGGCGGTATTTTGCGAAATCCTGGTAATTGTTTTGTTGTCAATATTGTGTTCTTATGACAACTCCAAAGATGGAGAGAAACTGAAAGTACGCACTGCTTTTGTAAAGCGATACTTACCAAAGAACTCAGCTCTTGCTCCCTAGAGTTATAAGTGCGTAAGCCCAGCCACTTTTCGTATTTAGTATTGAAAGCTCCAACCGTCCAAAAACAAACAGATTTTACTGCTCTTTACTCAACCAAATTAACTGTCCTGCCAGTACTTTTTCCTGGTGTTACACGCTAATCTTTCACACTAATTCTCTTTCTTTTATACATTGTTGAAATACACCATGAGCAATCATTTTAGACGAGCTAATCGGAGGAAAAGTTATTAAAATGAGGAAGAAATCTGTAGCCGATCGAAACATAGTCATTAAACATTCATTTCTTTTGTATTTGCCTTATGAAGTATTGAGTGTTGTGATAGGACTTATCCTGTGATGACCAAACTTTTTGATTCCTGTGTGACGTAGGAGCTGGAATTTCAGCAAAAAAAGAAGGAACGTATTCACGGCGACAAGTTTGTGGAGTCGATTGGTTCGTTTGTGAAAGTTGCGCAGTTTTCGCTGTCTGAGCTGGATGAATCGTGGAAAGATATGAGGCAAAAGGTAAGTGTAGAAAGCAGTGTATCAGTCAGTCAATCAGTTCGTCCGTCAGCCAGTCAGTCGTCAGTCAATCAGTCAGTCAGTCAGTCAGTCAGTCAGTTGAGTAGTTAATATTAATGTTTAATGAATATTCATAGGAATGATAAAACCATGCTAAAAGGTTTTAGTTTTCGGAATTACTACATTACTAAATTAATTAATTACGATACTAATTAATTAATTAATTAATTAATTAATTAATCAATTAATTAATTACTAATCACTCTTTTATTGTGTCTTTGTTTAGTATGCCAAAGCAGTGGCCATGTTTGGAGAAGATCCAAAACAGCTGCAGTCAGACGAGTTTTTTGGCCTTTTTTCTGCATTCTTGGTTTCGTTCGCGGTAAGTCAATGCAATGTGTAACTTCAGCCTGGGGCGACGCCAACACAAACCCAAGAACAACAGTCCGTGCAAACTCTTTGTCTTTGGAGCACAACCCAAGAATCTTATTATTTCAGTTGATCCTTGTGTTTGTGTTTCATAGAGTTTTCTCAGACTGTTGCGCTTTGCCCTTGTGTCGCTGGTGGAAATCAGGCTTTCTAAGTTCTTTATAATTATTTCCGTATTCATTCACAGGAAGCGAGACATCAAAATGAAGAACTGAAGAAAAAGAAGGAACAAGAAGAGAGAAAAGCACGTGCTATGGCCGAGGTAAAGTCTTCCGTGAATAACATGCAATATGAAAAGATACTGGTACTGCTCAATAGCTTTCAATTAAATGACTCAACAATGGCGTACCTACAATCTTGGACAAAACTACTTGAGACAAACGCAATTAGCGAGCGTATTTCTCAATTTCCCTGCATGGAAACACCCCTCAATCAATGTTGTTTGGAAGGACTGAGGATTCCTCAGGGGGTAGCAACATTGATAAGGGGGGAGGGGGAAAGATTTGTTGTGGTGAGTGATTTTCACGGCCAAAGTTCTCATTCATTCCGAAGTGTCTCAACAGTTTCGTCCGAGATTGTAGATTCCTCAGACTTTTTGGCCAGCGGGTGGTCGCCGGGAGAGACTGGAGTAGTGAAAACATAATGAATTTTTGATTGGCTGTTCACTGTAACAAAACTAAGAAACGGTAACCGAAGAATTTCTGCAATAAAAATTCCATTTCCCCCAGTCTCTCCTGTCGACCGCCCGCTGACCAAGAAGACTCTTTTGAGTCTGCAATCTCTGCGAGATTGCAGACTCAAAAGTTAGAATTTGTACAGCACAATAGAGAGGGAGGGGACAAGGGGGGGGGGGGGAAGAGGGGACGGGAAGCGGGAGAAATACGGGGAAATTGCGCAACATTGCACAATATTTTCCAATCGAAAGAGCGCAAAGAGGCAGTAGTCAACAGTAATAGGATGGGAACCGGGATTAAGGGGTACGGGAAGCGAGAGGTTCGAACTCCCCTACCCACTCCCCCTCCCTACAGTAAACAGCACCACAGGAGGTTTTCAGTCCTAGACTTGTAGAAATTAGAACCAGCATGAACAAACATCAAATTGTAACCAAGACAAGTACTGCAAAAATAGTTGTCCTGTACTTCGGGGCGGGGAGGGGGGGGGGGGGGGTTGACTCAAGATGTAACGCCATGCTATGTGACCTGCTTGCGATAGTTAACTTCTCCAATCGACCGTTCTAATTTAGTTTCAAACATGTTTTCTCTTACCTTTTAGCAAAAAGAACGAGAGAGACAAAGATCAGCTGCGAAGAAACTTATTCACAACAATTCAGTACCGGAAAAGAAAAATAACAGAAAAGCTAGCGCTAGCGGAGATAATAGGGGCGAGTTCGACGATCTGATCTCCGCTCTGCGAACTGGAGACGTTTTTGGCGACGAACTGAGTAAAATGAAAGGTCGGAGGCGAACTGCACCGCCGAAACAGGCTCGGCTAGTCGAGAATGCTTCCGAACGCGAACGAGCCTCCCCGAAGCCTTCACCGAAGATTGCCACCAAGTTTTAAGACTAAGTAAATGTTAAATGATAAGGGACAGGTAGAAGGAACAACGTTTATTGAATAGAGTGCGCAAGAGAACTAGGAAAAAAGGAAAGCCGAATTAAAACCTAACTTTCTTGACGTAAATGTATACCTTATTAAAGGATAACTTTGTGACAACCTGGCGATTATTAGTGTTAAATCGTGACACTGAATTTTCGCAAATTTTGTCAAATTATCGGAACTTTCTTGACGTCAATTTTTTTTCTGCAAATTGAAAAAATAGCGAAAACATGAAAATTGTCGCGAAATTTTCCTGTAATAGGGTTACGGGTGGTACTTTTAAATGTTTATTTAATGCGAATTGTTGCATTTGGAGGTAGAAGGGAGTTGTGGTATTATAATTACCGTATTTGCGCGAAAGATTTTGGGCGGGCCCAGCCCTCGTGGGCCGGGTGACCATCCAAGCTTGGCAGGAAGCTTCCATCAACTTACCTTTGCAATCGCGTAGGCACGTTTAACTGAATTAAGATAATTTTTCCTCATAGGAGACTAGAATTTATTTGTAGATCGTGTGTGGATCATCAAATTATTATCATCGTGAAGCGCTAATTTCAGATTCCCATTTTACTGGGATAAGTGGCCTTGGGGTTGCAGCTAGAGGTGCAAAACATGACCGATTGTAAGTCGTTTACTTTCTGGAAACTGAATTTCCCATCAGAGTTCGAGTATTGCTTGAACGAAAGGCCATGGGCAGAACTGCAGGGTAAAAAGCTGATATGACAGTGTCAAGCACAAGAATGTGACCACTTTAATTCGCATGTTATCGGATGTTCGGTTTTTCAGTCAAAGCAAAATTCGAACCGTGAACTCCCGTTGGGATTTGGAAGCTACCCTTCCCGGGAATCCTCAACCTCTGATTCGATAGTGGATCTTTCAAAAGCGTGTCAATTATTCCAAAGTCGCTACACTTAGTGTATAAAAATTGTGCAAATATTTTTCCCAAGAATTAATTTACCAAAGGAATGCCCCGAGGTAACATGTAATAATTAGCATTTAAGTTTCCTCAATGTGTCGTTTCTATTTTTGGTAAGTTTTTTTAATATTTTTGTTAGCTTAAGCATTCATGGAATTGCTGGCGTTATTTTTTTGCCCCATTGACTTTCTGGTAGCAGCTTTAAGCTTTTCAAATGACAAACCGTTTAGCTTGAAATAAAGTAAAAATTGCTGCAAATGTACTGAAGCATGAATTGAGCCGCTTTATTTACTTCAGCGGACAACAGACATTTGCTAAAGCGTGCGCAGCGTGGTTCTGGACCAGAAAACAGTCCACTTGTAAGGCTGGTTGAAAACTTGACAAACCAGTTTGCAGCGAAGCAGCGTGTAACTCGTGTGACTTTACAGTCTATCATGACTGTGCAAAATTCGCCTGGACCCGTAGAGGTTCAGCTGTGTTCTTTCTGAACATTAACTTCATACATGTCATACAATATCCCTAAATCGAGACAACAGATGAATATATAAATATAAACGATATTATAAGTTAAAGTAATGGATAGTTTTGTTGATTATTTAGTTGCAATAATTATCTTACCCTTACGTCAGAGTGTTATTAATATCAAGTTGAATTCATTGATTTAGTTGTCCAGTTGTTTTTGGTACATTTAGTTTTTGTACAAGACCTTAGTTACTGGAATTGCTCCCATTTTGTAGATATTTTTATTTGTGTAATCGTTTCGCGTTCCCTACATTGGGGGCCTTTTAGAATATGTATGTATGTAAGCTTTTTTGTAAATTCATTAACAGGAAAAGTTTACCCATTTGTAAATTAAAAGAAGAAGACAATTGAATAGAAGCCTAAATAAAGTGTGGCTAGTTTAAAAATAATTTCAAACTTAAATCTTGTCTTCTTTTTGCTTCATGCCTCATTAACAATTGTTAGAAGGGTTTAATAACCATTGCTATACTTTGCTTGCGGGAGAGGAGAGGAGATAAGATCGTACACAGGGAGAATCGGGATAGGGGATAGACCACACCCATGGGGTACGTGTGGCCTGGGTGGGAGGGGGGTGGGGAGGAGAGAACTACGTGCAAGACTACGAGTATTTTTGCGAGCGTGTCTCCACGCAGACTCCAGGAGTTGTATATGCGCCTTTCTGTAGGGCATAGTTAATAAAAGAATCTGGTTGTGAAGCTCAGCTAAGTCCTTTGTTTTATGTTTTTGTTCCCGTTTTTAGCCTTGACGGTGCACAAACAACAATAGGTTTTGAATTTTGCATGAGCAACTAACCAATAAGAATGTCACTGTTAAGTTATTCAGCCATAGTGTGCGAACGTAAAACAAAAGATTGTGCACTGTCGTACTACTTTCAACATAAATTGCAGCACCTTTGTTAAGGCCTTTGAAACTTGCAAAGTTTCATAACCAGTCCCTCGAGTAACTATGTGTAGGGAAGACGGAAAACTGGGTTGTAGGGGTGAGACGTAAAATTTGGCATTTCCGGTTATAAGTAGACGTGGAAGAGGACTAGTTCGTGTGGTTAGCACAACGGACTTTTCCAGTGAATTAAAATTAGCAGGTTGGTGGTCCAAGTCGTGCTCTCGCCTAACCTGCGATCAGGCGGTTTTTTTTCCCTTGGTAAGCTTGTGTCCCTGAGTCATGTCCAAGAGACAAAATAAACACTGGCTCGTGAATCTCAAAATTTATTTTCACCTTCACATAGACAAACCATCGGTACAATTTGCAGTTCTCCCTTGATTGTCGTTATTATGTTCAATTCAACAGACGTGCAAGCACTAAGGCAGTAGGTCTTTTCTCCACGCTGAAAATGATTTCACAGCTGGTTAAAAGCGGATAAATACAGTTTACAATCATTTGCAGTCTTCCCTCGACGGTCATTATATTCCTTTCAACAGACGTGTGCGTACACCAGCACAGTTTTAAAGGGAAGGGTTTTTTTATGTGTTTTATCCACCCTGGAAGTGATTTCACAACTGGTTGAAATCCGGATAAAGACATTTTCAAGTACCAATCAATCACTTTTGCAGTTGAGTGATCCAAGTCGTTCGGTGGTAGGATAGCGTGGGGGACCTGCCCCTACGCTAGAGATCATGGTCCTTCAATATACCAGCCGGCTGCTACCGATGACCTGAAACAAAGAAAACAGCGTTGTAACATAGAGTAGCGTAGTTAGGAGGGGTAGGGTGAAAAGCAAACAACAGGCTGGGGGGGGGGTGGGTGTTGGTACTCAAGGATAAAAGCAAAGGGAAGGAGTAAAGGACACTGTCAGGTACACTTATAACTGGCGATTTGGCCATTTTTGGACTCTTAAACAGTCGAATTTCTTGTAAGCGAGACAGCGAGCGAATATAACCTAACCAACCAAATAAGTGGCATGTTCCCAGCTTACTGCTGGAACATAAACCTGTCGGGTATAATGAAGACTGGAGTTTATACCAAACATTTTCATGTGCTAGGCTACGTACCTCGTTGTTGTAAGAGGTTTTGCCTCGCTTTAATGAAAGCTAAGATGTCGGCATCTGCTCGGATGTCACCTGTCAATTTAACTGATCCCGAACCGGAACTGACGTCACTGGCGGAACTGAAAAGGGTTAAAAAGACTGTTAAGTTGTCGAAAAATGCTTAAAAAACCTGAAGGCAGAGAGAAAACTTCTGGCTAATCACAACAAACGAAAATAACACAATGAAACTATTCGAACTTGACGAGAGGACAGGCAACTGGTGCCAAAATCCCAAAAAACAACAACAGTAACGACAAGAACACAGACAAATAAAGCCAGGACTCAACCTCGTTCTCAAGGTCCTTTCTCTTCCCCCGAGAAAGAGCGCTGGGAACGAGGAGGTTGGCCTCGAGTTAGGTAGCCAATTGATTTAAAAATGGCGTGTTGTCTCTGATAGGTTCCAACACGAAGTAAAACGAGATAACCGGTGCCAAACGCGGAAAGACGGGTAACCGGTGTCACGACAAGCCTGGGGAAACTGGTGCCAAGCGGGGGAATGCGTGCGCAAGTCAAGTCACGATTTGTCTTGGTGTTGATCCTGACTGCTTGAAAAAGGAGCATATTTTCCACGGTTGGCTAAAGAACACTGTCTGAGTGTACTATACTATTTCCCCTCAAGCAGAGTTTACCAGAAAGGTGAGCCTGTTAGCCAACATACTACTTCGATACTCAATGGATAAACTCTAGTTTATGTCAATATCATTACACCTACCCTGATTTGCTTCGTGTAGAATGTCCCGAGCTTCCCTGATCAGCCGCAGCTGCCGCTGCAGACCAGCTACTCAGACCACTGTCTGAACTGGAGACGTGAAGTGGCCGGCTGACGGACGTCACTCCTGACGAAACAAGTTGTGCTTCTGCTCGCAGCTTGGATACGAATTTGCCTGGTCTTGTACTGCGGGAGGATTCGTCACCTCGAGCACTTGGCGCACCACCCGGGTCTGGGTCGCGTCTCCTTGGAGCAGACGGGGGTCGAATGGGGGATATCGGTGGAGTTTTCCATGCGGCTCGGACTTCGTCAGGTGGCTAAGTAGAAAGGTTCCAAAAAAATTAATAAGAAAGTTAACTATGAGAGAAGGTAGTATGTACAATAACCCAGTACAGTGAAAATAAGGCTTCGACACTGACAAATAGTACTCGGGCGAAGTTTTTTTTCCGAATTACTCTTCCTACGGGTTACTGCTTTATTAAGGTCATAACATCGCCCCCACCCCCCACCTCTACCCGACACACACGCACACATACACACACACACACACACACACACACACACACACACACTCCTTTGTGCCCTCGCGGTGACAAGCTCCTCTAACCCCCAAGGAGTTAAATTGTGCCGGGAAATTGTGCCTGTTGATGTTGAAGAGAATACACACCATACTGATCTTATACTTTCCGTGTATACCTGGTTGAAGGATGCCTGCTCTGCCCACCAGATCTCAAAATCCTTCTGCATCTTGACCTTGGCTTTCTCCAGGAGATGTTGAAGATGTTCGATCTCGGTTTTGAGCGACCGGAGCCGAGTGAAACTCTCCTTGTAACTTAAGAGCAAAACACAATGAATCACTACTAGAACAACTTTAGCTGTTGATTCTGTTTCTAAGATAACGTCGTTCTTTAGCTTTTCCTTGCCCTCACAAAAAGTCAAACAGACCAATCAGAACTCACTACACTCAAAACACGCGGGAAAATGTGCAACCAAGCGTGCAACTTCTGACCAGTGTCAAGTGCAGTAGGAAAACACGTTACCAGGGCAACGTGCGGGTCGTGCGAGAAAAATGAAACTAGTTGCAAAGCGCGGAAAAACATGCAACTGGTTACTGGTGGCCGACTGAGGCCGACCAACGGCCCAAGAACAGGAAACCAAACGCGCAAAACATGTAAACCGTGCCGCGGGAAAAACAATGCACCCGACGCCAAGCGCGGGAAAACAAGTCACCGCTGCAAAACGCGGCAACAGTTGAGGACATAGATCACCGCTATTTTTTTGGCTTGTTTGTTTGTTTGTTTGTATTTCACGACTTTTTCCAACTGTTTGAGTGACTGCTTGATGCGATATGAGTGCCCTGATTTGGCCAACCGCTTAGCGCACGAGATTTTGACCAGTGTTAAGTAAAGGTTTAGCAAATACAAAACTAAAGCCAGCGCATAACTACTTTTTAAAGTTATCGAGAAAAGTGATTGAATAACTAACATTGCTTTTTCCTCCTCTATAGATTGTCTCAGGTTCTGTTCGACTGAGTCAACATCCTCCACTCCATCAGTTCCATTAACAAAACCTTGAAAACATTAACACCAAGAAATTAGAGTTGATAAACTTTTAACCATAACTTCAAAGTTAATAACGGGTTTAACAACATAAATACCTTGCATTGACCGACGGACTCTGTGCTGTTCGATTTGGCTTTTGATCGAGTCTGCAACCAAAAATAAAGAAATAAGCAAAAAACTGTACAAACTAAAACACTAGGAATCAGTCGATAAATATACCTACTTATTTTTTGTCTGGACGAGTTCACTTGTTCTCCAAGTCTCTTGGCCTCTGCGTATCTGAAGACAAAAGAGGACACACGAACAGTTAGACACCCTGATGTTACTAACAAACTGATCATCACACAGACACTTACCGTTGTTTAAGTGTTTGTTTATTCTCCTCTATCGTATCATTGTGCGCGTAATCTCGCCGGAACGTCTCGAAAGCTTCCTTCCGCCCAACGGACATCTCATCTGAAAGAAAGGAAAAAAATTTAACATCACTAGCAGCAAACCATTTGAGCTTGGTCGTGTTGTTTCACTTACCAAGCTTTCTTCTGTATGCTGATGAAGGTCTGTGGTGACTTGAATCTTCACCAGGTGCTTGTGGATGTTGACGATTCTGCAAGAAGAAAATTATTGGGCTCAAAAACTAAAGGCTTCTAAATTCAAAATAACAGTATGGGCCAACTGCTTAAACGAAGTCTTAACAAGGTCCACAGGCTGCAAAGGCCACATCCATACAGATTCTAACAATGCAATCGGCCCTATAAATTTAAACACCACACAAGGACAGTGAAGCATAACTTAACCCTTTAGCGGGACACATTTTTCGAAATAACTAGATAGTGATCGTGATCTTTTGGGACCTGTCCCGTTTTTGAAATGAACAGAACAGTATTCTGCTACGGCATTCTTCTTTGATAGTTTCATAAACGGATTGGAAAGTACCGGATTACTCGGAATAGGCACAACTGCGTTTTCATGGAAAAGGTTTTGGTTTATTCAGAAGAGGCAAAACTACGATCTTTTACGGAAGTTTTTGGCTTACTCGGACAAAATGCGTTCTTTTAGTAACTGATATTCTATGCACTATGTTTCTAAACCAGAGTAAATATAGGCAGAAAAATACCAAAAGAACGCGCCCTATGTAGAAGGAGAGGGAGTGAAAACATGTGATAACCAGCACAGGGGAGACTCCCCTAGCTCCGCCGTCCCAGAATTCATTGCACACCTCAGTGGTATCAGAGGAGGGTCTGTCTTTCACTCTTGCTCTGCTCGCAGATCTTAGATTGGACAGTTCACTCTCTGAATCATCACTAAGGGGCTGGCTTGTGCTCCGTCTCAACCCATCTGCTGCTACGCTTGTCCCGTCTTGGAATCGACCCCCTCCTTGTCTTGCAGACATCTCTAAATCAGCCGTGCGCTTTTTCTCTTTCTTCAGCATGCCTACTAAGATATCTGGGCAGTAGTTAAGGTGAACATGACATAACATTTGTACATATAAACGCGTTACATTTATTTCATCAAATAATTAGTGCACTTTTCAGTAGTTAAAGGGAGACCCTGTATAACGAACACCCGGATCGTGAAACAGAGCTGGCAATTCTTTAACATCATTGCAACTTTCAGTAACACAAGAAATTCAAAACTCAATTAACGTCTGCCCTGTACGGGATTGTCAATGATCACAACGGATGTCCCAGCAACCAGATGGCTGTAATTGGCAAGTTTCGACCAATGTTTTCAGGTTTTAGGACCCTGACGTTGTCATAGTGACCGCCGTCAATCATGATTACTCATTCGTTAGTTAGTGGGTTCCGAACAGCAGGGTCTACACGTCATTGAAAAGCCTGTTAGCGTCTAAACATATGCTGACATGAGAAGCCATTGTCAGATTTCATATTTTTCATATTTTTTATTCTTTTTGCACTATTCCAAAAGCTTACTACAGAAATTACAATACATTACAAAAGTAAGAAAACAATAAGAACAACAAATTACATAAGCCATGAAATCTGAAATGTGCGCAGTGACCAAAGGAGCTTCGGCTTTCGAGTTGGTCACTGCCACGTACAACTAACTGGCGTAGACATTTACATAAAACTACAAGTAACATATAATAGTGCATTGTAGTGCACAAATATTTGGCTCCAATCACAAATCATCTCACCAAGGCGTAAGCACAATCACGTGCATAACGCATGGTAACAAGTTAATCGAGATAAGATTATGGTCACGTGAGATAAGATCACGGTCACGTGATCTTATCCGAATAAACAAGAACAACTGAGATAAGCTGGTCACAATAAAAACTCATTTAAACAAGGAACGTGGGGAAAGTTGCGCGTCGAGAAAGAGCCAGAATGAATCGCCGTAAGATGAAGATCTCTGCGTTAGTAATGAACTATTCACAAATTCATTTCATTAGTTGTCAGTAACACCAGTTCCTCAGGGTATTGTTTAAAATGTGACACGTTGTACCAGTTATTAAGAGCGTCTGTCCCTACCCCCTATTGTATTAATCTTGTAAATGAGTGACTGGTGACAAATTTTTACCGGCTCATTTAGCGCTCCCTTGTTTTTAGCCTATCATTGATTTATTAGTTTAGAGTAGCTCTCTATTCACTGTTGAAAAACTGAATCAAATTAATCTCATCTGGCCAATCACAGCTAAAGCAAACAACACAACGACCAATCAGAACAAGGAATAACACGCAACCGGTGCTAAGTGCTGAGAAGCATGTAACAGGTACAAAGCGCGGGAAAAGATGCACCCGGTGCCAAGCGCGGGAAAATATCTAACCGGTACCAAGCGCGGGCAAACATGTAAACGCACAGTGTAAATATGTAAACATTGTAAAGGTTCTGAAAACGACTGGTTTTGATTTGCCCCTGACCTGCTGAAAGATTAAGCAATACCTGCTTTTCTGGCAACAAAAATGAAAGAAAGGCAATCAGTTGGGAGGGAGGGGGAGGGGTTTGAGGGATGTTACCACGTTACCAGCTAGCAAAAACACAAATTCACTAGCCTGCAACCACCAAAACGTGAATGGTTTTGACGCAACAACAGCATTTCCTGCTTGCGATACAATCCCATAGATTATCAACGAAATTTGTGTACTGTTTATTTGACATTTTCTACAATTTCATAATCGTCCTCTTAAACATTTTTGAGAGAATGCGAAAACACTTTTCGTGGTCGTGAAAACTCTTCTGCCAGTGAATTTGTTGCTTGCGAGCAGGCCCACTTCGTTGGGTTTTCGTAGGCGCAACTCGGCGACCCCATTCCGTCAGCGCGAAACCCAACGGAATGGGCCTGGTCGCAAGATACAAAGTAATTGGCAGAGGAGTTTTTAAGACGACGAAAAGTTGTTTCGAATCCTCTCAAAAATGTTTCAGAGGACGAAAATGAAATTGTAGAAAAAGTCAAATAAACAGTACAGAAATTTCGTTGATGATCTATGGGATTGTGTCGCAAACAGGAAATGCTATTGTTGCGACAAACGGATTCATGTTTGGTGGCAGCTTTATTGAAACATATATTTACGGTTTAGATCTTATAAAACGAACAAAGGTTTAAGGTCCAACAATTTTAGCTTAATGTTTTACTTTAGCTTTATTTTGCAATTTAAGTTTTAATACAAAACTTTTATTTTAATAGAAACCCAACAACTATTTTTTAAGAAGTAAAATATCCTTATTGTCCAACAACTTCTGCGAAGAAGAAAAAAAACGATCATGATTGAAGACATACTCTTGTCGCTAAGACGGTTTAACTATCATTTACTTTTGTATTAGTGTTATGTGTCCCTACAAAGGTTTAATTATGGTTTAAATTTACTTCAGTATTACATGAATTGAAACGCCTGGTCGTTTTTGACATAGTTACACAGCGCTAGCTGGGTAATTACGTAATGATGCCAAGATTTAGGAACTTATTTTGATTGGCGGAAAAAATATTTGAATTCATTATGGGCCAATCAGAAACATTGCTCAGATCTGTGAAGCATTATGTCTTAAGTGTGGAATTTTGCGGTCTTTTGCGGAGAAAACATCGTCTGTCCGCTTGGATAAAATTTGCAATTTATCAAATAATGCATTTCACCACTGAAGATCAAGGCAGATGTGCTTCACGGACTGACTACAAAATTTTAATTTTAACCATTCAGTCTTGTGACATGGTTCTACCTTTTAGGGTTGAATGAAGTCCTAAAGGGTGACCATTCAAATGAAAGCTACTGAGCACTACTTTCCTGTGGTGCTGTTTATTATGGTGTACAAGGTGCATTAACTCTTAAATCTGTGGTAAAATCCTAACGTGTGACCATTTAAATGTGGTGCTGTTTATTTTGCTGTACAAGGTGGTTCTAACGTTTGAGTCTGTGGATGAAAGTGTGACCATTCAAAAGAAAGCTACTGAGCAGTACTTTACTATGGTGTTGCATGTTAGTTCCGTTTTCCTAACAAAAATATTTTATACAACTTGACAAACGTGTCTTTTGGGGCTGCTGGGAGGATTACTGACATGTAAAAGGTAAGCTACCAATGTGATTTACATGGAAGTTGTCCTCTTTCGTTGTCCACCACTAACATGTTGTGTTTCAATCACAGAAACGACTTTCTTTTTCTCTTGTTCAGCTCTGTTAAGTTCCATCATAGCCTCAATATACTCCTCCTCTGCCTTCACCCTTTGTTTTTCAGCGTCTCTAAGCTTGTCATGAGAACTGGAACATCGCTCTAAAGCAGCCCTGTAACTACTCATCACTTCTTTACGTGCGATATCTAATCTACGCATTCTGTGCTGCTCCGAGTCGAACACCACGTGATTTTCCAGTATCTTCATAATCCTCTTATGTATGTGTAAGTTATTAGTCATCCCTGCCTCAACTGCTACTCGAGATCGTCTATGGATTTGTTTCAACTCCCTCAGCGTGAAACACTCGACATCAGCTGACAGTTTTGCCAGGGTTCGCACAGCCTCGTGGTCCATTTGTCCGATAAACGCGGCATCGTCCTTGTCTGAAGCTTCCACAAGGGTACGGTGATTTAGTTCCTCCACAGTAATTTTCAAAGTCTCATCTAGTTTAAGCAGGTTTGTCCCGCTCGCTAGCAAAGCGTAGCGATTAGTCAGTCCAGTTGTTTCCCAGTTAATCCTGAGAAACACAGGGTTGTATAAAAGTTAGACGGCTTTCCAGTCAGTTGTAAAACCAAAACCAAAGTATTCACATGTGACCAATCACATCAAACGAAAATATCTCAATAAACCAATCCAAGAGCATATCTTTCAGGTGTTGGACACATAACCAATCAGAACTCTTAGCAAAAAACATGCAACCGGTGACAAGCGCGGGAAAACAGGCAACTAGCGCGCTAAGCGCGCAAAACAAACAGTCGGTTCCAAGTACGGGAAAACGTACAACCAATTAGGCTTAGATACAAATATTCGGAAATTTTTGGAGTCACTTAGAAACATCCAGGATATTTAGAAACGTTCTAGATATTTAGAAAAAAATGCGGTATTTTAGGGATGCTTGGAGGTTTGTTTAGGCTTACACAAGAAGGCTCCCTGCGTTATTACAATGCTTGTGTTCACAGTCAGCTTGTATATTGTTCTAGCGCCTGGGGCACCTGCTCCCGGACACTACTCCTTCGTCTCCTTCGCGCGCAGAAACATGCTGCTCGTATAATTCTCGGCGCTGACTTTTCTACACCTTGTGTTGCCCTTTTTTCTAAACTTCAATAGATCCCAGTTAATGAAATGATAAAATGTAGGAAACTGCAGCTACTTTTCTCTATTATGGTTAACCCTGGAGCTCCTCTTTGTCTTAAACAGAAGTTCTCCTTTCTATCCACTACACGGACTACTCGTATAACTAGAGGTACAACTTCTCATAATTTAGTTATTCCCCAGCCTAGAACAAATTTGGGTAAGCGCACCTTCTCGTATTCCGCCACTGTTCTCTTTAATGCCCTTGAGGTTGATTAAAAGATACTTGCTGCGCATCCCCTTGCCTCGCCTAGCGCTTTGTCTTCCTTTTCGTTTTCGCTAAAGCATAAACTTCGTGGCCTTTTCCTGCAAAACCTCAACACTATCTCCCATCTTGAGGAGCTCTGTTGCCATGAATGCCGCTTTCTTCTTAAATGCCGCTGTTTTTTTAGTATGTGACTACTTCTTTTATCTTAGCTTATAACTTCTCTTACTTATAGTTTAGCTTAGTTTATCTGTTATTTGGTAATGTTTCATGTTTATTCTTTTTGTTCGAAAGAATTCTGCTTTTTTCTTGTCTGTTTGAATTTATTTTTTGAGGGCCATATGTTAGAAAACTGTAGAAGGTTAATATGTTCACCCTCGTTAAATAAAGTGTATTGTATTGTATTGTATTGTATAGGCGTTTTTCAGTAGTTTCTTGGCGTTTAAAGCTGTTTTACTCAATTGAATGCCAACACTGATCTGTTTTAGCAGTTTCCCAATGAAAATTGTATCTCATGATGCAAATGGCAGCCAGTTTAGATCAAAATGGTGTAACCCGGAGAGGAGGTTACGTTATGCTGAAGCTCCTGGTTATATTGTGACATGTGACAAACGTGAAACTGAAATGCGAACAAGATTTCGTACAATTATAACAAGATATTTAGACAATTTTTCGGGATATTTATAAATTTTTGGCGGATATTTAGAACATTTTTTGAGAATTCCCAGAAAGTTATTTAGACCATTTTTCGAGATATTTGTATCTAAGCCTACAACCAATCAACAAAGCGCTAGAAACACGCAACCGGTACTGGAGCGCGGGAAAAAGTGTGTGAGATTGGTTTAGATACTTTCTCTGATTGGCTAAGAAACACCAAGTTTTTTTTTCTATTAGTCACACAGTCAGCAAGGTTGAAGGAGTGCTTTTTTTTAACCGAAAATAAAGGGCGTAAATGTAAACCAAAATTGGAAGAACATACAAAATTTACTTTCGACCGTCAGTTCAAGGCCAGTCATTCTCACTATTTCTCTATCTTAGCTTATTCAGAACTACAACTTTCCCAATTCATTCTTTTAATTTTTACAAATCAGCTTAACTTCTCCTGTGCGGAGAACTTAAAAGATGCTACCGGTCGTTTTTACTGAGAACAACAAACCGTTTTCAGTTACAACCTGAAAGATATAGAGCACATATAGAGCTATGTTTTGAAAGTAATTAAGTACAGTCACAGTTAACTTATATTTTAAATCTCATTAAATGTTGCCATTTTAAATCTTAGTAAATCTTATCCACGACTAAATTTTAAGGCGAATTAGAAGTTATCTGGGTTATTTTATGATGACAGCCATGCATCAGTTATATAATTATTTTACTTGGTTCTTGATTTTCACGTTTTCTTAGCTGAGGTTTTAATGCTAAGTTACTTTTAAGACTCGAGCAAGACATAACCCTTTGTCAACCAGTTCATGCAGCCACAACACAGCCAGTTGTTAAACCAGTACCTCTTTTCAAACCGATGGTAAAGGATATTAATCTCGTTATCTCGCTGTCGGATGAGCTCTTTCAGTTTGTTCAATTCAGTGTGGTTACCCAGGTAACTGTTGTCAAGGCCGCCGTCAATTGCTGGGGTCCTGCTGAAGGAAGAAAGAAAAAAGGACAATAAAACTTCATGCAGGCATGGTACCCATTAGCCTAACAAATAAGAAGGAAAATAATATTTGTTGACAGGCATGTGGTCAGTGCATCGGACAAGTTTTGGTCTGGTTGTTTCGTTAGACAAGAAACTTTATTCCGCATTGCCTCACCTTTTACACTCAGTTACACAAATGGGTATCGGCGAACTGTTGGCGTAAACCATGGGGGGGGGGGGGTTAAACCTCCCACTTCCCGTACCCTTTATTCCCGGTTTCCTCCCTATTTTTGTTGCCTCCTCCAAGCTTGCAAATAATTTTTGTCCATAAGCAGGTCATTTGTCAGGCCAGGGTCAAGTTTTGCCGGACAAGAAGCCAGTCTGGTCGGACAAAAATAATTTTCATAGTAAAAAATTCAAAATTAGAGGAATCCATTCCACGCGTTTCAATATTTTCAATTTCCCTTCAGCTTACAGTAACTTTTTTTTTTTTCGGAGCATCACTCACTCGCATTCACGTGCTCTCTCTGTTTTCCCGCGTATTTTCCCACGGCGATAACTACGGAAAATTACTGAAGTGAAGCGATAGGTAGCTTGTCAGCTTGGCACAAATGTCACCAGATGGAATATGAAAACCCCGGGGGGGGGACTTCCCATATGAAAGTGACGGGGATGCTCGTCGTCTCGGTTAGGGTTGTAAATTGCAGATTTTGGTCCCACTTAGGGTGTTAAGGACGGAAAGCCTAAGTATTAAATTATTATTATTATTATTATTATTATTATTAAAGCCAATATTTTTACCCACACAGGTATCGCTTAGGGTTGTGTGTGAAGAAATATCTATATCATACTGTGTTAGTGGTCTAGAGCAGCACAGAAATCGCCGTTGTTAAAATTTACTCATAGAAGACAGCATTCGATTGCAACATCTTTAGCGCAATTAACATCTCTATAGCTCTTATTTAGTTGTGTGTTTTTGCATGGTCTCCCTTAGGAGTTAAATAAAGCCGGAGCCACGCCCAGATTGGTCTCCTTTAGGGAGTTAATTCTAATTTTCCGACGAGCATCCCCGTCACTTTCATATGGGAGTCCCCCCCCCCCGGTTGAAAACTCGCAAAAACATTCTGAGAGTTGAAATTGGTTGAAGTGAATTCTTCGACACTTTCCGACGGTAAGTTTTCCGTCAAAGATTGAACTGTTTTCATTGTCAACCGAACAGAAAAAGATCAAAAAGCATTGTTGCGTATTTAGCATGCTAAAACTATCTAGTGTTATTAACTGTCTCCCCCTTCACATAACAAACCTTTTAAACCAACGGATGGTACTTTTTTTTCAATTGAAATTGTGAGCTTGAATTGAAAAATAAAATTGTATTTGGTGTTGAAATTGATCGTGACTAGGAAGCATGACTAATTGCACATTCACGCTTTTCACACAAAAAAAATGTCACTTCGTGATAGAAAATCATATTATTTGAACCAAAGACGTTTATAAAACTGCTGATCTGAAACTTTTTGGTTACATTTACATTTTTTTAGTTTGCATTCGGATTTTACATGTAAAAGTGTTCAATCGGGTAAAAGTACGACGGTAAATATAAACCCAGAAAACTTGCAGACAGCAGACAACAAGTAATAAAATGAGGCCTGAGATTTAAGTTGTATTTGGTCGATTATGATTCACATTAAATGCAGCCTGATTATCTTTTAAGATGTGACTGCAAATTGCGCAAATTAACATGGAACATGTTGGCGCCTGTTTAGTACGTGGCTTGAGAGAAGACACGAGGCGCGTGATAAAATTACGTTGTATTGCAATTGAATTAGAAAATAAAGTTGTTCGATATTTGGCCACGAAGTTCAAGTTTTTTTTACTAAATCAGAAATCCCCGGTCAGAGTGACCGACCAGGCTAAGCTTTCGCCAGTCAAAACCTAAAATTTACCGGACATTTGTCCGATGACCGGCTGTTATTTTCAAGCTTGCTCCTCCCTAGTTGCGTTTTTCTTTTCTACTGCGAGATATTGCGCAATGTAGCGTAATCCTCCCTATTTCTCCCGTTTCCCGCCTCCTCTTCTCCCGCCTTCCGTACACCGCCCGCCCCCTTTTCTCCCCCCTCCCCCGTCCCCCTCCACTAAACCTAACAAAATGCTGGTCGTGACGCCAAGCATGATGGACTAGCATCCCGTTAGATGATGTTCATTCAACTTTTCCTTGATTCTTAGGTGTGACCATCAATATTTTACCCTGCAACAACAACTTTGCACCAACAATATTGTTCAATATTGAACAATATTGTTGGCTTGGCTTAACTGCCTTGACCACCTCTTTCAACATCGTACAGCAAAGTTGAATTCAGCAATGTTAAACGATGTTGAACCTTTTTTACCGCTCGCGCTTACTACAGAAACCAGAACTAGATTCCTACACAAGTAAGCTTCCCTTGTCTTCTAATCTGTTGTACTAAACACGAACTACTTTACGGACTTCCCCTTAATTTTCTTTATTAGCACCATCAAAATAATCTCAAATAAAAACGTCCATTGGTTTATGGTTAATTTACCACAATGCGTGTTCCTTTACACTAACTGGTCTTCAACGCTTAAAACTTTCTGAATTCCACCATCACTGCCAGATATATTATATTTAAACTTGCGAAGACCTTCAATTCGGATGAACATAGATGGTGTTCATGTAAATGTGCAATTTATTCTCTTACGAGAAAACTGATATCAGTTGAGAAACAGGCTGGTCAATGCTACCTTTGTGGGGGAGGTGATGGGTTCTTTTTGCTGTTGTCCAAAACGTGAGTCTGCAATGAAGTGATAAACACAAGCATTCAGCTGAATATAACTAACTTCTCCTGGGTTATAACGTAAATACACTGTCAAGAATACAGGAAGGTCATCAACAAAAACAGAATGAGAAATATGGCCTTCATGAGCCAACAAACTAAAAATAAAATCTAATTATTACATAGTAAAATGTTCTGGCTAAAATGTTAAAAATCACATTACAGGGAGCGTGATTTGACTCAAGAATTGGAGGCGTGTTAGTGACTCACCTTAAGGAGCTGGAAGCAGTAGTTGATCTTTCTCATGTCCGCTCCAACACTCAGAGCTGACTCAGGATCAGCATCTTCGATATAGCTTTTCACCATTCTGCGCAATCTGAAGAGAACAGTATAATGCCCATGTTAGGCGCCTACAGAAGGCCATAACGCGGAGCGTGCAACTGCCCGATGTTCGTGTCACGGCGATTTCACAGATCAATTTATTTTTAGATTGAATTTCCCGCGAATTCAGACTCCCAAAGGAGTCTTACTAACTAATCATAACCTTTGAATAATTCATTATCAGCCTTGTGTTATGCCTTGCGTTACAAATCGGGCATTTTAGGAGAAAGAATGATCGTAGGCCGCCGTTTTTGGAGGGATGCAGACTCTTGCGGACTGAAACTTACTATTTTTCGCTCGCGCTCCACTATCTGAACGCCTGGAACAGGCTAGAAACTTACATTTTCGCGGGAAATAGTAATGTAAAACCGGTATAAAAAATAAACTGCTCGGTAAAAACGCCGTGATATAGGCTTAGTATGGGAGTTGCACGTTCCGGGTTAGGGGATCCTTGCACCTATAATTGTTAAGTCCAAGGGAGTGGGAGAACACAGTCAGCTGTGGGTCATTTAATTTGTTCAATTTCTTCATCGCCAACCTCAGGCATTTCACTGTCAAATTTCCGACCACTATGTACCCCTAAGGGATTCCCCAAACGTAAAGAATTGACCTGATTTGACCCATTTTTGTTCCCCCACAATGGGAATTGAATAAACTTATTCTAAAAAAATGCCCCATGTTACGTCCAGGGTTATCCCACACAGCCTTAACACTTAAAGGTGCATTTGGTGGGCTGTCACAGAACAAAAACACATTCACATTTTGTATATATATTTTTTGACAAAACGAAAATTCTGCCTTTTCACCCGGCATTCTCCAAAAACATGTTATCTAACACAACCTGAATTCATCCTCAAACACGCTGTTTTCTACGTTAGCTCAATAATTACCTTGAGCCAGTGCTAACCCAAGAGAGGGGTAGAAATGTAGCCTAGTTTCCATACTTCAAGTCCAAAACCTTAAGAGAAAAGACTACTTATATCACAGCTTTTATTAATCAGGCCCCGGTTGTTCAAAGAGCGGTTAACTTTATCCACTGGATTGGGCGTAATCAAACGGATAAAACATGTGGGAAAATCTCTAACTAGCCCTGTGATTTATAGTTTATAATTTATAGTTGAGTGTGTGGCTTTGCAAAAAACTGGTAAAATGTGTAAGTTGAAATAAAATTGCTTCGTCGCATAGCGAGTTATTCACGAACAACAGGGGCCAGAATCATGCATCATGTGAAATCTCAGTACCTATCCATCTCATCTTCTGTTAGTTCCCCTGTGTATTCCTGTCCTGTGGCCATTGCCAGTTCATCTTTAAGCCTCTGTACTTCTGCTTTAAGCTGTGCAATCAACTGGAGAAGAAAAAGAGTAAGGTTCATAACTTTACGTAAATCTTGGAAAAATCGGAAGATCCTGGAAAACAGTAAATCCTGGACAATGTTTTGATCTCATAAGGTGGCACAATTTTTCAGTACAAAAGTAACATCAACGAACATTAATATACTGTATACATTTAGAAGTATCAAATACTCACAGGTGCAAACGAGAAAAGAGAATATGCTAATTATAAATAAAATTATAGTTTTACAACTGATGATTATGCATTGAATAAATTGCCAAGCAAAGACCTTGGTGTGGATAGTGTCAGAATGTATGTTACGTTTTGGGTGACCCTGAAATGCACTAAATTCTTTTATAATTTAAGAAGTTATTTATTTGCTAGTCATTTAATCAGTGACGGTTATTACATAAAATCCTTTCCACTGACCAGTTTAGGATCAATTTCCTCATTCAGCAGAACATCGTTCTTGATCATGGCCACTCTCTGCGCAAATCTACACGTTGAAATGGATTCCTAACAAGGAAAATGCAATCCGTATACACACATGCATTTAAGTCCAATAAATAAATAAACAAATATTATGCAGGGCCCTATGGACACCAGCCTCATTACTGAATGGGCCACCCTTCCTGAATTAAGTTACTTATTCACTATTTGCATGCATTTAAATAAACTTAAATTGTAGGCAAAAGTCCAGTGTGAAGTAAACAAGAAAGAATTGAATGTAGGTGGTAAAATTTTCTAGCTGCCTGCACTTTGAGAAAGCTGTGTCAGTAGTGACATAGATCTTCAGCTGTCACTTAGACACACATCTGCAGGGTGTCAGCATAAACAATAATATTGCTGTTCACAAATTAATAAATAATGCTTACATCAATGTTTTTCTTTTCAATGGAACATGTTGCTATCATTGAGGTCATACAATTTCCTCCAAGACTGAAACAACAACAAAACATGATCACTTGTACGAAACAAACTTTAGGAGTAAAAATTATCTAGTAAGTGCAAGTTGGCAAGAGAGAATTAATTGCACTTTATATATTAGAATGAGTGAATAACGGAATGAGACCAATCAGGATCTAAGAGTAACAAGTGAAATAGCTTTCAGCACTTTCAATCTCAATGTCTTTCTCAAGTCACTGTAGGCAGTTATACCAAAAGAGGCACTCTGAGTTAGACCAAATTCCACTGAATAACTAGTGGCACACTGAATGGTGCTTGCATGCAAAAAATAATAATAATCAGGATTGGTCAGTGCAATATAACATGAGAACAAATGTTTTGTGCACATTTTATTTCCAGTTCACACAGCATGTTTACTTCCGGTAAGTTGTGCACACTGAATCACAGCTGTTGGAATCACTGAGCTGTTCCAAGTGTCCTCACCATGTTGAGTGCATGTTACACATGCATGCAGCTGAAAACTCTTTTGATCCAACTTAAGTCAACCATTCACTATACCTGTCTCTCAGAACTGAGGTCATCATGGAATTCCTGTATGGTATGTGACTTCTTGATTTATCTGACAAGGCCACAATCACCTGCAGATTTACAGGAGATCAAAGTCAACAACTAATAATCTTGGAGAGACAGAAAGAGAAATCACAGGGTTACTCAAATAATGCTTCTGTTGCCATTAGAAATGTCTTGACCATATTCAAATCTCCTTGTTCTTGGATGATCGTGTGTGGCACGGCTCACCCTATCTCATGACACGCAGTGTCTCTGGCTTTATTTTTTATATATTTTTTGACACTTTGCTCCATGACATAATGCAGAAGCAATGACGTTTCCTGGAAAACCCTGCTCAAATGCACATTTGACATGCACAACGAACCAGTCACGCAAGAAAAAAGGTGACTTGTCAGATTGGCCATTGAAGCTTTTTATATTATTATATGTCCTACAGTATAATCCTGATAACTCGAACTGTTAGGCAAAACACATGTAAAATGTTTAGAGATATCCAGTTATCGGAAGTGTAAATAAAGGTAAAAAAAAGGTCAAATGCTTGGATTTTATTTAGTGAGAATTTCGAGATGCCAGGGTTCAAGCTGTCGATATTTCACTTTATTTCGTTTGAGTAAGCACGACCACATGTCAACCAACACGTCCCATCACGCTCATAACTTGTCGTAATGTTTTGGCCTTCATGAGCTGTGTAAAAACCTGCACTTTCTGAATTTTTTAAATGGCAATCAAAGTATTTTGTATCTTTAATATCACCAGACCTTATTAACAGCCACAAAAGTTTATGCTCATCCCAAGTCCATGTGCAGACTGTTTATATATATGTATAACTAATCAAGTGTTCACATGCCAGAAAAGTCTCCATTGCAACAAGAAAGCTGCAGCTTTTACCTGCTCAAGGAAGTGAAGTGATAAGTTGATGTACTTGGCTTCAGTGAGAAGAGTACCACCGACATTAGTCTTTCCAACTCTCTCAGATCTGTAAGTAACAATAAAAAATTTCTTCCCCAAACATTTCTAACCAAAACAAGCAGAATCGCTTTTCAAGTTAAATTTCAATAACTGGGAAAAACTTACCCTGCAAGATCAACCAGATGTAGCTTAGCTCGCCGGATAGTTGCTGATCCTGGTTCACGTGTTGAGATGTGGATTGTGAAAATGCAGTGAGACCTTGTGGATGCCTGATTCATGGGTGTCTACAATTGTCATTCATTTGTTGTTATTTTCTGTTGACTGACTTAAAATAACAATCTTTTCATGTATCACATCAGTTTCCACTACCTCCCCACCAACCACCAACCACTAGTTTGTAAACAACCTAAAATCCAACTTTTGAGACATTTAGTTTACAGGCATAAAAAAGGCAGATTCTGTGTTGGGTTTACTGTATAACAGCAACACTTACTACTGACATCCACTTCACCCTGAAAGCAATGCATGATAAACCAAAAGAGCCATTCTTACTGCTGTTATAGCCATTGTAAATATTAAACAAGAGTGAGTCTTAACTCCTATTGGAGAGCAACTGCTATTGGAGAGAAAATCATACCTCAGCTATCATTCTATTTGTGTCTCCAAGAAACAAAAGGTTGAGAGCTGAGAGAAAAAATGTAGAAAAATTGATAGTTAGCAAGACACTGACAAGTTTGAGGGCTACAGCTTCATCAGTAACAAAAGGTGACTTGTCTATTATTCAACCAAGACAAATCATGTAAAAGGACATGTTATCCTTTCCCAACCAATTAGTTTAACTCATAAATGTTTATTTAATGGACAATATAAAGCAGACTGACATAGTTAAATTACAGGGAGTTACTCTTTTGTTGCCACAACTTTGGATAATAAAAGGTATTGCATTTTGATTCAAAAGATAAGAAGTGTAATGTGAAAAAAAAATGCTCTCTTACCCTCCTCTTCATTACTGGCTTGATGCAGAGAAAGATTCTTAAGTTGAACATTATTGTCACTGTCTTCAAATAGAGTCACTTTCCTAAAAGAAATAAAATAATGGTATTCATTTAAATACCTAGATTTGTTAACTTTTGTTATAATTTTACATGCTTTTAGATAAAACAAACAAGGACATTGATCAACATCACAAGTGAGAATATTTCAGACACAAATGACTTGACTCATTCTTACCGATGGACTATCACCTCATATCAAGAGAGCAGAGAAGTTGACCAAGAAAGAGTGTGGAAAGCATCCTTTTTTATCGAAAAAGTGTGTTTAATGGGTAATTAACCGAAAAAAGTACTTCACTCAATCTTTAACTCATGGCCAATGAGGCATGCAGAGCTGAGGTGGCTGTATAAGGTAAAGGGCTGGTCCAGACACACTTTAGGCCACAGATAACAACCTTACCTTGAACTGTCACCAACCCTCCATCTTCTTAACAGTAGTTTGACACACTAACCACAACATTTCTGCACCTCCCCTGAGCTCACTTACCACCCAAGTTTGTTGAAAAATTGCATTAAATGACAGACCTTAATCACAGGAAAACATCCCATTCTGCACCAGTGCTTGATGAAACTTGCAGTTTACCTGTAAGGTAGCTAAAGCTGGGTTTCTAGTTGATATGCTAGGACAATTATTTTTTCCAAGGACCATCAATTTAGCAGTTTCTTGATGTTGTGGATGTTGTGATCGCCAAATAAGTAAACATAAAACAAAAGGTTGAAAAGACAATACAAATAGCCAGACCTTAACACAATAGTTTCCTTAACACCAAGAAACACCCTCCCCCCCCCCCCCACAGTTCATCTTAAATAAAACATTTTGTTGATTAATCTTAGTTGTTTACTTTATTACACTTACGGTAAATCCTCCAGCTTAGAAGCTTCATGTTTCGGATCCAAAAGATCATAACCATTTTCATTGTAAATCTCAAGGTATGAAATGTGAGCTGTGAAGACTGTTTCTGGATGCTGAAAGATTTGAATTTTACGGCTCTGACAGTCAAACATTTTACCAAAAATCTATCCCAGCTATACATGTATTCTCAACAACATTATTCTCATTAACTGCTTCATTTCTGTATACAACCAAGACAATGGGGCATGTAAGCATCAGCAAGGCTGAATCTCAAATAGGAACCTAGCATCCTGATAAGATCCTACATAGAATTTCCACCACCATTATCAGATGGCCACAACTCAAACGTCTTAACAGTCAGGGAGGCCCTATCATTTAGGACCATAAACCATAACACCTGTTATGGTAGGATATGGTTGATGTGACCTTGATGTTGGAGGTGAACTTTACTCACAAAGCAACACATCTGTTGTGAGTGTGCAGATAAAAGTAATGGGTGAATTTATGAAAGCCAGATGACTTCCCTTACAAGTGTAAAAGTTACAAAGTTAAAGCTTCAACTAACAACACTGGATACACTCCACAGCCAATGCATCACAATACCTTGTGTTTCATAGTTTTTCTACTAACCTTTTCAAAGTATTCAAAAATGTATGACAGTGACCTTGGAATTAAGCCTCTGTCAACATATTTCTCTGCACCTCCAGTGATGGTGAATGTTTTACCAGACCCTGTCTGGAAGTAAACAGACACAAGAAGTTCACAAGTTTTTTTTTATTACTCAAAAAATGTCCAAAGAAATGGGCATACTATAGTTAGTCAGATTGCATTTGCTGTATCTCCCTAAAGTCTGATGCATTCTACATCACATTTGCACGCTTCATTACACTACGTGTGAACACACCAAAACACTGGGACATGAAGGAAACGGTGGAAGAAGCACTTTCTCTGTCACATTACTAAAACCCAACAAGCACTTCCTGCACTGTTATATCTGTTTCCTAAATTTCAACAAATGCTGCCCATAGTCATATTTACCAACCTACATAATTGTACAGTAGACCTCTCTGCTATCTCAAACTCCCTGCTATCTCAACCCCCCGCTAACTCAACTTCCCCTTCTCCCGCTATCTCAAACCCCAATGACGTCTCCTCACATCCACATTATCCCCACTACCTCAAATTCCTCACCAATCTGAAATGGATCCATTAACCCTTGGATAACATTTCACAGGTATTTCATACTTTTCTCAAACAATTTACATTTCCTGCGAGTGTTTGAGATAGTGGGGTCTACTCTGTTCCCTTAATACATTTATATATACAGTATCAATGGGAGATCAAAATACCTGGCCATATGCAAAGATTGTTCCATTGTAGCCTGTCAAAACACTGAAATCAACAACATGAACACTAAAAATTAATCTTTGAAGAATTCATTTTCACTGAAGAGACAGGGCTAAAAGATGACACAACATTGAAGAGAACGCCCTTGAACCTTCTGTCATTTCCACTATCCAACCAGTAATCCCCAAGTACGAGGAGTAGGTTGTAACAGGAAATCAACGGAACAACCAGTTAAAATTGTGATCACTTCCTAAGTACACAACAGTGACATTTGACAAATTTGACATATTCAATCAATTTATGAGGTCTCAGAAAATAACCATCCTTTAATCTGCTTTTTTTTGGGGGGAGGGGGAGAAGAGAGACTCCTCCCTTAAGGAAAGTAAGGAAAGGGGAGTGTTTGATCAAAGGTTACATAAAATATTGAAGATTTGATACTATATTTATAAATTAATTTAATTTGTTTCATTTCTTATTAATAAATTACAATTTAGTGCACATACTTGTCTATTACTCCTTGTGCAACTTCTTCAAAAATCTCATCCTGTTTACAATCCTGATCAAAAACTTTGTTGAACCTTTGAATGACAAAATTTAAACTAAATCTCATTATTGAAACATGAATTAAATATAACAACTAATAACAGTAACTATAAAAATAAAAAAATTATTAATGTAATAACAGGAAGCCCACATCACAGCCACCCTGTTGCTACATGTACATGTAAGGACATGTCGCTACTACGGCCATTCTAAATTACAAATTATTAATTGGAAAGGAAATAACTGTTTTATTAAAATTAATGCTTTAATTTGGCAATCATTGCTGCTTATTTTTGTCATATTTGTGAACTAAACTTTTGTTTTGTGACAAAAACTCTTGAGCATCAAGGCACTTGACATCAATGGTAGCCAATTTCCACAAAAGGCAAAAAGCAGGGTTATTTGCTAAATTATAATGTGTGTGGTAAACCAACGAGAAAGAGGGAGAATAAAATAATGCAAATTATTCAGTAGCTATGTTCAAACCTAAATTTATAAACTTCTCTCTTGTTGTTGATGTAGCCATCAGCCAGATCTTTAGGTACAGTGAAAGCAATACAGGACCCTCCACTCTCATCTTCATAAGCTTCATACAGCTATGACAGAAACAAAACATCTGAGTTCAAGTCTTATGCAGCTTTATGTTTTTTCACTCTAAAGTGCGTGCAACCTATTGTACATGTACATTGTAACGCAGCTGTAATGCTGTGTTGCATTTTGATTTTGTCCAATTTGCGTTAGCTTGCAGCCTTCAGTTCTTGCTTCATAAATGTACATGTAGGTCAGTGGTTTATCAAGAGCAGGCAAAACTTCATGTCTCACAGTAAGACAATGTGGTTGTTAACCAGTTTTCATTTTATCTGGGATTGGTGCTCTCGGTCAGAGATATGAATGAATTAGTTTCATTTCAGTAGTCGATCAAAATAAATAATCTGACCCCAAAATCATGTCATTATCTACAGTACTTTTATTGATTATTTTGACTAATGGATTGACAATTATTTGACGAGTATTATCAAGTAGTACTGATTAAGACGATTTCCGCTCAACGTTTGAGCAGTAAGTGCAAAAATTAAGTTACCAAAAAAATACTTGCAGCACTGTCACATTTTGAGAACAGATAAGAAGAACTTATCGTTACTTTTGCTCCCAAGCTGACCCCGCGAGAGAAAATTGGATTTGAAGTTATCAATATTTCAATTAAAAAGATGCTTCATGTCAGTTCAAAACAAAATGGCGCCTGTTTTTAGCATACTTTTACGAGATTTGAAATTAATTTTCTTGAGAATGCTTGAGAATTTCATCGCGGGGTCACTTGGGCAAGTGAACTAGAGTGAGATGTTTCAAATAGCATTTAAAATGTTACCGTGCTATGAGTAGTTTTTTGGTAAACATTTTTTGCACTTATTGCTCAAACGTTGAGCGGAATCCGTCTTAATCATTTACTTCTTCGATGATTGATTTCAATTGATTTGTAATGTCCCGGATGTTTCTATTAATTATATTAGATGTAGCCTGTGAACAAGCTCTCTGGTCAGGGAAAGAGCAAAGAAAACAAAGGTTGAGAAAGAGCAAAGAGACAGGGAGGTGGTGGGGAAGGAAGGAGGGGGGGAGAGGGATGGGGGGAGCCACTCTGTCCTCTTCCCCAGTCTACGCTTGGCTTGCTCTACTCACTGATTAATTTTCACACTTCTTCCCCACTGCAGAGCTTGTTCACAGGCTATATTAGATGAAATCCAAACAAAACTAAACTACAATTAAATTTAAGAAAATCCCAAAGAGAAGAAACAGCTTTGTAATAAATATGCAGTGTGTTTCACAACAGTACTGTTCTTGACATTTAATACCACAAAAAATTGCTTGAATTACCGAGCAATTTATTCACTGCTATCGCTGTTATATTATAAATGAACTGTCTTTGACGCTTGGTTTCTTATAGACCTGTTCTAACCTGTAGACAAACAATTTTAAGCTTTAAACGTGTTATAACCACCTTTCCTTGTATTAAAATGTTTTTAATAAATTCTCATTCCTTCCTTTTTCAGCTTGAAACTTAATATCCACCAAACAAATTTATAAAAACTTTCCAGCCGCTCCATGTTATCACAGATAATAATTTGTAACCTTATCATTTCTAGCCAAGTTTAGACTTTACATACCCCTGTTAACTTTTGTTTTGTCGGCTTTGCGCGGGCATAAATCTGTATTCCCTGTTTCACCATCCTTCATGACGGCATAGAGACCATTCCTATAGCACAGTAACAATCCTGAATTCCAGAGACATCTTGAAATAGGACTTTGACACCATAAGTTTACAAGAAATTAGCGTTTCGTTGCCTTGGTGGAAGAGTAGAGAATTTATGAAAGGCGTTTTGGCAATGGGGGATTGGAATCAAGTTTATTAGATACCGCTGTCTTAAAACACTGTAGTCATTCAAAGAGATACCTTGTGTATTTTTTATATGACGTCATTTTCGCAGATCACGAGATTTTCATCGGGCTGTTCTCCTTGCAGTGGGTTAGTACGAGGTGTAGTTTGCAAAATGGTGTTGTCAGAGCTGCTTATCCTTTGTCTTTCGCTCGTGGTGGTGACTGGTGAAAGTTTCAAAAATGCCGAAGGAAAACACTGGGGTCTGATTGTAGCTGGATCGAATGGTTGGTACAACTACAGACATCAGGTACGCTACAAATTACTCTAGGGTACAACATAAGCGTCAGCTCATTTGCTTCCGTATAGGATCGGAGAGACCATGCCTCAGTAATGTATAGCTCTAGCTTTGTAATATCCACTTTGGAATTTGCTTAGCTTGCTGTTGCTCTATTGGCTGCAATCTTCACCAGCGTGTCAGGTGTGTCTGCGTATGCAAATGGCGTGTGTGTTTTAATAGTTGAATGGTCTTGAATGGGGCGTTGAAAGTAACTGTAAGAGAATTCGAATCTTATATTTAGTTCTGTGCACTACTGGGTCAACGCTGTATTATTGAAACCCGGGAAAACAATGGAAATAAGCGCTCATAACAAATTGCTCATAGTGAAACCGGAATTAACTTCAACGTACCGGCATAGACATTAGAGCCTCGAATTCCTAGTTCTATAAATAAACGAAAGTCACGAGATTTTTGCGTGTCCCACTCGTTGATACTGTAGATTTATCAGTTTCCTGTCCGCTCCTACTCCGGGGTTGCAAGAATGCTAATTCTTATCAACAGGGCTCGACAAAAGCCCTAGATTCTGAAATTGAGCAAATAAGTGGGAGCCTGTCGAGGTTCTTTAATTAATTTATCATGTTATATATCAAACATTCAAAAGAAGGACATCACACATCAAACATATTTTAACATTAAAACATGTCACAGAGTGTGATTTCCTGTGGTGTTTCATTATGGACTGTCTGGGCAAGTGGGGATTTGCCTTGGCAAGCAAGCTGTAAGAGTTTACTCCCTTAAGGTTTTTGTAGAATCATCTGTTCAGATTGCATCAATTTAAAGTAATGGTCCACGTAAAAACTAGGCAAAAGAACAATATAGGCCACTGCAATAGCAGCAGTTATTTTTCAGGTGCTAATTGCTCTAATCAAATTAAATACGCGAAAAGCACAAATTTTGAACAAATGAAGGTAACTTGAAGATGAGTAAAACAACTTTTTATTTCGGCTACACATTCGATACATTAAAAAATGTAACATATCTAAAATTTGGAAAATTTCTATGCACCAAAAGCGAGGAAGTTAAACTTGTATTAAATTACATCAGAATTAGTACAGTGATACATCAGTCAGCGACTGCGTGAAAATTGTTTAGCTCAGCTTTCACAAAGGAACTGTCAACTTGGTTATCAAAAACAGCAACAAATCACACTCACGTAGACTTTATTTGATGCGGGTTAATGCATAGCAGTGAACAACACCAATAAACTTGTGGCCCTCACTAATCTAAATTACGGTAAAATTACTCATAATGTAAAATACTAAATGAGTAAACAAATATATAAATAAAATTCTAAAAACATGGATTAAAATGTGGCAGAAACCTCCAGTTTACTATAAAATGTTTCCTTAAAGCATTGCTATCATATTAAAATGTAAGAAACTGAAGGACACAATCAACATCCGGTCTGAGTCACAGGCTCACCAGGCCCACAGGAAAGTTAAGTTTTCTTTTGGAGAGCAGTGGTGATAAATCCCGGAAGCTGATGCCTCTTTTGCAGGTAATACCCTGGTCTAGTAAATGACTAGTCTAGTTTTACCTCTTTGCCAGTCTTCATCTCTATCGGCCTAGAGAGGAGTGTACTTTGATGTACATCTGTACAGTAGTCATCTGATGTTTATTTCCTTGTTTGTCTGTTTGTTTGTTGAAGGCCGATGCTTGTCATGCTTATCAGATTCTTCATAAGAATGGCATTCCTGATGAAAACATTGTTGTGATGATGTATGATGACATTGCACACAATAGCCAGTAAGTACATTCTAGTTCATTTCCTCAGAGGCAGACACTTGGGATTAGCACCAGTGAACTAATGATTTACAAGGGATTTCCATCATAGGGAGATGTCTGAAGTGGCAAAGGACTGGGAAGTCCAAACTTTATGCTTTCCTTACCCTTTAACCCTTAAGCCCCAACAGTGATGAAAATTAAATTTCTCCGTACGGTGATCACTGCTTGTTCAAACATTCAAGTGATGAGAATAAAGGAAACAATCACCAAGGATAAGATGTCTTGATATTTAGACAAATTCTCCTTACTAGTTCCATAAGACACGTATGAAGAACAGTAAGTAGAATATGTATTTTTATATCAGGGCTTAAAGGGTTAATTTCAGTTCCCACCCCTTTCAGTTGCCTCCTGTCTCTCTGTGCTTTTCTAGTTTCAAACTATTACACAATGAAACAATTTTTTTGCTCTCTCCTAAGTCCTGCCCTCCCTTTTTCCACCTCCTGTGCACTTCACACCTCCTTTTCTCCCAGATTTCTGTCCCCCTGCCCCCCCCCCCACCCCCCACTCTGAAGGTTGCAGAGGGGTGTCCCTCTCAGGAACTGTTTATGTGACAGAAAATTATAGCATGGCTCCAACGGCAATAATAATTTGTAATCGCCCCATTTCATCTGTCTTGTTTTGAGTCCATCAGCATTTATTTGGTTCCTGGGTACCTGTGAGCATTAAATTTTAGCTGTAAATAAATAATGGTAATTGGACTGAGTGGAGTACAATTCAGGAAGTAATCGGGCAAGTAATTTTAAATCGGCCGAGTGCGTAGGGCAAGAATGATTTGAAATTATGAGCATGATTACCCCTGAATTGTACGACATGAAGTCCAGTTACCAGTTAATCATATCTATAACAAAATGCAAGATTAGAAAATCTACGTGCCCTTCGGGGATATATTATTAATTATCAGTTTTGCAAGCAGTGGGGAAACAGCTATAAAAAGAACCCATTTTAGTGCACCTGATTGATGTGCATGCAGCATAGTTGTCTGATTACAGCTATCCAATTACAAGAAGTTCAAATTGGACAGCTGTAATTGGACACCCACATGATCACCCTCCAATTACATATCAAATAGGCACCCGGAGAACCAATCACAATCAAGCATTTTGTTATAGATACGATAAATAAAAAATCGACTTAATTTAACGAGGGTGACATTTGACAGTAATTAAACTGATAACTGATAGCTGAGTCATTCTAAGAAATTTCTGGAATAGTTGCACATTCAAAGAGCCAGTACTGCTCCTGATATTCCTTTTTTTTTCTGTCAAATAAATTAGCCCCTTGGAGAAGTCAAATATGTCTGCCTTTTTTTAGAGATACAAGTATAATTATGTTGATCCTAGATGTGAATATTTTGAATTGTCTTGTATACAAATCCCGGGGGGGGGACTCCCATATGAAAGTGACGGGGATGCTCATCGGAAAATTAGAATTAACACCCTAAAGGAGACCAATCTGGGCGTGGCTCCGGCTTTATTTAACCCCTAAGGGAGACCATGCAAAAACAGCAGCTAAATAAGACCTATACAGATGTTAATTGCGCTAAGATGTTGCAATCGAATGCTGTCTTCTATGAGTAAATTTTAACAACGGTGATTTGTGCGCTGCTCTAGACCACTAACACAGTATAATACAGATATTTCATCACACACAACCCTAAGCGATACCTGTGTGGGTAAAAATATTGGCTTTCCGTCCTCAACACTCTAAGTGAGACCAAAATCTGCAATATTTACAACCCTAAGCGAGACGACGAGCATCCCCGTCACTTTCATATGGGAGTCCCCCCCGGGATACAAATTGATGTTCTTTTGCTTTTCCTCAGGAATCCAACACCTGGAATCATAATCAATAAGGTACTGACAAGCAAGGATCATTCTCTGCAAAATCACATTCATTTAAATACCGTATTTACCCGCGTATAGGCCGCACCCGCGTATAGGCCGCACCCGCGTATAGGCCGCACCCGCGTATAGGCCGCACCCGCGTATAGGCCGCACCCCAAACTTGTGATCTAATCTTGGGGAAAAAAATAATTTCTTAACTATACAAGAAGAAGAATCGAGTTTCGAGTCGAGAAACTAATGAGCTTGTCGCTTGAGTGATCTAACGAGAAATGAATCGGACAAACCGACCGAACTTGATCGCGAGCGTTATTGTTTACAGATCCGTGTGTCGAAAATGAGGTGCAAGCGTCGCCGTTTTGTGCGATCAAATAATGACAAATGATACACATGCGTTTAGAATTCGCTGCTCCTTTCCTCATAGGGTAAATTAACCACTCGGAGTTTTTAATGTTATGGAAATTGTTGCGATAATTCTCAAAACGGCTATTTGACAAAATGCTCTAACGTAAAGTCGCTCGAAAAAAACTCAAGCTTTTCCCTGTTGTTGCGTAAAACAGGCATTTCATGGGCTCAGCGTAGTGACAAGCTTTGTATCAGCGATGCTAAATTTCCGATTGTTTAAGAATTTACACATTTACAGTTGAAACAGGAAGGCAAAACGTCTGTCGAGAGTGAGAGTTGTATCAAGAGCATCGTTGCGTTACGCATTGTGTATTTTTAACAAGGTTTCAAATTTCGCTTTTGACGTATGCAAATTAACGTGCGTAGGGGTAAAAATAAATCACCTCTTATTTATCGCTGAAGACATGACAATGTGTATTAAACTTCGAAACTGTGATATTTTATATCAGTTTCATTTATGACTTTTTCTTTTTATGACGGGTTCAGTGTATTTTTCGTGTAGTTCACAAATAAACAAACGTGGTTTTACGTGAACAGCATCGAAAGGGCTTCGCGGCTTGACATGCAAACTTCGTTGGACTTCATCCAATAACAAACATATTCGGAAACTAGATACGCTCATTGCAGCGGAGAGAAGCAAAATTCTTCGAAGGCATGGATTAACTTAACCTCATACGATACATTCAATCAAACTGTCAAGCTTTCAGTAACTTTGTTGACTCTGTGTGTGTCGGGAAATTTTGCATATTAATGAGCTCAAAACTCTTGTACCCGTGTATAAGCTGCACCCCAAATTTTGAACGTTTTTTTCCTTGAAAAAAGTGCGGCCTATACGCGGGTAAATACGTTAATTTTTTTCTGTTACTATCTCCCTTACGTGTATAAAGCTCCTAACAGTTCTGTAAAAGAACTAAAATACACACTGTCTCACTAAACAACTATATGTTGCTGTACCTGAAGCATTTCTTGACCAACACAACAGTAACCCAAGACAAAGTTCTAGTCAAGGTGGTTAACCTTAACCAAACACTCCATTAAAGTAAATTAAATTGTTGAAGCAATGCCACACGTTTGTATATTGTACTCACCACAGGATATCACAGTTTTCAGCAATGCGATCTTGCCTTATTAACTGGTTGTGTTATTTCTAATGTTTATTACCACTCCTCATTACACAAGCCATTAGCTCCTTCCTCACAACAAAATGGTTTCAGCACACCCATATTTGGGCCAACCCAATACAAATGACCTGTCATTGTAGAAGCCTGTAGCCTTTCCTTCCTCCCTGACTTTTCTTCTCCTCTCATCTCCCTTAGCCTTCCCTTTCAACTCTTTCTCTTGTTAGTATCACTATGAGTACTGCTGCACAATACTTAATTTGCTTTTCCTGGGCACATGAAGATGTACATGTGTTCAAATAAACCACTTTATTGTTCTAGCTTCTTCTCTAACCTTAAAATTAACCCTTTAACTCCCAGAGTCAGTTATGGAGACATTTTAAGTGGTACTTTTGAGTCGGTGGATGAAATCCTATGGTGTGACCATTCAAACGAAACCTCTTTTAATTGGGTGATTCCAGAAAATATCCATACCCTACCACGGGCGGCATCTTCATCTAGACCCCCCCTTGCCTTAGGAAATTCCAAAATCCTTAACCCCCCCTTGCCCTCGGAATTCCAAACCGTTCTACCCCCCATGCCTTCGGAATTCCGTATTCATTCAACCCCCCCCTTAGGAATTGCCGCTTTTTACTTCCAACTGATTTGAAAAGCCCTCTCTATATTCCAAACACCTTTATTTAATGGAAATTAATCCTTTCGCTCCCTCCGAAAGAAAAAAATGTACATTCAGCACAGCAAACAATTAACGTTGCGTGATGACAAACAGCAGCCGACTGAGTGATATTTTTCATTGTAACCTTCCACGGCAAAACGTACTCTACCGATAATCCATTAAGCATTAGAAAACTCAAATGGCTTTAAAGTCATTCCAACGTTTGGTCCAATGTTTAAACGTGTGTCTATAATTTTTGGTGTCGAGGGTGGCCGTGAAAAATTTGCATGCTGAATGCGACGTAAAATTTTAACAACAAAGCTAAAATTTTCCGAATTGAAATTGGAAATTCATAATTGCGTTTGCCAGACTCAAACCTGCCGTCAAAACCGAAACTGTTGAATGCAACCTATTCTAGAAATCGAAGGTTATGATGTTAGGAAAAGGATAAGAGTAAAATAGCAAGCTTTTTTCCTGCAATTATTTTTAGTTCACAGTGAACGCAATTTGCATACTGTACTGCGGCCTCAAATAAATTGCGCCAGAACAAATCAAAGTTTTTCCTCGCACTTTATCCTTCGATTAAAATTAAAATTATAGTAAATGAAACTCACATTGAAATTCCAAGTCAGTGACAACTTTAAAAGAATTTGTACAAAATAGTGAATGTAGTCTGATCAAAAGCGCATCAAATTTGCATAACACGTGAAATCTGACCTTTTAAGGTGATTCCATCGAAATAGAAGGAATGTTTAAAATTTTCTTAGACTTGGTCCAATTGGTAGTTACGTTTAGAACATTTTAAAAATGCGATAAAAAAGGGGCTGACCGAGCTTGTTTTGGCACAACATGGATAGCCATTGATAGCAACTATTACACCCGCAAGGTTTTCCTGAGAATCCCTAGTAATCAGAAATGAGAGCTATAATTGAATTAAAAAGTCATTGCTTATTTTGAAATATTAGAGCAGTTCAACAAAATAGACATTTTCTTGCACCGTATACTATTTTAGTTGAACAGGAAATCAGAATATGTAGAAAATTAAAGTGCTACTATGATCAAAAAATCACTTTTATTTTTTCTTCGGATTTCGAAACTATGTTTGTTAAACACTCCTCAAGCGAAATTATAAGCGTTAATTTTGAGAAGAAGACCGTTAATTTAAACTGCAATTTTCCGGTTTAATGGTCCGCCATTATTACACCAGAAAGGATACAATGACGTCATACACGCAAGAGCTGTAGAATGTAGTGTGTGAACGCGGCTTACAAATTATGCAAAACACGAGTTTGAGAGTGTGAAAGCTCAAAACTCCCGTGCTGCATACTAAATAAGGCACTTTCACACACACTCCATTCTACATCTCTTGCGCGTATGACGTCATTGTATCCTTTCTGGTGTAATAATGGCGGACCATTAAAACGGAAAATTGCAGTTTAAATTAACGGTCTTCTTCTCAAAATTAAGGCTTATAATTTCGCTTGGGGAGTGTTTAATAAACATAGTTTCGAAATCCGAAGAAAAAATAAAAGTGATTTTTTGATCATAGTAGCACTTTAAGAATTTGCCACTGGCGTACATACCCTGCTGTACCTAAAGACGTGTTCTTTTTGGCATTTAAATAAAAATATCTCAAAGCAGAATTTTTAACTTTTCTTGAAATCGTGATATATTATTCTCAACGATGTGCCATTTGCTTGTATGTATTAAAAGATAGGAGTCACCGAGCTCGTTTAGGAGAAAACAATTAGCTATTTCTCTGAACTGTTCAGTTTTCATAGAAAACCTATCAAGTTTCGAAGGTGCATGCGCTCATGCGCGGACTAATCACGCCAAAAATGATGCGCAGAAAGGATGCGCAATGCAATTGAAAGGAATCACCTTAAATGAACGTCGCATGGTATGTAACGCAACAATTTCACATGTGTCTCGATATCTGCTTTAATATAGGGACTGAAAACCCTTTGCTGCAATCTACAGTATTGTATTCGAGTAAAACAATCGAAGAAAAACCTACGATTGCTTTTGTGACCGATGGCAAGTGAACATTTTTCAGCCGTCATGTTAGCATAAACTTTTTATTGACCATGACCATTGAAATGTGTCTCCAGCATGTTGAATTAAGTTGAATGTGTCTCATGTTTACGAGTGAATCATCGTCCTTAGATAAGTCGTTTTTGACAAGTTTTTCTTGAAGAGACTTAACTACACCAAACTGGAAGTTACTCTCCTGAAAATCCCCCCATGCCTTCGGAATTCCAGTCCAATAAACCCCCCCCCCCCCCCATGTCCTCGGAATTCCAGTCGACGTAACCCCCCTCCCCTTCGAAATTCCGAGATGCTGCCCGTGGTATGGGTATGGATATTTTCTGGAACCACCCATTAGCAGTACTTTCACAAAGTACTATGTAATATATTTAAGTATTTTCCAAATGAATTTGGGACTTGTCTTGAATTCTCATTTTGGGTGCTCTTGGGAGTAAAATAAAGGGTTAAGGAACTTTTGATGATGTTATGACTGATATTTCTGTACTGATGCTTTTTCATTCTTTAGCCCAATGGGAAAGATGTTTACCATGGGGTCCTAAAAGACTATACTGGCAGGGTAAGACTAAGGATTTAGCTAACACATTTTTTAATATGTAAAATAAAGATTATTGGCCTAAACTGCCGGAACAAAATTTGGCAAAACTGGCAATTTTTGCTATCATCATTATCATCATCATTGTCAGCACCATGAGACATACACATGTAAGACCTTGAGGTTTCTGTAGTCAAGAGATAAGTCAGAAACCCAAAGGGGGTGGAGGGTAGAGGGTCTTAAAATATCCTTGGAAATTTTTGTCATGAAGCGTGGATCCCGAAGCCTTTATCTACTTGGAGCCTGGACAAAAATGCCGTTTCTGGACAAATGGAGCCATGGAGTGAAGTGATGGAGCTGTAGAAAACCCAAATTTTCCCTCTTAGAGCCCTGTAGCCCTACAGTTTTTAGGCAGGAGCTGTGGAGCCCTAAACCCCTTTGGGACCCTAATGAGTGTGAGAGGTTGACCAGCCCTCCTCAGATTTGTCAGGACCATTATTGGCCATCTTGTTCAGGTTTCCTGCTAGGCCTTCACAGCTATGTAAGCTAGATCCCTTTGGCAGCAATCTCCGACTCCACCCTTTCTCATCTCCCACAGATAAGGATGTTAGGTGTTGGACTTTGGGAGACAATTTTGCCAACAGTGCACGTGACACTAATACTATGCACTGGACTTTTGTCTTTATTAATGACAAATAAATACACTGTACAATCAGCTGGCCCTTACTGCCTACTGGTCATGCCAGTGCTACAAATAACAGTCAGACCTGACATTGTCTGGCCAGATTTCTGAATGTGCCAGACATTGTGTTCATGCACAGAAATTACTGACAGATATTGTTTTGAATTCAAGATCTCATTCACTGGTCACATTAATTTTGCTACTACTGAGGTCCTTTAAAATAAGCAATCCCATTCTTTTGCTTTAAGGCAAAACCCTCTCTGAAGTTATGTAAAAAGAGCTAAACAATCTGAAATAATTGCCCCATAATGCATTTGCGAGAATCATTTAATATGTCATGTATGCTGATGAATCGTGTCTTGGCTGTGGTGGTTGCCAGTGTCCAACTGATTCTTCAATGCAGTGCATGTCTAAGCAAAACAAAGATTTGTGCCAAGGGAGAAAAATTATTTCCAACACTGCATGTTAAGCTCCCTTTGAGAGGGCTGATCAGTGATTGTTTTATCTTGTTTTTAAGACTGTGAATCCAGACAATTTCTTAAATATCCTGAAAGGAGACAAAGATGCCATGAGGGGGATTGGCAGTGGTAAAGTGATTGACAGGTTTGTTAATTTAGTCTTGGCTTATCTATGCTTGTTTGAATAGTCAGCAAAAAGGCCTGGGCACTCGTTACAACTTTGACGTGTGTGCAATCAAATTTCAGCATGTGTTTGGTACCCCTGACTGAAACTCTTGTTGCTTGGACATGCATTGTAATAAATTAAGGAATTGTTTGCAATGTTGCTTACAGTTTTGTTCAGTGTGTCCAGACCTTGATTTGCTTGGTGGCCTTTTGGTAGCTTAAGACATCCCTGGTAGAAACCCTATACAGGATCCTACAGGATTTTCTAGGATTCTGTAAGTTCACACGGGATCCTACCCAGGATCCTAAATGGCATTATGTTTTATAGGATCCTACTCAGGATCCTGCTCAAGATTGTCTAGGCTCCTGTTTAGGATCCTATAGGATCTTGTTTAGGATCCTGTAGGATCCTATAGGATCTTGTTTAGGATCCTGTAGGATCCTATAGGATCTTAATCTGAGGTTCCTCAGTTTAGGATCCTATAGGATCCTACAGGATATTATGTAGTCAGGTTGCAATGTTTAAGCTCCATCAAATGAAATAATATTCAAAGTAATAATCAAACAAAATTGATTCGTAAGCTTGCAGCTTTCTGCGGACTGCTGACATGGCGTGCAAAAGCAGTGCTACTAATTATTGCACTACTTGATAAGTATGAATTATTGAATGATAAGAGGAAATTGGTTGGTTTCCTTGGAGCTACAGTGTACTAATGTCTGGTTTTGATGCATCCTCAGTGGACCAAATGACCATGTTTTTGTTTACTTTACCGACCATGGTGCACCTGGACTTATTGCTTTCCCATTTGGTGAGGTGAGTTTTGGCTGACAGCCCACCCATCCCTGGCTTATTAAACCACTGTCACCAATATGGTAACATTGCGGTCTAGTAATACCCATTTTTTCCTTTTTTTTTTGCCAGTCACTTGCCCCAAACTTCTGGTTTCCCTTGGCCAAACAAATTCTCATTGCAGACATTCGGTAAACATAATCATTATCTTCGGTCCTTAACACCACTTGGGCTCGTATCTTGAGTGACGGTAATGATATTTTGCATCCTAAGGGGAGGGAGAACAACAGCAGGGTGTAACGCCCTTAGGGCTTTTCTTGTTTCCTTTTGTTGGCCCTCTCTGGGGTTGGCTGAGTCTCTTCAGACCAGAACGTACTTGGTCTTTTACTACTTCAAACACCTTAGCAAGAAACAAGAGGGTACTTATTGTAAAAATGAGAGCACTCTTCTGTCTTGGCCTATCCAGTTTTCCCTAGAAACTGTTGTCAGATGAATTTGGACCCTGATATACAGTGTAACGAACCCCTATATATAACAAAGACCCCTATATAACAAACCATATTTTACAGCCCAGTAATAGTGAAATGTATGAAAAAGAACCCTGGTATAATAAACCCCAGTTATAACAAACCCCAGTTATAACGAATACATGATGCCAGTCCCTTGGCACTTCATTGTAGCGGGGTTCAACTGTAGTACAGTAATTTACTTGAACAGCATTCTTGTTACTTAACCTTGGGCATTAAACATTATGACATGCATGGTGTAGTCAGGACTGTACAATCTTTCACTTCCTTTATAATTCCTAGCTTCATTGTTTTTCTTCAGCTTATGGCCAAAGACTTGATTGATGCCATCAATTACATGTCCGAAAACAAGAAATACAGTAGGGTATGTATTCTGACAAATTGAATGCCTTGTTAACAGTCTGTGTTATGCTTAGGTTTAATAGTAAATAATTGCTGTTATAATTGCAGCTAGTTCAGTTGTGTTTATGATCTCTCCTAGATGGTATTCTACATTGAAGCATGCGAATCAGGCTCCATGTTTTACAACAAACTAAAGAAAAATATCGATGGTATGTCAATCTACTGCTTTTTATTTATACATGTGTGGCAATCAATAAAAAGTTTTTTGCAAGCCAAGAAGCTCATTATGCCTGCTCTCACTGTCAGTGTGTCTGAGCTGCTCCATGTGTCTACACAAAATTATGTCGGTAAGAATCAGTATTGCTACTCTCCTTGAGTGGGATGCCTTTCAATTGCATAAGTTAGTCTCCCGCTTCCCTCAAAGCATTTTGAAAGACAAAGGCGAGTAAAGTGTCCTGTCTAAGGAGACATTCACATAAGGCAGAGGCCTGAGCCAGGCTGCATTTAACCCCTGTAACTTAAGAGAGGATTTTCTACAACCAGCTGCTGTGCTTCAAAGGATTTTCCAGTACTCTTGTGGCATCTGTCATAGATATTGATTGGCCTTTAGACGAGCACTTCACAAGGTACCCAGGAGACAGTTTTGAAATCCACACTGACCAGGAGGGGTGGTGAATGGTCTTTCAAAAAACTAGGATCCCGGAATTTTTACCTAAATTGTGAGCATCTCGCAGTTTTGTTTTTTTTTTTTAGCAATTCTTTGCGTCTCAGAGTCTCGACTATTTGGCAAACCAGTCTCTGGGTCTCAGTCGTTTTGCAAAGCTGTTTCCGAGTCTTAACTTTTAGAAGGCTATAAAGTGAATCGCAAAGTTCTGATGTGCTTCAGTAACATCACTCCATGTTATAGTCGTCAATAACTCAATTTTTAACCTTTGAGAAATATGTTTGTCCTAAAAAATCTTGAGCTCACTTTCAGAAAACTCTGAAACCTCATCTTCCATTCTAAAAATTGAAAGGTCTCAAGCTCGCACAAAAAATAATTGTCTCACAAAATCTGGAATTTACCACTCACCACCCCTACCATACCCACTATACTAGCAGATACGCTGCACTCAAAAAGAAGCCACACCCTGAGTTTACAAACTCAAATAATTTGTACCTAATTGAGCACTTGAAAGTTTTTTCTAATGGTTTTTTTTTGTAACTTTTTATGGGGCAGCAAACTATGAAGTGCTTTAAATTTGAAGAAAAAAATCAAGAAATGCATGTGAAGCAGAGTTTGTGGACTCTTAGGCCGCGGCTACACGAGCGATTTTTTGCTTGCGATTGTGATGCGATTTTTTTGAAAATTGTCGCGTCACCAGCGCGCGGAGAAAATCGCATGTGTAGCCACCCTCGCACAGGTGATGTGACAGATGAAAAAATCGCAGGAAAAAATCGCGAGAAATTCAATGAGTTGAATTTTTTGTGACAAAATCACGGACTTCGTCAGAGGGTGGCTACACGTGATTTTCACCGCGCGCTAGCGACGGGACGATTTCAAAAAAATCGCATCACCATCGCAAGCAAAAAATCGCTCGTGTAGCCGCGGCTTTAATCTCAGAATCCAAAGAACCCTTTCCAGTCTAGCTTCTTGTAGATAAACTGCACCAACTATTAGAATGAAAATTTTAAGTAAAAATTGTTCAGCCTATTTGCCAGCTGTTATAGTAAGTTAATAGGATTTTTTTTTCCACTGGACCCTAGTTTTAAAACAGACAACTAATCATGTCAAATGTTCAGCATACTATCACTCTTTGATGAGTGTCCCTCCTCTAACACTGTAAAGAGCAAGAATGTTACAGAGATTTGCCACTGTAAAGGGTGCAGAAAGCTAAGGGTTGTACCTTAAGTGAGTTTTTTTGTCATCAATCCCAGTGTATGCAACTACAGCAGCCAATCGTCATGAGTCATCTTATGCTTGCTACTATGACAAGAAAAGAAGAACGTACCTTGGAGATGTGTACTCTGTCATGTGGATGGAGAACTCTGATAAGGCATGTATAGTACTATCTATAATTTAGCCAAGAACTTAACATTAAATTATTTTAGTACTGTTTTCTCCTGTAATCAAATTAACAGTTAGACTGCAAGTGGTCGTCATTTTTTCCTCCATCAGATCCAACACTGAGCAAATTTTGTAAAGCAATAATTGCTTTAATTATTATAATTCTAATCATGGGATCATCACAGGATAATCATAGGATCCTTCTGAGGATCCTGTAAAATTTCTTTTAAATCTTACCTGCACAAGGTCCCTTTTAAGATCCCAGGAAATGCTAAAAGATTCTAAACAGGGCAGGATTTTTAAAGGATCCTATGAGAATTCCTATTAGGATCCCATTTAGATTCTGTGTTCAGTTTCTGTCAGGAATGTTTCTATTGGTTGTTGCTTCATGTGATCTTCTCACACTGTCTACCAACTCAGTAAAGGGCTGCTCATCCATCCCATGGTACCTATGAGGACTAATGCTAACCATGTGACAACATTTGGCAATGAAGATCAGGCAATGTTGACAATGGGTCTCTGTAAAAAAAAAATACCAGTTAAGCATTCTTGTTTTAATACATCTCACCCATTTCCACTCCTAGATTCACCCTTGAATTCCAGCATACTTGTATAAATTAAGAGAGAGAAAAACAAATGAAAATGGTTTTTGTATTTAATGGGGTTGCTGCTTAAAAATATATATGCCGGAATGTACAGTGTACAGGCACCTGGGTTTAAGAGTTTTCCCCCTGACCAATAATTCGTTCAGTTTTAGGTGCAACCTGTTTGACCTATATACATTACAGGCACTTATACAGTGTTAACGTTAACTGGAAAAGTCCCGCCATTTGAACTTGAAACTCATGTGGCCAAAGCAACTTTGTCCACAGTTGCCGGTTATAGTGTAATTGTAATTTTGTTGTTTTGTAGGTTGACCTGACTAAGGAATCGCTCTTGAAACAGTTTCAAGTCGTTAAAAAGGAGACCAACACCAGCCATGTCAAGCAGTTTGGAGACTTGGTTTGTTAATATATTTTGCATAATCAGTAATAATTTGAATGTATTTATGATAAGTTTTTGCTTAATGTTCCTTGTTTATTTATTTATTTATTTATTTATTTATTTTATTTCCCAGACATACATACACACACAGTTTCTCAGTTTTAATTAATTTCTAGTTTCAGGACGTTAGATAGCTAATTAAATACCTCACTTGTGATGCACTTTCAGTCTTTGTACAGTTACAAAATGTTTTTTATCATGACTATCGATATTCTATAATCAAATTGCATGGTGTTATTGTTTCCATATGGCAGTCTTTTGAAAATGAAGATTTGGATGACTACCAAGGTGATGGTAGTGGTGAAGGCTCTGGGATGTCACCAGACAAGTACAAAGGCGATCCAATTGTAAGAACAGGTTCTGTCAGTAAATACTGTACATAGGATCTGTCCTTCTGGACAATTTATCATAATTATGCCTTGAAGATGTCATTTTATTATGAACAGTCCACTTGGTTGCAGAGAGACCAGACCTCTCAACACCTCGGATGACCACGCCTATATTACTGACTGTGCACTTGGCTCTGAAACACAAAGTTCATAAGGGTTCCTTAATAATTTCATTATTAAAGGCGATCCAGTCTAAAATTTATTTTATTAAAGTCCAAAATTGTTGATCAGTTTTGTAGTTGTACACTTTCCTATCACCTTTGCCCCTTAAAACAACAGGAACAACAGTAATCGTGAGACAGATGGTATTTACCTTAAAAACCTGGTACCTGCCTTAAACAGTGGCTCGCCCTACTATACGTAACAAGGCTCCCTTACCCCCCAGCTTTTCTGTTAGGATTCCCTAACAGTCAGCTAGTACTCGTTTATACCTCTGGGTAAAGAGAGACAATCTGGAGTAAAGTGCTTCTCTAAGAAAACAACATGCAGAGGCTACGGCTCAAACCACTGACCTTTCAATCTCCCGATCAAAATTCCCAAGCGATGATCACCACACTACCGCACCTCCATAGTTGATGCTAATGGTAATCATAGGTATGTTGTTGTTGTTCAATTTCAGACTGATGCTGTTCCCGCTCCAGATGTCCACCTTAGCATCCTTCAGAACCGTTTAAGGGATGCTGGCTCTGTGGCAGAAAAAGGGAAGATTGTTGGCGAAATAGAAGAACTGCTACGGGTATTTAAAAATTATAATAATTTAAAATTACAGTATTCACTATATTTATCCCATAATCTTAAAAACCACGGCAGGAAAATCCATCCAGAGTGAGAAATGGCAGGGCTCGAGACTAACGGTAGCCAACTAGTCACATGCAGACTAGTAGAAATTCCGTTTTGGCTAGTAGGTTTTGCGCTTTCACTAGCCATTTTGGCTAGTGAAATTTCAAAGCACTAAAGCACCGGATGGAAACCAAACTAAATATTGCGTCTGATGATCGGATCCCAAAAGCAAATTGAGTAAGCAGAAACTAAAACGTATTCCGTAAAAGGATATCATAATGTTCATATGATACTTGTTTTGTCCTCTGAACCTTTTCCCCTACTAATTCTTGTCTCAGTTGGCAACGTTTCTCCGCCATTACTACGTTCGAACAAAATTAGCCGTCTTCAGAACATTTTACCATACGTTTTCTTGAAAGGTCCATTAGTGCGTTCATATGATATTTGTCCACACGTTAGTGCGTTCACACAAATCTTTACTCTTCTCTTATCGACTTTTCACCATTATTGCTACGTTCGCACAATAGTTTCTCTTCCCAGCGTTTCTCTACGTAACGTCTTCACAACATTTCTCCGTACGTAAGTAGGTTCGTCGATTTATTAGTCTAGCCTTCTCAACGTTTCTTCGTACGTTAGCACGTTCGCACGACATTGTTCTGGTCTTCCTAAGGTTTTCAGTGTGTTAGTACATTCGTACGATAAGTCCACACTGCTTAGCGTTTCTCCGTACTTTATAGTATGTTCATACGGTATATTAGTCTTGTCTTCTCAACGTTTATCTGTACGTTAATGCGATTTTAGTTGTCTCATTTACGTTTCTCTGTAATTTATTTCCCCACTGTAATAGTTCGGCGTTCTTCCGTACGTCACAGACGTTCTTACGGAATAAGGTTTGTCTAATAGCGTTTCTCCGAAAGTTAGTAGCTGCGTATTTTATCAAAATTTTGGATTTATCAACTGAGTTGATAGGGTAAATTGGCCACCGTAAAGAGATTGAAAGCTGACGTTTTGAGCGTTAGTCCTTTCGTCAAAGCAAATCCAATTTGCTCTTGGTAGTTGTTGTGCAAGGTTCCACCATACTCCAAACTTCTTCATAAATGCTCATCTGCTAAGTCACTTAGCATTTAGTAAGGCATATTTTTTGGTCTGTTACTTTCTTCTACAAACAGCTAAAGGAGGAAATCCGCAATACCGTGGAACAGATTGTGGGTCAGTGTGTCTCCTCTGATGAGCAGAAGATGCGAGTTCTAAAGACTCGTGCAGAGCCTCAAGACTTTGATTGCTACAAGAAAGCTGTGAAGGCTTTCTCAAAGAACTGTTACAACATAGGACAGGTGACCTTCTTTTTGTATGAGATGTGTTACGTGTTTTTATTTGTTTGTTTGTTTGTTTGTTTGTTTTATCCTTGAAGTGGAAGCTAACAGAAAGATGTTGATGGCTTACCCAAACCACGCAACCCTTATGCTATTTCAGAACAAAAACATAATTTATAGATTATACTTTTCATACCCCATCTTAGGATCAGGCATAACCTTTTAAACTATGTACCCTTTTTCTGGTCAAAACGCGAATATCTGCGGTCAATTTTGTACTCTATTTTAAAAGAGAAGACAAAACATATGCCTTTTTCGCCCCATATCCACCCCTTTGCTGTTGTTGTTGTTGGATAAAGTCAGCCAGAAACTGTTGTTCCATTCACTACATGAATTTTTTTTTAAATTCCGAAGTGGAGTGTTTGGCCTAATAGAAAGTACTGTGTTTTCAAGTGTAATTCACATGTCAGTGTCTGGTAACAACTCTTCTTGCATCTCTTACAGAATGAACATGCTCTTCGCCATGTGTATGCACTCTCGAACTTGTGTGAGGAGAAGATACCAACTGATCAGTAAGCATCATAGCCGTACAAACTTATTTCAATTTGGGGTGGGGGTTTTCAACATCTAAAGTCAACAATATTTGGAAGGCTTAGCAGCATGGTGATTATCAGATTAGCAACATTTGATCTGGTTTATTGGGGGGAAGTGGGGTACGGTTACAACATGAATACTACATGTATTGCATTTGATACAAGGGTGTCTAACATGTTCATGTTTTTTACCCTTGTTGGAGTAACAAATCTTTTCCAGCGGAGCTTCAACCAGTGACATAAGTCGTTGAAACACCCTCCCCTCCTACCCCTATTCAATGTTGCATAGTCTTGTGAGCGCTTGTCTTCATCTATTTGGTTGAAACTATTTTACAACAGTGCCTTGTGGGAGAGGGAAGGAGACAATTGTACCGACAGTGTTTCAACAAAGTGACACTGATTGTAGCCTCCTAATCATCTTATTCTACCTCCTAATTGTGGTGTGACTCAAAGCTTAAACCTGCATGATGAGGTGTGTGATTGCATGACACTATATAGTTACTATGGCATGATTCAATGATAGCAATGATTCAGTGTTCGAAACATGATCATGCAGCTTGTTGTCATATAATTTGCTATGTTTTGTTATTTTACTCTATGTGCCTTTGGCCGAGCAGAAACTTTATGTCTGAGGTGATTGAGGTGGAAACCAGATGCTCTGTTGCTCACAAAAAACCATCCATTATACTAGAGCTGGCTGTGTCTATGGCGGCCAGCTAATAAATTAGAAGTGCATTTCTTTCTGAACTCAGTGTCTAATCTGCTCTTTTATACAGGATTGTATCTGCAATCAACCAGCAGTGTGATGAAAATCAACCCATTGGTATCCAGATTTAGTTGCTGGAGGCTGTCCTTCACTGAACACCAATCATACAAGTTATATGCCTTTGTAAACACTAATTTTTGCCTCCAATAGATTCGATAAGTTTAGATTAGAAAAGACAGGAAAATGCATGGTTAAAAAAAGCTATCAATGTTTTAGTTAAACAATAAATAACTGTTAAGATTTATTTTGCCAGCACTTAAAGTCAAATAAGTTTAAGTAATCCAAAAGAAAAATGAATTTTTTTTTTTGGTCAATTGAATTGATAACTTTATATTTAATATTTGGGAAAACTGCGTTTAGGAAACGTACCCTGGACTGGAAGCTGTGTGTTTCTATAACTCTGTAAAAAGACAGTTATTGTCAGTTTTCCAGTGGTTGTTTTCTAAAAGAAGTAGTAAAATTGTCCATGTTTCTATTGAATTACTGAATTGCAACACTTATTTTCAAAGTTTAAAAAAAGTCGGCCCAGAAGAGGAAACGCTTGACTATGGCTAATTTCCGATAGTTTCTTGTTCTCCTAAACTTCAAGTGCCGGTGCTCGTCTTCCTTTGACTCTGGAGACACATGAAAGATTCAGTCAGTTTCTTGAATATTAAATATATTTATTTCGTAGGCTTGAAAGCTTTTAAAAGGCAAAAGCACCAATAATTTCTGTTTTTAAGCATCTTTAAGGGTAGATGTAAGAAATTTGTGTATATAAAAAGTGGGTAACTCAGGACAGTGCTCAGCTACTCGCTTTCTCATTGGCCTAGGCTGGAGATGTTTTTGTTGTTTGATGCATTTCAATAAAATCCAAACTCCTTAAAAAGTGGATTCATATCCGCTGAGGACATGATCCGGAGTAAATTCCTTCTGATATACATTTTTCACATGGTGCTCCCACAAAACATAGCTGTTGGTTGAGAATTTTTTTATCAGAGTTAGTTGTTGAAAAGCACACTTAGGTGTTTAATGGGGCATTGTGCCAATTAGCCTTTAGTTACTGTTAAGAAAAAACACAAGTTTTCGCATGTACAGGAAAGATATCAAGGGTTACTGCACTTTGGCTGAAGGAAGAATTCATCAAGTTAAAAGGGAATTTTTTAACTTTTCTAGTTTTTTTCTAGCGTTTTTAATTATTTTATGTAGGAGCTATTAAGGTTAAAACGTTTGCTCATTAAATGTCAAACAGTGACGTAATTATTTTGCAATAACATGTAATAAGGGGAATGTGTTCAGCAGTTATTATAGCCACAGAATGCCTGTATTTTGACTTAAGTTTGCTTGTAATCAAGATATAAGTAATTGCTTTGTTGTTTTGATTCTTTTGTGTGAAAATGAAAATATACGCAGTGTTATGGTTGTTTGAAATATTATAATTGTGCGGACAAAGGCAAGACAGGAAATATTTGGCTAGTTAGCATCACAGTTTGCACTGGCGTCTTCAAATTCATGTCAATTCAGTTCAGTTCAGCTAACATGTAATTTTCTGGTAGACATGGAAAAACCACCTCCTTGATTTAACTGCCTGAAAACAGAGTAGCAAGGAAGTTTCTGATTTTCCTTTGTCCAAGCTGTAACGTAAATTGCGGAAAGAAATGTTGACAGTTTGTTTGTTTGTTTACAAGCATTGGACCTGGACAGTTTTTACCGAAACTGTGGGTCGCAACATTTCTCCAAAGTGAATGTTTAATAAAATAACGACTTCTTGTGTTTCTTTGTCTCTCGTTGTAGCCTGGATATATAATTAATTTTAGTTTTCAAAATCGACCTTGAACTTTGGACTGTGACCTTCCCCAGTCTTGCTAAGCCACGTTGTTCTGTGTGCTCTAGCCCGTACCACCCAGCCGAGGTTTGCCCTGATCAGGATCCAAACAGAAAATGACGGCGCCAAGCCCCAGTCTGTTTCGACTTCAACAAGCCCTCTGGCTGTCAACGCTACTCCTGTTCCTGCCCGCACAACTGCCGCCGTTGCGGTCCCAACAGCCACGCCCTCTTCAACTGCCCCAGTTCCAGACAGTCAGTCACCTACAGCAAACCAGCCGCCATATCCAGCGAATGCAGCAAAAAATAAGGTGAAGCAACTTCAACATGAACCGGGAACCCACAGTATCTACTCCCCTGGGTGTCACCCATTTGTTAATAATACAATTCATGCCCTCCGGTGCGGCACTCGCATCGGTTACCTTGGTCTCCAAAAGAACCGGGTGTCACGTAACTTGATTGGAGCCTCCGAACATCCCGAGGTTATCACTACAAACCTTAGCAAGGAAATAGTGTTGGGTAGAGTCGCTGGCCCTTTCTCCTCCCCTCCAGTCCGTAATTTCCAGTGTAACCCTTCAGGCGTGGTCCACAAGAAGCATTCTACGGCATGGCGAACCATTTATTACCTCTATTATTATTCACTATTATGTCCCTAAAAGATCCCTATTCCCTCCAGTATGTTCGTGTAGATACGAAGCCTCAGCATTGTCCGTTCTTTGGGTCCTGGAGCTTTCATGGCGAAAACCGGCCTCAAATCAGCCTTTTACCTCATGCCATCACCCAAGCTACTGCACCTATTGGGTATCCATTGGAAATCACAGTAATTACATCTAGCGAAGATGCCTTAGAATAAAACAGAAATTATGGCATTCGGCACGTTATTCATATTCTGGATGACTTCTTTATAGCCGAGGCCACCAATGTCGATTGCCTGGGCAGGCTAAGTAGCCTGTTAAAAGCGTTTATGTCCCTTCGGGTCCCCACTGTGGCAGCCAAGACTCTAGGCCCCTGTCAAGTTTGGAGTTCATGGGTATCATACTCGATAGAACTCGCACGAAGGTACGGAAGAAGGCCAGAGGATAAACTTGCCAGGATTCGTTTACCAACCTCCGCTCTGTCAGCTTAGTTGATCTTTCTCTTATTGGTACAGTTATCTCTCGTCACCCTGCTAATACGGACAGCTAAATCCCCGGCAAAAGTTAGACGTTTGACTGAAACAAACTCCTGCTATTACGGAATTACGGACACTTTGCCTAGCCCCCACAGCAGTGGGGTATTGGGCGATTGTGCTCATAGCCCGAAGTCTCAAAAAAACGTGCCACAGGGCTGCGTCCCCCCGTTTACGCCATACTGTTGTTTATTTATTTTGCCATGTCACAGTCGCCGGTTGCGTTAAATCTTTCTTTCTTGTTTAATTGTAAGCGATCAAACAGTGACATTAGGGACGGACCATTAATTGTGGGAGTGGGGAATTTTCGAGCTGCACGAATTTATTTTCTTAAACATTTTTCCTTGCAGGAATATTTTTTCCGTATGCAAGAACTTTTTTCTGGGCTACTAGCTGTGCATGAATTTTATCTCTCAATTTTCCCTTGAATGATTTTTTTTTTTACTTCGCCCCCCCCCCCCCACCCCCATAACTTTTCTTATGGTCCGTCCCTTAATCTCTCATTAATAAAGTTTAATTATTATTATTATTGTAGCTAGGATATTACAGACGCATGTAATCTTTCTCCAGAATCCAAATGTATACATGTGTCCAAAATGAGACCATCTGATTGGTTCGTGGTCATGAATTATTAAGGAGTATGGAAACTCAGGTTATCCCGATTAAGAACCAAATATATATTTCCCGTTATGTGAGTGATCGTGTGGTTCGTTTACCTCCAACCCTACAGTTTTTCGAAACAGGTTAGTGTAATAAACCAGCCCATAAATATGAAGGAAAAACAGGAAAAATATCTTTAAGAGCACAAGGGAGAAAATCAAGGGATGTCTGAAGCACCCTTATCGTAAATACAAACTTCGGGGTTTGCCAACATTTCAAGCTTTCAAGAGAGTAGATTACATAGTGTGTATCTTGTAACACTAAAGCAACCTATCATCTGAGATGTAAATGAAGTCCCTGGTTTCTCTCAGGTGTGATTGAGCGGGAAGAGAATTGTGTCAATTTTCAGGCATACTTCTCAAACTTATTAATAATTCATGACGTTATAAGCCAACCAGAGCGCCCCATTCGGGTCAGGTGGATGAGTTTGAAACTCAATGAAGCACCAGTTGAAAATTACTAGTGTTTCCTCACGTTTTCATCACTAGTGTTTCATCACGTTTTCATCACTAGTGATAAAATTGTTCTTAATCTGCATCTTCATATATTACTCAAACACAGCTTAACATCATACTCTTTAAAAACTCCACCAACTTCGAGTAGTGGAGACTTGACACTTCGCACTCGTTGCCAATCCTCAAAAATGCCTACTGCCCACTTATTTTTATATCTAGTAGACTTCGGTACTGCTCTCTCTACGCAAAGTCCTTCTTCCTCGATTGTTTTCGGCCAGCGAAACCTTCCTTCGGCCATGGCAAAAACAATATGTAAATCACTTCAAGTTCACAACGCTTTTGCAATACAAATTTGGTGCAACGCGAAACTATTGGATAATTAAAAACAAAAGCTCACAAATACAATGAATGCTGACTGAATACAACAAATCACACATACAAGGCATTTTAAAGAAAAATGGGAAAAAATACAACACTGCATAATTTTGTATTGTTTCTTTAGAGAAGTCATTTCAAAAACTCGTGCATCGCGTTTCATCACGATTTCCAAACACTCAAAAACAATAAAAGCACTTGGCCGAAGCGGTCTCGTGCTTTCATCTGTTTTCTCGTATTTGGAAATCATGATGAAACACTCGCACTCGTTTTTGAAATAGTACTAGTATCTTTTTCTTCTTGCTCATTTATCCCTGAGAAAAATAGGGAATAATGCTCATGCAGCTATAGCCTATATGAAAATGTAAAGCTGGCTTGGCACCAAATACAAAAGTACACACTACTAACACCTGTAGCACACACGCTTTCAGCCATAACTTACAGTAACATTTCAAGTGTCAACATGATTTTTAATCTTTGAACAAAAAGTACAAATATGTTACAGGGACATCACATGTTTATGTAGCCTCTTATGCAGATGTTCTTTTGGCTGTTCATACAACTTTTCCTCCCCTTTACAGCAGAAGAGAAAAATTTGCAACAGGCCATAAGAACACCTGCAGGAGATGCATATGTCTGCAGCAATGTTACAAAACAGTAAATTCAATCTTCATCTTCTGAGCTAGACTCCTCTTCAAGGGATTCCTGTGAAAACAATTGATAAAGTAATAAGGATGTGATGAGGAAAAGGCCACGAGGGGAGAACGAGGGAAGGGGGTACTCCTCCAACTCTACAGTCAAGCTGTGGCCCCAGAGGATAGGTTTTTAAGCCTTCTAGTCTTCAGACAAAGTGGACAAACCCTGCTCAGACTGCAAATCACTTCAACATTAACACGGGACTTCATCACATGTTCTGACTTCAAATCACTACATCAATCACACAAGATTCCAAGTTTCTCCTTTGGTTTATTCACTTCAACAGCAACAACAACTTGCAGGTTATTTCATTGTCATACATGTGTTTTGGGATCCTAAAATCCTGTACTTTCCTCAGTTTAGAACATTATATCACTTACTAATAATTTCAACACTGTTCTCACACTAATCTAGAACCTTCCCGCAGCAATAACAACTCTACTGCAGATTTCTAGAACATTTGTAAAAACAAGAGAGCAAAATACTAGAGAACCTAACATTTTCTGAATCCAAAATGTTCTACTATCTCCACTTTCGACCAACTCAGACCAACTGATAAATTGGATCTGAATGTCCCACGCAATACATGACTGTGTAATACCATGTAAACCACAAAACTTAAAGTTACCACCTAGGGTACTTGCAATTTCTCATAGTCAGTCAATGTAAAACTTACCTTAGCATATTTTTCTGCAGCTTCTGCTATATCTTTTGGAACCCACTGATGTTTACCATTCGTAACTGCAAAGGAAATACAGTCGTAACGAAATGACATCACAAGAAAATTATTTCGAAAATTTCTACGTTGGATTTAGTCTAAAAACTACTAGTCAAAACAGCATATTCCTAGAGAAAATTTAGACTTATTAGAACCATAAACTATGGAGATATGGATTGTCAAAGGTCAGAATACTCCCACATAAATGTCTCTTTCTTTTCACCAGCTCATTAAGTAATGAATTACCACTGCTAAAGTAGAAGAATTTGTATGGAACCAAAATGACATTTAGGACATTCTTGCAAAGAATCATTTGATGATTTCCACATCTTAAGTCTGTGTTGATACAAAATTTTGTCCCTACTGAGATAACAGTGTTCAGGATTTGATGTGAAAACATAAATTATGACCACATTTTCCTACCCTCTACATGTATGTGTTACATTTTACAGCCAAAAGGTAATGCAGAAAAGGGAAGAAGCATACAGAATCTCATAGTTTACCACTAGAACACAGTGTGTGAACACAGCTTATTAAATATGCAAAACACAAGCTTGAGTCTGAAAGTTCAAAACTCCCGTGCTGCATACTAAATAAGCCACTTTCACATACACTGCATTCAAAAGCTCTTGAGTGAATGACGCATTATATCCTTTCTGGTGCAATAATGGCGGACCATTAAATTGGAAAATTGCAGTTAAAATAAACGGCCTTCTTCTAAACAATTTTTCTTGGGGAGTGTTTAGTAAACAAAGTTTCAAAATCCGAAGAAAAAATAAAAGGTTTTTTTATTGTGGTACCACTTTGAAACTAGCATACAAGCACCTCAAAGCCTAACATCTGTTCTAAGAACATTAAATTTATGCAGGGCAATTATCAGTTGATAGCTCCTCGACAGAAACACTATATTGTTGATAAAGAATACCTTCTCCTATCCAGCTTAATTCCAGCTCAAAGTTTTTGTCCTTGACTTCATCATGTACAACATAAATTCTGTGTATCAAACAAAGTAGTAGTTAAACACCGTCTAGAACTTAAGTAGAGAGCTTACTGACAAACTAAGCCCATCCCCTTTTTTCTGTTTAGTGTCGTCCAACCGACCCAAATTTTCGCCCTTTCAAAAAAAAAAGTTCTGTTCTGTTACATAGTCAAACATTTTTTTCACCTTTAATCTGAAAAATAAACTGTTTTTGCAAATCTGTTAACGACATTTCTTAACGCTGAATACCGATTTCATTTTTAAGCACCACATCAATCTTGTCTTCCTCGACCTCCTTTGCCGCACTGTTGGTTTTGTAACCACATCTTGTTGTTTTCAGGCTCCACGGCAATGATGCTGGGGTAATGGGCCTCCTAGTTCCAGACTCTTCCTCATTTGGGGGGGGGCTTTTTTAATCCAACTGACCAACCCAAAATCAGGAAACGCATTTGATGCTAAACGAAGAAAAAGGGGGGATGGCCTAAGGAAGAACTGATCAGGACTGTTTTCCTAAGGGTTGGTTTGTCAAACAGTAAACATACATGTATTAACTAACTGGCAGTAAAACATTTTATTTCTAACTAACAGGTAACACAAAAAAAAAACAAACAACAATAATTTGATGGTGCAACCTACATTTTGGCGACCTCTTTCACAAGTTCTTCGCATGTCATTTCTTGCATCTACATAGTAAAACAACAAAGTAAAATTATTCCACATCACAGAATGACACAACTTAATAAGTTCAGCTTTCCTACACATAAATAAATGTGTCAATAACTTTATACGAAATGATCACATAATTGTATGAGCTGCAGATGAAACACTTTAAGAGTGAAAGAGAACCTCACAGAACTTGATGTTAGCAACTAATGAGCAGTGGCAAAAAAAAAACTGAAAAACGTCAAACTCAAACAGGATTCAAACTTATGACTAACACCGCTCTTCTAAATTGCATGACATGCTCACTGTTATGAGAACTCACCTTTAACTTTTCTATTTCTGTTTTTGCTGCTTGTTTAGCCTTCCCTATGGCACATCCATGATATCCCTAAATAAAAAACAAACAATACAATAATTATTAAATTTTTCATGGAAACTATAAGTATTGTACAATTATACAGTGTATACTCTGGACAGTCGCTTATGGTTGTTTATTGTAGATAAGATAATTGTTGTTAGAAATTAACGCAACAACTGTAAGATTTACATTATTAAGGAGCATATTTTTTGAAAGTACAATGCACCTTGATTAGTCTCAAATTAAGAATTACTGTAGTTTGGTTATATCATATTAACCCTCTGCCTTAGGCAACTGGACAACCACTAATTATACAATGTTGTCTGTGGTTTCATTCTGGGAAATGAAGAAATATGTACACATTTTAAGTTTGTGCCATCTACACGTAACTTTTTTCAGGGTTGCAGAACACTTTGTTATCTTACTAAAACCTTACCCATGATACTCCTGAGGGGTCTATCATGTATAACTCAGGACCATCTGGGCCATAAGAGCTCAACAGAACACTGCAAGATAAAACCACATGACAGTCATTTGAAATGCAAAGTGAAGGATAAAATTAATAAACGTAGGAAGACCAATTGCTAATTAAACTTACCTACAACCAAATGGTCTGACAGCACTGTACAGTGTGTGAGCATGAATATATCCTGACACTCTATCAACTAGATACTAGGAACAAAACCATTAATTATTAGTTTAAAAATACAATAAAACAAATTCATAAGGACAAAGAAATCATTCAAATACATTAACTGAAAGCAAGAAACCAATTTTAGAACACAAAATTAATAACATACTGTAACATGGCTTCATGCTGCTGAATGCCTTCTACTAGTACTTGAGCATGCAATGTATGCATGTACTGTATGCAATCGCTTCACAGAATATTGTACAACTAGTTTGTGAGTTAACTGTTGAATTTTTATACCTTTAATTTCAAATGATAAAAGCTTGTAAATCAAATCATGAATTATGATATAAAATAATGGAATGGTCAAAATCACAGCTGTTCTCTATTGAGTTATGGATGCACTTTGGAGGTTTGGTAAGCACTCAACAAACTAGACTTACTCTCAGCTATTGCCTCCAGCCAATCCTGCACTTCTTTTGTGCTTAGAAAACCTCCAATCTTTATCCATAACTCAATTTAGTGCACGATGGGCATTTACAACGTCTCAAGAAAAATGCCAATTACTTAAACTATAATCATAACTTTACTGTCCTTTATTGTTTCAGTTGTGAAGGATGAAGGTAGAGAGGGAGGGGGAGCTTCTATATTATCAACTATTGTGCTCAAAAAGGGGATGGGGCCTATTAAAGGGGGAAGCTTATTACAAGAGGGGTACTTAAAAGAGTTCACACAAATAGTATTTTTGCAAATGAAGAGTAGTAGGTACACAAACTTACTTTTAGGGGGATTGGAGACCCATACGTTGATCTGAAATTTGCAGCCTCATCTCTGGCAACACTAACGATCTTGAAAAAAAAAAAAAAGGAAATGAACTCATATCTAAATCTTTTTGTGGAATACATTTTGTTTTCAAAGCTACCACATTTCATGTGTTTGCTTTGAAATGTTTAAAGGCATTTACTTTCTGATGTTGGTGGAAACAACATTTACTGTACTGTAGCATTTTCCTGTGCAGGTTCTCAGTGTCCTCTTCTTTCCTCTCAAACTCCAAAAAGGTTTAGTTTAATTGACAAAGGAGAGAAAAACCCTCTTATGTCTTGAAAAGTTACAAGTGAGTCGTGACAATATGCATACAATAAATGCATAAATTAATATGCATAATTAAAAAAAAAGGGCACGTAAAGCCAGTTAAATTCACGCCCGTACGCACGTAAAATTTATGCAACAGTGGAAATCAACCTTAACTCACTCTTGGCTTAATGCCATTCACAAGTTAAAAATGGACCATAATATCATAAACGGCTACAATAAATAATCACAGGTTTAGGTACATGTACTGAACCAAAAGTAAAAAAACCCCCAAAAGAAAAACCCAAAGCTAACTTGATTTTCTATTCAAAAATCAATGGAGAATAACAGATTCAATTTGCTATGTTACAAAATGACTGACAAGATCACCCAAGAGATGCCATTAGCTAAGTGTATACATTTCTGTTACAGAAAACAAGAACTTATTTCTTCTAGGAAAAATAAACTTGTATACATGCTTTCTCATTTGTTACTCTTGAACCCAGATGAATAGACCCGAAATACAGTACACATTTTAACTACCTGAAGGTACTAAGGGAACCCTGGAGCGTACTGAGCCCCAGAAAGTAGAGAAAGGCTGCTTAATCCAAAAGCATCAAGGTTGACCACTATAATAGTAATTAGTATAAATCTACTAGTGTTCTATCATAAATGCTGCAATCTGATTGGCTACCCTACTCGCTATCTATTCCGTGATAGATAGTGAGTAGCGAAAAGGTGAGTGGCAGGCACAGTCTTATACTTCAAAATAACAGTGCAATGATGTAAAACTTTTCACTTTAGTGGAATATTAATCAAGATTTATACTAAAACAATTAGATTATTCGCTCTCGATTTCTATGCGTGATAGTTGATTCGGCCTTCGGCCTCATCAACTATCACACGATAGAAATCTCGAGCTCATTATCTAATTGTTAATTAGAACATTACGGACATACACACATAAACAATTCTTAAGAAATTAAAATTTTCACTGTTTTCCGGGATCTTTTCCGAGGTTAAGAATATTTAAAATCGACGTTTCGATCAGTTTCACTGATCTTCTTCAGGCTGTTGTTAAAAATGACTATATGGCGGATTGTTTCTCATGTTCAGCTTGGTAACCGCACCAATAAATCGTGACTATTACACGACGTATGTGAAAAAAGAAAGAAAGAAAGAACACATGGACAAAGTCAGATTAACAAATGAAGACCTTCAAAAAGGAAACACTCTATCGGCCGAAAGACGAATGGGCAAAGAAGGTGGAGGCCTAGCACGACACACTATTGAGTGCCAAAGAAGTATTGACTGGACAAACGCAAAAATCGTAGCGACAGAGAGAGGGTTGAGACAAAGGAAGGTTCTCGAAGGAATTGAATCACTGCGACAGAAGCACCGCGGAATGAAAGTGCTTAACAGTTTTGACCATGTTGAAACGTGGAAATCAATCCTGAACTCCTTCTTTGATTGCGAGGGAGACTGTAATAGTCAGTGAAGTATCACAAATGTAAAATTACTCAACAGGCCTCGTTACATTTTCCCGCCCTTTTTTCACATACGTCGTGTAATAGTCACGATTTATTGGTGCGGTTACCAAGCTGAACATGAGAAACAATCCGCCATATTGTCATTTTTAACAACAGCCTGAAGAAGATCAGTGAAACTGATCGAAACGTCGATTTTAAATATTCTTAACCTCGGAAAAGATCCCGGAAAACAGTGAAAATTTTAATTTCTTAAGATGAGAGGTGAAAGTTTCAGAAATAGGATTAAACAATTCTTATCAATGTAATACCTGTCTTGCATCAGCTATAAGTCCTGCCACTGCCTAGAATGCAAAGAAACATGAAATGAAAAGCATGCACAAATGGCTGTGGTCACACTCAGTGTTTGGTTTACAGTATGTGTTACTGCTTCAAATAAAACCCACTGGAATTTAAAATCATGCAAAAATTTAAAAAGGGAAACACAATATGTGAATGCAGCTACATTTTACATTCAGTGTTTGTTACCTAAGCAATCCACACTCAATCTCATACATGTAGGTTGAGAAGTGTAACACCAAAGCAACCATTAAACAAATTAAAAGTGACACTCAAAGGCTACTGCAGCCACATACGATTTTTGTACTGCAAAAATTTGCTGACTACTGTACTATGATAGCACTTGTGATTCTTATGATCTTACGGCTGCAGATAACAAGCCCAAATGTAACATGCGTATAAGTCACATCTTCTGAGAACAATAACTGACTTTGCTTTTAATTACATAGTTCATGCTTGCATCATAAGTCCACAGAAACAACAATATAAAAATAAGATCAGTTTTATTCTCAATGTCATTAATATGTCTTTGGTATAATAAGTTCCTATGATGTCATTATGTTGTAAAGTTTATACTGATAACATAATTTTTATAGCATTGACATAAAGTGGGGACCTCACGTGCCACATGGCACAATAAAACCTGTGCGTGTGTGTCAGTGATAAGTGTTTTTCGTGTTTGTGTGGCCATATCACAATGTCATTACTGTAAACCTCAATCAACGAAAAATTACATAAATTTCTTAAACATTTTTTCTAAGTACTTACCATTCCGATGTGACTGTCTATGTGTATGATTCGTTTGTTTGCTCCATATTCATACAGTTTCGAGAGAACAAGTTTTTCTACACCAAACACCACACCATCTTTCCCTCTAACCCCAACAATTGTTCTGGGAAAAATAGAACAGCAAAGAAATCAATTAACATGGAGATGTTTTCCTTGATATCAGTGCCAATTCAACGTCTACAGCATACAGTGTAAATGCAGGAACAAGCTCTGGGAAGCAGAGTTGGAATGTCTAAATGCATACACAAACAGAATAGTAACCCAAAAAATAGAAAAGAAAACTACCTGTGCATTTTTATTCATTGATTTCGAACAGCGATTACAAGAGACTATCTTTAAGAGTGAATTTTGAAGTAATTCTTTTTTTGTGCTTCTTATGGTTAAGTCTACAACTGGGAGGTTAGGACTACCCCAAGATAATACAATAGATACACACATGTATAATATGAAAAGCAATTTACTTTTAAAATCATGTAACACTGTAGACCTACCCACTATTCTCCACAGCTTTAACAGCATACTCTACTTGAAAAACTCTTCCATCAGGAGAAAATTGTGAGGCTGACAGATCATACTAGAACAATGGAACAAGGAAAAAGTGAATTGCTGGGCTGCCATTAAGCTTTAAAGAAGCTGGCTTCGCAAGCAAAGTTGGCAGTCATGAACTAAGTAGTCTCCCATAACTGTTGTTGTTTAGTCACTTCAAACTCTTGAATGGACTTTCAACTTCACTGTAGTTACCAAAGTTTGAAACAAATGAAAGTCCTCAAGCAGGTTTAAGGAGCTAGAGTTAAACAGAATAAGGAACATGTACTGAGATAACAAGACTCCCAGGTTATCCAGGAACCTCTTGGCTCTCAACCAGATCTCTGGGTTCCCAAATGGCACACTGAATCTCCCAGATAAACATGACTTTTGGCTATAAATGCCATGATTTTCCTATATGCAAGAAATTCTTCTTTTTAAAAATTCTTGTTTCGCCCCTGCCCACATTTTATCACCTCTTTGGAAGTTAGAGAAGTTTACACATTTAAGTGACCCTCTAATAGGTCTGCAATTTCCTGTACTGATGAGACAAGAAGGCTGACAAGATCATGCTACAGTTGGAGCAGGAGAGTGTTGGTTTCAATAAGGGTTAGAGCCACCAAAGTGAAATTCTTCAAATTTCAGATCTCCAAAGGTTGGCATCTGTGCAAATAAGCTTAGTATGTTGTAAGATCAGCGAAATGAGGTCAATGAAAATGGGGTGTTACAAAAATTAAGACCCTCCAAAACTATGACCTAAGAACCCAGACACCATCTTAGTTCTTATGCTATGAAACCTAAGACCCCATCTTAGCTTTCGCATTACAAAAGCTAAGACCCCTCGTCTGTGTAAACTGTTGAAATTATGGGGTACACAACATTTCCATGTATAAAGGATTTACATCGCCTCTTTGCTATTGTTTTGCTTCTTGGGTCGACGGTTGTTTTGAACACTTTGCCATGCAATGTTTCAACAATATTTATAAAGGGCAACTTTTACGCAGATAAAACCCGAACAAAACCTACTACTAGGTACAAGGTACAAATCAGGCAGAAGTCCACTTCACACGGCATGTCCAAATTTTGTTGCTGACCAAGAATAGGGTCTTAGTTCCATACTACGAAAACTGAGACCCTTTGATTGCAGCCACTGAAAGTACATCACCACCTGGTGCTTCGAATACCACTTGCAACTTAATCGCATAGGTCCCTATTAAATAGGTTTCCACCAGTCTCTCTTTCTGCTCAGGTAAACCGGTAGTGAAGCAAAAAGAAAACGCAATGGGGCAAAAAAAAACTGACTGCTGCATGATTTGCGCATGATGAACCGACTAGGCTGGTGGCTCCTCACATGCGCATCACATTTCCATGCTGCAACACTGCATGAAACATTGCATGGCAAAGTGTTCAAAACAACCATCTATCCTAAAACTTTTGAACATGTAAATGTTGTGTAACCCGTAATTTCGACAGTTTACATAGTCGGAGGGTCTTACTTTTCGTAGTACGAAAACTGAGATGGGTTCTGGGGTCTTAGTTTTTGAGGTCTTAGTTTTCGTAACACACAGGAATGCGCCCTAATGAATCATCCATAATGATTCGTGTGATGATTCTATTGACTAATAGAACCATTCACAAATCATAACATGATGTGATCACGACAAATGAAACCATATCATAATCAGAGCCATGATCTGTTGTGCATACATGGCATCATTTGTGGAATCATAACCCAGATTGTAATTATCATCTTTAGATATTGTAATGATGTGCGGTTCCAGGAAATATTCATACTCACCTCACGGATGATCATTGGCAATCCTGAGCAAGGGTGGGGGCGGAGGAAGGGGGGGGGGGGTTGTCACAAAATAAATTTTAAAAGAAAAGGGTGATGCTCAACTGGAATTTTCAAATGGGTTGGAAGGTGGGGGTTAAAACAGAACAAAATGTCCTTGGGGTGTATAGATATTTTCTGCACCGCACAATTTATAAAGAAGTACACTCTTTGAGATTCATTAATTTAAAGGCAAGAGTGTAGTATTGATTTTGGGTATATTCTTTAAAGTTAAGTGCACTTTAAGACAGTATTGTTTTTTGGATTGATAGTTTTAAATTGGTGTTTCACATTAATCACAGAATTAGTTTTATAGTAAATTTGTTGGAAACAATGATCAGGTAAAGCTGTTACACTGTTAATGTCCTCTGTGGAAGTTTAGCTTGTTGACTTAATTAAAGTACTACATTCAGTGTCGCAGAAAATGGATTTGTCTCTTACTATAATATTGGTTCCGTAATGATTATATGGGTATTTGATGTTATACAAGTATGACTACAGTTTCTCTGTGTTGAGCATGTGCAGACCAAATTAAATCTAACTATTTCATTTAAGTGCATGTGCTCAATGTGTGGTTCCAGAAAAAATCCATACCCTCCCCACAGAAGGGATTGGAATTTCCACGGGGGTGGGGGGGTCAAAGGCTCAGGAAAATCCTGAAGGGGGGGGGTGTTGTATCAATTTATATTATTTTTTCCAGACCGGTTCCATTATTCCTTTATGTTAAATTTTCTTTGTTTGCATTTTGTTTACCGATCGGCGGACGCAAACATTGATCTTGTTAACTGCACAAAAGTAGTATTTTCAAGGTGGTCAGGCTCGATTTCTGGTGCTACGAGAGTCCGGTCATTTTACCAAACAGCGGCTGATTAGCGAACAGCTCATGCTGTGGAAGACGAGTAAATTCCGTAAATTACACCAAGAATCTCTGTCACACATATTTAAGCAGATACGCCTGTCATTTGATTTTGAACTGTATCCGTCTCTGCAAGTAGCAGTGCAGACATTTACGTCGCATTTCTTCATGGTTGTTCGCTGGCGTGAAAACTATCGTTTGAACTGAATTATTGTGTCAACATTGAGCACAGTAATAATTCGGATTCAACACAAAACAGTTCTTGATCCCGCTAAGAGTAATTCTTGATCGAAAACTACATAAAAACACTGTAATAATTATAGTTCGGGAGACAAATATTATCTGTAAGAAATTTACGACTCAGGTACGGTACATAAATCAAAAATAAAAACATGCCCGTTTCACGGGTTTTGACTCAAACATTAAATATTTCGGCATGAAAGAAACCGGCAAAATTTCTTCGGTAGCAGTGGAAAATCACATAGTCGTCATTACAATTGCATAAGCAAGTATAAAATAAAGTAAAAGGCATCCCAAGTATTAAAAGGGAAGTGTTTGATGGGAGCGCGTAACATGAACCATTGTTCAGATAAGTTTCAGAACATTCCCACGTGTGTGCTGAAATGTTTCCCAATGCATTCATGCTGCTTGTAACGTCTTTGGTACACCGAAATCTGACACAAAATGTTGTTTTGATTACAGTACTCATTTTTACCTTGGCAGCGTAACTTAGCGATTCTTACTCAACATTTATTTCTCAAGAGAACTTGTATTTTGTCAACTACTCGAATTATAAATTGAAGTGTTGCTGTTTCGTCAAGATAATGAAGCAGAATTGGTCGTAAATAGAATCTATCACGATATGCATGCACAACAACATTTGACATGCGACGTAACTTCCGCTCATATATGCGAATTTACCAGAAAACGCAAGTAACCATCGAAATTTGGATTCTTAAACTATAGTTCAGCTAATTTTTCGCTTTAAACAAGAAATAGAAATATTTCCAGGGGGCATAGGAAAAAATTGGAATTTCCGGAGGGGGGGGGAGGGGAATAGCTTGTGGGCCGTTTTTGGAAAGTCCAGAGGGGAGGGGGGTCATATGAAAACTCCCTTCCGTGGGTGGGGTATGGATATTTTCTGGAACCACACAATACAGAAAAATGGTAGCCATACTGAAAACCCACGAAAATGCCCAAATCTATTAATAACAGGCATCATAACCATGATTCCTGTGGTTGTAAATCACGGTTATGATTCCAGACATGATTGAACACTCCAATATGCATCATAACCATGATTCCTGTGGTTGTAAATCATGGTTGTGATTCCAGACATGATTAACACCTCAATATGTATCACAACCATGATTCTTGTGGTTGTAAATCATGGTTATGATTCCAGACATGATTGAACACTCCAATATGCATCATAACCATGATTCCTGTGGTTGTAAATCACGGTTATGATTCCAGACATGATTGAACACTCCAATATGCATCATAACCATGATTCCTGTGGTTGTAAATCATGGTTATGATTCCAGACATGATTTAACGTAAGTCTAAAAATCATGATGATGATTTAAGAGAATAATAAAAATCATGCTATGATTGTTTGGGTACAGATCAAACCCTAATATGATTTGCTCTGATGCAAAGAGGACAATAGAATCATCACAAGAATCATTGAGGATGATTCTTTAGTTTGAATTCCTGTGATATACACCCCAATGAAATGAGCCTTCAGATTTGGTGACTTGACGGTTGAACTTTTCTGCAACACCACTCTATTTAGGACCAGCATGGACTTAACCATAAACATACAAACGTACAAATAAAACCTTGACTTTAAACCTACAAAAGCTTACAATAATGACATTAAGCTCAGCACACGTGCAACTTTGACAACCTTCCCTGTCGAATTTACACTTCTGAGATGTGTTTCAGGAATTATTTCAGAAAGTTGAACGTCTGGTCGATTGATAAATCAACTTACCCCGGTTCCGATGGAACTCATGTTGGCAAATCTTGCTCTAGACCGTTTCGGAAAGTACGAAAGTTTACAAAAAGATTTTATTTTCAAAATGGCTGCGAGGATTGACATGCGTAGTAATCTGCTAAGTCATTTATTCGTTCCCAGGGCTTTTGAGCTAAATGTTTTTTTCACTAACCCTCCCCTCCCTAGATAAAATTTTAGGTATGCTCCGACAATTTTATTGGCATGTGCCAATAGAACACGTTTCCATGCACGTGGGTATTCCATTGTTCTTTCCCATATTTGGGTGAAGTACCTGACTTCCGTCACGTGCATAATGGTAACACTTGACGTTGGAATACTACTTTAAATCGATAATTACTTAGCAATCGGGTCGAGCAGGTCTTCGAGCAGCCACCAAACAGGTTTGTTCCCTTGCTTTTCCTGATTTTTCGATTTAACGAAACTGCTTTATTTACATCCTCGGTATGGCCCAGCGGAACTGAATGAATTTTGCTCATTGGGTTTATTTCTGTACTGTAAATCTAACCTTTCCCTTTTTACTGCTCGCGGGAAATTTACATTCTGGTCCCCGCATCTTTAAATATCAAATCCGGCTAATTTTACCGTGTCCTTGCATGCGAAATCTTGCGGTTGCATCTTCAATATCTGCAGATGTCTGGCCTGTAGATATTTTTGGCAGCTTCTACTAAATGCTGCTTTTAGTATTTTAAGCAGAAATTTTTGCGTGCAAGCTATATGTATAAAGCTTATAATAATGCTCTTGGCGTGAGCGTTCGATGTTGTCGAAACATCGCCCGGGACGCAATCATTCCTTTGTTTTTTTCTCCGAATTTACGATTGCAACCAAGCCCTAACATTGTCTGGTGAGTAAAATACCTCATTGGGCATAGAAACTTCAAAACCAGGTGATGGTATGAACCATTTTCGGGAAAGAGAAATATCCAGCCGGTAATTGGATCAGTTCTCGGGGATATTTTGCCTTGCATTTCTTCTGAAGGGTCCGGAAGATAATCTTACATTTTTTCTGTAAAATACTCTAAAAATCGCACAGAAAAATTTTATTTTCGTGCATTGAATTTGCAAAATTTACTACTGACCTCCTTACCCCGTGAAAGAAAATATTTACGTGGATTTTGGAAGGTGCGGAACAAAAATCAAATTTCCTCCGCGTTCGATCCAAGTGTCAAACCGCGAGAGACGAATGACAAGTACAAGTTGCAAAAAGAAAACTTGCCTTCTCGCACGCTATCAACGCATTATGACTTTTCCAACTTTTCTAATATGGCAAGTCTGCATTGAATGGAAAAGAAATTTTAGACATTTTCCGAAAGATTTCTAGTACTGGATATTCAGTGTTTCGGGCTGTTGCGAAATCGCGTGAGTGCATTGTGAAGTGCTCTCACCGGGATGTTGTTTATTTCAGTCTGTGCAATTCATAAATAGAACGATATCAAAATTAGTTTCTCGTTTATTTATACCGTAATTTTTACAGACTAATTTTGAAACGTGGAAAAGGTAATCCGTTCAACTCCTGTGATTAGAATCCTTGGAAGAACTGTAAACACATGATTGAAATTGGTACCGTATGCATGAAATTCTCCCGGGAATTATCTGGGTTTGTTTACGTTTTTGCAGCGCACCGCTCGTTGCTGTTTCTTAAGCAAAATGAATAAAAGCTTTGCTTAAATTCGAGCAACTGCTTATCATCAGAAATGCAAGTTTAAGAAATGTTTTTTTTTTTTCGAATAATTCAAAACAATCGCGCAAATGTGTAGCGCGTAAACACAACTTCTAAATATGGTTTTGGCCATTTCGGTTCCCCTTTGTGTTGGTTTTGTTTCACGCACTTGATTGTGTAATACATGTTGTGCAATCGAGTAATCAATAATAACTTCATTCTCTCAATGTTTCATTCACTTTGATCTGATTTCAGGCATACTAGGAGTAGCTTCTCGCCTTTTGAACTTACTGAATCACGATGAAGACCCCAATAACCCCACGAACCCTGGAGCTGTTCCAGCAGCAAGGCAATGGTGTTCTAGATTTAATAGCCCCGGAAGTTTTCTATCAGATTATGGTTTTTCTGCAGCCTAAAGACATCAGAGAGTGCATGTGTGTATCTAAGAAATGGAGGGTGAGTTGAAGCTTTATGTTTTCCTCTGCAAACATTTTAAATCAATTTTCATCAACAGAACTTCTCACAGGGATGAATTTGAACCATTGCGTTTTTCCCAGACTTCGTCCTGAACAAAATACCTGTGAGTTTTGGTGGTGATTGCTGGTTTTTAGAGCTATATCTTGTAGGATAGCAGAGAAGTATGTTCCATAGTTTCTAATAACGCCGACAATGGTCTTCCAAAATTCTTATTTTTCTCAGCTGTTTCTTCGATTTTGTGGAATATATTTCTCGAAAGCTAGCATTTGCTAATTTCAATTTGCGTTGAATTGGTGGAAAAGTGTCGTGCAAGTGACTTTTCAATGTACAAACGTACCATTAGATGTACAATTATTCAACAGGCGTTTCGTGTGATGCTTTTGACTTTTGTACCTTCAGCACGACCCGCACACGTAAATGTCAACTTGATATACATAAATTGCGACTGCTAAGGTTGCATCATAAATTGTTTTGATCCTTCTGAATTCCCAAGAGTGTACAACGTCTGATTTGTCCTTTAGCTTCCTTTGTGCATACGAAAAAACAAAGCAAACAGGAAATAATAGACACATTAGAGCAGTAATCATCGCATTATCTCTTCAGATTTCCTGCTTGTAACATTCTCTTCTATCAATCTCAACCAGAACCTACGTCCCTGATTTTAATAATGTAACGTTCTGTTATCGCTTTGAAAAACAAGAAAAACGAAAACGTCAAACGTGTGCTTTTTTTTTGACAGCCAAACCCAAGAAATCGCAATGTCGCCGGTTTTTGCGGCCGACGATGACACATAAACGGTAAATGTCGGTTTTCAGCAATCTCCACTTGAGGCTCCGTTCTTGAAAAATGCCGGTATTTGCTGTTTACCATTCGACGGAAAGCATAATCGCTCCTAGGACCACAATGTTAACAAACATTTGAGACAATAAGGACAATTCTTCTCCCTCTCCCTGATATCAATGTTGCTTTGCCGCCAAAAAAAACCTAACCTGTTCCAGGCTCAGATAGTAGGGGACGCCACGAAACTTAGAAAGGGGAGGCGGAAATAAGTCGCGCGTTTTTCGCACTCGTTTTCTCAATACGAGCTTTCCCCACCATCTCAGAGTCAAGAACAGGTTTAAAAAGCCTACATGAATCGCATATCGTCAGCTCTTTTAGACAACATTGAGTGAGGGGACGGTTAGGGATGGCCTTTCTGCGATCTTGTCTGTGTTTCCACGCAGAATGACAGCAAATTGCGTTTGTCTATTTCTGTCCACGATTGCAGTTGTACGTTTTCTCGGGCTTTATAATAGGCCATAGCATACTGTGCGTGGCACTGTCTGCTTGTTTTTGTTTCAATTTGACAAGAGAATAGTGTGGCTTTTCGTTAGTGAAATGTTTTGTGGCTCAAAAAAGCGCTAATTAATAAACCATCATTTTGCTTTCAGTTGTTGTTGTCCACAAGCTATTTCTGGAGACACTACATGAACCATTCCTTCGACTTCAGTGATGACGATGACGAGCGATTGACAGGAATGTTACACGAGCTTGGCAGCACCTGGTTTTTCGGCTGGGGCCATGGAACGGTTCAGGGTTTATCCGAGGGGGATTTGTTTGAAGAGTTCCCCAGGAGATGGAAATCCGGTATCATTCACCCGATCGGTCCAGATGTGCGCAGTAAAGTGGAAGATTATAAATCCATGTACGAAGCGCTGTATCTGCTACAGAAACTTCAGGATGAAGTTAATGAACGGGAGATTGTTTACAGTAAGTAGCTTCTTTTTTCCTTGCTGTTTACTGAGAACAGTGAGACTTTCTCCAATGAGACTTTCTCCAAGTTGACTTTCTAAATTCTTCAAGATGAAACGCTAAAACTGCGTTTGCACCAAAGTAAGAGCGCGAGAATTCGCGATCTTAAGGTTAGAGGCCAAACGCGAAATGGGTAGAGGTTCAACTACTCTTCGATTCTGATTCGAATTTTAGCAGACTCAATCTCCTTGCAAGTTCACGAAAGTTGATAAGAGCGCTTGAGAGTTTCGTGCAAATGAGAGCTTCCATCGATATTCGTGAAAATTTAAACTTCTCGAAAGCGCATGCGAGTTTTGGCCAAAAGCAAGAATGCGAACCCTCTCATAACAAGATATGTTCAATTTAATTGAAAGACGCCTTTCAGTTTTCATAGGTTGTTACTTGTGTAACATTTATCAAAACATTTCCGAAAATTTCGGTTGAGAGGTAAATGGAACAAGGTGTTTTTGTTCTTTCCAATGTGAAACTTCGAAATGAGCGAACTTCTGAAAAGGCACTTCCGTCTTTCCGAGCGAAATTCGTGCGCCATTGAAAGTTTCCCGAATTCACACGAGTTCCAGGTCTTCTATGGCCACGTCTTTCGCCTCGACCAAAATAACGGGTTTTCCCTAAGATTAGGAGAATAATGTCCTCCAACCTTAAGAGCTTATGATGTCTATTTAGGCTACGATCTCGACCGCGGTAATAACCTTCGGTTACCGTTTGGGTTGGGATTGCCATGAAGGCTATGGGGTTGTCTTCTGTTTCGTATTCGTATAGGGCCCCTTGCGGAATATACTGTATATTGTGGCCGGGGTTGGGGAAAGTACTGAAGTGTCTGTCGCGAATTGGGGCGTAAAAACCAAATCAAGTGACCCCAGTCCTTTCGCATCATACCGAGGCGGGAGTATTCAGCCATACTGGCGCAGGATGGTGGGACGCGGCAGGAGGCGGGATTGTGTAGGCCTTTTTTTCCGGTTATTTGATAATCAGTGCAGTTTTGCTAAGATCCCCATACCACTGTTTCAGTCATGTTTCTAGGGAGGGGGATTTTGATGAAGATGTTGACTTTGTCAGTTTACTTCACTATAGCAGTACGTGTGCCATGATCGCATAGGAAGACACCGCAGGAGCCGAGCACCGTGCCGATACACGTACCACGGTCCCCCCGGCTGGCGGTATTCAGTGTACAGTAAGTGAACTACGCCTCAAGCACATTAAGAAGGGTGGGAGACATAACTTGGGTGGGAAGAGGTAAACAAGAGACTCCAAAATTAGGATTGGCTTAGGGACGGCAGCAATCTCTTGACCTGCTTTGGTGGGGTGGGGGGGGGGGGGGTCAGACACTAAACATTCCCTAGACTGGGTAGAGTTTGTAATCATTTAGACGGAAAACGGCAGAACGGTACAAAACGAAACGTAAATTGTAAACCATAAGTAGTGTTTTAGCATTCCAATCATAAGGATCGATAAATGTTAAATTAACCTGAGAATAGATTGCTCATGTAGTGCTTTTATAGGTATAGATGTGTTACCTATGAAAAGCAACTTTTAAAGCGTGTTGTAAGAATTAACTTATTGCCTAGAGCAGCTAAAACTCCTTCAATTCTGTTCGAAGATTACACAATTCAACTCTCTTTATGATGTTTTTTTTTTCAAGTGCACAAAATGGCTGGAAATTTACCAAACCGCGAACTTGATCAAAAATCCATGTTTCTTTTGCGCGGCCTGTCACATCCGTACTGCGACAACAAACTTCCAGGCAGCACAAAAGAACACGAAGACAGATCGAATCAAAGTGCTTTTGTCGTGAACACTCTAATATCTTAATTTTTTACTTCCGTCCTCAGCTGGTGCCCGAGAGAACAATGGCGAATGTCCGGTGGATGTGATATTGTTCCGTTGGGATCACGACAAACTGCCTTCCCAAGAACAGGTCATGGAGATATTCCACTTCAACACGAGTCTTCAGTTAGACATCAGCTACGAGAGATCAGAGAAGAACTTCGCGGAGGAAAACGAACTTGAAAGCGTGTTCAAGTGTCGGAGACAAGTGCCAAGCGAAAGCAGTTTCTTTGAGGCTTTACCCAAAGTCCTGGACGGGTATGTCTACGTTGTTGCTGTTTCGATCTTATGCTTTCTTTTCTACAAAGCACGTGTTTTGTCGACTGTTCGGTAGAGGTTTTTTTCTTCTCCGCGCTTAAAATTCACCATCTTTCTTTATTTATCACCTATAGGGCACTTCGACAATGCTGATCCTTGCAGTATGCAGGACGCGTGTCACCACGAACTCAGTAAATATGACCTATGCTCGCCACGAGTCTCCCAGTAGCTCAGTGGTAAGAGCTTCCGACCGGTGTACGGAAGGTCATGGGTTCGATTCCCATGGGGGACTTAGATTTTTTCTTTGTCCCACGCTCGCGACAAGTTGATTATTCCATCTTTTGTTAGTTTTCAGTTTGTTTGGATAGACCACAAGGCTTTAAGCGTGGAAAAAGAAAACACTATTCGCGTACAAAAAAGATAGCAGCACCACAAGAAAGAACTACTCAGTAGCTGCCATTTGAATGGCGCTACTTTATTATTAACCGAGGTAACTGACACAACGCCAATTCACAACTAAAGCAAGCAAGCTGTTCTTTGGCAGTTGGAAATTGTTCCCAACAAACTGTCAATCAAAATACCAATGCTGTGGCGTGCAAAGTTGCAAATGTAGTGTCAGGGGCACAATTCAAATGAACATGACTCGAACTCAACTCGAATTCGAACTCATGGATTTCTTGATGCCAGTATTTCAATGACGTACTCAAAAATTTTAAGACGTTCACCTTGAATGTTGCAGAAGATCTGCTATGAACGGACGCCCAGTCCTTGCTCAACAATGTTCGTTATCGCGGATGTAATAATGTATTTAGCGGGGAAAATATTTGACGGTAACCTTATCTCTTTTCTTGTAGATTTATCAAAGTCTACGTGGATTACCAAGGACGCACGCATACTTACAGACCATGTCCAGTCTTCATTCTTTCCCAGCTCTCCCCTGGCTGGTGTGGAGGGCTATTGACAGGAATCTGGTAACAAAAATGACGTTACGCGGTGTCGTTTTCGAAGGAATGTTCCCTCATTGTGCACACAACATCTGCGCCCGGTGAAACGACGGGAGAACTACAACCGTTCTGTTGAATATCTCCATGGGAAAATGTTGCGTTTAAGTTAGTTTCACTTACCTCGGACAACCCGGGAAAATCAAGAAAACTGAGAGTCAAGAATCCATACTCGTGTTGGATTACTGCTACTATGTTTATTACCACGTTCCTGTTTATAGTCAGTAGATACAGACTCGAAGAATAGTCAGTTCAAACTGAAACAGTACCACATTTCTGTTTCAAAATACTGTAATGAAAACAAAGAACATGACTGAAAGTACTGCTCAGTAACTTTCATTTGAATGGTCGTACTTTAGGATTTTCATCCTCAAACTCAAAAGTTAGAACCACCTTGCAAAACAAAATAATTGACACAGGAAAATATCTCTCGACATCTTTTTATTTAGATGGTCGCTCTTTAGAAGAAGTGTTAGTGAGTGTCATTGATTGACATCTTGTTTATAAGAAAACCCTCGTTAAATATTTGAGCTTAAAACTTATTAAAATATTTAAAAAAAACGTTATAATAATGAGAAATAACATAAGTTAAATGTCTTAGCAGTCTTTTTGTTGCAATAACTGCGTAGCAGAACATAAGATAGCTAAATATAATATATCACGAGCCAAAACGGAAAATAAAATTATATTCAACTAATGAAGAGATAATGTTTTGTACAGGTAATGGCAGGCTGGCCAATATTCTGACTGTGAGGTAACTATGATTCGTATTAGGCCACACGGCTGGCGGACTCCAGCATAGTGTTGCCCCGATATTTTGTTAGGTTTTCTGACAGTCTGCCGGTACCCATTTCTGTAGAGAAAGACTGTGATCTGAGCAAGAAAGAAGAGAACGGCAAGGCGCGATGACCATCAAACTGCTGGGTCTCCGAAAAATTAAGCCCGTGCCTTGATGTCCCTTTGTCTATGTCCCGAGACTATTTCACGGCGGCCAATTGGTTTGGGAACAGAGAAGAGTGTTCTTCCAGGTTGCGTCAACGAAATCACAAAACCTACAAGCTAAGATGTCCACGACTTACACGAATTGCCCTTGCAATATTCAACTACATCTTTCCCAAGTTCGTTACACCAACATCCGCTCAAGCACCTGCTCCGTTGCTTGCCCCAGAGAGTTTCTGCTGTGACAGAACTGTTCCTCAGCTGGAGAGGGGGGGGGGGGTTGCAGGGGCTCTTTAATACTAGGGGAGATCGTACCTTTAGGCGGTTAAAATTTGCAGTTACTTGTCGCTTAGAGTATTGAACTAAGTGAAATAAGACGGTAGAAAAGAAGCCAGGAACTTCTTCTGAAATAGAACCGTTAACTCCTCAAATGAGTGAGAATCAATTCGTACCCCGCCCACAAAACGCGATTCCGGTAGATGCAGTTGCAAAATTTTCGTCAATACAGCAAGGTCACTGATAAGGGAGTCGCGCATCCGGGAGTTAACCCAAGTCTAATGTATTGCACCTGTATGTTTCAGCAACTCTGATTGGTCCACCCCACCGAAAGAGAAATAACTTACCCAAGTTGGGTAATGAGAGATCATGTCTAAAGATAGGCTGAAACATTAACTAAAGAATCGTTCATCAAGACTTCTGCTCAGCGACTTCATGAAGTGCACGTATTTTCTGCCCTATGCTTGATCCAAGCCTCCGGAAAACACGCCCGTCCTTAAACAGTCCTGATCTTAATGTGGTCCCACGTTGTCGTAGAACAAAAAGAAATATATAAACTGAAAGACTTCACATCAGTCTACCTTCGTTTAATTAGAAAAAAAAATTTCATTTTCATGTGAAAGTCATCCATCTGAGGGGCGTTTCATTTTCGAGCTGTCCATTCCTTAAAACCCAGCCTTACTCGAGAACACGCTCGCTAGTTCACTTGCGGGAATTAGGGAAGCAAAATTCTGTTGGAATCGTTGGCTAATGGCGCTTTGTTGTATTCTCTGGGCATCTTGTGTTTTCGTCTTCTGTCTCAGTAGCAGTACAGGTTGGTCTTAATCTTAATCTTCCTTTTCCGGCAATTTATCATCTTTTTTTTTCAAATCCAGTAAAAACGTCTGATGAAAGTAAGGACACAATAATTTACCACAAGCAGGTTATCGTAAGCCTTAAAGGTTCAGCAACGATTGATACTGATGAGTTTTATCAGTGCTTTCAGTAGAGGAAAGGGAAGAAAACCTTTCTTTAAGAAAAAGGAATCCTCAAAATAATATAGTTTACAAAGGTAGAAAGTCGCCAAAGCTGTGATGATAAACCATTAAGAATAAGGGCGGGGAATATTGAAGCTTATGATCTAACAAACTTAAAAATTGAGGCAAATATTTTAAGCATGATTAGAAATTTTAACGTCTAAAAGTTAAAACTAAACTGCCCAGCATAATGATTGGTTTTTTTCATACTCTTCTCTCCCGACAACAACAAAGGATTTGACGAAAAACGAAATTTATTGAGTGTCCCTGATGGTAACTTATTTGCTTTCCGGTTTAGTCAGTTTGGAAGAGTAGTTTTTGTGTACGAAAAGAAGGAAATTTCCTTACTAAGCATTATACGTCAGCCATTTTTGTGAATCTGTGACTTCTTTATGGTAGAAAATTGGACAGAATTGACCCTGCGCAACCGCCTCTCGAAAGCGAACGTCGACTACTTATCGATGATAGCAACTTTCTTTTTTCCGTTAAATCAATAGGGAGGCCTTTTGTAAGCGAACACAACTCACAGCTAGGCTACCCCCTATCGTGGCATCGCCTCGGTTTCGGCGATCGCTTAAACCTTTTTTTCAGCAGCGACGCAAGCATTAAGGCAAACATAATAGAACTGACTTCATAGTCAAAGCCGGTGAAAACGGGCAAAAATAAACATAAGCGCAGGAAAATATATATATATATTGTGCTTGTCAAGCAATGCTTCTGCCACAGTGATTCCCTCAGTTAAAATCAAGTAAAAAGAATAGGTGTGTTTGTTCCTCTTATTTGCATGCTTACACTTGCGTTATGACTAGTCACTATGTTTGTGGTAGTGCTTGCGTCGCAAGTGAAAACCAGCCCTTATACCAGCTTACGAAAGGTTCTAATGCAGCATAATTTCATTATTTCGGTATTTCGTTTCTGAGGATCGAAATCGTCATGGTTGATATTAAGGGCGAAGTCACAAGCCGCACCTTTCAGTTTAGATTCTCGTGCAGTTTTCATCGCCAACACAGATGAGATATCAGATTGAGCACTTAACTTCCAGTTTAGAGAAAGTAAGGATTAAAATGCATCCTTGTCCCAATAAGCATTTTGGAAATAATGTAGTTGGGTTTCTAGGTTGTAAATAATAAAAACAGTTTTCGCTATTTAAAGTACTTATTTGCCTAAGCGTTTCAGTGAATAGGATAAGAAAGTTACAGCTTTCTTTTTTTAATTCTTTAATTTTTTTGTTTTTGCCATGTCGATATTTAATTGTTAAGGATCTGAAATAACTACACACCATTATGCATGTGTGTGGGGAATTCCAATTGACAAGGACAACACGGAAATGACCTGCAAAACTCCAGGTTGGGTTAATGCACCTGTTTAGCAAATGCTTCAGTAACGTATTTCTTTTGCATTGGCCTAAGATAGTCACCGTCGTTTTCCCGACGAGGAGGGAAGCGGCAATGGGGCTAGCCCTTCTGTAAATAAGCTGTATAGGTATGCGCAGTGTGAAATATTCAGATACTGGTATGAAGCAGGGTATTGACTTTTTTCTTATTGATTCACACGGCTACAACTTTTACAATGTTTACGATAAATTATACAGCAAACAAAGTACGGACACGATTAATTAACAAACCTTAAAACAGTATTACAATAATGTTACAACATGAAAAGGAAAAAGGGTGTAAAAAAGTTAACCGATTACATAGCTGATAGGAAAACACAACACACAGAATATATTTTCGTTACATTTTGAGCTATAAAGTAATTATTGTCCATTTCCTGTGAAATTGGTGTAATTTGTTGTTTTTAGCGCAAATAAATTTGTCTGTTTCGTATTTAATGCCAACTTTGGTTTGAAAACCATATATTGGGAAGAACTTTGTTTCTCCTGTATTCCCATAGATATAGTTTACCAACAAGTAACAGATAATTCAGTAGGGTGCATTTTGAGGCTATAATACCAAACAAAACGTCTCGCATGCTTAGTTGAACGCGCTGTCCTGTTAGGGAAAAGAAATAAGATTTAAAATCGGTCCAAAATTGTTCCGAATGAGGACAATGAACCATAAGGTGGTGCAGAGTTTCTGGTTCGTGTCTGCAGAAAGAACACTTTTCATCTTCAATAAAAACCTATCTTGTGTAGTTTGGTGTTAGTAAATAGAATGGCGTTATGGTTTGAAAGGGAGGAGGGACATTTAAAGGCGTTTGGTCCAAAATATGATATGAAAAATTATGTCAGTTTGACCTAGAATAGGTAGGAATAAGGATAGCCTGCGTAGCAAGCGTTTGCGTAGGTTTTTTCTCACCTTCGAAGCACTTTTGCTTTTCGGCCTTGCCCCAATTTTCGATCGGCCAAAGAGCGAAAAAGGCTTCAAACGTGCAGAATAGCCAACAGAAACGCTTGCTACGCAGGCTAGAATAAGGATTTTGCGTGAGCCCTTGATCGCACATCATTTCCCCCCTCCCAATTTCCTATTCCGGGAAACACCACTTCCTCTGCAATTCATGTGGTAACTACATCATAATTTAACCACTGTTGTAAAATCTAGGTACTCAGGAGCATGGACTTCATGAGAATGTGTACGTTTCCCGCTTCGGAAGAGACACCGGATCTTGCGGCACCCTCGCTGAACCATGTCAGTCCATAGCAAGAGCGGTGGAACTGGTAGACTGGGGCGGAATCATTCACCTTAATGGGACTGGAACCAAAGAACAACCTTTTGACTGCAAGGATCGTACAGCGCATGATCAAAATCCGGGTATTTCCATCAAAAAGAGTTTGACAATCGAAAGCTTTAACTCTACTCCGTATGTTGCGTGTGAGAAAGGATTTCAATTCAATAAAGTCCAGCGAAGACTGACAACTAAATTGTTAGGGATTGTTTTCGATGGCACTCCGCTTGTGTTTGATGACAGTAGTCAAGTTTATCTTATAAACTGCTCTCACCTGAACACGAAAAAAGCTGTTGTTGTTCGTACGAAAACAATTCCAACTCTTCATTTTGATATTCAAGGTCCATCTCTTTTTCAAAACAATCATCAATGCGTGGAGATCTTGATGACAAGTGGGAGCGCGCATTTTCTCGCTATTAATATCAACCACTCAAGATTTCAAGAAAATGGGTTCGATAGACCACAGTCGGTTAAAGCTCTCATCTCTATAGCAACAGACGTCAAAAGCTCTTCAAGATCAACAAGTGTTCGAATCTCTTGCCAAAACGTCACTAGTGTTAAAAACAGGGCTCCTTTCTTGGTTCTTGACGTAACAACTGCTGTGACAAGAGAAGTATATAGCCATGTTAAGTTATTAAACAACAACCTGGAGAAAGCGGCATCTAACGCAAATTCTGGGAACCGCTTTACAGACGGCATGTACATTTCACGAGCAAGAAAGACTGACGTAAGATTTGTTGACTTTCTATGCGCTAATAACAGCAATATGTTGGCGATGAGATGCATTAAGATTTCTTCATACGAGGCAAAAGTAGCCATCGAGAATTCGTCTATTGTTGGACATAACGTAACGAAAGGTAAAGGTGGAGCCATCCTCATTGACTGTAAACGCCACACTTCTTTGACAGTAAAAAACACCGCGTTTGAGAAGAACAAAGCTAACTTTGGCGGTGGAGCAGTTTTTCTTAACACTGTAAACGGAAGCCTTAGACTCAACCTCACTAATGTTAATTTCTCTAACTGTGAAGCTGCAACCGATGGATCGTCGCTACTGGTTGGAAAAACTCACACTCTTAGAGCTAAGCCTATAGGATATGCTTTGTTTGCGTACTTCAGAAACGTCCACGTCAAAAACTGCATCAGTCTTAACAGTAGTATGTGTGTTGTGTTAAGAAGTGGACACGTGACATTTGAGGAGTTTCGCTGGACTAACGCTCGACCAGAAACTGCAGGAGCTATATATGTCGTAAATACGGCAGGAAAGACAGATGTGAAAATTTCTGGATCTACGTTCGTCGCCGACCGTGCCAATGGAAGTGTTTTTGTGAGAATTGAAGCACTGAAGAAACACAAAGGAGGAGTTACAGTTGCCAACACCACAATGACAAATAGTCAAGAAAGTGCCTTAATAATAAGTCCAAAATATAGAATCACATTAACCAACGTAACAATCTCATCATGTAAGCACGGATTGCAGATATCTCAACGATGGTTGAGTCACGACCGTACTCCCTTGAATCCTGTTAAAATTATTGTCGATAATTGCACTTTCAAACAAAATGTCTATGATTTGTCCTTAACTGTAAGAAACCCTCGATCAGTTTCGCTCACAATCATAAACTCTTTTTTCGTGGGCCACCCGAAAACCACAAACACCGTCAATGCCTATGCAATTCACTTTTATATACCAGCTTTGTCTAAGCCACTCGTAAGCTCAAGGGCCACCATTGAACTAGACAGAGTTATTTTTGACTCTCGCCCTGCCAGTAGTTTTGCACTTTACTTTCCAGGAAAGAAAACATTAACCATACGCAGGTCAATTTTTCGCCATTGCACCTCCTTTCGGCGAGAGCAATGGAATTGCGGCGATAGCAAATCGATTTACGTGAGCGCAGCTGGAGCCTTATCGATTCTCTCAATCATTGACAAACACTGGAAACTAGGTTGTGTGCATCGTAACGTTTATAACAACACCCATCCTCGTTGGAGATATGACAGTCACGTGACATTTGAAGACACCTTATTCCAAGAGAACGCTGGGCTTATCGCTGGTGCAGTCTATGTGAGTAACGGAAATACCACGTTTCGTAATTGCTCCTTTCAAAACAATTTGGCAGCAAGAAAAACAGGGCAAGTTTATTCCGCGTACGGAACAGGCAGAGTGGAATTCACCAACTGCTCCTTTCACAGTGAACAAAAGAATAAAGTGGTCAGGGAAAGGATGTTTGAAAACGTTGCTTTCTTTTACTCCGAGAGTGAAGGACCTGTAGCGTTTCGAAACACTTCTATGTTTTCAACCATTGCGGAAAGGCGTTCGTATTCCGTTCTTGACATTTCTAACGGCGGTTACGTTGATATTGATCAGAACACGGCCATTCACTGCAAAGAAAGTCAGCTGTCGCTAGAAAATGCGACGCATTTTGTTTATACTGAAAAAAGAAAGCATTATTGTCTGGTTAATGTTACTGTTCTTAAGTTTACATGCAGGCTATGTTCTCCGGGGTATTACAGCCTCCAAACAGGACGCTCAAATGGTTTAACCGTGAATGATTCATTCCGGTGCCAGCCGTGCCCATTAGGAGCAAATTGTATCCAAAACAACTTGAACATAGCGGCAAAAGAGAACTTTTGGGGCGACAAAGTCCCAGGGAAACGCCCTACGTTACTCAAGTTTATTCCCTGCCCCAAAAATTACTGCAAGTCTCCTAGCCTGCGATCATTAACGTCAGCGTACAATAGTTGCCATGGCAATAGAACTGGTTTCCTTTGCGGTACGTGCGTCCCTGGTTACACGGAAACACTCTTTTCTGCTGAGTGCAGAAAAATAACGCAATGCAGCGACTACCTATTGTGGGTAGTACTAATCGTTTTTTCGGTTGGATTAGCTGTGTACTTGCTGATTAAGCCTCCGTTCTTACATTTTCTCAGCTGGAAACAGATCTTATGGTTTACAAAAAAGAAAGAGAATCGAGCACGTGAACAGGGTTGTCAAGTTAGTAGTGAACATTTGGACAGCGGCTATTTAAAAATCGCTTTTTATTATTATCAAGTCGCAGATTTACTTCTGGATGATTCTCTTCAGGACTTGCTTCCCAAAGTCCCTTTTATTTATGCTATCATATCTGCATTTAATTTTCAAGTGCGTGCCGTTTACAGAGGAATCGGTTGTCCTTTCCCAGGATTGACGGCGGTGACGAAGGAATTGTTTCTTTCTCTCATGGTATTCGCTACAATGACTAACGTTCCTTTTATATATTGCTTTCATTTTGTTATAAATCTGGTGCGCAAAAAGGCGCGAAAACCGTCGGTGCGTCATTATATGGCGGTCGTCTTGGAGATACTGTTGCTAGGTTACGATAGGCTTGCGGAGACATCACTGGTATTGATGCACTGTGTAACCATTGGCTCTGATCGCCACTTGTTCATTGATGGTAACACTCCTTGCTGGCAGACGTGGCAGTACCTTCTTCTCGGCTACATTGTAATATTTGTGGTCCCATTCATCGCTGTTTTGTACTACGGATCGTCAAAGCTGTACAAAGCTTCCATTACTGCAAGGGAATTTCTCGCAGCCTGTGTCCTTCCTTTGCCGTTTCTAATCTATTGGCTCTTGAAGCAATTTTTCACAAGAAGAGAGGAAAGAGAACATGACTATGAAAAGGACGCAGAAGTTCTGACGAGGCACAACAACAGCGCTGAAGTCATGAAAGTCTTGCACGAACCATTCCGTACTCCCATTGGCCAGGAACAAGGCACACTTTACTGGGAAAGCGTTCTGATTGGCCGGCGACTAATTCTTCTTACATTTCATTCCTTCATTCCCAATGCAATGCTACGCTTCTTCTTTATGGCTGGTGCATGCGATTTAATGGCAATTCATCATATTGTCAAGAGTCCTTTCCGCGACACCACAGCTAACAAAGTCGAATCTCTGTCGCTAATAACGTTAGCTGTTATTGCTAAAATCAGTCTGGTGAAAGCCACTTTGCTGTCTTCTGGGATAAGTCCAAAGGGACAGAACGGGCTTTACATCAAGGGAATGCAGTGGTTCGAGCTTGCTGCGATGGGTTTTGTTCCGGTCTTGCTATCTTTTCTTGCTGTGTTAGCTATTTTGTCGCATATATTGCGTTTACTTTTTTATCTCGGAAAGCAAATCATCAGATGCAAGCGGAAAAATAACGCTATTGACACTTCTTTTGAAGGTTTAAGAAAGCCTTTACTGAATAATCAAGGACTTGGGTTTAAATATAGCTTTTGAGAGATCATATGCAATGTCTGTCTTAAAATCAAATCGAATTTTACATGAGGTGAGAGACAACGGAACAATTCAAAATGCTATTTCTTCTTCTTAATTCTGCTCTTGAATGACCTGGGCGGATCCAAGAATTGTTGATAGGTGGGTTCCAAATGACGACCTGAAAATGGTACTCTAAGAACCAGGGTCCGGTTGTTCGAAAGCTGGTTAACGCTAACCTGGGATTAACATTTAACCAAGGTCCCTGTTTCTCCCATTGCAAAAGAGTTTTCGCAACAAATTCCAGTTAAGTGACCGTTTGAAAACAACCAAATTCAAAATGTAGCCCAAAAAAATTTTCAGGAATCCGTATCGTTTGGCTATAAAATGGAATTTAAAATTGACGCTAATCCTGGGTTAGTGTAACACTGCTTTTAACAACCGGGCCCAGAGTGATAGCTCAGATTAAGCCAATTTTCATCATTTTGTCTACTAGTCTGCGCTGATATCTTTCTCTTTAAGTTTAAAAGCATTTGGGTTTTTTTCAGAATCAAAAACGCAAGTCAAGTTTGAAGGAGAGGAAAGGGGATGGCGCACACCCTGGAACCTCCCATAAGATTGACCTCCGGAGTCACGAAGGCCATGGTCGACACTGCCTTGTCCCCAGGCGTCCCTCCTTATTAAGGTTGGTGCACGTGGCTTTGTGTATCCTTCCCACGACGCCCCGCGCTTCCTGTGTGCCCTCACTATACCCTCACAGCGCGGACAAACGCAGGGCGCGTGCACAGTTCCCACCATAATTTTACAAAGGAAAACGCAGGCGTATGTCGAAAGTTTTTTTTAATCGCAAAACGTAACGCCGTATCTGAAAGCGTAAGCTTTATACGTCAAGCATGTGTTGAAAATGAAGTAACTGTCGTGCACAAGTTTTGCCTGCGTGAATTCAGTTTGCTGGGACATGTTATGCATTGTTTTCATACGAACTTCGCGCTCGCAACTGTTTAAACTGTTTCATGTGTTGAAAATGAAGTAACTGTCGTGCACAAGTTTTGCCTGCGTGAATTCAGTTTGCTGGGACATGTTATGCATTGTTTTCATACGAACTTCGCGCTCGCAACTGTTTAAACTGTTTCAAACTTCAAGGCTTTGAAAGACCGGAAGTGACGTACCTTTTTGCGTTTGACCGCTGTGAAAGCCATACCGGCGCCTGGGGACGAGACAGCTGGTTTTAGGTCGCTCGGTCTTGGGCGGCGTTTTTTAACTCAGCCAGCGTTAGAGTGATTTCTGAATTAACCACCAGGCCCCAGTTGTTCAAAGGCCGGATAACTCTATCCACAGGATAAAATGATATCACAGGGAGTCCACAATAGTAGAGAAAAGGAATAAATAAAACTAAAATTATCAACATGCATACGTTGTTCGTTTCCTGTGGTTTTTTGTGTGCAGAATCAAGCTGATAGATGCTAGCGACAGTACTGTAGTCGTGAGCTGAGCTGTCTTGTGCGCGAGCGGATCTGAGTTATGCTAATTTTTTAAGCTAATATTTAACAAATAAAAAAGCCAAAACCGTGCTTTGTTCTGTGATAAAGCACGCAAGGAAGTGACGAGAGCACGAAAGAAGTGTAGGGTGAACACGAGCCGTAGGCGATTGCTTCTCCCCACTTCTTGAGTGCTCTCGTCACTTCCTTGAGTGCTTTATCACAGAACAAAGCACGGTTTTGGCTTTTTTATTTGTTTTATAATAAAGCTTTGCTCACATTTGTAAAGAAACTGGCTTTTAATTGCAAGAAATCAAGTTTTTTTCACAGCTTGCAAGCGCGCGCAAGAAAGGATTTCAGCTTGCCAGCGCGCGCAGAATGGCGTCACAGGCTACTCCGTGCATCTGTACTCTGATAAGGCACGCTGTTTCAACCAATCAGAGCGCGCGTTATATCGAAACTTTATTATAAAAAAATGCTACAAGGGGAGCAGCTTTTTTACTTAACAAATAAAAAAGCCAAAACCGTGCTTTGTTCTGTGATAAAGCACGCAAGGAAGTGACGAGAGCACGAAAGAAGTGTAGGGTGAACACGAGCCGCAGGCGAGTGCTTCTCCCTACTTCTTGAGTGCTCTCGTCACTTCCTTTAGTGCTTTATCACAGAACAAAGCACGGTTTTGGCTTTTTTATTTGTTTTATAATATAGCTTTGCTCATATTTGTAAAGAAACTGGCTTTTAATTGCAAGAAATCAAGTGTTTTTTTCATAGCTTGCAAGCGCGCGCAAGAAAGGTTTTCAGTTTACCAGCGCGCGCAGAATGGCGTCACGGGCTACTCCGTGCATCTGTACTCTGATAAAGCACACTGTTTCAACCAATCAGAGCGCGCGTTATATCGAAACTTTATTATAATAAGCAGTTTGAACACACTTTGCAAAATTGCCTTGAACTCGTTTCTTATTCGCCTCCTTGCCACCAAAATTGTCACAAACGAGAGCTGGATAATTCGTGAATACGCTTACCTGTCATAATCCTGAGAAGAAACGATTTCTTGGCAGAATTTTAGCTTTCTTTTGGCTGTTTACCATGAGTTTTTCTTTTCGTCAGAGCTGTGACCAGTTACCACGGCACAGACGCGTCAGATTTTCGCGCCATCAAGTGCAAATCAGCAACCCTCCCTCCCCCGCAAAGATCTCTTCGCACGACCGGAAATAAAACTACAACCTGCTTATTTTTATTTAATAGCTTGTTTAATTAATTAGAAAGGGAACTTTAAGTAGAGTTCGAGCTCTTTGATAGAGTTATAGAGTACCTAATGAATTTGATCGCGCGGTGAGCAGGTTGTAATTTTATTTCCGGTCGTGCGAAGAGATCTTTGCAGGGGAGGGAGGGTTGCTGATTTGCACTTGATGGCGCGAAAATCTGACGCGTCTGTGCCGTGGTAACTGGTCACAGCTCTGACCACAGGCAGCCCAAATTGGTAGTATGTGTACTGGAAGATTTCATTGACAATCTAAATATAATAAACGAACAAGTTGAAATGAAAACACAAATAAAGAAATGTCGAAACGTGTAAATAAAACATTGCTTACGTTTTATTTGTTTGTTGCTTGATGTGTCTTGACTGTCCTCGGAGCTATTTACACAAGTTTTAAATCGCTGCTTAGTATCGTATGTTCTGTCATTTATATAGCGAAGCAAGGCTGGCAGGTGAGAAACGAAGAGACTTTTCAGTGGTGCTCGGCAAAAGCACTCAAAATACTCCCACCTCCACAAAATCCGAACCAATACAGTCCCGCTTGCATCATCTCCCTAAAGTTTTCTCTTCGGAGTCAAAAGTTCAATACAATAAGTGGGCAGAAATCTCGCCGTTTTCGCCACAAAAGCGGCCTTTTGTCTTTAGTCTTAAGATCCACGTATTTCCAATACAGCGGGTCGATTTACGAACAAAACGACGGAGCAGCCATGGGGAGCCCTGTCTCCCCGGTTATTGCTAACCTTTACATGGAAGAGTTTGAGGAACGGGCGATAGCAGCAGCGACCTATAAACCTAAGATCTGGAAGCGATATGTAGATGACACTTTTACAGTCTTAGGTAAAGACTATGTAGACGGCTTTTTACAACATCTAAACAGTCAACAGCCTACTATTCGTTTTACCATGGAAATCGAGAAAGATAACACTATCCCCTTTCCCGACACGTCAGTTTTAAGGGATTCAAGCGGTCTTCTCACCACCACTGTTTACAGAAAGCCCACCCACACTGACCAATACCTAGCCTATGACTCACAACATCCTCAGTCAGTGAAACGTGGTATCTATACGACCGAGCCAAACACCTCACATCAAAACCATCAGCTATCTCTGAAGAAAAGAAACATTTATCATCGGTACTTGTTTCGAACGCATAATCCTTCTTCATTTGTACGAAAGCTCACAAAGACAACAAGACCAACAGCCAACAAAGAACCCACGCAGGAATTTAAATCTACTGCGGTTCTACCCTACATAAAAGGTGTATCAGAGGTTCTTCGCCGTTACCTACAACAAAAAGGCGTACGCAACCGTCTTCAAATCAGACACAACTCTTAGGTCTCACTTAATGGGACCGAAAGACGCCCTTGAACCAACTAAACAAGACGGTGTTGTCTATCAGATTCCATGTGAGTGCGGCAAAGTATACATCGGGGAAACAGGGAGAGCGATGCAAGACAGGATAAAAGAACACGACAGAGATCTACGGCTTGCTCATACGCAAAACCTCCGCAGTTTCGGAGCACGCTAACGAAACGGGGCATCTTCCTATTTGGAAAGAAGTTAAGTTTATTGATCGTGACCCTCATTAGTACACACGTAGGGTCAAAGAGGCTATCCATATAAGACTTCATCGTAATAACATCAATAGATATTGGAATCGAAATTCCTGAAGCTTGGATACCTACGATGAGAAAGCACAACAGCCGATCAACCACAAAATGGACCTGTGAGGGAACAACATCTAACAGTCGGAACAATAATGAGGATCGAAATGCACCAATAGCAGCGAACCAACATGCTACAATTAGCGACACGTAAACAATCGACCTCATCGCCTGATGAAGACTAGCAGTATTGCAGTCGAAACGTAGCGATCAACAACTCGAAGCGATTCCATTGTGAGACAAACGAATAAACGTTCATCTTGCCTCTCTTACACTACGATGAACAATAAACACATCTTTAATGACATAGTCTATAATGCTTGCTTCGCCGGGGGGCGATACATGGGGTGGGGTGGGGGGTCGGGCGAAATTCTGAGATGAAAAGGTGGAATGAATGAAATTGATGAGGAATTCTCCTGCTTTATTTACGAAATTTGAACATCTATTATACGTTAACACAGTTCCAAAGTAACACTAAAACTCCTTGACAACCTTTTTATCGACAAAATAAGTATAAATAACAGCGCTTCAACAGTAACAGATTTTTAATACGTGAGATGCTGTAGTCTTTCTTATACAAACCATTGAAATATTCGTGTCTCCTTCCTTTTTCTCTTCCTTTTCGACGTTCTCTTCTTCCCACTTTTCATCGCTCTCTTCCTGCTCCTCTTCGTCGTCTTCTTCTTCCTGTTCACTGGTGTCTTCCGTGTGATAATTTTCAGGATGCACGATGCAGTACACCCTGTCCCTAACGTCCGGCGCAAGATTAGTGAGTATTCTGATTCTTGCAGCATTGCTAAAATAGAGATAAGCAATGTATAAGCAATGTATGGTGCATCCCATCTAAACAGCAGCTTTACCACATCTTCCACATTTACGCAGGCTTTAGGGATTGTCAGGGAAGGGGGTAAAGAAGACAATGGGGAAACTCTATGGCAAGAGGATTTGCAACGCATATGTGATATACGCATCAGACGTTGCTGTCAAACTGTTAGCGTTTTCAGTCCTTTGATTTCCAACGATTTTCTTTATTTTTTATTTTTTTTTTTGATACACTGTTTCCTTGTAGGCCCTTGAATACCCGTTCAAAGGTCTTCTTCTTTTCTTTGAGGGTTTCTATTTCCCGTAAAAACCTGTAACCGCTTGGCTTAAACACCAGCCATGTGCTCCACATTGAAAACGTGATGGAATTTCTCGCCATTTCTTCACAGTAATGCCATTCGCCTGAAAGTGCGTGGAGTCATGATCTTTCATTTTTTTTTTAAGACCACTCAGTTTCTCAAAGGCCTCTTGTTGTTTTGTTATAATGTAGTTTAGTCTTTGTCCATCACTAGGCTTTAACTGGTACTCTGGTTTTAACAGCTCTCCTAATCTCTCCCAACGATGTTCCCTTCTTGGGTGAAAACGTCTTGGTTTAATTCTTTCGCTCAGACAAAATAGAAACAAAGCAGCTATGAATATGACCGAACTGAGACATCAGGGGTTGTTCAAGCGAACTGGAAAAGAAGTACGCTGAAAGGGAGCACCAAAGGTCTATGGAGGGCGAAGCAAGTGAGATCAGAACACCATCTTTAACGAGTGAGAAGTGACTTTTTTATTTTTGCCATTGAAATCATCTTTCCTTTTCATTCACGCACGCTTTTCATTTAACTAATTTATTCTTGTTTTTCACGTTGCCATGTTCCTACTAATAGCGTAGCTCCACCACTCTCCATATAAACCAAGTGCAATCCACAATTCCTTGATTCGCTCTGACGAAGGGCTAACGCTCGAAACGTCAGCTTACAATCTCTTTAAGGTGACCAGTTTGCCTTATCATCTCAGTTGACAAATCCATAATTTTGTTTTTCACATCCGTACCGACGCAGCACCACAGTTTCTTTAGAAACTAACCCCCTTGTTTGTTTCTGATAATTAACCGGTAACGATGAGAACGCGTCCTCCAACATTTGGTTTAAATGAACGTCTTTTACGTATTAGTGGCATGGCGTACATACGTCATATCTGTGCTGCTGGAGATAATCGAAGATCATATCTTGCACCGTCGCGGCGTTCAAGTGGAGCTGATATCCAGCGGTGCCATAAAAACACATGCCATCTCAAGGGGTCAAAGACCAATTCATATCTCTCGGAATTTAGTCTGTCCAGTAAAGTACGCCGGTCACTTGATTCCGTGATACAAGTTTAAGCTTTAAAAAATAAAGAGAGAGAGAGGCAGTGATTTTTTTGAACAGCTATCCTAGTAAATGTCTCGGGGGGGGGGGGGTGCGCTCTCCACTACCGCCTTACACCTATTGTCCGTTTCTTTCTCTGCAGGTACCCGTTCTTATGTGAGCGGATTGCTGCATTCCTATGGTTATTTTCGTGAGCAGTCGTGTAGATTCGGTGTTGTTCGTCAGCGTGTTGTTCGCTGTGTTTTCGTGCGCTGGGAATTCAAACAGAGGGTAGACTCGATCAAGGCTGCTGTGACTCGTATTGGTTCAACGGATAACAAGAATTACATAGCCAAGCAAAGGAGTATGCCCGAAATTTCCAAACCACAGGATGTGACATCGTGTCAGTCAGTGATTAAAGAAATCGACAAATAGGAAGGGAGTTGTGAAATATTAATCCGGGAAAACCTGTCTCTGAAGGCGGACTGAAGGCGGAGCCGAAAAACTCAGAAAACTTGCCTCAGAACAGTAAGCAATTTGAAACAAACAAGGGGGTTAGTTTCTAAAGAAACTATGGTGCTGTGTCGGTGGGGACGTGAAACACAAAATTTTGGATTTATTAACTGAGTTGATAAATTTTATATTTACCAACTGCGTTGATAAATATAATCACTGACTGCTCTACATGCACCTCCGCAAATGTTATCTATTGCATAACATGCACTTTATGCAGCAAGATGTATATCGGCGAAACAGGGAGGAGACTAGGCGACCGTTTCCGCAAACACCTACAAGGCGTTGAAAGAAATGACAAGGACGCATCCAAACCAGTCGCCCGACATTTTAATCTATCTAATCATTCTAGTCAACACATGACGATCTGTGGTCTTTCCCTACACGGAAAGCCGTTGAAATCTAGAACAAAACTTCAGTTTTCAAATCAAGTAAAAATCAACGAGGATAAAATCGAACGTCGTTTCGGTGTCGTCATGACGCCATTTTCAAGTTCAAAATGATTCGGATAAACTGTCAGAAGATCAACACAAAGGATTAATGCAGTGTCAAGTAAATAGCTTGACTCAAACTGAGTACGACTGAACATTGAGCGATGGTGTCAATTCTCTAATTAGCAACATTTCGTACACTAAACAATCGAACTTTTTACGACACTTCTTTAGGACCAAAAGGTGTTTGTCAAGGTCTTTCGGGAAAAGTTGCTTCAAGTTACTCATCTCATCTATCGGGGCGAACATGAGACGCATAGTATAGGTTTGCCATGTCTGGGTTGTATTCTACAATGACTGGATCAGAGAGCCCAGGGAATCTATTGTGCCAATCTCTGTGGTTCCTTTGGCAGTTCCTGTGAGGGCCAGAACTGGTGTTGAGGGCAATAAATTGGACAGAAACCCAATCTTTCCATAAGCTGGCCTGAATTAGCACCTTAGCACAGAAAACCAATCATAAGTTTCTTTCTAAGGCATGCACTTCTCCGATCCCAGTATCAGTCACCTGAGGGAGAGATGTTAGATTGTTTTAACCCACTATCATCCCAAGAGGCCGCACTCCTTTTGTTAAGCCTTGATTCTTGGCGAGGACCAAAAGGATCGCGGCTTCTAAACAAATTCAGTAGAAGTGATGATTTCAGCAGGTGTTTCAGCCAATGCACCTAGGGCAGTCTATAAAAAATACAGATCCCTTATGTAGCGCCAAATTATGAGTTTTGTTTTAGTCTGGGCTATCATACTGATATTGCACCGATAACCACTGGATAGGAAAGTCTATTTGCCATCAAAGTGAAACACAAAATCAAACATTTTTAGTAGGATTTTAGGTAATAGCAATGTAGACACTAGCAGGAAACCAATAAGTGGTTAAGCAATTGCTCATCAAAGGGCTGTCTTATACAATAACACACGTCACGTTTGACTGTTTATCGAAGACATCGAATACAAAATAGTCACCAACAATGTAACTCAATGATGACTTTAATTGTGAAGAGTTAAGCTTAATACATGAAATAAAAATCATACAATTGCAGAACCAAATAAGCTCTTCATCTACTGCTCTCACTCTTCTGTGAAATTCCTTCCCTTTGAGCAGCTTTGCTGCGGTTTTGTTGACTACGAAAACCTCTGGATGACCAAATAGCAATCTGCACTTGTTGACATCTTTCGGGATCGTAGCTTACTATGCTACATCCCCCACAATACTTTATAAAAAAAATTCACACACTCCTTTAAGTTCTGCAACTGATCCTGGATCAGTCCATCTAACGGTAACACAACGATGACTATCGAGTCTCCCTGTTCACCACCACTTTGCATAAAATCGAACATCCCAGGCAACACTTGATAGTAGAGTGATTTGTCAAATCCGTTGGCAATACAGTCAGTACATCGTTTTGTTATCCAGGCATATTGCCCCAATCGCATCGTACTGTTCCTTTGTCAATTCGCGGTCAGGATTTCCTAATTTTTTTAACGCATAATCTATACCATCCTGGAATACAGACTCCAAACTCGCTGCCATTTTCTCGAGACACTAACGCCTGCGCGGTTGAATCTCGATAACACAAATCATGTTACCGGAATCGCTTTATCCCAGAGTCTTTCGTTCCCGTTCCGCTGGATAAGGGTAACAAGGGCTCTGGAAACGAGATTGTTGATGAACCACGGTTATAAGAAGCACAGTCACTTGTTGATGAAGATGAATGAGTCATTGGTGAATGACAATTATAAAGAAACACAGTCACTTGCTGATAAAGATGAATGAGCCATTGATGAATCACGATTATAAGAAGCAGACACTTGTTCATGAGGATGAATGAGCCACTAATGAATTACGATTATAAAGAAGCACAGTCACATATTGTTGAAGATGTATGAGCCATTGATGGATCACGATTATAAGAAGCACAGTCACTTGTTGATGAAGATGTATAAGTCATTGATGAATTACGATTATAAAAAATCACAGTCACTTGTTGATGAAGATGAATAAGCCACTGATGACTCACGATTATAAACAAGCACAATTACTTGTCGATGGTGACAATTGAGCCGTTCACGGAATACCATTATAAAAAGCACAGTCACTTGTTGATGAAGATGAATGAGCCATTGATGAATCACGATTTTAAAGAAGCAAAGTCACTTCTTCCTGAAGATGAATGAGCCATTGGTGAATCACGATATACAGAAGCACAATCAATTCTGGACTGATGTTGATCGAGTCGTTGACTAATTGCGATTATAAAGAAGACCAGTCACATATTGATGACGTTGAATGAGCTGTTGAGCCGTTGATGAAGACAAATCAAAGTATCATTGATGAATCACTTTCACAGTCACTTTCAATCCGGATGAATGCAACAACGACGAAACATCCACACATTCCTTTTTTTTAAACAAGATGGGTGTATCGTTGACGAAGGAAGCACGGTCTCTTCTTGCTAGTGTTCAATAGACGATTGACGAAAAAGAATAAAGAATCACTGTCACATGTTTATCAAGATGAATGGAACATTTATTACTGATAATGGAGGACTTTAAAATGATGACGTTTCGATGGTGGACGAATGCTGTCACAAGGAATGGACAATTGACGAATTACTTTGGAGGAAGCACTTATCAAGGTGGTCGCGTGATTGTTGACGTCGCCCAGGGAAGGCCAGCTCATCAATTCAAACAAGGTTGAGAATCTCTACCATTAATTCAGCCCGCAGACGTAGTGTATCTTTATATGTCCAAGTTAAATTGGTAAAATGTTTTGCGCAAGTGTCGCGAACTACGCAAACCACTGCCCAAACAACCAGTTGTTTCGCTCGAGTTGGAATGGGCGTGATCAGGCATAGGGATCTTGAACAGTTTGATCTCGCTCCAGTTTGAAGGTTTGAAGTTTCACTCGTGTTACCTGGAACCGTCCTTGGCGACCCAGGGGCAGCTAGTCGGGACGAAGGGATTTTCATGGGCGAAAGTTTACAACAAGAACGGGAGAGCCCCTGGGCAGGTAATCTTGCCGATCCAGTTCCAGAAGCGTTTCAATTCCCTTCTTCTGATTGGCCAGAAAAATACTTTTCTGGCCAATCAGCGAAGAGGACCAGCCGGGCGACTCTGATGTCTTCTTAAACGAAGTGGATTTCCTCATGGATCGCCATAGTTGTGTGGCCCGTTCAACTGGAAGGTTTTCGAGGAGAGTTTCAGAAAAAAAAGCAGCGAGGTCGAGGAAATCACTCTAACATGGCCGCAAGAAGCCAAACACTCACCGAGAATTTTTCACGGCGGACTTACCGAAGGTGTCGTAAATTTTAAGAGCTAACGACTTCCCCTTTCTCCAGTGTTGCAAACGATAAGGCGTATAGCTACTATAGCTAGTCGAGTAAACAATGTTACTAATTATTTCTCCTTGTTCGTTGAACGTCGTCTGAAACTTTCCACGGGAATCTCCGATGCACGGGGCCACACAACTATGTCGATCGAGCGTGGGAACCACAGGTAACCAAAGCGTAATGCATGTATGAGAGTTTGTATGGAGCTGGATTTCGATCAAAGTAATCGGCGGTATTCCGCCGAAAATACATTACACTGGAAATAAAGTTTGAAAACCCTTACTTCGCTGTGTTTTTACCGCTTTTCAGAGCTACTGGAGGCCGTTTTGAGGAAGAGGAAAATAAGAATTAAAAAAGATAAAAATAAATAAAATTAAAAATTAAATAAGAACTGTAGAGGAGGAGGGAAATAAAAAATCGTGGAGAAGGAGGAGGGAAATAAAAACTGTGGAGGAGGAGGAGGAGGAGGGAAATAAAATTTTCACTTAAAATCTGTGTGTAGTTGGTTTCTTGGGCCACCATTAAAATGCACAATTACTAATCAGTGAACCGAAAATAGTTTTTTATTATTAAATAACAATACTTGTCTGCAGTAACAATGAAAGCGGAAAGAAATGAAAGCCTGCACAAGAACGTCACGGTTCAGTGATTTTCAATCACAAATGAGATGCGAGTTGGAAACCAGTCAAACCGGTTATACGCTAATGAGAATCCACCTCATATTATTCATGAGATGAAGACAATAGCCTAACGTCATCGACGTTAATATATTCCACTTCACACTAATGAGATTCTACTTCAAAAAACCAGCTAATTCGGTCCCTACTATACTACTTCCTTCGATAGGCGGCGATCTACCACGTCTTCAACCTTAAAGAATTCTTCGTCTTCGTCAACTTCTGAATTGCTGTTTTTGTGGCATACTTTTTGCAACAAAGGCGGCGAAGGATCTCCCTTAGTGGAGCCGAAAGGAACAATTCCAAGTTTTCGAAGATGTCTCTGGCTGCAGGGTGAAGTGTGTACTTCAGAGGTTGACCTACCATTGGTTCAAGGACTACTTTTGCAATAATGCTTCGACTTGTCTTCCATTTGGTGAGAATGACATCCTCTCTGACAGAGGAAATACCATTTCCCTCGCTGCTATACAGAGAACATCGAATGCGGACGGGTAATTCGCTATTCATTTTGAAACTGGTTATCTCAGTTCCATCTTTTCCCGACTCAATGGCTTCCACTCTGCCAATGTGACCACTTTTAGTGCCACGTCGCAGTGCTTGGGGATGTCATATGATGGATTTAACGGCGCTTTCCCGGGAAGACATTTTGAAGCCCAATGCCTCTTTTGATGGCAGCGCGATACGTACTCCCGTGGTGAAAGGAGTTTGATCGCTTGCTTCAAGTGAATGTAGGTCAATCGCCCGTTGAGACATTTCTTATCCTCCAAATTTTGCCTTTTTCTTCGTGGAAGTCGTTAGTGAGAACTATTTCGTCATCTTTAATGTCGGTCGCATCACCTTGATCCCACCGCTCTGAAACTTTGACTTTTTTCTGCAGAACTCTTCAAAGGCAGTTCAATTCGTTTTCTTTTTTTCCCATTCTTCCTCACAACCCATGTCTTCTTCTGTGGAGCTCCCTTCAACATCTGGTTGGTCAGCAAACGATAAGTCCAGCTTGTTGTAGTCTTTACAAGGTGGGCAGTCTACCACTGTGAAACCAGTTGGCCTTACAAACGTGTATGGCTTATCCCAGTGGTACGTTTTCTGGAGTAGTTCTACACATTCCGAAGGAAGGTACTTTGTAACCAGTGCTTGTCCTTCTTTTACTACTTCTTGGTGCGCTTCAACGCTTCAATTTGTTGTTTTTTGAAGACTGAGTAATCTTCAGGGTGGAAATACTGCTTTATACGTCCGCTTTCTTTGAAGGCGAAGGCTAATTTCTTTCGTTTGTTGGACGCCGTCACGTGAGCTCCAGGATGTGAAAGTCGCTCCTTTGCATTTAACAGCCAGTCCACAAGAGGTTCAAAGATTCTTGGAAATGGTCGGAAACAACCATATGTTGTGACCGAAAAAGGAACTGGAAGCGGAACCAGAAGCGGAACTGAAACCTTGAGGAGCCCCGCGGCTCCCATGGTACAATGCGGCCGAGTCGGCCATGTGCGAAATGAGTCGGACATGTTTATTTTCGCAGCTAGTTTTGTATGAAAAACCAAAGGAATTCTTGAACCGTGTCACTGTTGGACAAATTACCCGGACCTGTCAACACATGTGAGTTATTGTAGAGCATTTGCAGGCATTTTTGAACCGATTTACCACCTTGCTTAAGTTCTATTTGTACGAATTCTCAGCGAATCTGCAATAAACAGCAGATACCAGTTTAAGAAGTGTGCTTGTACAGTGGAAGAGAGGATTTGTGGAGCTGTTCTTAGAATATCGATATCACCGGAGCTGGGCAAATACTTGCGATTTGAGTAAAGAGACTACATCTCATTCGATATGGAGCAGGATAAAGCTGATGAACGTGACACGGAGATGAGTTTGCGTGGCGATGAGTTGGACAATGTTGAAACTGTGAAAATGTCTTCCCAAGCGCCCGTGAATCATACTGTTGGAAAGTTTCACCCCATGAATGCCGAGGAACATTTAGCCGTCCAAGAAAATATTACTGCTGTTGAGAGAACAAGATAACCGCATTCGAAGGACCGCGAAGATGTGGAAGCGGAGGACAATTACCAAGCACATATATAAATCAAATTAAAACGTGTCTCTTGGAATTAAGAGAGCCTGATGACATTCGTGAAGCTGTGAAAAGCCTTAAGCGTGCATGGACTCGTTACAATGACATGCATCAGTGTTACATACAAAGGAATGACAACTATGGTAAAATTTATGAGGATTACTCTCGACGTGTTAAAGCAGTCGATGATCAGTTACCCCTCCTAATGCGTCATTCTCCAAACAGTAGCTTAAAATCTCGTGAAAAGAGCCCAAACTATCGCCGTTAACCTCGAGTAGGTCAGGCACGTCGAGATCCTCAAGATCTTCGAAATTAAAGGAGTTGAAGAGAAATTTAGAGTTAAAGAAGCTCATGGCAGAACAAGCACTAGAGTTAGCAAAATATGAAGCAGAAATGGAGAAGAACAAAATTGACATTGAAGTGCAAAAACAGAACGTGGCTAAGGAGATGTTGTTTAGAGCCCAACTGGAAGCTAAACAGTTTGATGTTCTTGCTGAAGAGGAAGGCGAGACCAACTCTACCGTTGGAAGCTTACAAAATGAGATAGAGTGCGGGATTTCTCTCCAACCCCCACTAAAAAAAGAAGAACGGACAACAACTTGGGTTGCCAACATTCATCCGGACATTCCCAAGGGAGCATTGAATCATAATGCCAGGGAGTTATTCTACGTCGAACGAATGGCTATGTAGAAAATGCTAACCCTCTTCCCAAAGAGCAACTCAAAGTTACGGAAAATGTCGTTACATCCAGTGGTGGAAATCAGAAAGTTGCAGACAAAAATAAGCTGACAAAGGCACAAAAATTCTCAAGCAGTTCTGTTGAAGGTAAACACATTGCAAGCCATGCAGCCTGTGAAGTTTAGTGGAAATCCCGCAAATTTCCCGATTTTCAGGAGAAGAATCCGAGACAACCTAGAGGATGGGTTATTGTCGGACGCTCAACGAATTGAATTTCACCCAAAGTTTGTGTCTGGTGAGGCACATGAGGTGGTTGAAAGGTCAGCAGGGCGTTCGTATGATGAAATTGTAGCAATTTTGGAAGAACGTTATGGTCAACCAGCGGCAGTTGCTGTAGCTTGTATTAAAATGCTTACTACGGGAGCCAAATTTGGAAACCGAGATTTCAAAGGCCTGCGTAATTTTGCAGAACAACTTCAATGTGCATCAAAGAGATTGGAAGGAGACTATGAGCGTGAGGCAAGCACCATTTCTAACATGAGGATGATTGTAGCACGATTGCCTTATTACATGATCAATAAATGGGCGAATGCATCATACGCTATCAGAGAAAAGGGACTGACCCCAAAGTTAAAGGACCTCGCCCAATTTGTTAAACGACAAGCTGCCATCAAGAACGATCCTGGATTTACAGGAGTTTATGCCATGCCAACTATGAAGTCAAGGCAAACATAACAAAGCCAATTAAACTAAACAAGAGAGTGAATTTCACCAGTAACAGGGCAGGCGTCATCCTATGCCATAGATATTAAAGCTAAGAACCCTGGGAGAAGTGAAAGAGCAAACAATGGACGAAGCGGTAGCCTACCCAACGTACCAAGTTGTCTTTGCTGCTCAGGATCCGACAAACTAGTTTTGTGCCTTCATTTTCAGAGTAAGGATTTGCAGAACCGCTGGGACCTTGTGAAGCAAAATGGTTTTTGTCACGTGTGTTTGAAATCTGGACATTATCGAGGGAAGTGTGAGTCACCAAAATTCTGCCGGTGAGGAAGTGACAAAACCCACGTCGAAGAACCGAAACCGGCGGGAAGCAGCCCACATCTGGAATGTTCTAGTGACCAAGGCCTACTGAATCTAGAAACACTTCACAGTATGCAACTGTGACTCAAGCGGCCACGATAAAGACTTTGCTCCTTCATGTGATACCGGTGAAAATCACGTCACCTGACTTACGGATTGTTACACAATGCCTCCCGTGGAACCATCATCAGCCAGGATCTCGCTAAGGAAATAGGTCTGAAAGGTCGAAACGAGGTGATTTCTGTTAGCACACTGTTGTAGCAAGAGGAAGAAGAGTTTGAAGTGGTAGAATTTACACTGCAGTCTGGTAGTGCAGAAGGAGAAATTCTTACTGTTGGAGAGGGACTAGAAATTCAAAATTGCAGAGAGGTGTCTCCCTGAAGGTACCGACAGAAGGTCACACCTGCACTTGGTGGACATTGAAGTGCCAGAGTGAAAATAAAGAAAGTGTGAGTACTGATTGGAGAGGATGTTAGTGAGGCGTATGAGGTCTTGGAAGTGCGGAACAAACCGCACGAGGCCCGTTGGGTTGGGTCATACCAGGAACTATTCTGGGTTCACCGAATCAAAATGAAGTTAGTGTTAACTTCACTACGTGTGGCAACTCCAGGCCATTGACACGAATTTCGTCCAGTCCAGATGACAACAAGCACTCACACCTAGCCCTTCCCTGAACATTCGTCGCTCGACGAATCTACCCCATGAAATTGTAGAAGAGAGCGACACATACAGCAGGAAAAGATGGAAACAGGCCCAGATTCTTGCCAATCATTATTGGAAGCGACGGTTGAGGAAATATGTGCCACCATTGCAAGAACACCAAAAGTGGAACCAAACCCAGAAAAACCTGCAAGTCGGAGATCTGGTCCTCATCGCTTACGACAATGTTCCTAGGAACCAATGGCCTCTTAGTCGGGTCACAACCGTGTTCCCCGGCACTGATGGATTGGTAAGGAGTGCTAAAGTCAAAGCCAAAGGATCGACTTAAAAGCAACCAATCACCAAGATTTGTCTACTCGAAGCGGCCGACGAAGAAGGAGGACTGTGAGCCATGTTGGATGATCAACGTGAACAGAGCAAATTTAGATGCGATGAACCCCTTTATAAGAGTGTTCATGAGGGGCGCGATGTTGTGACCAAAAAAGGAACCGGAAGCGGAACCCGAAGTGAAAATGAAACCTTGAGGAGCCCCGCGGCTCCCATGGTACTATGCGGCCGAGTCGGTCGTGTGCGAAATGAGTCAGACATGTTTATTTTCGTAGCTAGTTTGGTTTGAAAAACCGAAAGAAGTCTTAAACCGTGTCGCTGTTGGAACCCGAAGCGGAAATGAAACCTTGAGGGCCCCTGTGGCTCCCATTGTACTATGCGGCCGAGTCGGCCATGTGCGAAATGAGTCGGACATGTTTATTTTCGTAGCTAGTTTTGTTTGAAAAACCGAAGGAAGTCTTGAACCGTGTCACTGCTGGACAAATTACCCGGACCTATCAACATATGTGAGTTATTGTAGAATATTTGCAGGCATTTTGATCCGATTTACCACCTTGCTTAAGTTCTATTTGTACGAATTTTCAGTAAATCTACAATAAACAGCAGATACCAGTTTAAGGAGTGTACGTGTACTGTGGAAGAGAGAATTTGTGGAGCTGTTTCTAGAATATCGATATCACTAGAACCGGGCAAATATATCATAATTTATTGATCACCGGAAATAAATTTTAGTTAATTAACAACTCTTGTTTGAGCTTTGTCCTATGTCCAGTGATTTTCACGTGCAACCTCGGGTGAGCTGAACCCTATGAACTCTTCATTGTTTATTTGACCAATCACATGGTACTCTGCCATGTTCCTTAGCTTGCATTCCCATGTGCTTCGTCACTTGGTTTTTTCTTCACGACCAAAGCAGACCAAACCACAATATCTCGAAGTTTTCTTTTCAAATTCTGTTGTGGCTTTGCAGATTAGTTCTCGCCTCTCGCCTTGGAGGTTCCAGGTTCGTACCCGGTGCTTTCTTCTGCGGGAGAAGCTCGAACAGCTTCAGTTCTAATGCCGCCCTCACAGCGGACACGACGTTTAGCGGCGGGCTAACCGGTCAATATTCCAGCTGACCTCGTCCTGGACAGCCTGTTCGTTAAAGGCTTCCGTACTTTGCGCAATCAACTGAGCCTTCCTGCATCCGGAACACGCTCCGCGCTCGTCGAACGGCTAAAAGAAGCCCGGCGAAATGCACAATCTATTGGCGCCCCACCCCCTGTCCAAATGGCGGCGACAACACAGAACTCCAGCAACAGTTTCAGCAATTACAACAACAGGTCCAAGACCTGCTGAACCGCAGCTCTTCGGATGAAAGAATGCTGTCCGAGAGCCAGTTTACTCAAGTTAAGTCCTTGGTCCAAGCAACCATCAACGAGACGATCGAACAGACAGCGACCGCAGCTGCCCAAGCTGCGGTCAACGCCTTCACTGGTTCTTCGTCTTCTCCAGTTGTTGTCCCAGAGAGAAACGCGTCGAGTGAGGGCAACGTTTCTTCTGCGGTCCAGGAAACCCTAACCTCCTTTGCTGTTGATGGCGCAAGCGGGACCGATACCAGCAATATTTCCTCTACATCCCAGCAGACTTTGGATTCTGTACACGAACTCCCACCCAAGCGTTTGAAGGAGATCCTCTCGGGTGAGTTTATGGAACTTTCTAAATTATTTCCAAAGAACTTTAATTCGCTACAGCCTCTCCATGACAAGCCTTTCACTTTGACTCTTGAGAACTCTGTTATTAGGGTAAATAAGGCCAAGGCCACTTCAATAACTAAGATAGAGGAATGGACCTCGGCTTTTACAGCTTATATTAGTGTTATCATTAGCAGGCACCCAACTTGTGCTGCAGAATTATTAGAATACCTGTCTTTAATTCGTTACGCAGATAAATATCACAGGGGCCTAGGCTGGTGTGTTTATGACGTCAAGTTTCGCCAAAAGGCTGCTGCTACCAAGTCCATTAAGTGGTCGGTCATAGAGAGCCAATTGTGGCTTCAAACGTTTACTATTGCCCCTTCACTTATGAAGGAAGAGCTTGGTTTTTTTCCAGTCAGAACCCTCATCCATGCCAAGTACAGTTAGAGGGAACGAATATCTTACTTCAACTTCAACAAGGGTTTCTCATGTGCCAGGGCTCCCTGCCCCTACGCACACAAGTGCAACAAGCCAGGTTGTGGAAGGGATCACCCCGGGAACAGGTGCCCCTTCCCCTCCGAATCTGATAAGCAGCCACCCCCACGGGATGGGAATTCCAACAGTAAGCACCATAGCTCCCGCCACCGCGGTTAGTAATTTGGGGGGTGTAGTCACTCCAGTAAATGTCTTTAATCTACACTGTGCTCTCCAAAACCACCCCAACAGGGAATTTGTTAATAAACTGTGCTTTGAGCTAAGAGAAGGGGCTAGGATCGGCTACTCCGGTCGTAGACAGTTTCGATATCACTGGAGCCGGGCAAATATTTGCAATTTGCGTAAAAAAACTACACCCTATCTCAAACCTTGCCTACTGAAAGCTAGTCATGTGCAAGTAATCAAATCGACGTTATTTTGTCTTCTAATACTAATATGGTCACGTGACAGACAATTTAAGCTTGATCCCCCTGGGAGCAATTTTGGCTCAAAATATTTTCTAACATTTGCATGTCTCTTGTCAAAACAAGCTTTAGCCAATCATAAATCAAATGATGTTTCTTTTCTAAACTGACCTTCATCTTCATAAAAATATTAAGGTTCACAAGGTGCCAAATGTGCGTCATGGTATCCTAAGCATATCGGTGCAAGTGTTTCGTTGACAGTACGAAAATAGCAGAGCACATTTACAATCTCAAATCACGCTCATAGCCTTTTGTTCCAACTTCAAAGCGCGTGTTTCGCTCACAGATAGAGAATAAGTGCTAAGCCCAATTTCTATAACAAATGCACTACTAGACTCAAGTGTAAAATGTGGCTATTGTTCATCGTGGCGTGTATGACAGGTAGATGAACTTTGTTCCGTAATAACGTGGCTACGATAGATTTCGGATGTGTTAACATCTTTACAAACAATGTATCCTCCCAAAACTGACCCTGAATGGTGACAAGATTATGTCCATGGACCTTGAAGAAGCTGGAATCAAGTTCAGGGATTCTTTAAATTTTTTGCCAGTGCCTCTAAAAGCGTTACCAAAAATCTTTGGACTGACAGACCTGAAGAAAGGCTGCTTCCCTCACTTTTTCAACAGGAACAGGAAGGAAAATCAAAATTACATTGGCCTTCTTCCTCCACTCGAAGACTACGACCCTGACACTATGAACACCAAAGAACGTCAAGAATTGAAGAATAATAAGCATGTATTCGACTTCAAGAAGGAAATAGATGAATATTGCAGAAGTGACGTAGATATTTGGAGAGAGTTCGAGTTGCATTGAGTCAGTGAAGCGTCTGCGAAAGTTACGTGCGTGCGTCCATGCACACAAGAAAATCTAGAGTTTCTCGCTAGTAAAAGCAAATGTATTGTTCTTTTAAATAAAATGTTTGGCTGGAAAACCTTTTTGTCGATTATTCTGTCTATTTTACATAAGTGATGGTGGGAGTTTAAGAAACACGGACTAATTTGCATAAGCGAGTTGAAATTTGATATACTGAACGACAACGCGAAGGAAATTTCAGCAATTTTCGTTTTCATGGTTGTTTTCTGCCTAATACTTGATACGTAACCATAGTTTTTTATATCAGAATATTTTAATTTAACTTGAGTAGACAAGATTTAGTTTATGCGAAACACGCGAGTCAATGGGTTAAGTAATTGTTGCTTTTCTATACTTTTTAAAAATACAGTTTCAGCTAGCTGTGCCTGTTATTTATTAGATTATTGTATTTGTATTTCTTAAACTGTAGGAAAGTGAAGGAACGATGGATAAACTAAATACAAATCGTGAAACACAAATAGACAATTCAAGTGTAGTTGACATTCCCCGGGCAAACTCCCTTCAACAAACTTTAATTATTGCCTTGTTGCGTTTTTATAAACATTTGAAAAAAAACGTGTCAGTTGTGCAAGTCTTGACAGCAATATATTTTGTTATTGTTTGTGCTTATTTTACCTTGTCATAATGTTTGTGATAACGGCCCAAAAAATTCGCGCACTAGATTCGTAATCATTCGAAAATAAAGGACTTCAGAACTGAACACCGAGCAAATTGGCTAATCTTCATAATTTTTATACGTTAACTTTTTTTTAAAAAGAGAGACAGTTGAACTTAAGGCTGAAATTTTTGTGTACATTTTTTGATTACAGAGTATTGCATTTCAGTTAAGTAAGACGGATGTAACCAGTGATTGAACTGTTAAATACAACTGTATGGTGTCTGCATCGTGTTAAAGAAGTTGCGTCCATTGTGTACCGAAGAACGTGCGGACGCTAAGGAACATTGGGTGAAAAGAGTACGAAGAGCAATACCTGAAGACATGGAAAGACCCGGATGGAAATAAGACACAGACAAAGAGACCAACCTTCTTAAATGCACTGGAAGAATCTATGGATACAACTCAGTCTATGTAGAGGATGGGCCATTTACTCAGAAGCTCAGTCAGCATGTCCACGTTCCAATAAAGCTCTTGGGTGTGGCCAACACAAAAATCAAGCTCTCCATGAAGAGCAACGGAAAACATTCCTCTCAGAGATACCGAAACCTACGTGATCAATGGACGTCCCTTGTATCCAAATTCAGACAACATCTGGCAAAGTCCAAAAATTACTCCAAACAACATTGACCATGATCCTGATTGAGCCAAATAAGAAGTTGGCTTGCTTTCAAATAACTCACAGCCAATACAAGTACGCTTTGGAAGTCAAACCAGCCAGCCAAATAGTTTTTAAGGGAAGTAAAAACCCACTTATTCCTCTTTAATTTATTTTTGTTTTTAGACGTGGGGTTTCAAAGACGTAAGGGGAACGTGTTGGTCACAAGAGTGGCCTTTGGAGCATAGAGCCCTAGAGAGATACTGCAAGATCTCGACTTTTAGCCTTTCCTGCCACCACCAGCGCCAAATCAAAATACTTCAGTATCTTCCAGAAGCTGTTATTCATTATATAACATTCTTTCAATTGCATTTTTCATAGACTACAGGGAAGAAGTGGTTGTAGGAGTAGCAACTCGAGCATCTTCAAACTAGTAAACCCCAGGACATTAACCTATCACTTGATCACTCAAAAGCCCGGATTACAATCTACTGCCGAATATCTGGCCAGAAACAACGTTTCTGATGCCTTAACTTTAATAACAGACCAAAACATCTGCGCACTAGATTCCTAATCATTCGAAAATAAAGGACTTCAAAACTGAACACCGAGAAAATTGGATAATTTTTATAATTTTTTATACGTTAACGTTTTATAAAGAGAGAGACAGATAAACTTAAGGCTCAAAATATTCTTGTGTACATTTTTTGATTTCAGAGTATTGTAATAAGACGGATGTGACCAGTAATTAAACTGTCAAATAGAACTTTATGGTGTCTGCATCATGTTAAAAAAGGTGGGTCCATTGCGTACCGAAGACGTGCGGACGCTAAAGAACAATGGGTGAAAAGAGTACAAAGAGCAATACCTGAAGACATGGAAAGACCCGGATGGAAATAAGTCATAGACAAAGAGACCAACCTTCTTTGAAATGCACTGGAACAATACTGGGACACAAACCAGTCTATGTAGAGGATGGGCCATTTACTCAGAAACTCCGTCAGCATGTCCACGTTCCAATAAAGCTCTTGGGTGTGGCCAACACAAGAAACAAGCTCTCCATGAAGAACAGCGGAAAACATTCCTATCAGAGATACTGGGACCTACATGATCAATGGACGTTCCTTGCATCCGAATTCAGACAACATTTGGGAAAGTCCACCAATTTCTTTAGACGACATTGACCATGATCCTGATTGATCCAAATTAGAAGTTGGCTTGCCTTCAAATAACTCACATCCAATCCAAGTACGCTTTGGAAGTCAAACCAGCCAGCCAAGTAGTTTTTAAGGTAAGTAAAAACCCACTTATTCCTCTTTAATTTATTATTTGTTTTCAGACGTGGGGTTTCAAGGGTAGAAGGGGAACGTGTTTGGCACAAGATCGACCTTTTGAGCATAGGGGCCCTAAAGAGATACTGCAACATCTCGACTACAAGCCTTTCCTGCCACTACCAGCCGCAAACCAAAATACCTCAGTATCGCCCAGCAGCTGTTATTCATTACATAATGTTCTTTCAATTGCTTTTTTCAGAGACTGATTCGTGCCTATGCGTGAAGGCGTTACTTCTGTAGAAGAATAGCCAGGGATTTGAAGGTTTTGAAGATTTTATTTTGCACTAGACTTTACGGCTTTGTTCCTTCATCGATCAGTTCGGGAAGCGTCCGTAGTTACAATCGTAGTCAACTGAAATAGGTTAGAAAACAAGTTACTATTTACACCATTCGCTATTGAAACGGCAAACAGTTCTCAACTTACAATTTGTTTTCCATAAATCCTTGAAATCCCACATCGGCGACTGAACAACGAAATGTGTCCGTTAAAGAAGTGAAACTTGTTCTTTTGAATTCTTGTCACCTAATGTCATCTGACCTTATTTTTCCCGCCTCGCTAAGTCGAGGCGATAACTGACAATATGGAAATTTTAGGAAATTGTTTGCACGAAATGCAAATCACTCCGCTCCAGTGCGGAAATTAGGTTTAATTAATTATACCTAATTGAGCAACGACTATAAATGTAATAGCGTTCAATAATAAGAAACTTCAGAAAATAGCATGTCTATTGCTTCTGGGAACTAGCTTAATTAGGAAAATTCCGCATTTAGTTCCTCCTTGGTTGCTAGGAGACACAGCTTGTGGATTGGCCTGTCGTATTCACCATCCTGGGTCTTGATTCTGGCCTTTCTGACCAAGCCATCCTTTCCTGGATACGTGACAATAATACGCGTCAACTTCCACTGAGACCTTTTGTGATTCTGATCCAACTCCAAAACTAGATCGTCAACGTGAACATTTTCTCTGGTTCGGAACCACTTGTTTCGTGGTAATAGATTTGGCGCGAAGTATCGCATCCAGCATTTCCAGAATTCATTGACTCGATCTTGTGTGCTTCTCAGAAGATATCTGGGGTTGATCCTTTCTTCGGGTTCTGGTTGAGGTAGTGGAAGATGATGACCTATAAAAGAATATCGTTCGGTGTGCTGGGGGGACTTTCCCAGATGTCATTGGAACTTGGATACAGAGGACGTCCATTGATGATGTAGTTTGTCTCTGACAGAAATGTTCTCTTTTGCTCTTCTGTAAAGGCTTGATTCTTGCACGTAGCATTGAGACTTTGTCTGACAGACTTGATGAGAGTTTCCACGACGCCATTTTGATGACTTGCATGAGGCATATTCCATTGCCACTTGAAATCGCACCAGAAATCCTCAGATAGAACACTTTGAATCTTGGGAATGTTCCAGCTCTGCATAATTTCCTTTAAGTAACCTTGCGCACCTACAAAGTTTGTTCCACGGTCGGACCAACAAACACTCGGGTGGCCACGCAAGCTCGCAGAACGACGGAACGCCATCAGAAAGGCATCAGATGTCTTGGCCTTAACAAGTTCTAAGTGAACTGCCCTTGTAGTCATGCAGGTGAATATTACTACTTGAGCTTCTTTCAGAGTCTTCGGATTGAGTTTAATATGCAAGGGACCAAACATGTCAATGGCAGTGTTGGAAAAGGGAGGGAAACCTGCTGCCACTCGTAAAGATGGGATCTGCCCCATTAGCTGGTCCAGCGGTTTTATGCGAAGTTTCCTGCAGGTGATGCACTTTGAAGTGAGGGCTTTGGACATGCTGCGGACTCCTATAATCCAGTATTTCCTCCTCGCTTCATAACGATGTCCACGCTTGTCGTGCAGGTGGCGCAGTAGCAGCTTGACAAGTAGACGGTCGCGTGGTAGGATAACGGGGTTTCTCTTTTCTTGTGGCAAAGATCTGGCATCTTCGAGTCGTCCATGACCGCGAAGTAGTCCGTTTTCGTCCAGGTTTGGAATTAATTTCTTGTCAAGGACAGAGGGATCTAAGTGTAGTTGATTCCACTTGAAGAGTTGATTCTCAGATTCTTTTAATTCTTGTACGGTGATGGGGCCTGCCTTCGCATTCTTTTTTCTGGCCAAGTCGTCTAGCTGCATTTTTGGAGAGTAGGCTGGTGTTAGATCCAGAGTCTAACATTGCAAGAACTTCGACAAAGTTTCCATTTCTGTTCATGAGTTTAACGTTTTGAACAGGGCACAAACCAGGGACAGGTTTTAACTTTGCTTTCTGGTACACAACATTTCCTTGGATGTTTCCATTCGACGTAGTTGAAGGGCCTTGGAATTGACTTTGGAATGGTGCTGCTTTTGGATTCAAATTTGTGTTTGTTTCGCCATTCCTGTCATTATGTAGAGACCGGTGGTGTTTTTTCTGCATTTGTCACAGGTTGAGCTATCTGGTTTCTTGCAATCGTTTGTGTGATGCGCTCTTAGACACTTGCGACATCGCCAATGTTGCTTAAAAATCTCCCACCTTTGATTGACTGTTAAAAGCTGGAACGTAGGACAGGCAGCCAGATGATGTTTGGTTTTACAGCCAAGTGGACATGCTTCATCATCAGTTTCTTCGGCATTGGCGGCATTATTTTCTGTCTTCTTAGGACCCTTGTCCCGGCGACTTTCATTCCTTTCCTCAGGGACGAAGCTCCTTTTGCCTCGGGAGCAAATGCTTGCTTCCTGATGTAACCAGGCGATGAGGTTGCTAACATTTTCTTCTTTCCCTTCCTTTTTCATCTCTCTACCAAAATGAGAATTGTCGTTTGGATCGAGTTTGGACAAAAGTTGGGACATAAGGAATGGTGCTTCTGAAGACTCTAGCACAGGGCACCCACTATCTTCCATATCGTTTACATAGCAAGACACTGTTGTGGCGAAGTGTGTAAAGGACTTGGAATCTCGTCTGACTGGTTTAAGATTGTTTATTTCAGACAGCAATTCATCCATTAATTTTCGTCTGTCTGCGAACTCGGTTTCCAAGATGTTCCAAGCGCTGTCAATGTTCTTACAGGCTTTAACCTGGTCAGTCCACCACGAACCCTTTGGCAATACGTTTCGGAAACGTTGCAATTGTTCATCTTTATCCTGAGCATATTTCGTCATCCAATGATTGAATTCCTTTTTCCACGTGGCATATGATCTGCAACCTCCATCCCATGCTGGTACTGGTAATCGTTGAAGACCACTTAAGTTTGGTTTTGATCCTAAGGTGTCCGCCATTTATGCTACTGCTGATGTCATTGATGACATTGATGATGTCAGAGCCTCACGGGTTTCAGAGTCCTTACGAGACGTTTCAGAAGAATTTTGTTTCTTTTGATACGCAGCAAATTTGAAAGCAATTTAAAGAAAATCCGCCTTGGCCTTGTCTCCAAGTTTTCTGCTCGTTAAAAAGGGTCCCTCGTCTGTGGTAGCGCCTTCATCAGTCAGTTTGTCTAAAATCGTTTCTTGCTGCTTTTTGATTTGCCTATATCTCGTCTCTACTTGAGCGAATGCTGCTTCAAGTGTTTTGAGTTCTGGTTTTACTGAGAAAATTGTTTCAAATTCCTCCATTAACTCGTAAAGGATGTTTACGGCGTTTTCCATTTTTCCTGCGAGGGTTTTGACGTCTACTTTAGGTGGCATTTTGAACGGAATTCACTTTACGTAAATATGCTTTAACTCCAGCCTCGATTTCATGCGACGTTACTACCAGCGGGCTTCGAAGTCTTTGATTTTGACAATCCAGCAACAAAGATAAAAATGAAAATGTCAAACAAATCAAATGTCCTTACTTTTCCTTCGCAAATACAATTCGGCGTAATCTTGATGAAGATTCAGCATAAGTTGAGGGCGTGATGATTCAGCGTAATCTGTGGCAGCTCAACTTGTGATACGAAGTTCGGCGGTTGTCAATAACTCGATTCGAAGTAATCTTTGAGGACAAATTTTGACTGATTCGCTCCTATGCGTGAAGGCGTTACTTCTGTAGAAGGTTAGCCAGGGATTTCAAGGTTTTGAAGATTTTATTTTGCACTAGACTTTACGGCTTTGTTCCTTCATCGATCAGTTCGGGAAGCGTCCGTAGTTACAATCATAGTCAACTGAAACCAGTTAGAAAACAAGTTACTATTTACATCATTCGCATCATTTGAAACGGCAAACAGTTCTCAACTTACAATTTGTTTTCCATAAATCCTTGAAATCCCACATCGGCGACTGAACAACGAAACGTGTCGTTAAAGAAGTGAAACTTGTTCTTTTAAATTCTTGTCACCTAATGTCACCTGACCTTATTTTTCCCGCCTCGCTAAGCCGAGGCGATAACTGACAATATGGAAATTTTAGGAAATTGTTTGCACGAAATGCAAATCAGAGACTACGGGGAAGAAGTGGTTGTAAGAGAAGCAACTCGAGCATCTTCAAACTAGTAAACCCCAGGACCTCAACCTATCAGTTGATTAGTCAAACGCCCGGATTACTATCTGGTGCCCCATATCTGGCTATAAACAACGTTTCTGATGCCTTAGTTTTAGTAGTCGCAAAGAAATCCGCCCACTACATTCATAATCATCCGAAAATAAAGGACATCAAAACAGAACCTACAGCAAACTGGTTAATCGTTATATTTTTTATACCTTAACTTTTTTTATATAGAGGGACAGACGAGTGGGACGAATTGCTCTCACGCAACACCTATTGGAGAGTACTACGGATTACTGCTTGGTTCCTGAGATTTAAAACCAACAGTCTGGCAAAGTTAAAGAATATAGAGAAGTCGCGTCCACTGTGTACCGAAGAACTTGCAGACGCTAAAGAACATCGGGTCAAAAGAGTACAAAGAGAAATACCTGAAGACATGGAAAGACCCGGATAAAAATAAGTCAAAGAAAAGGAGAACCTCCTTAAATGCACCGGACGAATCCAGGGATACAACCCACTCTAACTGGAGGATAGGCCGTTTACTCAGAAACTCAGTCAGCATGTCCACGTTCCAATGAGGCTATTGGGTGTGGCCAATGTTCTTCTCCCTGGAGAACAACGGAAAACATTCCTATCACAGATACTGAAGCTACATGATCAATAGACGTCTCTTGTATCCGAGTTCAGAAAACATTTGGCAAAGTCCACCAATTACTCCAAACAACATTGACCATGATCCTGATTTATCCAAATCAGAAGTTGGCTTGCTTTCAAATAACTCACAACCAATCCGTGTACCCTTTGGAAGTCAAAACAGCCACCCATTTGTTCCTCTTTATTTTCTTATTTCTTTTAAGACGTAGGGTTTCAAAGGCAGAAGAGGAACGTTTTGGGCACAAGATCGGCTTTTGGAGCATAGAGGCCCTAAAGAGATATTGCAACATCTCGACTATAAGACTTTCCCGCCACCACCAGCTTCAAACCAATATACCTCAGTATCTTCAAGAAGCTGTTATTTTGTAAAATAATATTATTTTAATTGCTGTTTTTTTAGGGACTACAGCGAAGAAGTACTTCCAGGAGTATTAACTCGAGCATCTTCAAACTAGTAAACCCCAGGACATCAACCTATCAGTTGATCAGTCAAAAACACGGATTAACATCTGGTGCCCAATTTCTGGCCGTTATTATCAACTTTCGTTTTTTTGTTAAATCAACAGTGAGGCCTTTTGTAGGCGATCACCACTTGTAGCTAGGCTACAACCTATCTAAGGCATTTGCATGGCATTGCAGTAAAACAAAGAAGGTCCTATGCTTCCATCAAACGTACATGATCAATGGACGTCCCTTGTATCCGAATTCAGACAACATTTGGCAAAGTCCACCAATTACTCCAAACAACATTGACCATGATCCTGATTGAGCCAAATCAGAAGTTGGCTTGCTTTCAAATAACTCACAGCCAATCCAAGTACGCTTTGGAATTCAAAGCAGGCAGCCAAATAGTTTTTAAAGTAAGTAAAAACTCACTTATTCCTCTTTAATTTATTAATTTATTTGTTTTCAGACGTGGGGTTATGTACATTTTTTGATTACAGCGTGTTGTATTTCAGTTCACACGGATGTAACCAGTAATTGCACTACCAAATAGAACTGTATGGATTCTGCATCGTATTAAAAAAGTTGCGTCCATTATGTACCGAAGACGGTCCGGACGCTAAAGAACATTGGGTGAAAAGAGTACGAACAGCAATGCCTGAAGACATGGAAAGACCCGGATGGAAATAAGTCACAGACAAAGAGACCAACCTTCTTAAGAGCACTAGAAGAATCCGGGGATGCAACACAGTCTATCTAGAGGATGGGCCGTTTCCTCAGAAACTCAGTCAGCATGACCACGTTGAAATAAGGATCTTAGGTGTGGCCAACACAAAAATCAAGCTCTCCATGAAGAACAACGGAAAACATTCCTATCAGAGATACTGGGACCTACATGATCAATGGACGTTCCTTGCATCCGAATTCAGACAACATTTGGGAAAGTCCACCAATTTCTTTAGACGACATTGACCATGATCCTGATTGATCCAAATCAGAAGTTGGCTTGCTTTCAAATAACTCACATCCAATCCAAGTACGCTTTGGAAGTCAAACCAGCCAGCCAAATAGTTTTTGAGGTAAGCAACAACCCATTTATTCCTCTTTAATTTCATATTTGTTTTAGACGTAGGGTTCAAGGGCGGAAGGGGAACGTGTTGGGCACAAGATCGGCCTTTTGAGCATGGGGGTCCTAAAGAGATACTGCAAGATCTCGACTATAAGCCTTTCCTGCCACTACCAGCCGCAAACCAAAATACCTCAGTATCTCCCAGCAGCTGTTATTCATTCCCTAATGTTCTTTTAATTGCTTTTTCATAGACTACGGGGAAGAAGTGGTTGTAAGGCACAAGATCGGCCTTTGCAGCATAGAAACCTAAAGAGATACTGCAAGATCTAGACTTTTAGCCTTTCCTTCCACCACCAGCGCCAAACCAAAATACCTCAGTATCTCCCAGAAGCTGTTATTCATTATACAACATTCTTTCAACTGCTTTTTTCATAAACTACAGGGAAAAATTGGTTGTACGAGTAGCAACTCGAGCATCTTCAAACTAGTAAACCCCAGGACATCAACCTATCACTTGATCAGTCAAAAGCCCGGATTACCATCTAGTGCCCAATATCTGGCCGTAAACAACGTTTCTGATGCCTTAACTTAAATAACGGACCAAAACATCCGCGCACTATATTCCTCATCATTTTAAAATAAAGGACTTCGAAAGTGAACACCGAGGAAATTGGCTAATCTTTATACTTTTTTATACGTTAACTTCTTCTTAGAGAGAGACAGATAAACTTAAGGCTGAAAATATTCTTATGTACTTTTTTGATTACAGAGTATTATATTTCAGTTCACACGGATGTCACCAGTAATTGAACTATCACCTAGAACTGTCTGGTGTTTGCATCGTGTCAAAGAAGTTGCGTCCATTGTGTACCGAAGAACGTGCGGATGCTAAAGAACATTGGGTGAAAAGAGTATGAACAGCAATGCCTGAAGACATGGAAAGATCTTGATAAGAATAAGTCACAGACAAAGAGACTAACCTTCTTAAATGCACTAGAAGAATCCAGGGATACAACACAGTCTATCTAGAGGATGGGCCGTTTACTCAGAAACTCAGTCAGCATGTCCACGTTGAGATAAGGCTCTTGGGTGTGGCCAACACAACAATCAAGCTCTCCATGAAGAACAGTGGAAAGCACTCCTACCAGAGATACCGAAACCTACATGATCAATGGACGTCCCTTGTATCCGAATTCAGACAACATTTGACAAAGTCCACTAATTACTCCAAACAACATTGACCATGATCCTGATTGATCCAAATCAGAAGTTGGCTTGCTTTCAAATAACTCACAGCCAATCCAAATACCCTAGGTAAGTAAAAACCCACTTATTCCTCTTTAATTTATTATTTGTTCTCAGTTGTGGAGTTTCAAAAACGGAAGGGGAACGTGTTGGACACGAGATCGGCCTTTGGAGCATAGAGACCCTAGAGAGATACCGCACGATCTACAAAATACCTCAGTATCTCCCAGCAGCCGTTATTCATTATATAATATTCTTTCAATTGCTTTGTTCAGAGACTACGGGGAGGAAGTGGTTGTAAGAGTAGCAACTTGAGCATCTTCAAACCAGTAAAGCCCACGACATCAACCTATCAGTTGATCAGTCAAAAGCCCGGTTACCATCTGGTGCCCCATTTCTGGCCATAAAGAACATTTGTGACGCCCTAGTTTTAGTAGCGGAGGAAAACATCCGCCCACTAGATTCATAATCATCCGAAAATAAAGGACTTCAAAACAGAACCTACAGCAAATTGGTTAATCTTAACAATTTTTTATACCTTAACTTTTTTATAGAGGGACAGAAGAGTCGGACGAAGTGCTCTCACGCAACGCCTATTGGAGAGTACTACCGATTACTGCTTGGGTCCTGGGATTTAAAACCAACAGTCTGGCAAAGTAAAAGAAGATAGAGAAGTCGCGTCCATTGTGTACCGAAGAACTTGCAGACGCTAAAGAACATCGGGTCAAAAGAGTACAAAGAGAAATACCTGAAGACATGGAAAGACCCGGATAAAAATAAGTCAAAGAAAAGGAGAACCTCCTTAAATGCACCGGACGAATCCAGGGATACAACCCACTCTAATTGGAGGATAGGCCGTTTACTCAGAAACTCAGTCGGCATGTCCACGTTCCAATGAGGCTCTTGGGTGTGGCCAATGTTCTTCTCCATGGAGAACAATGGAAAACATTCCTATCACAGATACTGAAGCTACATGATCAATAGACGTCTCTTGTATCCGAGTTCAGAAAACATTTGGCAAAGTCCACCAATTACTCCAAACAACATTGACCATGATCCTGATTTATCCAAATCAGAAGTTGGCTTGCTTTCAAATAACTCACATCCAATCCAAGTACGCTTTGGAAGTCAAACCAGCCTGCCAAATAGTTTTTGAGGTAAGCAACAACCCATTTATTCCTCTTTAATTTAATATTTGTTTTAGACGTAGGATTTCAAGGGCGGAAGGGGAACGTGTTGGGCACAAGATCGGCCTTTTGAGCATGGGGGCCCTAAAGAGATACTGCAAGATCTCGACTACAAGCCTTTCCTGCCACTACCAGCCACAAACCAAAATACCTCAGTATCTCCCAGCAGCTGTTATTCATTCCATAATGTTCTTTTAATTGCTTTTTTCATAGACTACGGGGAAGAAGTGGTTGTAAGGCACAAGATCGGCCTTTGCAGCATAGAAACCTAAAGAGATACTGCAAGATCTAGACTTTTAGCCTTTCCTGCCACCACCAGCGCCAAACCAAAATACCTCAGTATCTCCCAGAAGCTGTTATTCACTATACAACATTCTTTCAACTGCTTTTTTCATAAACTACAGGGAAAAATTGGTTGTACGAGTAGCGACTCGAGCATCTTCAAACTAGTAAACCCCAGGACATCAACCTATCACTTGATCAGTCAAAAGCCCGGATTACCATCTAGTGCCCAATATCTGGCCGTAAACAACGTTTCTGATGCCTTAACTTAAATAACGGACCAAAACATCCGCGCACTAGATTCCTAATCATTTTAAAATAAATGACTTCAAAAGTGAACACCGAGGAAATTGGCTAATCTTTATACTTTTTTATACGTTAACTTTTTCTTAGAGAGAGACAGATAAACTTAAGGCTGAAAATATTCTTATGTACTTTTTTGATTACAGAGTATTATATTTCAGTTCACACGGATGTCACCAGTAATTGAACTATCAACTAGAACTGTCTGGTGTTTGCATCGTGTTAAAGAAGTTGCGTCCATTGTGTACCGAATAACGTGCGGATGCTAAAGAACATTGGGTGAAAAGAGTATGAACAGCAATGCCTGAAGACATGGAAAGATCCTGTTGGCAATAAGTCACAGACAAAGAGACTAACCTTCTTAAATGCACTAGAAGAATCCAGGGATACAACACAGTCTATCTAGAGGATGGGCCCTTTTAACTCAGAAACTCAGTCAGCATGTCCACGTTGAGATAAGGCTCTTGGGTGTGGCCAACACAACAATCAAGCTCTCCATGAAGAACAATGGAAAACATTCCTACCAGAGATACCGAAACCTACATGATCAATGGACGTCCCTTGTATCCGAATTCGGACAACATTTGACAAAGTCCACTAATTACTCCAAACAACATTGACCATGATCCTGATTGATCCAAATCAGAAGTTGGCTTGCTTTCAAATAACTCACAGCCAATCCAAATACCCTAGGTAAGTAAAGACCCACTTATTCCTCTTTAATTTATTATTTGTTCTCAGTTGTGGAGTTTCAAACACGGAAGGGGAACGTGTTGGACACGAGATCGGCCTTTGGAGCATAGAGACCCTAGAGAGATACCGCACGATCTACAAAATACCTCAGTATCTCCCAGCAGCCGTTATTCATTATATAATATTCTTTCAATTGCTTTGTTCAGAGACTACGGGGAGGAAGTGGTTGTAAGAGTAGCAACTCGAGCATCTTCAAACCAGTAAAGCCCACGACATCAACCTATCAGTTGATCAGTCAAAAGCCCGGTTACCATCTGGTGCCCCATTTCTGGCCATAAAGAACATTTCTGACGCCTTAGTTTTAGTAGCGGAGGAAAACATCCGCCCACTAGATTCATAATCATCCGAAAATAAAGGACTTCAAAACAGAACCCACAGCAAATTGGTTAATCTTAATAATTTTTTATACCTTAACTTTTTTATAGAGGGAGTCGGACGAAGTGCTCTCACGCAACACCTATTGGAGAGTACCACGGATTACTGCTTGGGTCATGGGATTTAAAACCAACAGTCTGGCAAAGTAAAAGAAGATAGAGAAGTCGCGTCCATTGTGTACCGAAGAACTTGCAGACGCTAAAGAACATTGGGTCAAAAGAGTACAAAGAGGAATACGTGAAGACATGGAAAGACCCGAATAAAAATAAGTCAAAGACAAGGAGAACAACCTCCTCAAATGGACCGGAAGAATCCACGGATACAACCCACTCTATCTAGAGGATGGGCCGTTTCCTGAGAAAATCAGTCAGCATGTCCAAGTTCCAATAAGGCTCTTGGCTGTGGCCAATGTTCTTCTCAATGGAGAACAATGGAAAACATTCCTATCACAGATACCGAAACCTACATGTTCCATGGACGTCCCTTTTATCCGAGTTCAGCAAACATTTGGCAAAGTCCACCAATTACTGCAAATAACATTGATTCTGATTGATCCAAATCAGAAGTTGGTTTGCTTTCAAATAAGTCACAACTAATCAATGTACGCTTTGGAAGTCAAAACAGCCACCCATTTGTTCCTCTTTAATTTATTATTTCTTTAAAGACGTAGGGTTTCAAAGGTGGAAGGGGAACGTTTTGGACACAGGATCGGCCTTTGGAGCATAGAGGCCCTTAAGAGATACTGCAACATCTCGACTATAAGCCTCTCCTGCGACCACCAGCTGCAAACCAATATACCTCAGTATCTCCTAGAAGCTGTTATTTATTAAATAATATTATTTCACTTGCTGTTTTTTAAGGGACTACAGCGAAGAAGTACTTGTAGGAGTAGCAACTCAAGCATCTTCAAACTAGTAAACCCCAGGACATCAACCTATCAGTTGATCAGTCAAAAGTCCGGATTACCATCTAGTGCTTAATATCTGGCGGATATTATCAACTTTCGTTTTTCTGTTAAATCAACAGTGAGGCCTTTTGTAGGCGATCACCACTTGTAGCTAGGCTACTACCTATCTAAAGCATTTGCATGGCATTGCAGTAAAACAAAGAAGGTCCTATGCCTCCATCAAACGTGATCTACAAAAGCAGCTGCAAAATATGGTTGTTTTGAATGAGGGACTTATCAGGGCAAAAGGCATTCATGAATCCAAAAGAAATGTCTTGAATGCCTCAGAAGATTCCCCGTTTGCACTGACCTGGGATATGGAGGGATATTCGGAATTGCTAGGGAAAAGTGAAAGAATCCAAAAAAGTATCAGTAGGATTGTGGACAGAATAGATGGCCCAGTTAATGACAGAGACAATATTAAGCCGATGTGACAAAACTCAAGAAAGAGATAGAATCATTTGTCAAGGAAATGAGCACCAAGAAACGACAAGCTCCTTCTTGCTTGCTTTTGTTCATGATGTGATGATGAAGGTGGTGATGAACGTCGAAACTTCAAGCCCTATGCTTTCCTGTTCGTATCATTAAATACAAGAGTATCACTGATGCCAAGTTACGTTACGTGAGCTAAAGGAGGAGCTGAGAAGTGCTATGAAAGAGTTTGGAATGACTACTGTTGATACGTTTCTTTATTTTAATTAATTAATGTTAAACGGTATTTTTAATGGATTACCATCCTTAAGTGGAGTGAAGTCAATGGAAAATCATTAATCAATCTCAACCGGACCCCATGACTCTTACTGCTTTAAAAACGTCTTGGTGCATTGATTCGCGCAAGGCAAACAAGGACTGGGACGAGCCGATGAAAGTTCATTTGGCCTCGTGGCCGAAGGACAAAACAAGAGTATTCTGTTTCAAACTGGACTCGACAATAATTTTGGATGTTTAATGTATGGTTTTTTAACGTTTAATTTTCGGTATATTTACGCTCATTTTTCTGGTTGTTGTGGACAAACGTAAGTTTTGAACAACATTGAACTGTGTCGGATTGATTGAATGTTCTCTTGGAGTTTCATCATAGGCGATTCAAAATTATTTACTTTGTGATTGTATTTCATAGCTTCAGATTGTTGTGTCATTAAAATCCTGAAAATTCCAAGCTGTCCTCGTTTGGTTTGATTTCCGTTGCCTCAACGATCCATGCATAATGGGAGAACCTGGTTCAGATTACGTGGCTAAAAATGTAAAATATACATATTCATTTAACGTGCTCTTATGCAAAAATCATACAATATGTTGACTTAGTAAGAGTCTTCCACATGCTGCCATTTGCAATGCTGAAAGGACCCAGATATTAGGTGAAATCCACAGTTTATGTTGTTTAAACGGTTTTGAAGATCTTCATTATTGTTATCACTGACCAGCAAGTTCCCACTTATTTAAAATAACTTACTGTAACTATATTGGAAACTAGTCAATTTACATGTGTTTTAGATGCTGGGTTTATCTCCACAGATGGAGAATTCAATTCCTTGCGAACGCAAGGCACCCACAAACCTCTGTCTGGTATTCAGTTGATAATGGATGGAAGAACAGAGGCAAAGTCACTATCACTGCGGATAGAGTTATACCTGACACCGACACACAGAGGTATATATCAGTCAACAGAGTATTACTGTCATCTTAGCCTTTTGTCTACCGACGGGACTTCAAAGTCGCAGAATATGAAACTATCAGCAAAAAATGTGAGGTGCTGAAACTACCTATTGGGACGTTTGAGTCCAAAGATCCTTTATCCATCATTCTTGTATAAAGGACACTACAATGTAACATACATGAAACGGCGTATGTGATCAATTCAAAATGGCCACTTCTTAGAGGAACAAGTGGCATTCAGGTTCGTACAACTTTGTTTTATTTGACAAGGTTTAATGCTGAGTCAAAGGCTGAGTAATTTTCTGTGCGTAGTTTAAGACTTAAATTACACGTTGAAGAACGTTTTGGTGTAAAATTTTTTAATTCGCTTACAAAGTTGAAACGATCGTGTTGTTTGATTGGGACTTGTGAGTCCCCACATGTGGAAATGCTAGCGTTTGGTTCTTGGCGTCTTCAGATCTACCAAGCAAAACATTTGACCAAATGTGCGAAGAGCTTAGGAAACAGTTCCATGCTGAATCTGATATTTGGCTATTAAGACAACAACTTCTTAATAGAAAACAAGCACCACATGAAACAGTAGTGCAATACACCTCAGAAATACGCAAGTTCTGCCAGTGCTTTAATTTACCAAGCGAAGAAAATGTTAACTATTTAGTTAACGGTCTGAAACCTGAATTAAAGAAATATGTGATTTTACAGTGAGCAAAGACCTTTTCTGAAGCAGAAACGCACGCTAAACTCAAAGAAGCGCTTCCTGAGGCGAAAGAGTACAATATCCCGTTTAACAATAATCATAATCCGAGGGCAGATAATAAGTATAATCAGCCACTAGGAAGGGATGAAATCACCCACATAAATAGGCAAGAACTTCGTAGGTCCAGAAATCATCAAAATTAAGAGCCTGAATATCGCAATCAACGCACTTTTGATGGGCGACCTATCTGTAATTACTGTAAGAAAGCGGGGCATATCGCTTATGTTTGTAGAAAACGCCAGTTTGATAACAGAGATCCACGCATCACTGCGCTGAAAAACAGACCAGCAAAACAAAACCAAAGTCAAGGGGGACCCAACATTTGCTTTGTTCATGCTTAGTCTAGTTTCATTTTACTTCCGCAGTTGGGGACCTTTGTTAGCCTGGGGAGATAGGAGTTGTGGATCCTAGGGAGGAACTAGCAAGCAGATATAACATCATGGATGCCACTCAAATTGTAAGAACATGGGAAGGGAACACTATTCCCTTTAGGTTACTTAATCCAACCAACCAGGCAATAAAAATTGTTCGGCATACTCGTCTAGGGACATATACACCCACAGATCCTACAATAGCCACTTACGATCGATTACAGTCAGATAACGAAGCTGAAGCAACTCGTGACATACCCACTGCTCTCACCGGCCAGTAGGGAAGAAATTGATAAGCAGATTAATGAGATGTTAGATAATGGGGTAATATCCCCCTCAGTATCCCCTTGTTAAGAAATCAGATGGGTCTATGCGCTTTTGTGTTGATTACAGGAAATTAAATGAGATAAAGGGAAAGGATGGTGATCCCCTTCCTCGCATTACAGAAGCTCTCGACGCCGTAGGGGGCCCAATGGATTTGCACTCAGGTTATTGGCGAATAGAAATGGACGAGGACTCAAGAGAAAACTGCATTCTTTACACGCAATGGCTTGTATGAATTTAAGGCAGGACTTAACCTAAAATTTCGCCAAAAATTTCGATATTTTTGTTTTTACAAAATCTTGCGCTTTTGGCACAGAAGAATGCTATGGCAAGTGTTTTAGAGTTAAATTGTACATTGTTTCGATGCCAGCGAAGGGTTTTATTTAGTGCAGTAGCAAAACCGTTTCAGTTGCCATGGCGATTCAAAGTAACATTTTTGGGGTTTTGCATTGATTTCTGTCCCCGCAGTCCATCCAATTCCCGAAAATCCCCATCCACTTCTGTAAGGAAACTATGTGTTCTATCACATGACGTCTAGGCCTATGTAAGACCTAAAGGGTCTTGTCACAACTGTGGAGATTAGGAGAACGAGAGATAGCTTTCTAACGGCGACATTTTTGTCTGAAATGACTGGAAAGAAGAATACTGTGTACAGAAAAAAGGAAAGGCAAGCCTTTTACTGGAGTTCAGAGACACGTGAAAAAAGCGAAGAAAACGCCGCCGGTTGATAGTGAAATTCCCGAGGCAAGTCTTGGTGTATCGTGTGAAGTGCCTTCATCAGATGCCGAAAATGATCAATCACTGAACGCATCTCGACTGAAAATGAAGCCAGAAGATCATTCGGATGGTTGTTCAGAATGTTCTGACGATGAAACGGCTTGCCAGGGAGAGGGATATAGGATCATAGACCTCAACATGTTGTCTCCAACACTGTCCGAAGCTCATGTGCGCAAGAAAGGTGAGAAATAATGACATAGAACGTGAGCCAGTTCTATTCTCCCTGTCAAATACTTCCTCACTCGTTGCTGTTTATTAGACGTAGCATATATTGCAGGCTAAACTATGTTCAGTTATTTTAAATGGGGTCTGAGAGAATTGCCTTTGATAATTTAATATTTCAATAACAGTCAAGATCCCCTTTAATGTTTTACCAACTGGTCTCTGCAATAGTCCAGCCACCTTTTAAAGACTTACCGTAAAAGCTCTATTAAGCCCTTCTTTTGGAAACCGGAATTTGTAATAAGCCTCCTCTCTCTATTAACAATAAGCCCTCCTCCTCCCCCCCCCCCCCCTAAGTTTGAAATATCAGTAAAATGATCTATATCAAACCTTTATTAAGGTTTCAGCTAGTTTGTTGGAAATGTGGACTTTCATTTCCCAGAGGTACCATTATATTAGAGTACAAATTATGTTATCGTTGTAATTCTATGATACACACACCATTTTTGTCCCTATTAGCCAGTGATCTAAAATAATTTTTGCCATAAACAACGTTTCTGATGCGTTAGTTTTAATAACAGACAAAAAATCCGCGCACCAGATTCATAATCATCCGAAAATAAAGGCCTTCAAAACGGAACCCAGAGCAAATTGGCTAATCTTTATAATTTTTTATACATTAACTTTTTTATACAGAGAGGCAGAAAAGTAGGACGAAGAATCAAGCACTCCATGAAGAACAATGCAAAACATTCCTATCTGAGGTACCGTAGCCTGCACGAACAATGGGCGTCCCTTGTATCCAAGTTCTACGGTGGCTTATAAGGGCCATCAAAAGTACCGCTTCATTTTTTGCCTCAACAGTTAGTCTATCGACACTTAATAACTGTACATCGACACTTATAACTGTCGAAAAGAATAACTGTCGATCGACACTTATAACTGTCGATTGACACCTATAACTGTCGATTGACACCTATAACTGTCGATCGACACATATCTGTCAATCGACATTTATATGTCCATCGACACTTATATCTGTTGATCGACATTTATATCTGTCGATTGGCACTTATAATTGTCAATCGACACGTATATCTGTCGATCGACACTTACATCTGTCGATCGACACTCCCATCTGTCGATTGACACTTATAACTGTTGATTGACACTTATAACGACACTTAACTGGGCACCAGGCTCTGCGCAACAAACATGTGCCTTCAATTCCAAGATGGCGAACAAGGACGAGGTAAGATTATAAGCGCCTTATAATCTTACCTCGTCCTTGTAACCTTATAATCTCACCTCGTCCTTGTGCCTTATAATCTTACCCAGTCGAGGTAACTGTTACCAGCCGAAGCCAGATAACAGTTACCTCGACCTTGATTATTCCGGATATCGCAAAAACCGAATCTAATAATTGTTTTATTATACATTGTTTTACAGGTAAACAAAATAACGGCAAACAATTTCAACATTTGTGTCCTTCTTGTCTTCCGGCTTCTGAACGCTTTTTTCGTTATTCGTGGAACAGTTTCTTCGCAATTTTTGTCAGCCTTCTTTTGTTTTCGGAGTCTTTTTGTTTCAGCAAGTTTTCAATTTCTTGCTCGGTTGAAGAAGCGAATCGACGAGCGCAACCTACAGATTATTCACTAATCTGCTAGCAGATTAGTGAATAATCTGTAGGTTGCGCTGATTCCCAGAATTAACTGTAGGCTCTTAGCCAATGAAAAGACAGATAGTGACTACAATGTATAATAATACAGATTATACAGTAGTTATGTTACAATATGTAATTTCAAAGGTTCTAAAAGCTTTACAGAATGAACTAACAATGATTATAATTCAAGGATGGTTTTCGCAGACTTAAGGTATCAGCCACGGTTAAAAGCGTCATTTTTTGAAAAATGAGATTTTTACATGCTCAGATAAAGCTCTTCGAGAGCTTTCTTTCGAACAAAAAATTAGAAGAAAATAATGGCTCAGTGGAGAGTTATTGAGAATAAAAGATTTGTCCTTGTTAATTATGGTAATTGATCGCTGTCAAGTTCTATCACACCTGATTAACTAGATCACGTGAAATCGAAAGCGCTTGCTGGTTGCACTCACATTTTAAGCAATTCTTGCGGTGTGGTTTATATTAGCTTTTTACGAAGAAATGATAGTTTTCTTTCACCTAAATGCATCATTAAAAAATGGTTGTGTCTGTTTTAATTCGTCTTCTAAACCAGGACTAAAGGAAAAGAAAGCCCTTGACAAAAAATAGGCAGTGAATTGGCAGAGAGCGAACAGGGTTCATTTTATGGACAGAAGAAATGGTTGCGTCGATGATTTCCCCGGATTTTGCCACGATTTTCGGCATCTTTATCAACATGGTCAGAATATCAGTAAATATTCATAACAAATTTTTATTGTTACATGAGATATGGATTCAAATAAGGAAAACATTTCGCAAATTAAACGAAAATGACGAATGTTTTCTCACGTTTAAGCGCGGTGAGTTGAAACCTAATAAATTATTTTCTGCCGCTCGCCGCGTAACATTACTCCTGTTACATGTCACCTGTCAAAGTTCTATTGTTTGAGAAAGCTGATCCCTCTCTGGTATCGATCAAAGTAGCACTCACCGGACACTGAGGTGTCATATTCTCATTACTGGCAAGGCACCGCTGAAAATACATTTTCTTTTTTTTCTCAAAAGTCAAATTTTGGCGAGTTGTACGTACGTTTTTAACTACAAGTCGACAGCCGCTTGACCAATTTGGCTGAAACTTGGCCAGATTGTTGCCAGGTAGTTTTGCTACAAAACTGTGTCTGCGAATTTTAATTCCTCTTTTTGTTTTAAAGGTAGACCTTTTTTCGCCGCGAAGTGCTAATTTATTTGTCTTCTCTGACTTCAACTGCCAATAAAAGAAGAACAAACACACTTACCAAAAATCTGAGACACGGTTTTTTAGCCATAGGTGTCGAGAAGAGAATGCAGTGTTAATCGTTTTGTTTTCTTTGTTTCTGGAGGGACTAGAACCTAATCTATGAAGACATGTATGTGTGCAAAAAAACCTTCCCATTTTCCGAACACGTTGAACTCCGGCCTCTTTTTTAAATAAAACGCTATTTTCTGGAATTATTAAGCTGCCAGAAAATGTATAGTTTGTAGGGTTTTTCATAAAACCAACAAAAGCTAGAGTGATCCGCGCGTAAACGGTCCCGAAGGGTGGCTGATACCTTAAGAAGCAGAGTTAAGAAGAAGAAGAAGAATTAAGGAGCAGCAAGGATTCAACAGCAATCAGAAATTATTTTTTGCCCCAAATTGACATTTTAAAGGAGTTTATCTTAGCTTATATAAGCTTATAAAACTCATACCAATTGTCTTCTTTAACTTATATCAGGGTCTGTCTATTTCATGAGTTCGAGTTCGAGTCCAAGTCCGAGTTTCGAGTTAAAATATCGAGTTCGCGTTACTACTACTTTTGGGCAGTGGTAATGCAAAGTAACAACACGTGAAAGCTGTAAGTAATTTATTGTAAGTAAATTAAACAATGCCTTGTCGTTTGTATCTATTTTCTGTTATTTAGTCTTGTAAATCTTTATTAAATATTTATTAAATATATATAATTTGCACGTTGGGACTAGGCAACCTGCTTCCCATCTTCTATCGCGGAACCTCGATCCCTTGCGGTTTCTCAGTGGAAATTAAGGACGGGCACTTATGGTCGCCTGCCAATCCAGCCATCTGAACCAAAACAAGCCATTTTCCGGACCAGTTTCGACTTTAATGTCTTCAGCGGAATTTTACAGTTTCAGCTTGCCCGGTCGCTTACGCGCCGTTGGACTTAACGCATTAACTTATCATTACAATTCTTTAGAGCGCTTTTCAAATGAGTGTCGTAAAACCAAAACCAAAGTAATTACCCCAGCCAATCACAACAAACACAAATTACCCAATGAACCAATCAGAACGTGAAGTAAATACATGTAACCGGCGCCAAACGCGAAAAAACGCGTGCGAGAAAGTCGCAATTGGTTTGAATTTTACTTCTGATTGGTCGAGAAAGTGGCGCGAGATTTCTTAACCAATCACAGAGCGAAGTAAAGCAAAACCAAAGCAAAACGCAAATTACTTTCGACACAATTGAAAACTGCTCTATATACCATAAAATTAACAATTACGTTGTTGCGTCAGTGTTGCGTAAATTAATTGATAAATTGCTTGTTTTTCGCGCGCTATGGGTTGGGCGCGCAAACATCATTCTAGACGTATGCATGATGCCATTTAATTACTTAATAAATTTAATTTGTTTACAGCCCAGCAATGTAGGCTTAATTGAGTTGTTTTGAGCGCACTTTTGGTAGAGCGCGCTAACGTCATTGTAGACGTAAGCATGACGCAATTAATTGCTTTCTAATGTCTTCAAACTTGATTGTATTACTCATTTACGGTTATGTTCAACAATGTTGTTGACAAATTGGCATAAAATATGTCGTTGTATATAGCTTTTAAATAGCATAATATGTCGATGTAATTGGCTCCAACTCGAACTCGAAACTCGAACTCGAACTCACAAGTTTAATACGCTCTCTGTAATTAGAAGGAAGGGCATCTAATTATTCTCTATTTTGAACAAAAAGAAACTCAAGAATATTACCGCACCTTTCCTCTGATACACTTTTCTTGTACCTTTGCTTGCCTCTTGTCTTGTACTTTCCACCTGCTAGTCGAAGGCTCCACTTTTCGAGACAAACAGGTCTGAAGCCCGGGTGTTGGGTGATACAGGACAACTCTTGTCCCTCTGTTACGTCCTCGCGCACAATTTGAATATTTCGAATGTTAATGCTTCACAGCAGCCTTCCAGCTCTTTGCATCAACAACACTCGCTTATGTTTGACAACAGATCACGGCTGCAGTTCCCACAGAATTTGAAGGCAGCAACTCTTTGACAGAGGAAAATGTCAGCCGTGAGCAGAAGCCGGGCGTCCAGAATGCATTCTTCAAAGACGTTCACTTCTGAATACCGTATCTTCATTTCAAGAACTTGGCAACCTGTTTTTGGAAGAAAGTGAAAACCTGATGGCGATCCATACTAAGGATATCACGGATGACACTATTCGCAATGAAGGAAAGATTGGAGAGGAACAATTCAATTTGTTCTTCAAAAAGCGATTCATTGACAGAAGCAAGCCGGTTACACACCCTCTCAAGAAGAATAATCTCACTATATTCAGCACCCCGAACAAGAGGATTGTTTCGAAAGACAAGGCAAAATTGGAATTGTTGAAGGAGGACTGTTCCCTGTTCTCGCAGTTGTACATAGCTTGTCAAATCCGGGATAGAAACTTGGAAGATTTCTTCAAATATGAGAACCAACCGTGGCCGCCATCACTTTCAAAGCTTCGCCATCTCAGAGGAGGACAGAAGGCAGACTTGCTGAAGTGTTTGCCGAGCACATCAGCACAGATCGCCACTCAACCCGCCGTTGATGCAGTCATTCTGGATGGAACTGTTATCGTGCAGATGTTACAGCCAAGAACAGCGCGTACCTTTGATGAGTCAGTACTTCAGTAACGTGTTCGCCCCTTACATCCTCAAACACCTTGAAACAGCGAAAAGAGTTCACCTAGTATGGGATGTCTATCAGGGCGATTCACTGAAGAGATCATTGCGAGAAAAGAGAGGTTCTGGACAAAGGCGCAAAGTATTGGCAATCAACAAGAACTCCTGTTGACTGGAAAGGCTTTCTGAGAGTCAGGGCATCTGTCAGGATGCATGCGGTGGTGCGTATCCGCATAATTCTTTAACGTCCGCATCTTTCGCATTTTCAGAGCATTTTCCGCATAAAACAGAAAAATTTGCCTAATATTGGTGATAAAGCAGCTGCTTTTCATCCTCACAAACATAAAAGCCGAAGAGATTGATTATTTTGAAGCAGTTTTCCTCCTAAACATCGACGAAAACGCGCCGCTTTGTTCGGGAGCAATTCTTAACCTCCAGGCATTCCACGAGTCTTTTGACGATGAGCATGGGTACTAGTTTTGTTCTTACACTGATTTCTATTGGACGAAAAGCATTGAAATTTCAGCGAATAACAGTAATTGATAAGAAACTGCGTTTGACTACTGCTTGCGTGAGTGCTTGCGCGAGTGCTTGCGCGCGAAAACAGAGGATTGCGGTTTAAGCTTATAGTAAGGATAAATTTAAAGAGACGAAGAAGAAGAAGGAACCTCACTAAGCAGTTTAGATAAAAACAGAAAAACAGTGGAAAGACACAATTATAAATGTTATAAATTGTTGAAATTTTTGCATAATCCAGCGTGTTTTCCTCATAATTTTTTATTTTTTCCGCACCCTATCAAATGGCCTGGAGAGTCGATGACAATAAGGACGAATTTTTCAAACTTCTTGCAAACAAGGTATGTATAATACAATACAATAATATTTATACAGCGCTTTATATCCTTTTAAGTGCTAAGCGCTTTACAATGCTTTAAAAAATTATAAGGCTTAATAATGAAAAAAAAAATACATTGTACATTGCTACAAAGCTACATTGCTTACCTTGTAAGGTATAGTTCTTGAACACAAGTGGGCCTTTCAACTTGCAACTTCAAGTGGACCTCGACGGATCAGGATTAGAAGCAATGACACAGATGTAATTGTGCTTGCTATTTCAGTTGCTAGCACTCTTCAAGCAGATGAGGTCTGGGTCACCTATGGATCTGGAAAGAATGTACAGAATATCCCTGCGCATGCGTAGCAATGTCCTTGGGCCCTGATAAAGCCTCCACCTTGCCAATGTTCCACACCCTAACTAGATGCGATACTGTGTCGCTTTTTAGTGGTTGCGGAAAAAAGACAGAGTGGGATGTGTGGAAAGTCTTTCCTAAACTGACACCAATGCTTAGAGCCCTTAAGGCATCACCGACAGAGAAAACCGAGGAGGGATGGCTGTGCTTAAGAGATTTGTTGTCCTTCTGTATGACCGTACGAGCAGCCTTATGAAAGGGTACAAACCCTCCTTCGTCAGCCAGTGCTTCCAAGCCCATCAGACTGGGGTTGGCAGCGACAAAACAACTTATAGTCACCGAACTGGAAGCCTTCCCACAAGCAAAGGACACTTGTTATGAACTTATCTGATGTAGGTGTAAAGCTTCATGTAGAGGACGGTGCAAGTGCGTAAAGGCCAATTTGGCGTGCACTGGCTTGTGCAACTGTGGCGGTAACTGCCAACAGCCGTAAATATGTACATTGCTGCAACTAGCACTTAGTGCACATAGACCAATAAATTAGCAGAACACATTTACCGTTTGTTGAATTTTCGTAAGATAGGTGAAGATTTCTCAGTTTCACTTAAAAAAAACACTCGAAAAGGGTCTAACTCAATAGTTTGCCACGGGGATCCCAACTCAGCTAACACAACATTTATTTAGGGTATGTGGTACAGTTTGCTAAAATAACGGAAACAGAAGAAAATATCAAATTAAGGAAAGATATAACATTTATATTCTAAGATAAATGAGTTTTTTTGTTGTGACTCAGAAAACGTTGGAAACATGTATATGTAATGCTTCACCACAAGGTACGCAAGTGCTATGGTAAATATGAGGAAGATAGTCACCTGACAGCATTAAATAAATATGAATATAAAGAAATGACTCAGTGGTTCACGCTAGCAAGCTTTTGTCACACTTATTCTCAGCCTCGTTTCCATGTTGGCTAATTTATGACATGCGTAGTTCTCGTCTCCAGATGTTAATTTGGAATGGCCAGTCAATGGCCCTATATCAGAAAATGTTAGTCCTAGGGGTATACACTCCATGGGAGAATGCCAGGGGTCATAAGGGAAGTGGCAAAGTTTCATACTTTTATCATCAAATTGAACAATTTTGGTCGATAACTGCTAGACTACAGGTACACCTACACACGAAATATTTTAATGAACTATTTTAAACTTTTGACAGCAGTCAATGCCGGAGTGAGAACTTCGATAAGAGCTGAACTTACCAGTCGCCAACACGTACACTATTCTCCAAACGTCTCGTTAATTCGTCCTCCAAACTTGCTCTCGGTTTAATGATATTTTTCGAGCCATTCTTTATCGGCTAGTGGCTCGTCCGCATACGGTTCTAGCGAATTACTCTCTTCCTCCATCTCACAATCGATCCCCTCAACTTCGAAGTGTTCATACTCGTCCTGGCTGGTAGATTCTCTGTGAATCTTCGCTATCCGAAGCAGAAGGAAGACATCTACCAATGTTTCGAAAGTTCGAATTATGTCACATGACATCACATCTTGAGCCAGGAGACGTCAAAGCAGCAGTGCGGGTGGACCGCATAAATGTAGGATTTTGAAGATAATTAAAAAATCATTAAAAAATTGCATTTTGTGCAAATCAAAAAATTTTTTTGCAGAGAGTCTTAAGGGAACATTTAGAATCAGGTGAGAAAATGCAAAAAGATAGGTCATGAGCACTTAAAATTTTGGTTCAGTCAGCAATATTCCATCGTACGATAAATTGTGCATCCAGTCCACAAAAATTTGACTGTATTTCTGTTATAACTTCCAGCTGCATTCAAGCCTTTCCAAGCATACAAAAATATATTTTTGTCTGCTGTGTTAAAAGAAAGATGAGACTCGTTTTTGTGCTTAGCTGATGCAACATGCTCACTTTTTCATGAAATATGAACAATGAATTTTCTTTCTCTTGAAGGTTTTGACCGAAATACTTGTATCTAGCCACAAAGTCAGGTCTGAAACTGGCATAACTTGTCGCCTCCAGTCGGAATACAACCTGAATGGAGGAAGACATTCTGTCATCAGAATTCATGACAAAAACAACTTTACACAACTTTACTCATCATTTTACTTACGGAAAAATTACTGTCAGAAAGTGTCGAAGAATTCACTTCAACCAATTTCAAGTCTCAGAATGTTATTGTGAGTTTTCATATTCCATCTGGTGAAATTTGTTTCAAGCTGACAAGCTGCCTATTGTTTCATCACTTCAGTAATTTTCTGTAGTTGTCACTGTGGAGAAATTTGCAGGAAAACAGAGAGTGAAAAACAAACTATCCGGAGACTTGCGTTTGCATTCAATAGCTTTGATAATCTGTGAAAAATTGTTTGGTTAGCAAGCAATGGATTTTTTTTCAAATGCAATATGATCCACAGTCAGATCTCAAGTCACTGAAGAAAAATCCTGACCGAGGTTTTGATGAGGAGATTGAATGGCCTTGCAAATTTCTATCCAGGAGAACTAACCATAATAACTGATGATAAGTTTTTCAACGGCAGGACTTGAGAATGTTGGCCCAACTATTTTGTTGTTTGTTTGTTTGTTTTATTTTTGTTTGTTTTTTTTTCAAGTTGTAATCCATTTCCATCCTGGTAGTCCATGACCAAAGATACTTGATTCAAAGTTTCACTGCACCGGTATAGTGTCTGAACAAAACTGGACCACACCAGTGTCTTTTGACTTTTCAAGGTGTTAATAAAGAAAGGTGAAAAATAGAGCAGTTTTCAACTGAGTGTCGTAAAACCAAAACCAAAGTAATCACGAAATTACTTTCGACACTCAATTGAAAACTGCTCTAATAGCAACTGAAAGGAAATTTGAAGTAAGGTTCCGAAAGTAATGAAATTTGGGCCATCACACCCTCATTGGGGTGTGGTTCAAGTATGAAATATCCATACCCACCCCATGGATGGTCACTGGAAATGCCGGGGGGGGTATCAATAACCAAAATTTAAAAAGGAAAGTATGAAGCTAAACTGGAATTTCTGGAGGGGTGGGGGGGGGGTCAAAGTTTAAAACTATCCTTGGGGAAGGTATGGATATTTTCTGGAACCACACATTCAAACTGGAAAATTCAAATCAATAAGGTTCACTGTTTCACAGGGTATTATTTGAACAGGTGGAGGCATAATCTTTACAACGTACTTGAACTTTACAACTTGTCCAATGTCACTGAACTTGGTCTCCTTGAACTATAAATCTCTTTGTTTAACATCTTAGCCGGGAACTAAGATACGATTTACAACTCTTAAACTCTCTCAATTGAACTGAACTCATTGGTAAATGATCACAAAAGACAATTAATTACAATCTGCTGAAACCATCCTGCTTATATAGGCTTTGAGCTGTGATCTAGAACTTTCTTTCAAGCTATTTTTAGTACATTTCATATTTGCTATTTTAGACATTGCCAAGTCATGCAATCCAAATTAGCAATTCAGGAACATCTAGAGAACATTCTGGAAATGTCCGACACTGCACAAGAACATTCTAGGAAACTCCAGTTCGTTTACTATTCAAAACATTCACAAAGTGACAAATGTGCCTAAATTTTTATTTAATTCATGTCACTCATGAGAGTGGGAATGAGAGAGTTTGTGATATTGTAAAGCCACTCGTTAAAGGGGTTTACGTCATGAGGATTTAGCTATTTTGGGTCAATTCTGTGCTAAAATCATTAGTGCCTTAACTCATGCACAAAATACTCCCGTAAAACTATGAGGAATATATCAAATGAATTTTATCAGGGAGAGCTAACCATAATAATATTTTTGGTGATTTTTGAAGAAATAGCATGAAAACTGAGTACTAGAACCCATGTGCTATTTTAAGATTGGACCATTGAACTGAAAGGATGTTCTCAGAAAAGCTCAACAGAGCTTGCTAAGATCTCCTGCCATTATGATATTAAGCAGATATGCATGTATTTACGTAGATGAAGCAAATAAAGGCGAAGTTTGATGAACTTCAAAAACTTAGCCCAATTTTTTCAAGTTTCAATCCACTTCCATCCTTGCCATCGGTGGCAACAGACAGTTTCAGTGCCGTAAGATAATGACAGACCTAGACCATTATTTTTGGAATTCAAGTGACGCAGACACTTTTTAGCATTTTAAAAAGATACTAAAGTAGTGTGACATCACCCCTTTTAAGTCTTCACATTTTGTTTGTTTCACTGCAGCATTGACCATGGTCCCGACTGATCCAAATCAGATGTTAGCCTGCTTTCAAACGACTCAAAACCAATCCAAATACGTGTTGGAAGTGAAATCACCCAGCCAAATTGTTTTTAGGCGGTGCGACGTCTCAAACATCGCTGCCGTCTCATAAAATGGATAGCACATTCCTGAATTGGCGGTACTCAGTAGACTTAGTCTCCGCGCGGGCTCTAAATAATCAGGCTCGTCATAATGACGTGGATTTTAGGAGATTGAAAGCTAATGTTTCAAATACTGCTCGATTTGTTGGTGACACGGATTTTTATAAACAGAAGTGTGAAGCGTAATTTTGTTGTTTTGAGTTTCGCGGTGTATTGAAGTTGAGTAAAGGTAAGCGTTGAAATGTTTATTTCGCTGTTTTTGAGGAGATTTCGTTTTTAAGGGGCAGTGTTTACAAAGGCTAGCGAGAACTTGGGAGTTGTGTGTGTCCAGTGCCCATCCGCGCTCACGTGCGTTCTCTCAGTGCGCGAGATGGAAAGCAATCTATGAAACCTATACCTGCCACTGTAAACCCGGCCCTTACAGAATCAAAGCTGGAACTAACTTCTATAGTTTAATAAATAGCGTCCCAAAAAATTATAACACTAAAAAGAATTCGGTGGTGATGAAATCTCAATCAAATAACAAACAAGGCCTGAGTATCACCAATCTTTGCAATTTCTGCTTTTCGGTTCTGCCCAATTTTTAGAATTTTGGTTGTCTAAACTTGTCTAAGACCTCTCTGAGTCTTTCGTTTATGTCTTTCCACGGCTTCAAACTAATTTAATAAAGTTTCATTCATTTTAGTCTGTATTAGAGCAAGGGTTAACACGCAAAAATATAAACGTCACGAGTCGGTTAGCTACCTCTGACAGCATTGACGTGAATATGTCTTCCAGATGTCTCTAGAAACACAGCTTTCTGGCGATAAAAAATTGGTCTGAACCCCCACGTAAAAATCAAGAATACTAGACAAAATGAAATTTGAGCTCAAAAGAGGAGAAGTAAAGCTTTTTGAGCAAAAAGCATTTCTGCCTGTTGTAGCTTAAGGATATCACGGTTTAAGAACGATTTGAAAGAGTCGTACAGAGGTCGCTGGTTACAAAGAAACAAAGTTCTCAAGTTGCATACATACATTTAGTTCCTTACATACCGAAAGTGTAAATTGTCCATGACAGGTCACCGGAAACCACGAACTACTAAAGTTAAACCTTTTTTCCTTAAGAAAAGGGGAGGGGGGAGGGGGGAGGGGGGAGGGGGGTGAGAGACTATGCGCCGCCTGTAAATTCTTCAGAATTTCTTGTTACAGTAAGTAAAGAGCCATTTATTCCCCTTTAATTTATTTGTTTTACAGACCTTAAGGGTTTCAAAGGCAAAACGGGAACATTTTGGGCACAATATTGGCCTTTAGAGCATATTGGCTGCTAACCCCTGACCCTTGGCCTAGTGTTTTTTTTATTTATCATTATTTATTTGTTATTATTTTTAATGACCCCTTACAAGAATCTTCATATGAAAAAGGTGGGTTTTCAAGGAAGGAGAAGAATGAGAAAGCATAGGCAAAGACCCGAGACAACATATGAATCAGGTAAAAAAGGGTTGCACCGTTGTTGCGGGGGTTGTAATAACCAATGCCGACAAACTCACTTGTACACAGGCCTTTATTTCCTGCTTTCAACAACTTGACCGCTCAATCTGCCTTCCTTACAATCGTTCAACAAATACCTTCCTTACAATCGTTCAACAATCTTGACTCAATATAGATCAGTTGCAGTTCAGTCGTAGGCCTAAAAGGCCAATTTACTATGAGTGTTTTTACCACGAACATCGCAAAGGGGCGTGAACACTCAACACATTAGAAGAAAACACAAGAGCAAAAAAGAAAGTCACATGACAAAAATGGCACGAAAAAGGGGCACAAGGAACCCAGCTGCAAAACTCTGCCCCATGCGCAACTAAGTGAAGCATTCCAATAAACTACCAGGAATGGGTGCCCTGTGACCGAGATACACGTTATACTAAAAAACCATGTCAATGTCTCTTCTTCAAAAATGGAATGTTGTCAATTGTTAGAAATGTCTCGATAGAGTGTAAATGTTCAAAATCGTTGAAATCATTGGATGGTGTGCTGTACTGAAAGTTGAACTTCAAATTGTTCTTTATTAAAATAATGATAATGCTTCAATTGCTTTTTTCAGAAACTGGAAAGAAGCAGGAGCTGTGGGAGTAGAAACTCAACCATCTTCAAACTAGTAAACCTCGGGACATCAGCCTATCAGTAGATCAGTCAAAAATCCGATTACCATCTAGTGCCCAATATCTGGCCATAAACAACGTTTCTGATGCCTTGGTTTTAATAACGGAGAAAATAAAACCACGCACAAGATTCCTGATAATCAGAAAATAAAGGACTTCATAAAGTTGGATTAAAGATGACGTGGACAATATTTAGCTTTGGCGAGTGTCAAAAAGTGAAAGGAAACCTTAGTTTGGTGTTCATCAAAGAACTGCGTTGACTCTCTTGTGCCTGTAAGACACCAACAACAACCAGTACTTGATGTAGTTATAAAACTGAATGCATAAATCTTGCAAGAAAATATCAATGTAGGATTGTACAACTACTTTATGCTTTAATTTAGGGTGGATTAGATTTTCTCAGCCAAAGCATTGTAAGATATGTACTTGTTGGCAGTTTTCCTTTTACCTAACAGAGGCCCCAAGGAGACTTCGTAGATAGCTTACAGTTTGGATTTTGTCTATCTTTGGTGGTTTTTGAGGTCAATACTAGTTTTTATGAACAGGCCCCCAATTCAATTCACACGAGATCAGGAAAGTTCACAATTCAAATTTCCCTCATTTCTCAGAAAAAAGAACTTATTGGTGCTGTTATGAAAAACTTCAGAAACATCTCACATGCAAAATTTGTGTCTGCAAGCAAAAAGAAAACCTTTTGGGGAACCATTTCCTCAACAAATTCCCCATTACTCAGGTGCCTTAAACCAAGGCAAAAGGCCTTAGTTTCAAACTCTGAGACAAAAACAGGTCACAAGTAGGCTACTAATAACTACATATACACTTGTGCAGGAACAGTGTCATACTTACATACTAAAAGGTGTGTCATTATTATTCTGAAATGTCAGTTGTGTCCTCCCCATAACCCACAGAGAGTGTGGGAGGAGGAGATGGCTGACATTTCTGACATTTATTTTTAAACAAATAAAACAACAAGTCTCAAACCTTTTAGTAAGACGTATGAAAATACCAGGAGGCAGTGTGGGTGGGTGGTTAGGGTGCCGGACTTGAAATCCGGAGCATTAGCTGGAGTTGTTCTCAGTAGACCCAAGTTCAACTCTTTGGCCACCTTGTAAATAGCCAGCTGGACTGCCTCCCACCAGTTGGGTTCTTGAAAGCTATTACATTCATTTCGATCAAACCCCTCACGGGGAGTGGTCAATTAAGTTATTATTATTATTATGATTATGATTATGGTTATGATTATTATCGAGATAGCTCTAAGAGATACTGGGAAAGAAAAAAAAATGTGCTACAAGAAATAACAAGCAAACAAACTCTACTATATTTTCAATTTGCTTGGTAACCACAGGATTACTTCCTGCTGATTGTGTGATGGACTGTGTTTTTAAATGGGTATGCCGGCTATCAAATAAGCTTTTTCTAAAGGCGATGTTGAGGTTTGATAAACTGACTTAATTGAAAATTGAAATAAAACAGTAAAAATGTCAAGACTATAACATACTTTGTTGTGATGTTTGTTTTGTTGATTTGAATCTCAGCTCACAAAACAAACACAGTTCCAAATACAAAACAGTGTTAACAAATTTTTGGCTGTTTTTACTTCATTTTCATCAGTTTGAATAGCCCTAACCCTCACCTTTAAAAAGACTCATTAGACAACTGGCACAGTCACTTAAAAAAACCAAGTCCACTACACACACACAGGGTGGTAAGGCTGTGGTAGAATATTTCATATTTCATTGAGCAACTCAAGTTGGAGTTGCTCAAGAGAGAGATGAGTAGAAGAGAACTAAAAAAAAATGCAGGTTATAGAAAAAGTATTTGTTTTTTTAAGATTAAGAAGTGAGAATATCATAACAGAAGATTTTTGCAACATTAAATATTATTTCAGTGCTTTTGGTGAATTTTTTGACATTCTAAAAATTTTGATGTGACAAAATTATAAAGTTGGCTTTCTGTTGTTCTTTATAAAAAGAGAGACCAGAGTAGACAAAAACTAAAAAAATTGAAGGTTTTAAAATAATTTATTAAGGTTAAAAGGTGAGAATATCACAGCAGAAGATATTTGCAACATCCAATTTTAGTGCTTTTGGTGATTTTTTTTTTTTTTGCTATTCTAAAAATTTTGATGAGACAAAATTCTAAAGTTTGTTATCTGTTTGTTCACTTCTTAAAGCCAAGCCATGGAACCTGAGCAATGAAGTTTTGAAACACAAGCAACGAAAGTCCACCTGACTGGACTATTCTGAAAACAGACTTTGAAAAACTAAACAAATTTGCAAAATTAAGTGTACTAAAAAGATCATGAAATTAAGATGCTACAAAATATTAATGTCCTGTAATAAGATATCTTGTGGAATAATATGCTGAACTAAATTGTACAATTATCTACACCTCCATTATTACAGTTTAATTGATTCTGACAATATTTTCAGCAAATGCTACAACTTCTTTTGAGGCTTACATCTTGAATACACTTCGTTTTTACCATATTATATAAATTGTTTCTATACACGTTTTGAGATTATAATTTTATTCCTCCACTGTTTTCATCCTGTTTTCATCCTCCCTCCATTTGGCAGCTAGTTCTGGTCCAGTATAAAGGCAATCTTGATAGCATTCACGGCAAGTCCCGATTGATGGTCAAAAACACAATTGACAAAGTTAAAAATCTTCCCTGCGGCACACTAGGAGTGAGATTCTTCAATGTAACCAAGGTAGAGAAGGACATTGTGTACGTACGCTGGTAAATAAGCATATGTGGAGTACACAGACATTCCTAGAATTGTCACTAATGTTGCATCTGGGAACGAATATTAAGGAAGTACAGAACATTTGGCTGACAATATTATCAGGAAAATAAACCATATTCTATTATATTACATAATCTCAAGTACACCCTTGTACCAGAACTGCAACAACATTAAAACTTATATGCTGCATGATCTCAGTTACAACAAACACCCACCGAAAAGCAACCAACAACGGCCTATTATAAAGAAAAATATTACGACAAGGATACTAAAAATTGTTCTCTCCCAAGGCTCAAGCATATAAATGCCCGTAGTTACTTGATATTGGTAGTTTTTCAGCGCAAGCCATTCTCGAATGTTCTGAAACATGGCGTCTTTTCGATTCTTCCCGGACCGGTTGGTACTTCAAGTGCACAGATCACAGTGTGTCTCTTTGCGCGAATCCGCTGACTATAATGCACTGGCTTTGAACACACTGTTTTTTGTGGTCAGCAGTTAATCGCCAAAACCAAAACCCGGCGAAATTAATTAAATCAGCCGAAAATCGTACAACACAAAATGGCTGAATATTACCAAGAAGACAACGAATTATAATTCACCTTTGTCCATCGCCTTTGTCCTGCCCTCTTTGTAAGAAAAAGAATATCAAAAAGACTCTAATCACTGTAAGGGCGTAGCCAGAGGGGGTCCTAGGGTGCCAATGCCCCCACCCTTTGGGGATGAAATCATCATCATCATCATCATCATCATCATCATCATCATCATCATCATCATCATCAGCCTTGTCGTGAGAACCCAGAAATCAGCTATCCGAGGCCTTCAAACCCTGACCCTGTTTAAGACAAAATCCGTTCATTTCGCTGCCCTGTTTAAGACAAGAGACCTCTCTTCGTGACCCAGATTAAAAATTCTTGGACTACTGAAAAAATAACTCTGACGATTTATAAATGACATCATAGAATAAGATAAAAAAAAATGTTGGTACCGACACATGTAGACCGCGCACCGCCAACGTTCACACCCGGTCCAGAAATACACCCTGTTCAAGACGCTAAATAGTGAAATTGTATATCCTAGCTGAAAACCATACCCTGTTGGGTGGAACATACCCGTTTAGGCCAAATAAAGGAGTGCTGCCCCCCCCCCTCCCTCCGAGGTACAAACACTATCATAACGTGCACGAGAAGGTCCCTAAAGACTGTTTACGTCTACGAGATGTTGTTTGTAAAACAACTAAAGCCCAATCTAAACCTGCGATCTGACTCCATTCGTTCGAAAGTGCTTATGTACTTTAATCTTTGTACTCTCTATTATGCTAATTTAGCGGGTGTCTTGAAAACTAAGACCCCTAAGACCCCAAAACTTGAAAACAAAGGCCCCTCCCCAATTTTTAACTTTTAAAATGAAATTTATTAATATATTAAATTAAATAATAAAACAAATAATAAATATTTAGTTGTGACTCCGAAAAGATGGTTTTATCTTTAGTTCATGTTTGCTTGTCTTTACCGTTGATGGGGGTAAGGGGTCGCTATAGTTTGTCAGATGATGACATCGACGTTTCAGCATTACTGCTTCTTCCGAGTCTTAATTTAAAAAAAACTAGCTACCGAAAAGCATCCAACAATGGCCCGGGTAACGGTCTATTATAAAGAAACTTTTGCCCAAAAGGATACTAAAAATTGTTTTCTCCCAAGGCTGGAGCACATAGGCGCCAGTAGTCACTTCATATTGGTAGTTTTTCAACGCAAGCCATTCTCGAATCTTTTGAAACATGGTGACTTTTCGATCGAATCTCTTCCTCTGGTCTTTTGCTACCTCAAGTGCACTCAGGATCACACTGGCTGTGGTCGCAATCAGTGTTAGTTCAGTGATATGTTGTAATTCAATCCCAACCGGCAACTAAGATATAACATCATCCAAAAATTTAAATAAGAAAAGAAACACAATAATCGTATGCCGGAACCACATATTTTAGCATTTTAAGTCCAGTTTTTGTTACTCGGGCGATGAGGCAAATTTAAAGAGATTTAACCACTCACGACAGCAGGGTTCATCGATGAGTGTGGTTGCGGGCACATTTGAGCGTTAACTGGTGTTTGTTTCTGTCTTACACTTTTCAACCATGCTACCATGTTACCACTTTTTCAACGTGGTTAAATCTCTTTGAATTAACTGCATCACCCAAGCAACAAACACACTTTCTTATTTAAATTTTTGTTATGATTAAAAAAAAAAAAATAGCCGGTGGGGTTTAATTTTCAATGGTATAAATTATAAACACTGAAGGGTTCTCCACGCCCCGGGGCTCAATGCTCAATTTCGCTTCAGACAATGTGTTTCTTTGCGCGAATCCGCTGACTAAGGCACGTTGGGTCTTGAACAAAACAATATACGGTAAGACTGATCCGTAAGGATCAGACTTACAGTTTATTTTTTTCTCAGCGCGTGAGCGGGCAAGATGAACCAAATCCTGCAATCTGATTGGTTCCGGGAGCGGGCGGAATTTTCCGATCTTGACCGCGGTCAACGGAACGTCAATAACAAAAAATTTGTAATGGGTTTTTAAAACCTTTAAAATCTTTAAAACGTTCTCCGAAACTTAGAATTCTGAAATTTTTTGTACATTGTCGTTAAAAACTTTCTTTCCAAAATTTCTTGTTAAAATACCGAAGGTTGTACAATGTAAATCGCCTCTTCGCTTTCGACAAACATTTGAGTAAATCGAGCAGGAGTTAGCTACATGTATCGAAATTTGGGAAAATAAAGGGGTTTCTTTTAGTTATATTGCTTCCTGTGATTTCTGAGTTTTAACAGAGTAAAAAAGCGTATTTTGCTGCTCTGGTGTCACAAACGGCTTCGTTTCATGGTTCATTTTACGCGCGCTTGCAAAACGTTGCTTTCCGAAAACAACAAGACACGTTTAACTTTTGAAAAACAACAAGAAAAAAATAAAAATATTATTTGCCGGCCTTGGTCGGTCCGTATTGAGAAAAACTGTGCCCTCGGTCTTGAGCACGGCCCTCGGCCTGCGGCCTCGGGCCGTACTCAAGACCTCTGGCACAGTTTTTCTCAATACGGACCTCCCGGCCGGCAAATAATATATATATATTTTTTTTACTTCGAGTATTTCAGTGATCCGGCAGCTCTCAACGTCTCGTCGCTGTGCTTTAAGGGTTTTGAACACACTGTTTTTGGCGGTCAGCAGTTAATCGCCAAAACCAGAATTCAGCAAAATGTACAACACAAAATGGCTGAATATTTCCAAGATGACAAGGAATTGAAATTACGGACGATTGGTACATCGCCTTTGTCCTGCCCCCTTTGTAAGAACAAGAGAAGGAATTTTACGTGCGAGTCGTGCATCGAGAATGGAAACTTTGGCCATTGCAGTGGAAAATACAATGAACGGTAAACATGTTTCGTTACAGTATTTTTACTTCCAGGCTGAAGACGCTTTAATATATTTGTAAATACCTAAGCTTCAAAAAGCCTCCTTTGTTTCTAAACAAATCTTGTGTTGATAACTAGTATTGCCATAACGTCGTTCTTTCTTTCTGTCGAGCAGGTATGATGAAAAGTTAAGGAAGTTAGAGATTTTAAAAAGGTTAAAGAAAGAATATGAAAAACGGTAGGTGAATTCAAAAATTTTAATCGTCTTTCAGAGCACTGTACATCATAAACTTTAAACTAGTGTGCGGTTGATCTGATTTAGTGAATAAGATTATGAAACCATGCTCTTCCTGTACTTACAGTGCACTGGATGTGTTAAGAAAGAGAGAAGAAACAGAGAAGTTGGTTTGTATATTAAGTTTGTTTATTATAATAAGCTCGTAGTTTATAAATTCGTTTTCTTTAGTTGACAAAATTAATCAATAATTACTGATTAATGAAATGGCAGCTTTCACTTCCCCCTTTTTGTCCCCTGAGGGGGAGCTCCCATGTAGAAGTTGACTGGAGGTCAAATTTAAGCCATCTTCTATTCACAGAAGTACCATAAGCCAACATTAACCTCCCCCAAATGAAGAACATAATGGAGTCATTACTAAACCCAAAAATACCATGCCTCTTTTTTCAGATCTAATCAATACCTACAAAATTTTATCTGAAGCCAAAATAAAAATTACCCTTCAAAAATACAGACCATAATATAAGAATATATGAACTAAAAATTAAAGAAAATGAGAATAAAATGAATAGGAATTTGCAGCCATTTTCTTCAGAGTGGCTGTTCATCTGCAGTGTTCAGACTGAACTGGAATTTAGAAAATAATGTTGTTTTTTGCGGAATAAGAAACCGGAGTACCCGCCAGAAACCCTTCAGAGCGAAAATGAGAAGTAATAACAAACTCAACCCACACACGACATTGGGATTCAAAGCTGGGCTACATAAGTCACATCGGTGAGAAGTAGTGAGTGCTACAACCTCGGACAAGACTACTTGAGACAAATTGAAAACACACCCATATTTTCCTATTGTTTTTAATTAAACCTCTCAAACTACTGCATAAGTATGTGTCCTCCCCCTCCCCTCTTTCAATGTTGTTTTGAAGACCACAGGATCTGTAGGGGCAAGCATCATGGCAAAAACAACATTGTATGGGGGTCTTGCAGTGTCCAATTAAGGCGTTGTTATTGGAAAACAGGTGGATCTGTCTCAAGAGTTTTGTCCAAGGTTGTCTATGACACGGGCTTCCTTAAATTGCTCTAGCTTCAAGATTAAAAGACAATTCGCCTTCATTTTTTCCACAGATATTCTACATATATAGTTGTTTCTGAAGACTGCAAAAGAAATGATTGAAACAATTAGAACAATGTCACGCAACTGCATTTGGATGTGACAGTCTCACGCATCGCGTGATAATTACATGAGCATTATGTAACATGGCTCTTAAAATACTCGGCACACTCGGCTCGGCACGCTCGTTTTACGCGCCCTAAGCCTGTGCGTAACTCATCTACATGCTGCCTAAATGCTCTTTCTAAGAGGTGTTACTGCTATCGCCGATATTTATTGGCGATTCTTCCTCTACATAGTATACAGTAGTTTTTTCAGGCTAGAAAACTGAACATGATTTACGTGGACAAAGATGTTGATTGATTCGATTTACAGGCTACTGCCAACGATTTTTATCGATTTTCCACGATTTTGTCGCTTGGACAGTAAAGTAACAAACATTAAGTCACCTTTATTTTAATTAGCCGTTAAACCGTGATAAACCGTTAAAAGGAGTCTTAAAACAACCCTAAATCGTATGAAACATTTCTTAAACCGTAACTGAAACGTCAAATTTTCATTAACACACTTGAAGTGCACTTCACAGTTAAACTGTACTAATTTAATATTTCAGCCTTTCGCAATTGCTTCATGTTATTAATGTCAGCGATGCGACCGTTGACTGCGATCTAGCCTCCCCATTAGTTGGTAATGTTCTCCAGAATTTTTATGTTTCCCACGGAAACAGCACCAGTGAAGAATGTTTGCTGTGCCACTGCTGAACGACCTAATCAAAGCTAATGCAAAATCTTCGCGTGACGGGAACAGGTAAAGATTTGCCTGGCTTTACGTCAGCATCTAAACAGCTCTAACCTCTTTGTCGCCAAGCGGTTCACGAGCGTATTCTGAATATTCTGACGATGTCTTGTCGCTATCATAACTTCTTAAAAGATCCCCTTTAACCGCTGAGGGTTAGTTGTAGTGATAAATCCACCAACATAAGCGTAATAGTCACTTAAGTTGTTTACAAGCCATACCCACAGTAATGCTAGCAGCAAAAGGCTGTTGACAACTTATGTATTGGGAGCTCCTCAGTTTTAAATTTAGCCGTCAAATTTTTATTTCCTACTAGCTTTCACGGAAATATGCATAAAAACTATAACCTAGGTGAACTAGACAAGAAAAAACGACAATAAAGTTGACTGCAAGTTGTCAATGTTAAAAATACATACCAGGTACCTGTAGACAACCTCGGACAAAACTACTTGAGACAAATTGAAAACACACCCGTATTTTCCTATTGTTTTTAATTAAACCTCTCAAACTACTGCATAAGTATCTGTCCTCCCCCCTCCCCTCTTTTAATGTTGTTTTGAAGACAACAGGATTTGTATGCGCAAGCATCATGGCCAAAACAACATCGTACGGGGGTCTTGCAGTGTCCAATTAAGGCGTCAATATTGGAAAACAGGCGGATCTGTCTCAAGAGTTTTGTCCAAGTTGTAGCTCTCACCACTATTATTCCTGCTTCCCTAAATATCAAAATGGTGAGATCCTATGGTAGATATGTGTGTAGTGTATTAATTTTATAAGTCTATTCAACATCCTGCATTGTAGAATTGTGACCAGATATCCAGCAGACAAAAAGTTCTGCTGCTGAGATTGGTAGTGCAAGGGGCAACACAAGATCTTAAGTCAGGTGAGAACTTTCTTCGGCAAGAAAAAACAAACAAACAAAGCTATAAAAAATTTTTTTGTGACTTAAACTGCTGTCCTAATCTGGTATGCTTTAGAAAATTAATATGGTTCCTATTTGTAGACTGCCTAGTATGGAATTCAGTTCTAGGCCAAACTAACATTCAAGAGTTTGAACATAAGAGAGAGAGAAAACATGCTCTCATTTTGTGCCATTCAACAAGACACTCCTTTCACAGGGCTGCCATGGTTTTCCTTACAAATTTTCCCTGGGCCGGGGTCCCTTTAGGGATTCAGGAGTCCCCCTAGGGAGCTCTCCTTGAGACCCCCATTACCCGAACCAAGAGAAGCAGAGGAAAACTTGCAAGTCCCAAGGTTACAAATCATTGAAAGCCCAGAGCTCAGAATATATTGATACAGCAAAGAAAGTTCTAGAAAGATGGTTTTCTTCCAAACTCTGAGACAATTTACAATTTCTGTCACTGTTTTAGTGTTTTCTGTTTTTATAGGTGTCATTTACCCCTCCCTTGGGAGAAAAATTCTCTTCATTAACTGATCCTTAAACAAACTAGCACTTATTTTAAACCTGTGTTGAATTAATAATAAGCAGTGCATCTACATGTATTTACTAGCTGATTTTTATTTGTTTACTATTTTTTGGAATGCAGAAACTGATGCTTTGATTGGACTTCAAAACTCAAATGACTTGCTAAAATCAAAGCAAACAGAACACTGTAACAAACTGCAGCTAAAGACAAAGCAGCTTCAACAGTATCAGGTGATGTTTGATAAAAACAGAATGAGAAAGGTTGTAAGGACTTGAAAGAAGTTTTCTGCAGTCATCCACAAATGAACTCATATGACTGGCTCAATTGTCATTAACCATTTAAACAATAGAGTTCTTCTGTCGAGGGCACTATCGTGTGATAGGTTGCACAAGGAAATTTGATGTTCACAACAAATATATGAAGTTTGAACATCAAATTTCCGAGGGAACCTATCACCATAGGGCCTGAGACAGAAGGACTCTATTGTTTTTATTGTACAAAATATGCTAAATTTTCAGTGAAAATTGCCAAAAATGGGCACCATGTGCTGATAGGCACCCGCTGACCAGAAACACCATCACGTCACGTGACTGATTTTGACCAATGGGAGTACACCAAAATTTAGCGCTCTACTATCATGAATAACTGTTAGTCATTGATGATATGCACCACCTAATTGTATGTCCTTTTGATTTTTTTATGTAAAAGTGAACTAAAAAATTTTATTTGACTTTGATTTGTTAATTTTTGTCACTGCCCATTGAATGAGAGTTCATTTAAACCATGGATAATGATGGAGCCACTTCATAATTCCTCATTCAGTATTTCTTCTATGGTTATTTCAAAGTTTAATAAAAAGTTCACTGGATTCCAATAGTAGTTGTCCTCTAAAACCATGTTTGTAATTTGTAACATTCTTAGCACAGCTTAAATGGAAATCAGTGTTAATGGTAATTTTACTTGTAAAATAGAGTTAACTACTTAGAGCTTATGTACTCGTTTATTTGTACTGGCTAAAGCACTTTGGCGTGTGCATCTGTTAAGTAGTTCTCATCACCACGTATGGGTCACGAAATGATCTCACATTACAATGTTGTGTTTACTAAACTTTTTTGTAAGCGGCTTATAATATTTCACATGTACACTATGGACTTGGCGTGACTTTGCAGTAGTACAATAGCTTTTCTGTTGACTAGCTTACCCATGAACTGCATTCCTGCACGGTTATGCCAAAATGAACAATAAGCTATATTGTTATCTTTCTGTAATTGATATCAAGTTATGCCTTTCGTGGTTCAGTCATAAGTGCACGCTTTGTTCCCATTTCATGTTACACATTGCATGGAGTACAACTTGTGACTTTCTCCAGTTTTTGTAGATTGCTTTCCCACCTCACCCTACCCCTTTTATTCAATAAAGCTGGACTATTGGGTTGGGTGCACACCTGCCACTTAGCGTCGCACGTAGCAGGCTGGGTGGGGCTCTTGCCCCACCTTAGCTCTTAGATATGCCGGGTGTTGCATGCGCCACACTCGTTGGCTCATCCCCACATTTATCGCTATCTATCCGGGTGTGGCATGCGCCACATTCGCTGGCTCATCCATTACTTACAGGGTGCGTTGCTGCCACCCTTATCATTACATTTGCAGGGTGCGCTGCTGCCACCCTTATCATCATTTTCAGGGTGTGTTGCTACCACCCCTTGGTTTTACATTTGGCAGGGTGTGTTGCTGCCACCCTAGTTTTATTACAGTGTGCACCCAACAAGCTTTAGTCCCATTTACTGCCAAAAAAGACTGAGTAGTTTCTTGTGTCACTCGATTAAGCGACCAAGTTGTTAACTGTTTGCATTCTGTGTTTAATTGACTTTAAATTATTATTATTATTGTTATTATTATTATGATCACTCCTGGTTGCTTCATGCTGTAGAAACCTAATCTCTGACCCTGTGGGCCATCTGTGACCCCAGTGGGAGTCACAAAACCTTTACTTAAATTTGGATGATTTTATTGACTGAGTTAAGAAGGTAAATTGGCCACCACAAAGAAATTATTGAAAAGCTGTCATTTTTAACATTAGCCCTTCATCAGACACAGGGATAAATTATGCTCAAAATATTTATCAGCTTTTGTATTTCTTCATGTTGGCAAATTAACTTTATCAACTCAGTTGATAAATCCAAATTTTTGTGTTTCATGTCCCCCTAAGAGTGATGTAGCACGGCGGTTTCTTTAGAAATTTACCCCTTTGTACCTTTATGTTAATCCTTTCTCAACAGGGTGCTGTGGCAAAAAGCAAGAAAGAGCTTGAGACAGTAACTGACAGATTGTGTGAAGTTCGCAGACTCAGCATATCTCAGATACAGAAATACCTGTTTCCTATTCAAGTCAATCCTGTTTATCAAGTTCTCGGGACTCCACCCTTGAAGGATAATGTCATTGAGAGAACAAAAGGTAAGTTCTACATTTTTTTATTTTCTTTGTGTTGTTTGGATCTAGTTATACAAAAACTGCAGTAAAGCAGAGCAAAAAGCCTTGCTGGAAATTTGTCAGCACATGGCTTGAAAACCAGGCTTTTCATTTGAGGCCAGAGGCCGGACATTATGTCTGGTTACTTGCTATATTGTGTCTGTTACTTTGATGCAAATATATATTTGTATTTTAATTATTACTCAGTGAGGCACAGGAACTGATTGATTGAAGGATTGCTTGGGTTTGATGAGTAGACTTGTGAAATAATTTGAAAGTGTAGGAACACAAATTTGCAGAAAGTCAGATTTGCAGTCTCCGATATTCAGTGAATGTTCAATTAAAAGTACTTTCCATCACCCAAACAACTGTAAATAAATGTTTTAAAATATTGCTATAGCTACCAATGGTTTTTACTTATCATAAAAGATTTTAAGACCTAACCTGAGGCCGGATTCATGAAGCCCTTCTAAGATAAGATGTGTCCTATGTATTTGTTGGAAAACAAAAGCCTATTGTTAAGAAACAATACTTAGGATTCATCTTGACTTAGGACAGCTTGTTTGTGAATCCTGCTCCAGGGTTTAGGGGTTATAATTCATCCTTTGCCTTTCCCCAAACATTATAAACGGCTTATCAGAGGATACAAGTTAAAAGTTTTTAGGGGGAGCATGCCCCCAGACCCTCCTAGAGGCTTGCACCTTAGGTGCTCGCTCTATGCCTGATAGCTTGAAAACAAATCACATGCGGTGCTTTCAGAATAGTTCATAAATTATATACTTTTTATTTATTTCAGTCAGGGTGATCCCTTCAGCCTTTATAAAGAAAATACTGTTATCTATGGGAGCCCTTAAAACTGTTCCCGATTTTAGACCAGAATGGCATAAACTATGACCGAATTTCAGATCAAAATGGGAAAGTCTATGATGCAATTTCAGACCCAAATGGTAAAAATCTTTACTATGGTTTAGACCACAACAGTTCAAACCACATCTTTTGGAAAGGTACATACCCATTTAGCTTATATAAGGGAGCACCCCCCCCCCCCCCCTCCCTGGCCCCTGGTTTATCCTACTAAAACACGACCTTAGGCCCGGCCACACGAGTTCAACATCATTCAGTATTGTTGACTACTAATTTGTTGTACAATGTTTAACACGGTGGCCAAACAAATTCATCATCGACATTTCGTTCCAAACATTCTGCTAAATTCGTTTAGCCACCGTGTTGATTGATGTCAACTGAATGTTGCTGAATAATGTAAATTTGTGTTCCCTTCACGTGATGTGTTCAGCATTGTTGCACTCGCAGGCTTAAATAAAATGAATTCAATGTTGTTGTTCCAACCTTATAATTAGACTCGCTCCAAATTGCTCGTCTGTTGTAAATAGCGCGCATGTTTTACAGTCACCTGAGCATCGGGTGCTACACATGCACACGTTTTACAATCATCTAAAGTTCTCTTTTGTCCCGGCTAATAAAACAACTCTTTCGTCCCCACAAAAATACGAGCAACTTGATGCAAGTCTTTTCTTCACCTTAGACCAGTTGAATGGTGTTAAAGCTAAAAAGGTTTTATTGGTTGGCAAGCCCAATGTTGAATGGAAATGTTGAATTTATTTGGCAAACTGTTTAACCTAATTCTTATTTGTGCAGATATACTGTGTGACATTCAGAGCGATGATGATGAAGACAATGAAAATCGCGAGTCTCAGCTGGCTGAAGCCACGCGGACATCATACATTGAAGGGCGCTGGGTGTCTGAAAAGGAGGATGTACGTATGGAGTGCAGCATAAACGACACATATCTACCGGCTAATGGCGACTACTCTGCTTACCATGAATGGGGTCTGTACATGTGGTCTTAAGCCCCTGCTAAACGATCAAACATTTTTGTCCAACACCGTGTTTGTCAGACAAAACGTTCGGTGGCCAAACGGGCAAACATTGTTTGACCAAACTTCGGACAATGGAAAACCATTTAAGTGCAAAATTGAGAGAGGCGGCTTAACAACACGATGTTGGACGAAAATGTTTGATAGTTTAGCCGGGGCTTTAGAGGCAGTTTATACCTGCGATTTTTTATGCGGCATTTTTAACCCGTTAAACCCTAATAGTGACCGTAGAATATAACTACGTAAAATCATAGGAGAACACGAGAATGAGGAAGTTGTTCACCAAAGATGAATTGAATTGTCTTGACTTTCAACAAAATCTCCCAGCTTCCCACATAACAAACGAAGGAAGCTATAATGAGGAGAATATGCATGTTGATATTCGGGATTCGCACATCACGCGCGCTCAGCTCCCGTTGCTCAAAATCGCAGTCAAAACTACCCCATGAAATGGCCGCTAAAATCTTTCTTTTCTGTTTTTGTTTTTTAATTTTTTAATTTATCGTTTTTTACGAAGGCGATTTTAGCGGCTGCCGACGAGGTGGCAGACCCTAAAATCGCCTGTGTAAGCGGCATTTTATAGCAAGGTGCTAGCGGTCACATTCAAGTAAGTTTACCGCGGCTGTATAAAAGTTGCCATTGTTTGGTCAAGAACATTTGGCCATTTAAATTGTAAATGTAGACCTAATAAAACTGTGCTTACAAGGACGCAAAGAAAAAGATGCTATACAGAATAGAAACTCGTTTTTGGCCCACTGTGTAAAAACATGCAAAAGCCCCTCCACATTAGCAGTCCTTCTTTTCTTTCTCAGATAGTCGAGCAAGTAGCCAACACGCAAGCGCGTGTGATAGCCGAGTAGGTAGCAAACTATCGCTGGCGCACTCGCTTGGAATTGTTCGCGCTTTCGTCAACCTACCCGAGAAAAGAAGAAAAATTAACCAGAGTTTATGATCTTTTCTAGCCCTACTTTCCACTGACCTCTGATGATTCTAGAACGCGTCATTGCTCCCTTTACCACCCAACCCACAGGTGAGCTCGTGTAGGTTTACAAAACTCGCATCAAGGTTTTTTGATCCATTTCTGTTTTCTATTTGACAGTCAAGGCACACAGGAATGGCTCCAGGGGACCAGGTATAAAATATTTAATTCTTGTTTGTGAGTCCTAAGCTAAACTACGAAACTTTGTTTTCTTCCACGACACTATTTTGTGGTTGCACAAAAATGTAGCTAATCGGAAAGACGTTTCGGGAAGCGCTATTGGTCGTGAAAATTAATCTGCCGCTTGGAAGAGGAAAATTATTTTTCCCTGTGCAAATGATGTGCTGGAATTTTTGTTTTCTTATTATATAATAAGAACAGAAGCGAAACAAGCAATTGCGCAGTAAAGCGCAAAAAAATGCAGACAAACAAAAACAGCTAAATTCAACGAGCTGAATTTTTCATGATTGTACCTTGTCGCATGGCACGTGCGATTTTTAAGACGCGCTTTGAAAACCTGACTGACAAATCTTAGGAAGTAACGATCTCACCGTCCTTTCTTATTTTTGTTGCAGCATCAGATGAAGAAATCTCCGTAAGAGATCCGGCTTTTATGGTACCTGCTGCTCTCACTCACGCTTGTCAAATGGTGGAACTTATGGCATTTTACTTGGACGTGAATTTACCAAAAACAATAAACTACAGGTTTATATTTTTGTTGTTTCAATTTTGCAATATTTTATATCGTTATCACGTATTACTATGTGACGCGCATCTCAACAAATTTTGTAATTTTGACAATAGAAATACTTTTCTAGTTATTCAGTTTCCTCTCACGCATCAAAGTTAGAAGTGGATCCTTCTCACAGTATATTATTGTGTGTTGTTTTATATTGCAGTGAATTTTGTCTTCATGAGCTCAGTAAAAGAGACTTTAGAAGCGCAGTTGATAGATTAAACTCAAACGTTTTACATTTATGTTTTACTCAGGTAAGAACTGAAAATAAATGATGATGATGATGATGATGTTCGACTTGCAAACAACACAAATTTGTTATGACGAACTGAATTAGCTTTAAACGCTAACATTGTTCTGTATTGTTGATGTTTTTAGCATGTAGAGCCCTCACTGCTTCACCCCAGAAGAACTTTACACAACCTTTACACTTGCGTGAATTCACTTCATCTTGGACGGTATGTTTCTACTTGTTTTGCTTCTTCTCTATAGTCTCAGTACAACTTCGTGAAGACAAGTGAAGGAAATACAGAAAATCATAAACAAGAGGAAATGTCGTGGTTACACCACAAAATTCGAAAGGAAATGTATAACCCTACTCACCTTGAAAACACTGAGAAACTAAAGAAAAGGAGAGTTCAAAAGCGAAAAACCTGCCGTTGCAACCCCTACTTTTTCGGCCTTTTAAAAAAGTTTCTTCTGGCCAAATTATGTAATATATCAAATACGAGAAAGAGTGTTTCATGAGGATATCCAAACACCCAGAAGTGGGGTGAAAAAACGAGGCGCAGCCGAATTTTTTTAACCGACTTCGAGGTGATTGGATACCTGATGAAACTCTTTTTCGAGTTTTTGATATGGCTTCTTGGAAAAATTCAAAGCAAAAGTTCGCACAATTTTATGCTAGTTAAGATCTGGTATCCAAACCACCGTCACATTAGTGATTTCCTATGTTTTCTCTTAATGAATTATTAATGAGTTTGAGAAAGAAACTTTGTAAAGTTGGAAAATTTTCACCTAAGAAAATGAAAGAAAAACAAAATCAAAGTCATATACACTTTAAAAAAACCTTGAGTTTGGGCGCATTTATTTTAACTCTTGAAATCATTGCTTGAACAGTGATGGTTGTAGAACATATTTTTGTTTTTTTGTGACGTTGATAGTTTGGAGTGAGCTAGAAGACATCCTCGGAGACCCAGGGGCAGATAGTGGGCCGAGGGAAAGTCGGAACGGGCGAAAATAAAGTGGGCGAAGAAAAGTCAAGGGCAACGTGACTTTTCTTCGCCCACTTTTTTTTTTCGCCCGTTCCGACTTTCCCTCGCCCCACTATCTGGCCCTGGGTCTCCGAGGATGGCTAGAAGAAAGAAGAACGAGAAAATTAGCTTTCATAAGAGGACACTCACGCACGCCACGCCATCGATAATAAATGTATGGAGCCACCTTAAGTTACTGTTATTAGCGACTACTTAATTTAGGGAATTAAGCGATCTCATAGAAAATCGCCAATTTAAGTGCTGGCTAAATTTAATATTTGTCCCAAAAGTGATGAAAATTGTCCTAACATGTCAAAAAGTAGTCGCGAAATCTTTATGAGGAAAAATCACTAATTTAAGTTGTCGCTTGTAATAGTAACCTCAAGGTAGTTTGTTGCTGTGATGATTTTAACGCGATAATATTGCGTTTTAAATTTTTTCGTATGACACTGACGTGGTTTAAAGTTATTTCCAGTTTTTCACCCCTCTACCTCCACTTTAGTGGGTAATCTGTCGACGGAGTTTATAAATCATATTAGGTAACTTGGCCACTGTAAATAGATTTGCTCGAAACGTCAGCTTTTGAATCTGTCAGTTTTCTGTGGCTATGTTATCTTACGTCAGCTAGGTTTATATCAAATCAGTTGTAACGTTTCACCTCCCAGTTATCATGTGTATGATTGTGTTTAGCTTAGCACGAAATTTCCCTTATTTGTTTCTCGAAAGCCAGAAATAAGAGGGAGGACAATACTAATAATCTGCCATTATATCCGTTTCCCAGGGGAGGCCCATTTGAATGCCATCCCGATCTCATATCGATTAGCAACGAGGGCAACGACAGCGATGCCAGTGATGAGACCGATCTGGCTTCGGAAGAAGCGAATAGTGAATCGGACACCGAGTGGGAAAACCTACCCGCGAACTTAGTTCAAACGACAGACTTTTCCGGCCCACCCGGACCCCTGACAGGTTCAATGTCACAGTCTACGTCATCAGAAGATGGTCAGAAGTCACAAGAGCCCGCGACAGCCGCGAGCTTAGTTAGTTCAGCGGCTGCTTCTGTTGCCGCCCTGTGGCCGTGGAAGAAATGACGCTGGTTTTATTTTAGTTTTATTTTTTTTATAGGGAATCGTTCTGTTCCGTTGCCAGTTACTACTGCTGCCGTTTTGTTATTTTTTTTCTTATCTTTTAGCCTCTTCCAGAGTTGTCAGATAGAATTAGGGAGGAAAAACTGTCTAATCCAGACACGTACACCTTTTTTCGCATTCGCTTTCCTTTTGCCAGTTTTCACTCCATTTTAGAGCGCCAAACAAGCTAGACAACTTGTTGTAGGTTTTCCAAGCTTCTCATCCAATCAGAGAGCTAATTAACCGTCGCTCTCACGTGACACATGCGCACGTCTTCTTTGACTGTCCCTATAATTAGGGACTGGGTCTGGAATGTTTACTGGTTACTCGATAGGATTAGCCTTTGGTAATGGTTCTTACTTTTCCAACCAACCACTGCAGCCGAACCTGCACGGGATAGGCTTATTATTTACAATTCGTCTTCCTCCTGAGAAATTGCCCTCAGACTGGAGGAAATCTGTTAATGGAGCAGAAAATCCGGCGGGTAAAAAAGGTTCAAGAGCAACGGCACAGTATTTTTAATTCAAGGAGTTATTTTTACGCTTTCTTTCATGTTTCAGGTGATCAAAGTTTAAAAAATTTATTTAAACTGGAAACACGGCCATGTGAAAACACAGTAGGGTCTAGGGGGAGTTTTATGTATTTTCTTTCCTAAGAAGCAAAAAAAGGACTGATATATCAACAAAGTTTATCGCAAATTAAACTGTAAGGGCCGATTGTTTAAACGAGGTCTAAGTTAGATATGGTTTACGAAAACTTAAAACTACTCATATGAAGGTCAGTAAGTTGGTTGTTTTTTTCGGCTGTGTTACACGCCTTCTAAAAGTTGCTTACGTCAAAATACGCGAACACATTCTGGTCGTTAACCCTGTCTAAACTTGTTTAAATAATCAGCCCTGAGTGACTGAGGTTTTCGGGTTTGTCGCCGGCATGATACGAGGCTTACCTGTTGATTTTGAGGGAATTTGAATGATAAAATATTTATGCCCTGGAATGTACCAAGTGCTGGGTGTCAAAAACAACATATTACAATTACAACAAAAATAATAAATCTCTTTTGTGTCCTTTCTTTCTGTGTTCAACAAAATTAAGTGTGGTAGAGAGCGCAATCATTTTGAGAGCACACGCCCGGGAGTCAGTGAGAGTGTTGTTCTCTTTTGAGTCAACTACGTTTATTTTACCAAGCCTTCGCGAATAGTTAATGCTAACCAATCAGAACCAAGAACCCAAACAAATAATGACTTGGCCTAGCGCGTTTTCCCGCGCTTGGAACCCGTATTTCCTAAAGGAAATATCCGATGCTAGCCTGCCGCATCGTTTCTCTGCGAGGGCATGGTGACCACTGAGCCTGCGATATTGATAAATAATTGTTTATTGTATTCATCACTTCAAATTCTTAGACAAAAATATAATATATTATTTTTTATGCGGCCTAGCTAACCTAAGTCTACCCTGCTACTTTTGTTTGATAATACGTTGCTATTTCACAAGAAACGTACCATAAAAATAATTTCCTGTTTCATCCGGAAAGCGATCTACCCACTTAAGGTACTTTGGTTCGCTAAAATGCAGGCAAGCGCTTGATTTGCTCGATTATTTGCATATTTGACAAAAAAGAACTGGAACATTGCTCGTCAAGAAACTCCTTTGATGCAAGCTAATATTCACGAAATTCACAAACGTGATCAAACTTTTAGAAACATGACTAATTTAATTGTACATAATTCCCTAAAAATCTATTTACACTAAAAACTAAATGGATGATATTGAACATTATATAAATTCATTCTGACAACTGTTTCTTTTACCGAGAAAGTCGGGGTCAGAGATTGCCTTGACGCATCAAAGGGAGTTTCCAAGGATTGACTTCCATTCACTTAGAGTAACAATCGAGAACTATTTCTCTGCATGCTAATTTAGAGTCTTTGAGACAGAACTAGCGACTTGTGAAAGTCTTTCTTTTCACCTTTATACTGATCGACTGCTTGAACACGATCCTATTTAAATTCCCAAATGCTAGATTTAACTAATTTTAAGGTGCCTTTCCCAATTGAATCATCAGTGTCGACAAAAAGAGTTGAAAAGCTTCATAGTCTATTGCAGCATTCTCTACTCGCCGTGTTTGGCTCGAACTTCCTGCATAAGCTCAAGGTGCTGTCGTACAATTTCTTCCACAACTGAGGGATCAGCTAAGGTAGACACATCACCCAACTCATCAGGTTTGTCCTGGGCAACCTTTCTTAAAATTCGACGCATTATCTTCCCTGACCGGGTTTTGGGAAGACCTGGAACGACCTGGAGAGGACAAATCGAGGAGAAAAACGTGTTGCTACAAAGAAAATCAATGGAAGCCTCTAGCTGTAATAATTAAGTCAACTTGTTTAGCGTGGTCACATTAAATACCCGTTAAAAACGTCGGCCTGTGTCCCTGAAAAATGTAGCGCAACTGCGACACCATGCAATAAATAAGTGCGTGACATGCAAACAAAACAAGACACTGTGATTATTTTGGAACATATCTCGTGAGGTAGCTCTATTGACAACAAACGCGCCATGAGAGGCTCACTGGGAACGAATGTCGCGCTCCATTATCAATGTTTTAATCTTTCCCGCGCTTGGCACCACTTGCATGTTTTCCCGCGCTTGGCACCAGCTGCGTGTTTTCCCGCGCTTGGCAGTGGTACGCGCTTTCTCGCACTAAGAGCCTGTGACCACTAAGGACCTGTCATTTTTTTCCCGCGCTTAGCGCCAGTTGCATTTTTCTTTAAACTCTGATTGTTTCATTGTGTCATTTGCCTCTCTTGCTTTACCTGGATAACTTCTGGTACAGCAAAGGACCCTATCTTCTGTCGGACAATGGCCTTCAGATCTTTCCTCAAGTCTTCCGCTGATATTGTGGCGTTATCTTTCAATATCGCATACGCATAAACACCTAACAAGACAAAATTAAAGACATTTTACTCTTTATAACAATAAAATAATTACTTCATGGGAAGACTAAAACCGTTTTTTTGAAGTCTCGTGGGCCTCATATGTCGTCATCATCAAAATTCAGTGCCTTCATAAATGACTTACACACCGAGCCAAACGAGAAGAAATGATAAAAATCTGCGCTTTCATAAAAGATATAAAATCCTTGTGGGGGCAGAAACAATAGTTAAAACGGGACATAAAAAAATCAAGCGTTCCCTACAATGTAAACCTGTACGAGTGGAAGGCGAACCGGCCATTTATCAGTGTGAACAGTCAAAGGGGATATATGCACACGTGAGCGAACGTGCGGAGAAAGTGCACGTGTGGTTTTGCTCGCTGATTGGTTGAGACGTTTCCAAAAATAAGTATCACGGTGCAGTGGTGACACCTTTCGCTCTTGCCAACTCTCATACACTCTCGTTGACAGCATTTTTTTTTTTCAACAATTAACTCCCCTAAGTTATCGAACGTTAGTATTTCCCGCTCCTCTATGTGCCCTATTTTTTTATCCAGACGCTCGGTCCCACGTATTAAACATCTTTTAACGTTATTGAAAACAGCTTTGTTTGTATGTTTAGCTAGGTGGCAAAGAGAACTCAACACCGTTGTTCACGCCTGGACACAAAAGAACAATGAATCAACATCATTCTACACGGTGCCCAAACGCGCTTACAATGAACTCAACAATGCTGAACGATGTTGAATGAAATCTGCCCGAGGCCCTAGTTGCTTCCCAACTCCCGAGAGCGCTTTCAGAACTCACTCTTTCATTCGCATTTTACATTTCAATGATGTCTTTTATCATCGCAATATCAAAAGGACTAATCAGACCTTCTCCTTTAATTGGATGTGGAAAACCCACTACAGCTGTCTCGGCCACTGCCTCGTGATTATCCTATAAAGGGAAAATGAAACTTGTTTGAAAACGATCTTAAAATGAGGGAACTTTCCATTCCGCTGGAAAGAAAAATTCCGGATCCAAATTTTCGAAAGTTTGAGTATACCTTACGAGCTTTTATTACGACCGACAATGACAGCCTGTGTGCAACCGTCTTCTTTCTCCTTTGTAGCCTGCGTAGCTGGCGGGATTGGCGACCGAGTGCGCGTGCTTTGTTTATGGCGAGTGGCAGAGAAAGGCAGAGAGAGGGAGCCGCGAGCGAATTGGAGAGAAGTCGAAATGAGATAAAAGCGGGCGAAGCCCGCGTGCGGGGAGAGAGGGAACCGCGGAGCCGCGAGCGAATTGGGGAGGAGTCGAGTTGAGATAAAAGCGGGCGAAGCCCGCGTGCGTGAGCTGCGAAGCCGCGATCGGCGAGCGGGGCAGCCGCGAGTGAAATTCCCTCAACTCGACTCCTCCCCAATTCCCTCGCGGCTCGCTCCAATTCCCTCGCGGCTCCGCGGTTCCCTCTCTCTGCCATTCGCCATAAACAAAGCACGCGCACTCGGTCGCCAATCCCGCCAGCTACGCAGGCTATCTCCTTTGAGACGTCTGCACTCAGACTAGACAATAACTGCTCCTTTGATCATTCCAACTCGACGCTAGTTTCTCAAAAAAGGGGGGGGGGGGGACTGGAAGTAACCATTTGGGCAAGGGGCCTCTAGTGAATAAATCGGGCTACGGGTTGTCTTCTTCTGACCAGTGCCTGCAACCAAACATGTTGTTCTATTCGCCGCCTGTGCGCTTTTCGGCGATGGTAACCGCTCCAAGTCAATATAAGCAATCAGTGGTTACCATGGCATCCTCGATTTCTGCTGTTCCCAAACGCTTGCCACTAACGTTAATGACGTCATCCATCCTTCCCGTGATCCTGTAGTCTCCGTCTATGTCACGCAAGGCTCCGTCACCGGTGAAGTAGAAACCTGCAAAAAGGGAGTGATAATCACTACGGTACAAAACGGAAAACCCGAGCGCTACTATATAGCGGACACGACAGTATGACAAGGAAGGACATTTGTGGGATGTGACCAAAATGACAAAGTGTCACAATACCTGCTGTGACTGCACATGCATGCTGCGGGTAGGTTGTAGCCAAAAATGGGCACTATGACTACATTGGTAGCGGGCCACCTTGAAATTAAATAAGTTAGTTTTTCCTGTGCTCTCCTGGGCCGGGTTGCATAAAGCATCTTAAGATTAGGTACGACCCTTTGTTCTGGAGGTTTTTCTTGCACGTTATCACGGATAACTCGGCCGAAGACGGATTAGTGAGTAAATATAGGAAATACAAAGAGAGCACAAGGAAATCCTTCGGAACATATGGAGCGGTTCCAAAACAATCCACTTAATCTTAAGTTGCTTTATGCAATCGGGCCCTGGGTATTTCAGTTAGCAGGGCGCTACACTGCAAAGCGGAGGCAGGGTCTGTTAATAACTGAAGACATCACGAGTAGCTGCACTCAACACTGTCTCAGTTCGGATGACTGAGGCCTTGTTCCCTATACCAAGACGACAAAGGAACCACATCAGTGACGGTCAGTGGTAGCCCCTGGAGCTGAGATCTCCTCCGTCAACATTTTTTATGAGTGGGGTGACTGGGGTATCCTAACCAGAACATTTACAGCTATCGTGCCAAGTTTGAAAGGAAACAAGTAAAAACGTGCTACAGATATAGAGGATATTACACGGCGGCGCGGCGATATGAATTTTATTTTCGAGTGGTAAAAACAAAATTTTACGAACGATCGCAGCGAGTGAGTAAAATATTGTTTCTTACCACGAGAAAATAAAATTCATATCTTCAAGCCACTGTGTAATTTTCTTTTTATTATATAGACAAGAGTGTTTTTGAACAAACAACAGTGTAAAAAGCGGGAAATGATGTCATCCATATCTTCACTAGTGAGGATATGAAAAATACGCCACTCGAGTCCCGGATGTAGTTTCATATGAACTTTACGAGTGATCTATTTTCCACTAAAACACTCTTGTCTATATAATGAGATAAAATACAATCTGCAGCATCTACAGACAATACAAAGCAAGTTTACGGTGACATACGCTTAGCTGTGTGGTAAGCTGTCGTAGTCCGGATACTGCGACTGCTTGTATGGCTTTGAGCGTTCGTATGGCTCAGTGGCAACTGTTGTCATCAAGCCACAGAAACGTCTATAAATTTGACGTTCTTCTAAAGAAAATATCTCATTCAACATTCAACCGTATTTGCCACAGTTACAAAATGGCATGCACAGTCGTTATCAATTTAGCTTATTCATAAGTTTACTAGAATAGATTTACAGCCGATTTCACTGTGTGCAGAATTGGGTTTTTTAAACATGAATTCGCTGCTCTAGTCTCGCCTGTCGTAATTGACCCATAATCTCAGAGCGTTGAAGGAAATTTGAAGATCGGCCTGCAGACGCCTCAATCCGCTAATGACAGCCTCACTCTCGATTAACTGTAAGGTGCAAATTAACATCTTGTTTACGTTAAGGCTACAGAAAGGCACGACCACATGACCAAAAACGTGTAAAACGTGTAAAACTCAGCAACTCATCATACCTTTGAAAGGATTGTAGTACGTGTCAAGGAAGCGCTGATGATGTCCATATATGGTGCGGGACATGCTGGGGATGGATGTACGGATACACAAGGCACCTTTTATGTCATTTCCCATTAACTCTCGACCCTGAAACGAAAACCGTGTTCACATGTGTGATGTAATACATGGGGGTGTTAACGCAAAAACAATTATGCCATAGTTAATAAAAGGCAACAGCTTATTGTGTACCCTGACAACCTTTTTGTCTTCATCTCAGTTTTAAGCGTAGTTTATACAAGAAATACTTAACTGACCAGAAAGCTGCCACGTTCCTAAAATTATTTTGATGTTATAGACTACTAAGAGTTTAATGGTAATCATCATTACCTTTTTTCTATATTACCATTTATTTTTTAAAATATCTTAGCTCATAGTATTTCATTAGTTATTTTTTAGTGTATATAGTAAGTGAATTTTATAGTTAATTTTTAGGTGCAATACTTTGTGTTGTAGTGAGGGCCACGAAATTATCGGTCTTTTTATACTGTCAAGTGTTTGCCCTCTTCAAATAAAGCCTATTATTATTATTATTATTATTATTATTGTTGTTATTATTACTATTATTGTTATTATTGTTATTATTATTATTATTATTATTATTATTATTATTATTGCTCCAAACACAGCTGCCTCTCTCTCTCACTCATAGCGGCCGGGAGCAAAGAGAGTCAGCCGTATTCGAAGGCTGTTTTTGTTAGTGTTTTTTGCCTTGCCTGTGTAGCAACATCAACCACTATGATGGAGCAAATGACCAAAGAAATGTAAGCTGATGTACAAGATCGTGCCCAGTCATAATCCTTTCAACATAAATTGAGGCACCACTGTTATAGCCAGTTCCTCAACAATGATGACAGTATAGTAATTAAGAAATAATAAAGCTGCAACATGTTGCTTTAGAAAAGTACTCTACTATTGCACAGTACCTTTTCATCCAAAATAACGGGCTCTACACCAAAGAAGGGTCTCATGGGATACTCGGGTTTGACAGGTGAGTCATCTGGGGCAGGTCTTGGAGAGAGAAGAATCCCGCCAGTCTCTAATCAAATAAAATAACATGTGATCAGCTGTTGTAACACAGACTGATCGCAGCTAACAAGCCCATAAGGCAAGAAAGGAAAAGTCACAGACAAGTCACAGGAAACCAACTGGTCATAGCTTACTCCCAGTTCATGTTCTGCAGTAAAAAGCAACTGAGTGTATTGCTACTCCGCCCTGGATGGGATGCTAGTTCATCACAGTATTACCCCCAGCAGTATGTTTTCCATTAACCATTTTTACACCTGGGTGGAGAGAAAGACAGAACATGGAGTAAAGTTTCTTGTCTATGCAGACAAAAAGGACAGTGCCTCCTTTTGTTACTGCACATACGTTCTGCGCATCTCGGGATATTCGGGTTTCTAAGGGAATATGCCTACTAATGCAACAATATTTTTGCGCGGTTTGTGTCTACACTGTATGTGGTAAAAGCAGATCTTAGCAAGGGCTATCAGAATCCAAAAAGAAAATTAGGGCTAACCAAACATTTTTCAGAGATAATTGCGCTTAAATTTGGAAAGAAATTGCCATACATTCTTTGTATTTTATCGCTGTTTTAGAATTATGGTTGCTTAATTCTCTCTGAAAAACACGTGGTTACCCACATTTTTCTTTTTGGATTCCAATAACCCTTGTTAAGATCTACTTTTCCCCCATAGTCATGTCATAACCTTTACAAAAATACATCTGTATTTGGAGGCACCATCCTTAAAATGGCAAGGACCAGTCCTCACACCAGTCCCGTCAGGTCTGAAGTCCAACACACTAACCACCACTTCAGTGCGTCCCTGTGACAAGCCCATAGCCCTTCATGCAATGCTGAAGTTCTATTGCTACACTTTTTGTTGGGGTGCATTGGTGTAGTGGTTATCAGGTCAGACTCCTCATAGGACTATTGATCAGATTGGAGAATCGTTAGTACAAGGCTGAGTTGGCCTCTGCTCTGTCACACTCTTGCCTTAGACAAGAAACTACTTCACATTTTCCTTTTGTACCCAGGTGAAAAATGGGAACTGGTGGAAAAATCTGGGTTTTACGGGAGCAATGTGATGGACTAGCATTCCATCCAGGGGGGAGCAGTAACACTCCTAGTTACTTCATGCTGGGTTAAGCACCAGCCACGTGGGCCACCCACCCAAAGTACATCTTTACCTTACTTTGTCGTACTTTGCTAGCTTCTTACTTTTCGCACCAACTCAAGCTTACCAGTATTACAGGGTTCCCTCTTGGTTAATATCCGCTTGGGAGTCTTTGTTCTTACCTGTCTGCCACCATGTGTCCACAATAACACATCGCTTTTCTCCTACGACCTCATTATACCAGTGCCATGCCTCAGCATTGATTGGTTCACCCACTGAAAGAAAAGAATATCAAAAACATGTTGGGATCTATTCTTTGATGCCTCTTCATTAAATGCACCATTACTGAGGTGGAAAATTCAATTTCTTTTAAACACTGTCTCAAGTAAACAAGTGATTTAATATAACAAACACGAGAGCGTGTTTCACTAGCACATCCATCACCAAGAAAAGAGTTTAAAAAATGTCTTTGAGAGGCACATCATTTGTTGCATATCCTGATGAAATAATGTATCAAGTGTTTGATATACATGTACCTTCTGCGAAAATTCATTCAATCCCCTGTTGCATTAATAATTTTCTTGTTTGTACTCACTGATATATTAATTGGCGGTATTATTTTGATGTACATAAACAGAAAGATGAGAGAAAAATGTTCAGCCAGCAAATCATCAACATAAAATTGACTTTGTTTAATGAGGGTGACACTTAACAGTCTTTCAACTGATAAACCTGTGGCCCTCAGATTCAAGAACAAATTGGAATTTACAAAGGTTGGTTCTTGAGGAGGAAGGAAAAACCAGAGGACCCGGAGTAAAACCATGGGAGCAAGGACAAGAACCAACAACATGCTCAACCCTCATATGATGCCGGGTCCAGGAATCGAACCCAGGCCACATTGGTGGAAGGCAAGTGCTCTCACTACTACACCATCCCTGCTCCCCAAAATGATTTAAGAGAAAAGTCTGAACAGTATGCTATGAGTGAAGGCAACTTCCCATAATGCTTTTACATGCAGAATTCAATAAAAATTGTCCTTGTTAACTACGACTTTGTCCAAATCTCATTTTATAGTTTTAGTCTACAAACCTGTCCCCAGAAGCTTTAATGACGATCGATCGTACTTTGTTACATAGGAGTTACTTGATTTAAGCAGCAGTCTAAGGGCTGTCGGAGCTCCATAAAACTGGTTCACTCTAAGCCTCTCCACCATCTCCCAGTAACGTCCTGGATCGGGGTATGTAGGGGTGCTTTCAAATAGAACTGAAGTGGCCCCATTGCATAATGGGCCATACACGACATAGGTGTGGCCCGTGATCCAACCAATGTCAGCGACACAACCAAATATGTCTCCTGGATGGTAGTCAAAAACATACTGAAAGAAAACAATGTCACAGAAAAGGAAACACTTAATTTTAGATAAATTAAAATTCTGTTCAAAGACAAACTAGCACCACTATTAAAATACAGCTGCTTGGTAAGGAAAAATGAACAAAATTGATCAGAGGATCTTTCTGAATAAGAGCAAAAGCTTGTTACCATTAATGCACTGGTAGGTTAAGGTAAGAGCAATTTTTTCTCATAACTACCCAAACAAAACATGCCCGCAATTCAACCTAGAAAGAAAACATAGGGCTCAAGACTAACTTTTCAGCTTAGTAGCCTAGTGGCTAGTGAGAGGTTTGATTTCACTAGCCAAAATAAATTTTCACTAGCCAGACTTTTTTTGGCATAATCTTGCACTGCGTTCAATATGTGTAATTTTTAGCCGAGTTAAGTACTGTAAACATGCCTCTCTGTAACCTCAAGAGTGAAGAACTTGAATGTTGACGCCGCTTGTCTAAAGCACACTATGTTTCGAATGCTGTAAATAGACTGACTGAACAATAGTTTTTTTTTTTTTTTCAATACGATGCTATTGTTTTTTTCCACATATTAATTTATCTTAGTAGCTTCTACGTTATAGTAATAGTAATGTATACATTATAATTATTTAGATATTTATGTAACATAGAAGAGCCAATTAATTTTTGGAGTGTTATTAAACCATTATTATTATTATTATTATTATTATTATTATTCTTTCCAGTGGTAAAAGATCCTCACACGACTACAAATTAAGTGTTCGCACGTTCAGGACAAATTCACGGGCACGATGTTATTCACGCCTCTCTTTTCCATTTCGGTTATCATGACCAATATGCCATCGTACGGAGAAATGTTGGGAAGAAAAGACTAACATTGTACCAACGTTATAAAGTACGGAGAAAGACAAGACTGATTACAGCACTCAATTCACGTACAGAAAAATGTCTGCAAGAGAAGGCTAGTAAATTATGAGCATATTTAAGTAGGGAGAAACATTTAGCAGACAAAGCTAATAAGGTTCAAACTTACTAAGGTACGGAGAAACGTTGAGAAGTCATATGGAACACATTGGTTGCAAACGCACTACAGTACTGGGACAAACACTGCCAACATACCAAGGTACAGGGGCACGTTGAGGAGATACTGAGGCCAATAAAATATGCAACCACTAACTTACGGAGAAATGTTATTAGACAAAACTAATTCCGTAAGAACATGTGTAATGAACGGAAGAACACCGAACGGACAGAACTGTTGCGGTGGGAGTGGGACAATAAATTACGGAGAAACGTAGGGAAGACAACTAAATTTGCACTAACGTACGGATAAACGTTGAGAAGACAAGACTAATACCGTATGAACATTCTAACGTACAGGGAAACACTAAGAAGTGTAGACTTATCATATGAATGCACTAACACACGAAAAAATTGGGAAGACAAGACCAGTATCATGCGAACCTGCTAACAGCATACGGAGAAACATAGAGAGCACAACTTTGACTAATAAATCGACGAACGTACTAATGTATGAAGAAACGTTGTGAAGACAAGTCTATGAAAGAACGACGTTATGTAGAGAGAAACGTTGCAGGGAAAGAGAACTAATATTGTACGAACGTAATAATGAATGGAAAAAAGTTGACAAAAGAAGACTAAAAATTGTGTGAACGTATTAACGTAGGAAACTATACTAATTTCACATAAACACACCAACGGACCTTTCAAGGAAATGCAAGATGAAATGTTCTGAAGACGGTTAATTTCGTTTGAACACACTAATGGCAGAGAAACGTTGCCAACTGAGACAAGAATTAGTAGGGAAAAATGTTGAGAGGACAAGACAAGTATCATACGAACATTACTTACTTATCCTTTTACAGAATAAGTTTTAGTTTCTGTTCACTCAATTTGCTTTTGGGATCCGAGCATCAGAAGTAATAGTCAGTTTGGTTTCCATCCGGTGCTTTAGTGCTTCGAAATTTTCACTAGCCAAAATGGCTAGTGAAAGCGCAAAACCTACTAGCCAAAACGGAATTTTACTAGTCTGTGACTAGTTGGCTACCGTTAGTCTCAAGCCCTGAAACAAATCAGCTGTCTTAAAATACAAACTATAAGAAGAATCTTAATCACCTAACACCTGGGGGGTGGGGTGGTGTAGTGGTTAGTGCACTGGATCTCAGATCTGAAGTTGGCCCAGTCCCTGCGATCAAGTTGTTTCCTGTCAACAAACTTGCCCCACATTGTCTCTCTCCAGCCAGGTGTATAAAACGGGTATCGGCAACATACATTGTACTGCTGGGGGCAACCCTGTGATATACTAGCATCCCATCCAGGGGGGAGTAGCAATACTCTCAGTTGCTTTATGCTACAGAAACTGGGTTAAGCTCCAGCAATGTGGGCTCCTTGGCTCAGTTACCTGCCTAGCTACCTAGCACCAACCTGAAGCAATAGTTCTGTTTTTCTAACTGAAAATGTATTGCAAATAGCTGCCATTTTGAAAAGCCCACATTCAGCATTGCTGACCAATGTGACCTTTCTTCTGATTGTTGATTTTACCCAAATCTCAGTTCCACTGATTTCCAATGAACCATATAGCGAGGACCACGAGAAGGAAAAACTGATCTCTTTAACAAAAAAGTCAACACTATGGCAAACCTTTGAAGTGAGTTTAGAAAACTCAACTCATACACATGAAAACAAATTGACAAACCTTATGAGTGAGTTTGGCATAAAGAAGGTAGCCAGCCTGTGTATGTACCACTCCCTTTGGTTGTCCTGTGCTGCCAGATGTGTAGAGTAAGAACAGAATATCTTCACTGTCCATTGGCTCTGGATCACATTCTGTTGACTGCTGACTCATTTCCTACAGAAAAATATTGAATGAACCTAAATATAAAATTAAAAATAAAATATAAAAATAATAATGTAATAATAATTAATTTATGAGGATTTGTAGTGGCATATCCACAGAGTAGCTCTTCACCCACTGTTTCCATATCAAGTTGGAATTTAGAAGTGGTGGTTTTAATGGAGGGAGGAAAATATGACAACACACAAGACCAGGTGGGTACCGTATTTACCCGTGTATAATGCGCACTTTTTTTCGCCTGAAATAGCCTCAAAAATGCGTATGCGTATTATACACGGAATTCTTTTGTTTGGAGTCGTGTGCTTAATTACCATAAAAACAAAGAAACTAAATGTTCTTAAACATCACTAGTCTTTAATTGAAGACTAAGAGAGGAAAAGTTTGCCAAAAGTTGCAAACAAGCACGGCGTTGTTATTGCTGCTGATTGCTGCTCAAAAGAAAGGCTGCATGGATACCGAAGGAATGAAACTTTGGATCGACAAGATTTGGCGCGCACGGCGCGGTGGACTGGAGCGACGAAGAAGCCTGCTTGTTTTTGACTCGTTTGAAGCTCACGTGACCGACAGGGTGAAAAGAGCACTCGAACGCGAAAACACGAACTTGACTGTAATTCCCGGCGGTTTGACCTCAATCCTACAGCCGTTAGACGTTTCTTTAAATAAACCATTTAAAGATGGAGTGAGGAAAAGGTGGATGGCGAATGGAATTCACGAATTTACTGCAACCGGCCGCCAAAAGAAGCCCTCGGAAGAACTGATTTGTTCGTGGATTGCGGACGCATGGCGTGAAATTCCGACAGACATGATCGAGTCTTCATTTCTCAAATGCGGAATCACAAACCGTCTTGATGGATCAGAAGATCATCTTGTTTACGAAACCAACGATGAACTTGTCGATGATGACACTTTTGTGAGAGAAATGTTTATGTCTGACTCCGAGTGAGAGTCAGAGTTTGAAGGATTCGATGTTTAATTCATTCTTTGAATGCGCAGTTGAACACTGAACTTTACCAGAACTGTGAGTACGTTCTCATTGAAGTCGTTATCTAAGACAAGGAACACCACACAGACTGTAAATATTGAGTTTTCTGAACAAGAAAGGGACTTATAGTTATGATAACTGTTGTTTAACTACATAAATTTGCCTTTACTTTTGTTACTGTCATGGGAGCTTTGTAAATTCCTTCGTGATATTTCGCTTTAAGAAGTGCCGATAGTCATTTGTTGTAAATACCATTATCTTGAAAATAACTAAACCCATTTCATACTATTTTGTTTGTTTGTTCACTGGATTTCCTCTTTCCTTTTGTTTATTTTTTTTCCCGAAATCATAGTCCAAAAATAGGGTGCGTATTATACATGGGCGCGCATTATACACGGGTAAATACGGTAAGGATGAGAACCAAAAACAAACTCAGCCCACATTTGACACCAAATCTGGGATTTGAACCTGGGCCACATTAGTGGTTGGTGAGTAATATCACTGTACAATCCTTGCTCCCCTTTTTAGAGAGCGATGCAAAGTGATTTAGAGACCAGGGGTTTCAATAAAATTTGAAGTAGGCAGCTCGTCTGAATAGAGTAACCAACTGTATTAACTAGGGGTTTGAAACAATCTTCCTTTAATTACTTTAATTTAGGGCAAAAAGTAGCCGACTTTTCTGAGCAAAATAGCCGACGCTTTTCGTCGGCCGTCGGTGCTTATTGAAAGCACTGAGAGACCAGAAGACCTTGTCTCTGTTAGGGTGTAGTGTCCTTGGACAAGTCACCTTTCTCAAATTTCTCTCTTCATGAGAGGCAGGAGGGGAAGGGGGTTATCCTTGGATAATATAATATTGCATCCGAAGTAGATCAGTAGGGAAGAGTGATTCTCTTAGTTGTTTCTGAAAGCTTCAGATTTCTCATAGGAAAACCACAAACTGGAACTGAGGGTGGTTTGCAGCCAGAGCTTGTCACACCCTCAGCAGTTCTGTTATGGTAAGGTTCAAAATGTTGGGAAAATAGATTGTAGATGCGTTTCTGGCCACTTGAGCCATCTGAGCCATGTGAAGGTCTCATTATTTGCAGACCAATGTTTAATCTTAATGTGGCAACAGTGTTATAAAAGGCAGTATTTTCCTCCTTAGAAGATTTAGTCCAGCTTGCAGTCCAACCCTGAAACTTGAGCTTTGCAGACTAGAACCCTTACCATGTTGCACGCTCAGGATCCTTAAAACATAGGCATGCAATGCGTGCAGGAAGGATGATGTTTTTGAACTTCCTCAAAAGTTTCTTATAGAGAATTTCCTTTCACAATGTTGTTTTGTGCAACATGGTCTTATCGCAAAAGCCATGGCCTTTACAACAAGAGTTCAGCCTCACCCTAAACTTCTTAACACTGCTTTCCCCTCCCCTCAAGTTGATATAAACAAACATGCTATGCACACTAGTACCCTACCAGGCAGCACTCTCAAGAACTTTAAATAACTTAGGGGAAAGATGCCAAGTAATTTACCAGCTGAAAAGGAATATACCCTTAGGGGATCCTTATTGGTCTGACTTGGAGTCACACTGGCATTATACAAATCTTCTGGACAAGGTCTTTACCTTACACTTGCCCTGTTCCTAGTCTTGTTTCTGTTTCTCCTTGGTATACTGTTGTCAGTTTAACTTATCTTTAATTTAAAGTTGCATTTTTTATTTCATTATTTTTAAATCTAAATTATGGGAAGGTGCCCAGTATTTTTTCCTTTTTTATTTAATTGACAGTTTTTTTGTTCACCCAATAAAGCCGAAGGTAACAAAAAACCCTGTGCCTCGTACTCTGTAAACTAGCACCCTATCAGGCACTGCTCTCAAGAACAAAGAACAGTTTAAAAGTAAGCAATATGCAAACCTTTTCAAGAGGAAAGTCAATCTTTCCCATGGGGACATCAGCACCTGTGCGGCTTGCCACAAACACTCTCTTGACACAGGGACTTTCAGCCACGGCCTTATCAACCATTGCCTTCAGATCACTTACTTTTCCACCACGTACTACTTGGTCTGCTGTGATGACTGTTTCAGCATTTGCTATACATTTTATGATAGTAATAAAAATAATACAGTCAAAACTGAATTTAGAGTAATTGACTGATTCTCCCTGAATAGGTCCTTTGCATAACCATGTCACGTGACCTTGTCAATCATAATAAATGGTCGCAGTTCGAAATAGATGGCTGAAATGGAAAGGGCGTCATGAAATTAGTAGGATTTCCAATTTTGAGGCCACTAACGTTTAAGTGCAAGATTTTAGGACAGTTTGAAAGTTTGAAAATTATAAATTAAAGATTTGTATGCTGGGTTGGCAAAGCTTGCCACCCAGCAGCTTTTTTCCCATAAGTCTTGGTTATTTTAATTTTGAACGTTAAAATAACCATAAAATGTCGCACTTTAATGTCAGTGACCTCAAAATTGAAAATCTTACTAATTTCATCATGCTCTTTCCATTTCTGATATCTATTTCGTACTATTACCCTTTTTTATGATTGACAAGGTCACGTGATACAGTTATGCAAAGCGCCTATTATACCCAGTTTGTGTCATTACCACTGCAGACTTGTAAAGAGAAACAGCAGTGAGAGTATTTCAGACAAAATTAATTTTAATTGTGTTGGCTGTGAAGAGAAACACTCATGCAGTCTGACTATCAAATAAAAAGAAAGCATCGGTAGAGAAATATACAAATGGCCAAATGAGACAAAGGATTCAGTGTTTGAATGAGAAAATATACCCAACAAAATCATGCTTGTTAAGTCTGGGTATCACAGTATTTACTGCTCTTAAATTGATGAATCAAAATAATTTTAATTATTTTTTATGAGCCTGTCAACATTGCATCCTATTCAAAGAGGAATAGATCTTTTCTATGAGATTATGACTGTTATAAAAGGATTAAGGTATGATTCTGATCTTACCATCAACAATTCTGCTGGCCAGTGCTTCTGAACTAAACCCAGCAAATACCACACTGTAATGGAAAATGTTCTTACTGGTAAATATCGTAGGTCAAATGTTCTATACAAAACAAAGTAACAAAATAAAAGGCAAGCACTAAATACAATAATGAAATCTCTCAAAATAAGCCCAAGATAATCTTATGGCAATTTATAATTACTTATTCAAACATGTGTGAGAGCTATTTTTGGAGAAAGTTTGGCATCTCAAAAAGGATCGAGAAATTATGTGCAGAACATTTCCAAAAATAAAAGGAAATCAAAACTCACTGAAAATGCCTTTAAGTACACAATGAAATGTGCTATTGGTTACGCTGTTAATGGATACAAAATTCTGGCCAGTGGCAATCATATACTAAATAATTATAATTAAAAATTGAACTGTAACCAGGATAAGACATATTAAAAATGTAAAAAGCGTTCTCTGGTTTAAAAAGTTTAAGAGAAATATAAGCTTTCGGCTATTATACTATAGCCTTTAACGAATGTAAAAAGAAATGAAAGCGCATGATTGGAAATATATGCAAGGGAGGGTGTGAAAAGATTAAACACAAGAATACAATAGAAGTGTAAAAAAGCTAAAAATGGACAAAAACGGACAAAATAAGAATTACAATAAGATAGAGTATTGTCTTGGTAGCGGTTTGGAATTATTGTCTGCGCCGACAGTTTTGGCAGTATGCCAGGATTCTAGTGTTCTTCGAATACGGTAATTGCCTTTGTCTATCACGGTAGCGCCATCAAAATCAATTGAATGATTGTTTTGCCAAGCATGGTTGGCAATGTTCGAGCCTCTAGTATAATTTTTAAGATTTCGTTGATGTTCCTTTCTTCGGGTTTTAAAACATCTGCCAGTTTCTCCTACGTAACTCCAACAGCAATCAGCGCACGGGATTTTGTAAACAACATTGCATTGTAGATCCAGGGGCTGCCTAAACTTAGGAGAAGGGAATTCTTGTTGCAGGGTTTTAGCTGGTTTGCTTACTACACGGATGTAATTTTTACGAAGTAATCTGGTGAGAGGTTCAGTCAATCCGCGGATATAGGGAAGACATGCGAAACCCAGGGATGTGTCAGATGGATCGGCCCATTTGAAGAACATGGACACTAATTCTTCTTCAAATGGGCCGATCCATCTGACACATCCCTGGGTTTCGCATGTCTTCCCTATATCCGCGGATTGACTGAACCTCTCACCAGATTACTTCGTAAAAATTACATCCGTGTAGTAAGCAAACCAGCTAAAACCCTGCAACAAGAATTCCCTTCTCCTAAGTTTAGGCAGCCCCTGGATCTACAATGCAATGTTGTTTACAAAATCCCGTGCGCTGATTGCTGTTGGAGTTACGTAGGAGAAACTGGCAGATGTTTTAAAACCCGAAGAAAGGAACATCAACGAAATCTTAAAAATTATACTAGAGGCTCGAACATTGCCAACCATGCTTGGCAAAACAATCATTCAATTGATTTTGATGGCGCTACCGTGATAGACAAAGGCAATTACCGTATTCGAAGAACACTAGAATCCTGGCATACTGCCAAAACTGTCGGCGCAGACAATAATTCCAAACCGCTACCAAGACAATACTCTATCTTATTGTAATTCTTATTTTGTCCGTTTTTGTCCATTTTTAGCTTTTTTACACTTCTATTGTATTCTTGTGTTTAATCTTTTCACACCCTCCCTTGCATATATTTCCAATCATGCGCTTTCATTTCTTTTTACATTCGTTAAAGGCTATAGTATAATAGCCGAAAGCTTATATTTCTCTTAAACTTTTTAAACCAGAGAACGCTTTTTACATTTTTAATAAATAATTATACTAAATAATTTTAAAGTAGGTCCACATCAGCTTTAATAGTTGCCAATTTTAACCTACATCAACAAATAAAGTATGTATGTATGTATGTAGGAATAAATTGTGCAATATTTTTCAGGGCTGAACCTCAACCATTTTACTAACACGTAATACAAAAGTTAAGCTGAGTCAAACCACAGCAACTCAGATCAAGCCAAGTCAAGCCAATTCAAATCAAGCCAAGTCATGTCACACCAAATCAACTCAAGCCAAGCCAAACCAAATCAAGACAAGTCAAGTCAAGTCATGCCAAGTCAAGTCAAGTCAAGTCAAGTCAAGTCAAGCCAAGCCAAGCCAAGCCAAGTCAAGTCAAGTCAAGTCAAGTCAAGTCAAGTCAAGTCAAGTCAAGTCAAGTAAGTTAAAAACAGTCAAGCCAAGTCACACAGTCAGGCCAAGTCAAGCCAAGTCATGCCATATTACGCCTAGTAAAGCCAACTCATCAGTCAAGTCATTTCCTGTCAAGTTGCATAGTCAAGTCAGGTTACATAGTCACATCGAGACGAGTCAAGCCATATCAAGTAAAGTCACACGGTCAAGTCAAGTGAAGTAAAGCCGTGTCAAGTCAAGTCAAGTCAAGTCAACCTAAACCAAGTAAAGTCCAGTTGAATAAGTAAATGTCATCAAGTCAAGCCAATACAAGCCACATCAAGTCAGGAAGAGATAGCCTTGTACTCTTAAAAAAAAAAAACAGTCAAGTCATGCCAAGTCAAGTTGGTGGTCTTAACTACAAACTGACCTGTGAGGGGCTCCAATTCTCGCACAAGCCAGCATTGCCGCCACAGCTAAAGGACTAACAGGCATGTAGATACATACTACATCTCCCTTCTTGACTCCGTGGCTTTTTAACACATTAGCCAACCTGTTAACCATTTCATACAATTCTCTGCAAAGAAAAGAATTAATAGTAACTGGCACCAGATCGCAGGCCCATGGAATGGTTATATAACACAATATGTTTCATTGGTTAGCCAACTGTTTTGTATTAGGCCACATATTAATTTTCAGTGACATTACTTGTCTCCCACACAAATTTCCAAGGCTCTGTAAATTTCATTCTCATGTTTGCATCAGGGTATGCAATCACAGATGCTCTGTTTCTTAAAATTAATGAATGCAGGCAGCTGTCAAAGTCCTGAAAATTGCTCCAGATCCTTTCAGGGTTGTCACTAATTTTTGCTGTATCCAGTCAGATGAAAAAAGCCAGGGATTTTTTGTCTAGTGTGTTTAGAGCTTTGTTTTTCTATCAAAGTGGCCACAACTCAATCCCAAAATAGATGAAAGAAATCCCTGGTCCCCAGCCTTTATGCATGTAGACATCCCCACCCACACATAACTTTGACTTTATAAAAGAGAACCATTCAAACATTCAACAAATGAGGTCATGCTAGTAACGAAATTTGGTATTAGCTCTTTTTCACAAACAATAAAGAGAATAATTATAAAAACACTTTGCAGCCAATATGACTCATATTGATTATTGTTCATGACAAATTCTTATTTCGCTGATCTCATTTGAACAATTTTTTGTTGCCCTCGTACAAAGCGGTTGTGGGGTGGGGTGGGGTGGGGTGGGGAGCAGGTGTAGCGCAGTGGTGAGAGCACTGGCCTCCCACCAATGTGACCCAGATTCGATACTAATATTAGGCATTTTTTTCTGTTTTATGCGGAAAATGCTCTAAAGATGCAGAGGATGCGGATGTTAGAGAATTATGCGGATCCGTACCACCGCATCCTGTCAGATGCCCTGTAAAAGCCCTCATAAGTGACCACACCCATAAGCGACCGCAACCACTTTAAAAGTGGTTTTTGTGAATTGTGGTCTTTTCCTTTGTTTTTAAGTTCTCGTAAGCAGCCACTCAGTCAGCGCTTTGATAAAAGCATTCATGTTCACCTCTTAATGAAATTGAGTAATAAAATCATAAGCATTAATGGTTTGTTGACTTGTACATTTACGAACCTCTTCTGTGATAGGCAATAATAAACTATTTAATAATTATTATTACTACAATACTAGTAACCATCAACAATACCCAAGCTTCATGCCAAAAGCTCTCATAAATGACCATCCTCTTACTGTTTCATCACATGGTCTGTTATGAGAGCCCATTCTCATTAGCTACCACCTCTAGTTGGGACCACTTTGCTGAATTCCTGAAATTGTTGCTTACGAGAGCTTTGACTGTATGCATGCATACTCTGTATAATGCTTGTCCTGAAAGAAAAGAAAGACTTAGTCATCGGACATAACATACCTGTAGCTCACCCTCTCCACATCTCCGGGCTCATCCTTTTCCCATATCAGAGCACAACGATCAGGATCTGCCTTCATATGTCTATCAACACAGTTAACTAAAAATATAAGAGCATCATAATGCAAATATCAATATTGGACTTTATTTGCGACAGATAGATAGGGGCTGTTTACATGGAGGGAGGAAGATCCTAGCACTAGGAAGATTCTTGAAGGTGGATCATCCTAGTGCCACATGTTTTCTGTATTCAGTTTACATGTAAAATATTGTGCTTGGCCCCAGCATCTTTCTAGCACTAGGATCCTCCTAGCTGAGAGATAGGAAGATCCTAGCACTAAGAAGATCCTAGCACCATGTAAACTATCTTCGCCTGGGAAAATCCTACTACAAGGGACAGAAAAACAAACATGGCGGCTGCCCGGTGTTCAGCTGCTAAAGGCCAACAGTTTTATTTACTGCATGTAAACCAAACGAATAGTTGTTTCGCTTTCTAGGATCTTCCTCCCTCCACGTAAATGGCCCCATAGGGATCACAACAAAATTTCACATGCTGAGTGTATATTCTTTATACCCAGCCCAAAGATAAAGATCAAGAACAACGACTCCATTTTTAACTGTCAAGAAATCTTCTGGGGCACAGCAGATGATGTGTTTGGATTATGCCAAAGACAACCTCGTTCTCAATGCTCTTCTCCTCAAAAACTCAGAGAATTTGTTACAAGTGGTGTAATTTAGATGGTCATATTTTTCTCCATTTATATCAAGTTTTCACTGGAGATAGCGTGAGACTGTTGTATAAAAATACCAACAGGCACGAGAACCACGCTGTGTAAAATTAAAGTTGACAGGTACACAAATAATAGGATCCAGTAGTGTCACATCTTATGTTATTACACGAAATATTGCAGTCATATTCTGTTTTATAATAAAGTTTCGATATAACGCACACTCTGATTGGTTGAAACAGCATGCTTTATCAGAGTACAGATGCAAGGAGTAGCCCGTGACGCCATTCTGCGCGCGCCGACAAGCTGAAAACCTTTCTTGAGCGCGCTTGCAAGCTATGAAAAAAACTTGATTTCTTGCAATTAAAAGCCTGTTTCTTTACAACTGTGAGCAAAGCTATATTATAAAACAAATAAAAAAGCCAAAACCGTGCTTTGTTCTGTGAATAAGCACTTAAGGAAGTGACGAGAGCACTCAAGAAGTAGGGAGAAGCACTCGCCTGCGGCTCGTGTTCACCCCACACTTCTTTCGTGCTCTCGTCACTTCCTTGCGTGCTTTAACACAGAACAAAGCACGGTTTTGGCTTTTTTATTTGTTAATTACAAAGTGTTTAGTATATAAGTACTGTTAGTTTTATGAGATAAATTGAGGTCATACTCTCTCCCCCACCCTTGCAAAGCTTCTTTGTCATCACCTCTCTAATATAAAGATAACACGCTTAGCAAACAAAATCGGTAGTAGTAGAAACTGCAGAAAATCAATTGCGGTAAGAACTAACCTGAAACATTAATTTTGCCACCTAAAAACCACTTGTGTTGCCCTATATTCAGATTAACATCCATTACAGTATGAAAAGGCTTGATCCAATCCAACCTGGAAGCTCCAAGTTGTCCCCAAAAAGTCGCGGGATCTCGTATGCTCTGTTCATAAAGTTTGTCCCAGTCGGCAGTAACATGGTCGAGTTTAGGTGGAGTGTACTCCTCTGTGAAGAAGGACGAGGCTCGGCGGCACAGAACGGAAGAAATCCGAGCAGGGAACAGTCTTCGAGCAATGAGAAAACCCGCCATGTTTTCATCCCTTCCCCCGAAGAGCTGAGTGGCTGGTTACCTAGTGAGAGCACGTGACTTTGTTACCCCTCGCATCGACATCATGAGTTGGACACCTGCCTCCTCCACAGGCTATTCACAACACTCAAAATCAAAGCGCGAAGTGTTAACCTCAAAATAGCATGTGTTATACACATGGATATGCATGCGCACGAATTGCTAAATCCCAGAGGGTTATAATAAATGTTGTGAAACACTCCCTCTTCGCTCATTCTCTGATCAGCGCCAACGAGGAAGGTGGAACTCTTTCTTTACTGTCTCACGAATTTCCAGCAAAGAGATTTTCTCAGAATGCCTCAACCGGCCGCGGGCGAAGTTCAAATACCACAGGACGAAGCAAGACCTGTCCTTCGCCAGGCTGGTGCAGCAGTTAACGCGCTTGATCCTCGACCGGCCGCGGGGCAAGTTGGACAAATGGCGGCGGCAGGACAAGTTGGACAAATGGCGGCGGCAGGGACAAGTTGGACAAGTCGCGGCGGCTGGACAAGCTGGACCGTTGCCGGCAGCAGGACAAGCTGGACAGGTAGCGGCGGCGGGGCTGGCAGGACAACTGACGGCTGAGGAAAAACTTGAGGTGAATTGGGATTTTGGATATTTTCTTTTTCGTTTTTATTTGCCTGGTGCTGTGTTGTAGCCGAAGCAATACTTTTAGTTATTTTGGGACGACCGCTTTCCCTTTTCATATTTCTCGCGTGGTTGGGTTAGGTGACTCCTTCATTATTATGTCAGCTAAGCTGGTTTCGTGGTTTTTCGAAGTATGCCCTTTGGGGAATGGTTCCTTTGATGTTTTCCATGTGGTTGGGCGCGGTAGTTTATGCATCGTTTGTTTGGCATCTTGTGTGCTTATTTATGAAATTGTAGGTGTTTTTTCGTTTACCAACCTAGCTCTAAATTGTTTTGAAATGGTTCTTTTAGCGTGTTGATTATCCACTTGATTAGCTTTTGATTTAATTATGTTCGGGGGAATGTTAAATATGCCCGAAAGGACGTGTTATGTTTTCTGATTCATTTCCTCGACTGTGAATGTTTTGGCCATTAGGGCGTGTTATTGGCCTATTGTTGTCGGTTAGTGATTGTTTCAGTGCCATGACCGATTGTTGGTTGTGGCCAGAATGTTATGGCCAGAAAGGCATGTGATGTTGAGAGCAGTGGAATGTTCTGGTCAGTGAGGCATGTTCCATGTCTTTGTTGTCGCGAAGTGATTCTTTCAGAATGTTTTGATCGATGATCGTGATTTTGAGAATTTTTTCTGACCAGTGAGGCTTGTGTTTGCCTGCGTGTAATGTTTGATTTATGCTCATGGCATTGAGAATGTTCTGGTCAGTGAGGCATGTTTATTTTGCTTTTTGTTGTCACGACGTGATTCTTTCAAAGAATGTTTTGATTGATGATCGTGATTTTGAGAATTCTCTGACCATTGAGGCTTGTGTTTGCCTGCTTTTAATTGTTTGATTTATGCTCATGGCATTGAGAATGTTCTGGTCAGTGAGGCATGTTTTATTTTGCCTTTTGTTGTCACGACATGATTCTTTCAAAGCATGTTTTGATTGATGATCGTGATTTTGAGAATTTATATCTGACCAGTGAGGCTTGTGTTTGCCTGCTTGTAATTGTTTGATTTATGCCCATGGCATTGAGAATGTTCTGGTCAGTGAGGCATGTTTATTTTGCCTTTTGTTGTCACGACATGATTCTTTCAAAGCATGTTTTGATTGATGATCGTGATTTTGAGAATTTATATCTGACCAGTGAGGCTTGTGTTTGCCTGCTTGTAATTGTTTGATTTATGCCCATGGCATTGAGAATGTTCTGGTCAGTGAGGCATGTTTATTTTGCCTTTTGTTGTCACGACATGATTCTTTCAAAGCATGTTTTGATTGATGATCGTGATTTTGAGAATTTATATCTGACCAGTGAGGCTTGTGTTTGCCTGCTTGTAATTGTTTGATTTATGCCCATGGCATTGAGAATGTTGTGGTCAGTGAGGCATGTTTATTTTGCCTTTTGTTGTCACGACATGATTCTTTCAAAGAATGTTTTGATTGATGATCGTGAGTTTTTTAGACTTTTCTGACCAGTGAAGCTTGTGTTTGCCTGTCATTGTTTGATTTGTGCTCATGACGTCGAGGATGTGTTTTGGTCAGTGAGGCATGCAGGGTTCAAAATAGCAGCCGGCTGCCGGCGACAGCCGACACTTTGGCCACTCTTGCCGGCGATTTTTCACGCAAGAAATAGAAAAAGATGACATCCCATCGCTTGATCGGCAAAATCAACGTCCCTAGAACGTCATAGTAAACGTTTCATATCAGTAAGTAATGCAGCCGTGAAACACTTACACACATACCAAAAGTGAATTGGATGACGTTTTAAGAGCTTTGTAAAAAAAAGATAACAACAAATTAGGTTAACAATTATTGTCTCGATTCTTGTAAATCAAGTCTTCGTTCTAGCGACTATCTCTATTTGCCGGCACTCTTTTTTTTATATATACATGATCAGCGACGCGACTTTTGAGGAAATAGGCCAGACAAGGGGTAGCAGTGCCGCAGCAATTCAGTTCCCTTTTAGGAACCGGGCAAATTTTCATTCACGATTTCTTTGTTACCAATGCGTCTTCGAACCTGTTCCACTTAGCACCTAGTCGCTTTTTTCGTGTGCTTTCGCCTTCTCCACCAATTAAATTTACTGGAGACCAAAGGAAATATACCGTCGCGCTGAAATCAGTGTCACTGTTGCGGCATTTATTATTTTCAAAGGCCTGATCTAATTTGTCAAACGCCGGCAAGCAACCCTGCCAGTCCGCCTTCGACCAGATTTCTATGCTCAAGAGAAAAATCGAGCAGTCAGAAACACACAGAAAAATTCACATACTCAAGAGACGTGCGCTATGTTGCAAAAGCAAACATCACTCCTGACGAGGAGTTACAGTGTAAAAGACAGAAATACACTCCATAAAGAGAGAGGTCGAACGAAAATTTAAAGGTGCACTGACCAAGTTTCATTATCGCCGCGTTAAACGCAACAATGATAAGTTGCGAAGAGCGAAATCTGATAAATGTAGGTCAAAGAGAGACACTGATCGGGCTTAGCATAACGCCACATGTTCAGTCAAATATTAGTACAAATGTTCTACACTCTTCTGCCACTTGAGTGGAAAAGATACATCGATGACTTATTCTCGCTGTGGAATGTTGACAAAACGGAGATAGCAGAGTTTATTGTCCTAGCAAACAGTCACCACCCGACCCAATTAAATTTACGGCTGAATCTCAGCCACCACCTTTTGAAAGGTGAAAGATTTAACAAGCAAGTAATCCTTGATATCCGCACACATTTTAAGCCCACAGAAACTTCCAGTACCCTCACTTCTCTTCCTGCCATCCACCAAGGGTTAGAAAAGGGTTTATCAAAGGTGAAGCCCTACTTCTTCTTAGAACAAACTCTTCAGCGAAACCTTCCTTTGAGAATACCATGCACCCAATTCAAAACACGCCTCTGTGCGAGAGACTACCCCAACAGTCTAGTAGAAAGAATAAAGAATAACGTTCGAAGTCAAATGAAAGAAAGGCACTTCAACAAAGAAAGAGTGCGGAAAAAAAATAAAATCTGCCTTTCGTAACAACGTACCACCCATCTCTGCCTAATTTTAAGAACATCCTTATGAACAAATGGCACTTAATTAAAAATCGACCATCGCTAAGAGAAATGTACAAACACATTAGCACGAGCAAATGAGCCGCGTTTGGCCTGTCAGCATTTTCCATACTTGGGATAGGTGCTTGTTCATTCTTGTTGACAGCCGGCTAAAAATCAGCCTTGAGAAAAAAGGCCGTCAAATTCAGGCTGAAAGCTCTGATTTTATTTTGAACCCTGGCCATGTTTTATGCCTTTTGTTGTCTTGAAGTGATTCTTTCAGACAATTTTTTCTGACTGATGATCGTGATTGTGAGAATGTTCTGACCAGTGAAGCCTGCTTTGTCTGCTGTTTTTTGTCTTAGCAATGTTTATGTCTATGAGAATGTTTTTGGTCAGTGAGGCTTGTTTTTTGCCTTTTGTTGTCATGAAGCGATTCTTTTAAAGATTGATTGATGATCGCGTTATAAAATTGTTCTGGCTAGTGGAGCTGTTGATTTGTCTGAATAATGATTTTGCTTTTGTTTATTTTTCTGGTCATTGAGGCTTGTGATTGCTTTTGTTGTTATTGTTTAGAGTGTCTCTTTCAGCCAGCCGTCTGTTTGACGGTCATGATCGTGAAACTTCGGGCTAGTGGAACGTGTGATTTACTTGTTTTGGCTTTGCGGTGTCCACTTTTAGCGAGTCACTGCTCTAATTAATTGTTATGACTAGTGTTAAGACTGGTTAGATAAGTTCATTTGTTGGCTGTCGCTCGGAAAAGGTTCAAATTAGCGAAGCTTGTGCCTTTCCTACTTAGGGTGTGGCTTTGTGGGTGTCATGGCGGGTGAAGTGTATCATTTGCCTTTGTGCGTCTTGTTGCGGCTTTTTAAACGAGTTTTTCGTTATTGAGGCTCATTTTATGTGAAATGTTATGGCAAGCGAGACATTATAGTAATGATTTTTGTGATGTTGTGACGGGAATCTATGCGTGAGGAGGCTTGGCTTGATAGTTGGCTTGCTTGTTTGTTTTTTGTAGGTGTCACAACTGAAGTATGATGAGCTGAAGAAGTCCTTAGACGCTTTTACAGCGTCATCGGTTGACAATCTTCTGGATAAAATTCGCCACATGGCTTCACGTCCCGTTCCAAAATTTAAGAAGTTTGAAAGTTTGGATCTTCTAGAAGCGTTAAAGAACGCGGCCCAGGACACCAAGCACGAAAAGGCGGGTTTTTACAAATTTGCCTTTGAGACCTTGCGTGGAAAGATCAACGAGCCCAACGAGCAGTTCCGCAATTTTCTCCTCCCTCTGCTTGGGGACAAAGATCAGGAGAAAGTTTTAGACGTAGTAGCTGAAGTGGAAAAGAGCAACCGGCGCAGACAGACCAGACAGAATCCTGGAGGAGAAAGAAAGGCGGGGGCAGCCCCTTACAGTGGAGTCCGTTGCTTTTATTGCAACAGATTTGGCCATGTGCAGGCGTATTGCTTTAGACGAAAGAGGGAAATGGCAGGCTCTTCTGGTTTTTCTTATAAGGGTCAATCCTCGCAGAGTAGTCAAAATGAATAGAGCAATACTTGTGTTGATTTGTTCTAAGCAAAATGGTGACTAAGTTTTTTCAAAGGGGTTTGATAACAAGGATAGCTACTTGTGTAACGTTAAATAATAAAGGCATTTTTCGTGGTATGTGGGTCTTTCGATGTCCTGATATTTTCTCCCTTTGAAGATAAATCTTTTAAAATCCCTCCCTGGGTTTAGGGGTTTGCTTGGAGTGACAGTTGTGAAAAAGAGTATCTAAACGAACTCCCCCGGTTATGCTGGGTCATGGCTGTCACCCCTTGCTGGCCTCGTGGTTTTCCCCATCAGTGTTTTGGCTCATTTATACACCCGTGATTATAACGGTTTCCTCCCTTTATCTCTCCATAGACATCTCATTGCCATTTGAGCTGGGAATGGGAGTACGACTTGAACTTTGAAGAAAAGCTTCTTGCCAGTACTCGGTACTCGCCAAAGCCACTAAGTTGGGTTGACTGGTTGGGGAACTCCGTGGGGGTCAGCACCGGGGTGACAGCCACAGAATTCTCTAGGGAAGATATTGATGTAGTGATCCGAGGTAAAAAACTTGGGGATCCGGCCATGTTAAGATTCAGAGACCCTGCTTATTTTCGCGCTGGTGAGGTCCATGAACGTTATGCCCAGTGGCAAGAAATTGTTGGTGATCGTCCATCTACTGTACAACAACAAACATTGAAATGGATTAGGGGAAAAGTCTCAATTTTTGAATACTTTCAACCTTTTACTGGAAGTTTTAAAGGGAAACATTACAGTTCTGATCGTCCACCCTCGGAACATTTTAAAAACAATATGTCATGTAAGCCTTTAGCGGATTTTGTTAGAAGCACGTTACTCGATCGTTTGCAGACAGGAGCCATTTCCCTTATGGGTAGAGTAGGAGAAGTTGACCCACCCCATTTGATCCTTCCATTAACTGTGGAGCTTACAAAACCTAGACTTTGCCATGATGCCCGTTTTCTGAATTTATTGATGAAAGACTTGCCTTTCAGGTTGGATTCCCTTATAAACCTTCCTCGATATGTGGGTCGTGACACTTGCAAGACGATACCAGATGATAAGTCTGGGTATGATCATCTCCTTTTGACTGAGGAAAGCAGAACATTCTTTGGAATCCAGTGGGGTGGGTGGTATTTTGTCTATAATACCTTGCCTTTTGGTTGGAAGATATGTCCTTTTGTCTACCACTCCACTGGTCTTATGGTTTCTAATTTCTTCCGTTCTGTGGGGATCCCTTGCTCACTGTATATTGATGATCGCCACAATGGGCAACTACAGATATCTCCTAGACGTGATGCTTATGCGGCTTTTGTAAATCCGGACGAACATAATTTGGCAGCTGCAAAATCGGCTGTCTTTTTGGTAGCCTTCTTCTTGATCAAACTTGGATACTTTCTGGGTTTGCCAAAATCAATTTTGATGCCACGTAAAGTTGTTCCCTGTTTGGGTTTCCTGTCAGATTCTCCTCGGGAGGTTTTCCATCTTATCCCCGAGAAAAGGGAGAAATTTCTTAGCCTTGTTCAGCACATCCTAGGATGCTCAGTTATCTCGGTGAAGTGTCTCCAACGCTTGGTTGGCAAATATGTGTCATTCTCCTTGGCAGTGCCGGGGGCGCTTTTGTTTACTAGGGAGATGAATAATGCCATATCCAAGGCCCTTCGCACATCCAAGCCTATAAGGGTGCAAAAGGCACTGAAAGATGAAATTTCACATTGGCTGTTTTTGCGCACTTGGGATGACCCACTCCCATGGAGGGATGAACGCCATCTTCGAATATCTTTGGCATCGGATGCCTCAGCCTCGGGTTGGGGAGGATCGGTAACTCTTAGTGACCGTGTCGTCGAAGTCTCTGACTACTGGACTGAGGCAGAGCAGGGGCTTGATATTTCCACAAAGGAGGCGTTGGCCCTTGATAAGGTTCTTCTTTCTTTTCCTGATTCTCTGAGGAATGCTTGGGTAGATGGGTTGGTTGACAACCAGGCGGTGGTCCATTCGTGGCAACGACAAGGTGGGAAAAGTGTGTCTTTGAATGAAGCAATTAAGAAGTTGTTTTTCACGACTGCAAAGTTAAATATATCCCTCCGTCTGTCGTTTATCCCGACGAATGAAAATGAGGCAGACGCACACTCTCGCCGATTGACAACTCTTGACTGTAAACTTCACCCGGATATATGGGCAAAAGTTCAGAAGGAGTTTGGTGGCCAGAAGGGGCACACGTGCGATCTAATGGCACTTGACTCGAACGTAATGACGGATCGGGATGGCTCTCCTTTGCCACATTTTACTCCCCATCCATCACCTCAATCTTGTGGTGTCACTGTTTTTGTGCAAGATTTATCGAGTGGGGCTCCTTTTTTGGACCATCCTTACGCTTTCCCGCCTCTCTCCCTGGTGGGTCCTGTTTTACGTTTCCTGAAAGCTCATCGGCGGCCCTGCACACTTGTGGTCTTAGACGTGTACCCCAGGAAGTATTGGTGGCCTTTGGTTAAGAACTGTGCCAGAAAATCTTGTAAACTCGCGGATAAAGGGGACGCTGGAGTCCTTCTATCTCCCTCCAAACAAGGATGGATTCCTCATGTGGGGATCCCTGGGGATCTCTGGGCATTTGACGTGTGTTGGCCATCGGTTCTGTGTGGATGAAGTTAAACAAAGACTTTGGACAATAGTTTTTTGTCACGTTGTATTTTTCCGGAACATTTCTCTAAGATTTATACAATTAAGTCTTTTGACTGCATAGTATTGTAGTTGCTTTTGGTATCGTAATAAATCCTGAAATGAAATTTGAGTGTTTATCTTTTGTAACCGTGTTTCCTTTCGTCTTACCAGGACTTACCCCTGGTTGCAAAGCTGTTTGCCCCTTCTGTAAGATGCCCCAAGTGTAATCATGCCAATGATTTTGACTTCCGTTTCTGCCAACGATGCGGATACAACAGAAAGATTATACATTGTCGCAGTAACACGCCTCTGGAAGTTGACGTGAATGCCATTGATAGACGGCTTCAACAATTAGCCTTGTTTGACCAGGCAACTGGCTATTCTAAACAGAAAAATTCTCTCCAGAATGAATTAGAGAATTTCATATCCTCCCTTCCTGGATGTCCAACGTTGGCGACTGTTACACCTCGCGATATTTGCCGATTTTTGGTACACAAGGATAAGAATGGGAAAACCCAAGTGCACCGGAACGGTTGTCCTCACTTAGGGAAGAGAGGCACACATGATTGGGCTTGCCCATTAAGACTTTCTTATAAAACTGTGGACTCATATATTGGCAAACTGAGGGCAATTTTTCACGCTGTTGGGAGTGACGGAGAGTGGGACAGACGTCTTGGCCTTGGTAATCTGGCCGCGGATAAGTCCGTTAAGGATTATCTCCGTTTGGTAACAGCCGAGCAATTGCAGGCCAGAATAACACCGAAACAGGCTACCCCCTTTTGCGTAGACAAACTTGCCCAGTTAGCTGATCATATTGACAACAGACAATCTAGTCGAAGCATCCGCCGGATTGAGGACCTTGGCCTGCTGTAAATAATGTAGGGCCGTATGTCGTCGTGTCCAACCAACATGATCCATGATCTCTGACAGCTCAGCTCCTGACAAAGCAAGGGTTATAGCGCACCCGGCCCTGAAACCATGAAGAGTTTCTCCATTGTCCGATCCCATCTCCTGCAGGTATCCTTTCAAACGAGCCTCAGCCGCGGATGAGCGAAAGGGCGCATCAAGTATGCACCCTTCAGGAGTAGTTGGGCGAAAGAGATATCCCCTTGTCAAATCGATCCTTAAATATTGGGCTACTGTCATATAATATTCTATTCCCTGAACAGAGCAAATCCTTGTTTGCGGGTTGCGTTTAATCCCAAAAACGTTACTATCGCCATCTCTCAAGGTTTTACCCCAAACATGATTAAAGAGAAATCCATCGTCATTTGGGAACCTCAATATTTCTGGCACTTTCACCTGGCCCATATCTCCAGGTCTGTCACCACTGAAAAAGACTGCCTTAAAGTATGCCTGATCACGTGCCAGAATAAAACGTTGCGTTGGAGATATGTTCGAAGACTGCAGGCTCTAGTAGACATTACAGCTCTCACCTCGGAATGGGGTGATATAAATGATTTAAAGCGTTTTGTTTGTGCTTTTCCGTCAGACACTTCTGAGAAAAGGGCGCTTGTGGACTAATTGTTTTGAATTGGTTAGTTCATGTCTTTGGGTTAGTTTGGGTGAGGGTTGGATATTGAGGTTTGGATATTAAGGATTGGAGGTTTAAGAGCCATGTTAGGGCTCTGTTGTTGGGTGTAATATAGTTGTGGGGGTATTGTGAAACAAAGCGGGGTAGCGCGTAGATCAATTTTCCCCATATCTTAATAACAATGAGCGCGAGTGGTGAGTGTTGTGAGATAGGATACTATTCACAACACTCAAAATCAAAGCGCGAAGTGTTAACCTCAAAATAGCATATGTTATACACCTGGATATGCATGTGCACGAATTGCTAAATCCCAGAGGGTTATAATAAATGCTGTGAAACACTCCCTCTTCGCTCATTCTCTGATCAGCGCCAACGAGGAAGGTGGAACGGCCCTCCCTCCCGCCCTGCTTTGCTCAGTGGAAATTCGTGTTGGAACAGTTTATGTGTTCCTCCTACTCAAGGGCGCTCGATCAATTTTCCCCATATCTTAATAACAATGAGCGCGAGTGGTGAGTGTTGTGAGATAGGATACTTTCCCAAGGCCAAGCAAGCGCGGATTTTGACGCGAGAGGACAGATCACGTGCGAGCGCGGAGCGCGAGCGGGGGGACTGGCTTTCCTCAATAATTAACTACAATATTCCCCAGATGAGCGATCGCGAGCGACTGGGGACGAGGCAGGTTGGACACAACAAAAAAGAACAAGAAAGCCTGAGGTTTATCAAATAAGGGCCGTTACAAGCTGGAGTTAATACAATCGTGGGCACCTAGATTCTATTTTTTCTATTTAAATAAATTTTTTGTGATCAGTTCGGGAAAATGCAAAAACACATATCGCAAAAATGGAATTTCATACCAAACTGTAGATGTCAATATAAACTTTTGAATTCTCCTCCAGCCCTTGCAGTTTCAGTATTTTGGAATACTGTAGTAATGAATGGCATGCGTTTTATAAAATTTCGTTGCTTGCATCTTTGCGTGGCTATTTGTCGAAAGTTGATCTCGAGCTAAACGCCCGGGGTTAAAGGTTTGTCTTCTAAATCAAGTCTTATGCATTTTATTCAAGACTAAGTTTGTTTTCACCGCTAAATGTCTTGATTCGACAAAATTAACTTCGTGTAGATTCTAGCGTTTTGATCCCTCTTTGTATCAGCTAGATAAATTTTCAAATGCATGAATTGGCATATTTGACAATTTGACATATTTTGTGTTTATGGTATTTAGAACAGAATGCTAATTGGGGACACCTCCAAGATCGAATTGGAATTTGAATGTGTTGGATTTTGAGGAGAGGGGAAAATCGGAGTACCCGGAGAAAAACCTCTCGAAGAAAGGACGAGAACCAGCAACAAAGTGAGTGACGGATGTTTCAATTGCATCTGTGAGTGACAGATGTTCAATTACACGGTCATAAACAAATAAACTCATAGTTGTATATTGCTGCTTGTTTACCATTTACACGGGTAAACCGGTCGTTTTACCGTTTGGGTCGGTTTGGGCAAATGGTAAGCAAATTTCCGTATTAGGAAAATTCCGTTCGGGACTGGTGCTTACCGTTTGCAGAAATCCCTACCATTTACCCAAAGATTTGCACGACGGCGATGGCTAACGAGAAGGTCGCAAAACAAAAGCTTTGATTAACAAAACAACGACTCTGCACGTGCGTTATTTTTGGTATATTTCTTTGCCGTTCTGTGCACATCTACAACGTGAAATGACCAAATTCAACGTTTTGTGTAAAACGCAAACACACGACGGTGAATTTTCGTTTTTATAATAATAATAATATAATAGTAATAACTTTATTTACGTGTCAAGTGATCTAGCACCCTGTAAAGACAGGTCCCTAATTGGGGACACAGCTATTTTCTATACGCCCACCTTACAAATTCAGCTCCTGGATAATTCGACTGCATTACAGGTTAAACAAGTCAGAATAATCGCCAAGACTGAAGTTTCAAGGATTGTGAAGTCATTTTAAAAGTGACGTTTTCCTTCTCGTTAATTAATTGTTGTTGGGACAGAAAATGGCCACGAGAGCCTAAAACTGGTATCAAAGATTAGGTTAGAACAAATGGTACACGGATTTCCGTTTGGAGCATTCCGTCCGGAAAACAGGACTACCTTTTCAGACGTCCCGTTGCTCCCGGAAATTTCCCACTGGAACGACCCGAAAAGTCGTGTACCATTTACTTTCCAACCGGAATTTCCGGAAAGTTGTTGTAAATGGTAAACAACCATTACTTTCCTGTTTTATCCAGAAAAGGCCACAAAAGGCCTCAGAACCTACAAGGCCCCAAATATATGCTTCATTTATCAGTTACTGGCATCAGATAAGCATTCTCTTGGAGGAAAATGTTACATTCTGTCCTGGAAAAATTAATTTGTTCCTCGTTTTGAGCCGCTTTGAGCAGTCAGTGTCTAGTCCATTTGAATAGAGTCTTCCAGAGCTTTCCCATTTGTTCTCACCTTTTTAATGACCTATTTTGATCCGTATCTGAATGTCCAAAACCCTCTTGGAAATTGTTGCTGGCGTACAACAATCGTTCAGGCCACCATTTTTCAACTAAGACCTCCAAATAAGCGTGATGGAGGCACTTCAATAACCTACCCTTGTCCCCAAGAAAACCAGGGTCAAAAAACAAGCCCTCTCCGTCCCCACCCCCATAGGATATCATTAAGCAACCACTCAATCATCGTGACCTTGAACAACCTACTACGACGAAACTTTTGTACAACTGAAAGACAGTGCCCTACAGACCCGTCTTAATAAATAAGGAGAACACAAAACCTGCCTTCACGCGACGAACAGTGAGCCATGACTTATTCTATGATCTCATAAATATATCCTGTATTTTTTAAAACGGTGCTACTCGGTTCCGTTGAAGCGTCTGAACCGGTGCGCAGCTAGTGTATTGTTGTCGTCCAGAAACTATCTCCGAAGTGGGCAATATAAAAAAAAACAAGGATGATAAGTCTTTTTTCCCTTCCGCTCTCTTCCTTTCCTTCTTCTTTCTCTTCCTACATCTACATCTATAACTTTCGTGTAGTTTTGAGGCTGACTGGTGTCATAAAACCTTAGTTTGAGCGTCGTTCCCGTGAAAAAGACCAAATTTTCAGGAGCCACCTTTTCAGAAATCCATCTATTGTAGCTTTCATACATATATAAATATGCATATATATTTCACCTTATAATCCTTTATACATACCGTATACCTAACTGTATATCATAGTCATCAGATATCAATTGTTTCACAGAGCCATGTTTACTTACTAGCCATCTAGACAGTAGTATTCTCTTTTCTAAATCTTGTGAGCTGTTAATTTTGGCCCTCATATTATGGCCATGTAGAAGACTAGTTGACTAGTGGAAATATTGGCCATTAAATCTGTCCCACACTCTTTTGTCGTTGCACTAGCCCTCCACTGTAAATTTTTTATCTCCCCTTCGAGTGACATCTCAGAAACAAGCCCCTTGATATATTAAAAGGAGCGGGAAAAGTAAAATTAGTGCCCTTGTTTATTTTATTACAATGTGTGGTCCTCTGCATTTAAAAGTACGTTTGTAACTTACCTCTACTTCAACAAATTAGCTAAAACATGGCTAAAACTATCCCGTGTCTCAAGAAATCTGCTGGAAATCGGGAGGGACCAGAGATACGACCCAGATACCAGAGATACGACACAAGGCGAGCAAGGCTAGTGCGTGAACACTGATTAGTTTTCACTTCTGTTGGATTATATTACAGCTTAGATATCGACTTTGGTGATGTAAATCTTTGTTTTTAGACCTTTGTAACCCAGTCTCTGTGCATGCATTCTGTATCTTTTTATTGTAGATTTCTAAGTCCATTTTTTGTAAATACATTGTAAATCATGTAATTCATTGAAGGACAACAGAGAGAAAAGTAAGGCATACGAATATGCGCGAAAAACTTTAAGATCTTGTGCTGAGCTTGCAGGAAAACGAATCATAAAAGAATCTTGAAAGTAGATAAGTTCTATTCTTTTGTGCATAGAATTTCCTTGTTAAAAAACAAAAGAATGATCTAAAAATAACATATTACTTGTTGGAAACTTATTTAGCGTCGGAAAATGTTGATAGGAGCTTTATGAGAAAAGGATTTTAGGGTAATTAAGAGTTGTAGAACTTCCTACCTGACCGTAATGTGATATAACGAGCTTTCAAGTATTCCATAAAAGAGAATATATTACAAGGAACCGGAAACTTCTGTTTCAACCCTCCTTTTTGCTTCAACGTAGATGCCGGAACAAAGAATTAATTTCTTGGCCCATGTTGTATATTTTCCTTTAGCTTATCACTTTATTTATAGCGTTAATCAAAATTCCCCCCTTACTGTAAATATGTATTGTTTGCTGCAAGTAAGCAAGCAAGAATACATTTCATATTTGCAAGGTGAAATCGACCGGAAGTAGCAGTGTAACCGGGGAAAGGGGAATTTTTGTCACGTGAGACAAATATATTACCAGCGGTTAACCAATCAGAGCGTCGGAAATTAGATTCGGGGATTGCTTCCGAAACCGTCTATGTCGAGTGAATTTTGTGTATTTGTGCGTTTTCGCCCTAGAAAGCCTTGTTAGGCTTCAAACGGCGTGAAAAATGACTCAGAATGGCTTTGGGAACTCTGAACTCATTCATCATGAGCTCAAAAACGGTATGTGTCTCTCGAAGCTGTGTGGCGAAGCGAGAAATGTCCGGCATTTTGGTGGTCTGTCTGTACATAAACAATAAGCAAGACGATCTATGCTGGAAAACTTTTGTTTTGTTTCTTTAGCTAATTTGACAGGACACGAAGATGAAAAAGTTGGACTGGAGAATTTTGAGCTTCTCAAAGTGCTAGGAACTGGAGGTAAAGAGGCGTTAGTTTGATTAATTTGCTTAGGTTTCCTTGCAGTTCTTGTGCGAACCTGTTCAGTATTTTCGTGTGTTGTGAGCGCACGAGAGGAGTTGACTTTCGAAATGCTTTTTCATTTGGCAGCTTATGGAAAGGTTTTTCTGGTTCGCAAACGAGGTGGATATTTCTCCAACAATCTATACGCTATGAAAGTGCTCAAGAAAGCTACAATCGTACAAAAGGCCAAAACAGCTGAACATACACGCACTGAGAGACAAGTCTTGGAGGCTGTGAGACGGTGTCCATTCCTAGTAACATTACATTGGGCTTTTCAAACGGAATCCAAACTCCACTTGATAATGGGTATGTTTGCAGCTGCTTTTGTTAGGCTTTACCCATTCATAACTGCAGAAAACTTCAAAAGAAACCTCCCTTCTAAATCATACATGATTGCAACGTGCGTAAACGCAATCATTTCTGACAAGCTAAGGTTTTTCGTGTCACGTACTGTTATAGGTCTCATATCGCGACACACTTCCTCGAGCGATCATACACCTCCTTTCATTTTCATCCTGAATTCGCATTATCGTCTTTCGATGTAGAAATATTTATTTATGTTAGTATAATTTTTCGTTGTCGTAATAAAACAGTAATATAAGTTTATTTTTATTTGTTAACTTCCCAGATTATGTCAATGGCGGCGAGTTATTCACTCACCTTTATCAGCGGGAGAAGTTTACCGAAGATGAAGTCCGGATTTATATAGGAGAAATTATCATAGCGATCGAGCATCTTCACAGAGTAAGAGAAATAGCAATACACGTTTTTCTCACTGTATTTGGTTCCTGAGCAAAAAAACCTGTTCACACGTATCTCTCCAGACCCCAAAAACCGGCGTTAATTTTATTGTGAAATTGAACTGATGCGGAGTGATTTCTTTATTTAAAGCTTAATTAAGCTTATGTTTAAGCTTATAACAAACACTTCCCATAAATTTATAGGTTTTGTAGTTGTTTAACTTCCTTTGAAAATTTCTTTCGTTCTGTCTGCATGTGCTTGCATGCGCGGTAACTTACAAGGTGATCACAAAATTCGCGATATTGCTGATGATATTGCGTTTTTTCCAGCTCGGAATAATTTACCGTGACATCAAATTAGAGAACATTCTGTTGGACTCAGACGGTCACGTTGTAATTACAGACTTCGGGTTGAGTAAAGAATTTTCAGCACCAAATTCGGTAAGTTTTATTTTTGGTGTTCGTAAGTTTATGTTGTTTGTATTCGCCTATCAGGACAACTTTAATCATTGAAATCTGCAATAACAGTAATCGCGTTGTTAATGATCGAGTGATTGTAATTCCCAGGGAGAGAGGGCTTATTCATTTTGTGGTACAATTGAGTACATGGCGCCCGAGGTTGTAAAAGGTGGCAGCAGAGGACATGATAAGGTAGGTGAATTTTTGAGATCATTATAGATACCCTCTAAGGAAAAAGAATATCCATTTTTATCAAGGTGATAATTGAATCTTGAATATGAAACTAATTAGTCAACAAACTGCAAAGTTACCTGCTGCAACAAATCATCTCACAACTGTGATTTCATGCATGAATAGTTTGGTCAAATGTTCAGTACTTCACCGTGGATGTTTGTCTTGAAAGATTTGATTCAACATCCCCGTAATCACAGTGAACCCCCTCCCTCATGTGAGCTGCTGCTTCTGGGCTTGCTAGTGTTCTCGTGAAACAAGCCACTGTGCAATTTATAAAGTGTTCATTTGTGACAGGGAATGCATAAAAACTCTAGGAATTTTCTGGTGTAGTTTGTAGTCCCTGATGTAATCTGCTTACTATGACAGGCAGTGGATTGGTGGAGCTTGGGTGTGCTAATGTATGAGCTGCTGACGGGAGCATCACCCTTCACTGTTGATGGAGAGAAGAACAGCCAGTCTGAGATATCTAAGTAAGTATTGTTCACTTTGTAAATTCTCATAACGAAGCTTATTGCCACGAGAAGATAGTATCACTTCATGCCAAGGGGGGGGGGGGGTAGGGGGTACTCTGTAAATTTTTGGGTGGGGCTGCACTGCTGAGACTCAGACACATTTACCTTACTATGATCTATACCTTATACCAGACTAAACTGGCCGTAATCTGTACCCTTCACAGTGGCACATACCCATCTATTTTATACAGTGTATATGAGAGTACCCCCCTCCTTATTTCCCAGATGCTCCATTTTTTAAGGTATTTATTACATGGTGGACTGGCATTCTCTTCCCCAGACCTCTGCATTTTTAAATGCTGTGGAGTCATGCTTCCGGGGCATACAATTTATAATAACTGGTATTTAACTGGTGACACAGTGAATCAAGTGAAATGTGGGGGCATAGTGGTGTAGTGGTTATCGTGTTGAATTTCAGATCTGAAGGTTGGTGGTTGAGGCCCAGTCCCTGCCATCGTGTTGTTTCCTTCGACAAGTAGCTTTACCCCACATTGTCTCTCTCCACGCAGGTGTATAAAATGGGTACCGGCGACATACTGCCAAGGTAACCCTGCGATGGACTAGCATCCCATCCAGGGGGAGTAGCAATACTCTCAGTTGCATCATGCTACAGAAGCCGGGTTGGGCTCCAGACTTGTGGGCCTCCTTTTCTTGTTTGCAACTTTACCTTACCTTACCAAATTAATGAATCATAGGTTTTGGATTTCTGGATGGTTGGTTAAACATTGAGCTAGTCTATAAAAGTATCGTGGGAACCATTTTGGTTGCAAAGGAATAATGGTCGTTGAATGTTTGAACAATAGTAAACTTTATTTTTGCTTGGTTTGAATAATTAGCTCCCTGGTGAAAAACAAAAATAGAAAAACTTGACACACAACTAAAAAGTTGCACTGGTGTATTTAAAAGATCTTAACTGGTTTAACAAGATCTGAGCTAGAGTTAGTAACTACATATCATCCTAGGTCCTAACGATTTAAAATTTCGTGAAGTAACCAAAAATTATGTCCATGGCTAAAATATTTGCAATTTAACATTTATGTTAACAACAGCATCTAACTGAGAGTGGATACTGGACACTGCATTTATTTGTGGTGCACCGTTCACCTCCCTCTGATACAAAAATCAAGACAAGTGAATCAAAATCAGATTTCGCTTCATGTTATTTTGCCTTTAATAGTAATTCTCCATTTGTGTAAATTCTTCATTTGTTGATGAACAATAGAATATAGTATTTATGTTGATTTGTTTGTTTGTTTGTTTGTTTTTTTGGAAGACGAATCCTATACAACAGTCCTCCAATGCCTCCAGATATCTCAAGAGAAGTCATGGATTTGCTTCTCAAGTTGCTACAGAAAGATCCAAAGGTGCGACTGGGAGCCAAGGGTGCTCATGAAATTAAAGCGCATCCTTTCTTCAAGGTAATAAAAGTTACATTATCAGCTCTTAGTTGATCAGACAGGTTTACAATAATATTATAACAGCAGTTGACTGGCATAGTGAGGCACTTTGATCAAGTGGTTTTGCAACAACCTTTTGACCTTAAAATTGCTGGTAAGGTTCAAACCTTATTTCTATAATTGACACTTTTGGTTGAATATGACACAACCACCTTTTTTAGATAAGTGAGTAGGTGCCAGTGAATTGTGAGAAAAATCTTACATGATGATGGGATAACTGAGGGAGTAGTATTCGCCCAGCTGTCACTAATATGATGATGATTAGGTTTTAAAAAACTTTTTTTCATGAATGAACAACTCACCATAAACTTTCAGTTTTGGCTCTTCCAAACAAACTCTCAACCATAACTTCCGCTGAATGTCGCATGGGCTTGTGTCTTGAGTGCCACTAGTATATGCTTTTTTTACCTTGAGAAACATGGTGGGTATGAGGGCTGGGTTTAATGCCCAAAGGGCTTTCCTTGTTCTCCTAGAGACACTAGTGTCCCACCTGGTTCATTCCATCTGTGCAATTGCACACTTTGCTTATTGTGATATTTCATTTTTTTTTTCAATTGACAGTCAATAAACTGGGACCTTTTAGCTCAGAAGAAGATAGTAGCGCCTTTTATACCTCGCATCGGGGATGAACTTGATGTGAGCAATTTTGCTGAAGAGTTCACAGACATGGTACCAACATACTCTCCAGCTGCCGTCCCAAAGACAGCAGACAGAATTTTTAAGGTGAGACAAAAAGTGTGATCTGACCCAGTCCATCAATCAATGTTTTTTGCTAGTTTACTGTTCTAGCTTTTTGGAACCTCCATGTTTACCACTGACATGAAAAGGCCAATTCTTTGTCTTTAGAATTATGTGAAGATCATCATAGTGAAGGTGTTTCAACCTAAGCGGTTGAAAAGGAGAAACCTGAAAAAATTCAGGCTTGAACGGGAATCGAACCCATGGCCTCTGCGATACCGGTGCAACGCTCTAACCAACTGAGCTATCAAGCCAACTGGGAGCTGGTCAATTGAGAGTTCATATTTAGAGTTTCGAGTAGGTAATTGAGAGTTTCGAATTTCATATATTAATGTTCATTTATTCACCATCTATGGGATAAATATGAACTCTCAATTGACCAACTCCCAGTTGGCTTGATAGCTCAGTTGGTTAGAGTGCTGCACCGGTATCGCAGAGGTCCTGGGTTCGATTCCCGTTCAAGCCTGAATTTTTTCAGGTTTCTTCTTTTCAACCGCTTAGGTTGAAACACCTTCACTGCGATGATCTTCACATAATTCTACCTTTATCCGCAGTTCAAACATATGAATTTCATATATTAATGTTCATTCTTTGTCTTCAATTAGCCGGTAAAGCTGAGTTGTCATATTTTAAACCTTGCTTGCTTGTTTGGTATTTAATTTGTAGTAAGAACAGAAAGTGGCAAGGTGAGGGGATTGAGGCATGGAAACTAATACATGGAACTTCTCCTGCCCCAATTTCCTTACCACCCCACTTTGTTTTTGGAGTAATCACTTTCCCCAGTCCAATCCCTTAGCTCAGGGTTTCAAAGGAGTTTAGGCTCCAGGGCTCTGGGCCCTGAGACAGAAAAATTGGGGCTCTAGTTAGGACTCCATTGCTTCAGTCCAGAGTTTCAGAGTTCAATTTAGAATCAGTATTTTTGTGTGGCCTGCAAGATGAAAGTTGCAGGTGTCTGGGGCTCCAAATACACCCCATTTGGGACCCTGCTAGATTGCTTTGAGCTTCCCTTTGCCACTCGTGAAGTCAGATTCTTGGGAGCACCACCTTAATTTGTATGCCAAACATACTGGTGCCATATAAGGACCAGGCTTTTGCAGTGACTTTCGTTGGTTTATGTGATACGCCATTAATTTTCTATATGATTAGAGTATTTGATTAAAATAAGAGTTTCTTTAATTTATTAATGTTTTTATTTCAAATTTATTTACTTTCTCCATGTTTTAGGGGTATTCATTTGTTGCTCCTTCAATCATTTTTGGAGAAAATGAGTTTTCAAAGCGTTTGGTTGCTAACAAGCCATCTGAACACAGACCAGCTCCTGGTGCTGTAGATTATGCTGCGTTATTTGAGGTAATTTCAGGATTCCTTTTAGTCCAAACTAGCTAATGCCAGATGATGTTTTTGGTTTAAGTGTTCAGTTAAACCTTTTCCAAAATATAACATTTAAAACCATCCTATTTGTACTTTTCTGTAGGATTCCCCTTTCTTTCAAAACTATGCTATAAGTGATGAAGTTCTTGGTGATGGAAGTTTCTCAACTTGTAGGTAAGCATATAGCCTAAATGCCTGTTGTGGGTGGTATGAATAAATAATTCATAATAAGTATCAAACATCTTCAGCTAAGAAAGTGCAGTGGGCAATGTTCTAGCAAGTACAATGTACTTGAAGTTAGTGTCATTTCTAATTTTGTGGGATATTGGCATTCCTCGTTGCTAACCATTTTAATAGCAACGACAATGGGATTTTATTTAATTTTTAATGGGATTTTATTTAATTTATTTAGGCAGAGTAGAACTTGCTTAAAACACTATAGCCTGTGAACAGGCTCTCTGGTCGGGGAAAGAGTGAAGAAAAGGAAAGAGCGAAGAGACGGGGAGGGGGTGGGGAAGGAAGGAGGGGGAGGGGGTGGGGAAGGAAGGAGGGGGAGAGGGAAGGAGGAGAGCCTGTTGACAAAGGATTAAAACCGCCATTGGGTGGTTCCAGAAAATATCCATACCTATACCACGGGCGGCATCTCGGAATTCCGAAGGAGAGGGGGGGTTACTTCAACTGGAATTCCGAATTGCCATTTTCAATTCTGAAAATTTTAGCTTTGTTGTTAAAATTTTACGTCGCATTTGGCACGCAAATTATTCTCGGCAACCCTTGACACCAAAAATTATAGACACACGTTTAAACATTGGACCAGGCGTTGGAATGACTTCAAAGCCATTTCAGTTTTCTAATGTTTTAACGGATTATCGGTAGTGTACGTTTTGATGTGGAAGGTTACAATGTAAAATATTACTCAGCCGGCCGCTGTTTGTCATCACGCAACGTTGATTGTTTGCTGGCTGAATGTACGTTTTTTTTTCTTTCGGAGGGAGCAAAAGGATTAATTTCCGTTTAATAAAGGTGTTTGGAATATAGAGAGGGCTTTTCAAATCAGTTGGAAGAAAAAAGCGGCAATTCCAAAGGGGGGTTTGAATGATTACGGAATTCCGAAGGCATGGGGGGGTAGAACGGTTTGGAATTCCGAGGGCAAGGGGGGGTTGAGCATTTTGGAATTTCCTAAGGCAAGGGGGGGTCTAGATGAAGATGCCGCCCGTGGTAGGGTATGGATATTTTCTGGAATCACCCATTCCGTCCCCTTTTAATTGACCTGTCATTGATCCTCTGCAAGATGTAATTGTCTTCAGTTGAACACCATAAGATTTGGGTTATTTAAACATCTCTTAAACTCCAAATCATTGTGCAAAGTGGAATCTACATTTTCTGAGCTTTCAAATAGCGTATTAAACTTAGAAATAGGTTGAGAATAGAAGGAGAAAAATGATTATTGATGTGAGAACGATGTGTAAATGCATTGAGGCTCTCGAAATGCGTGTGTAAAAACTGTTATTATTATTATTATTATTATTAGAGGTTTGTAGCACGCGCATTGTTTGGATCGCGTTACAAACCAACCCTACAAAAACAAACACCTGGGTCAAATGCCTTAAATGTTGGGTCAGTTTACATCCCTTCAACTCCAAATCATTGTGTACATTGAAATCTATATGTTCTTAGCTTGCAAATGGCGTATTAAAGATAGAAATCCGTTGAGAATAGAAGGAGAAAGAAATTTATTTATGTAAGTGGCTTATAGCCCTAGGTAATTACAAAGGCTTTGTTTGTATCGCATTACAAACCGACACTCAGCTCACTCAGTCCGTTGGAGTTATTTAACATTGCTTGAATTCCAAATCATTTTGTATATTGAAATCTACATTCTCTTAGCCTCTAAATGGCGTATCAGAACACCCGTTCGTTCCAATTTACACAGCACTTTGATGACGCGTGGAAGAATTTGGAATATCACACTTTTTCCAGTATGAAGAATTCCAAAAACCTCCTTTCGTTTCTCCACAGTTCGTAAGCAGCATTTCTGTTCATCCTTCTCCCCTGTAGTATGACTGAAATCCAGAAGAGGATTGCTCAATGCTTTTTTGAAGAGGTCATCAGTATTAAGACTATTAAAAAAAAAACGTTCGCGTGAAAACGTCATGTTCATTGCTTTGGGACACGATGTGCAAATCCGTCAGCAAAATGGGTTTGTCAATCAAGCTTGTCAACTCTCAATGATCTGGCCAATAGGAGATTGCACTGGGATCTAGTGCACAGTGGATACCTTGGAACGGTGGCATGAAACCCTTGTTCACAGGCTCCGCCGCCCCGTCCTCTTCCCCAGTCTACGCTTCACTTCCTGATTTATTTTCGCACTTTTTCCCCTCGCGGAGCCTGTTCACGGGTAAAATCACTACATTGTACCATCATATGACTTCTGCTCTCATCTGGAATACTGACTGCTTCAGATGTTGCCTTATCAATGGATGAACTGTTCCAGAGTTCTCTCCTTTAAAGAAGCTTTTTTTTATCTTGTGTGTTTCCAGTGCATTTGTTTGTGAGACTTTTACCATTGTAGTGGTGTGTTTCTAGTGATACAAAACGATTATCTTTACTTTTCTTTTTGAAGGAAATGTGTGCATATACGAACAGGAAAAGCTTTTGCTGTGAAAGTTATTAGCAGAAGGTAAACACATTGTCAAGCTTTTTTGTTTGTTGCTTTATTTAGTGCATCATACCAACACCTCACTTCCTTTCATTTTATATATATCTCAATGAAGTTATCTTTTTAAAGTAATAGTGGTTTTAAGGAATACAATTTTTTCTTACTCAGACGTGATCATATTCGAGAAGAGCAGTCATTAAGAATATGTCAAGGCCATCCCAACATAGTCAAACTACAGGAAGTTTTTCAGGATGATGTAAGTGCTCTTGTTTTGCTGTAAAAATCTGAAAATAAGTCCTGTATGGGTGTACTTGTACCCTGTAAATAGAGGTTTCTTGTCCTGGCGGGTAAATACGTTACCTCTGTTAAAAACCATCCAGTTCTTTGATCTGCTGCTGTAAGTAAAATCTTGTAGGCATAAATTTAAAAAAACTTGTTTCTAACCGGCTATCAACTGGTTTAGGGTGGTCCTGGACCCTAATTTAGTGATTTCTGGGACATTTTCACTGGGACTAAAATGTGACCAAATATTAATCCAAAAACTATGTAATTACTACTGCTTATACAAAATTTTATCAGGAATCTGAAAACAAAAACAGTTTTTTCATTTAATGTAAGGAATTTGACAATGTGGAATTTGAAGAATTTAAGGGTGCTATTGTGACTACTATTTTAACATTAAATGAGACATCACTGAAAGAAGGTTTGAAGATTTGTAGCAAGAAATTGATCAAAGACATAAAACACTGTAACAAAACTTTTCACTGGAGTGCATCACAAGAAGTTAAAAAGTAACGATTTTAGGAACAAAAATTGAAATTTTGATTTGTAGTGAGTACATTACCTTGTCACGCAAACAGCATCGAACATCTTGTGACGCACTCCATTGAAAACTTTCGTAATTAAATGTATTTGAAGCCTGCGAAGTTTGGTATCAAATAAGTAAATCGTACAGGAGATATTCTGTCTTCAATGAATGCATATTTATGTCACAAGCGCCCAAATTGTTCAAAAGATGCCATAGTTTTTCTAGCATGATCTTTGCCTTGCCACCATGTTTTCCAAGCCAGCAATGCGAATTTCCAGCAGTAAATTCCAGAATTTTCCTCTTCATAAGGTCTTTCTGCCCTTGTAAAGAGAGTCTATTTTCCCGCGAAACTAATCAGAAGTGCCAGCATAAACAATGACACCTTTCCTTGGCAACTGATATCATGGAGTGCAGTCCTGACAGATTTGTTTGATTCACATGACAGACTTAAGAGTTATTCTACGAAATAGAAAAGAACCTTGGCTTTTATGATGAAATGAAGATTCCATAGATATTTGTGAATGCTAATTGTATTTTGCAAAGGACAAGATTGCGATTTCGGCCACCTGTAAGAAGAAGTTGTGTTTGATAACTCCAGACAATGGCTTGCATTGCCCTGTCTTCACACAAAAAATGTATATATTTCAGTAAGTCAGTACCGGTGAAATACTATGGTATCCAAGGCTCGAGACTAACTTTTCAGCTTAGTGGCCAAGTGGCTAGTGAGAGGTTTGATTTCACTAGCCAAAATAAATTTTCACTAGCCAGGCTTTTTGGCATAGTCTTATGCTGTGTTCAATATGTCTAATTTTAGCTGAGTTAAGTACTGTAAGCATGCCTCTCTGTAATCTCAAGAGTGAAGAACTTGATCGAATGTTGACTATTCTTTCCAATGGTTAAAGATCCTCACACGCGGAATACAAAGTACTATGTGCTTTCAGGGCAATTTCCCAGGCGCGATGTAGTTCACACCTCCCTTTTCCATTTCAGTGAGATCACGACGAATTACTCGAACAGTTAACCTTATAATTGATGAGCATGTCATTGTACAGGGAGTGTTGGGAAGACAAGACTAACATTGTACGAACGTTGTAAGGTACGGAGAAACGTCAAAAAGACAAGACCAGTAAATTATAAGCGTATTTAAGGGAATGCGTCCAAATATCGGCATCGATTCCGACCGATTCCGATCAATCGGTGTCCGATTTTTTCCGTTTCCGATAAAGGGTTGACCCGATTTTTTCGGTGCCGAATGAAACGGAATCGGAGAAAACCATCGGGTCAATTTTCGGCATCGGAAAAAAGGTCAAATTGTTGCAGTCACGACAGAGCCCACAATACGTGTTTATACACGAACAATTTGCAGCAAGTTACTGTTTGTATCAAACAGAAATTTTAAGGCCGCCATGCACGTACAAATTGTATTACTTATTTCTGAAGCACGTTTGAGTCGGTATTAAAGCTTAATTTAGAGAAGAAAACGAAAAATATAAACTCAAACTGTAAACTGTAAACACAGGCCGATTGATTTTACACTTGGAGTATTGTTTGCAAAACCAATTTTAAACTTACGTTCGCAGCATCAGTCCACAGAATACTGTCAGTTCCGTGTGTAATTCAACAGGATCGCTGTTTATCATTCATCAAATGGTATCGTACGTGAATATCACCAGTTCGGCAGTTGAAATAAATCAGGAAATACAGTAACCCGAAATCGCGTTCACTTCAGTGCTGCTTGTTGTAGTCTCTTCGCGGTAAAACAAACTATTTACACAACGTATATTTTGCGTAATTTCTTTTTCAGGCGGCAAATAAAAATGTCTCGTATGTCCAGTACGAGATAAACATGCAGGGAGCCGCGGCGCGAAGTTGCATAAAATATTCGGTCTAGTCACGCAATTTGATCTTCAGCTGAGATTAGATATTTGGCGACCGTCCCAAATTTCATGTGCATATAAAGACATTGACAGGAAAGGAAATTGCCACAAACCAAGTCCAAATTAGTTACCATAAACTACTAATTCCCAATTCAGTATATTTTATCCAAAATGAACAAACTAACCATAATTTGGATCCGTTCGCGGTGAAAGTAATGAAATGTGAAATGCATAAGCAGCAGTCGCACAAAACGTGGCATTTGTGTAATTTGGAATGTTTTGTTTCTTCGGTATATACATATATTATAATTATATATTTCTCCGGTATTAAATAGGGCCGTTGCGTCTTAGCAAAGAATGGTTATCGACCACATTACCGGTGATTATTAATTCTGACAGAAAATAACGCACAAAGCTTGTAAATTATTTTGTCCATACGCTATCATGAGTTGTCTTTATATTTTCGTCAAGATAGTCTAGTTGCATCCAGCGAGAAACGCAGTTTAATCTTTTGCTATTCTTTAGTGAATTGTTACCAGAAAGTCAAAAGAAATTTTCGGTTATGGAATGTCATCGTCTGATTTATTTAATATGAGCGGCTTTTGCCTTTTTAAATTTGCCTTTCCGGAAATCGATTACCCCGTGACGTTTTTCTTACCTCCAAAAGCCTTTATTTTCCCACATAGCGAAAATTAAGTTCGAGGTGAGAATTTATTAAGAAAACTGTAGGGTTTCATCAAATATCAATTCTGAGCATCCACCAAAACGATTCGTTGGGTCCCCACTTACGCCACATCGAGTGTAAACATTTCTGTTCATCGTCATGCAAATTCTAACACATCACAATGTTGAATGTCATGAGTTTTTATTGTCTCGCTACAGTACATGGTTCAAGTCCCTGCTAGAACTGAATTCATTTGCGGTTATTAGTTGATATGAAGAATAAAGCAAAGTCAGTCTTGCTTTCCCTGAAATGTTTATATATATCTATATCTATATTGAATTATGGGCAAACGTGGTGCAAAATTATCGACGACCCAAATCTTACTTTTACAGCTTTTAGAAGTATAGAAGTATAAAAAGTTGAAAGTTAGGTAACGTCACAACAGAGAACAGAATATTTCACAAAACAAATCAAGTAAGCTTAAGTATACTAAAGTAGACTACTATGTAGCGTTTTCCATAAAATTTTCGGACTACAGTTTCTTAACTTCAGAACGGAAATGAGTTTTAACGCAAAGAACATTATTGGATCGTGCTTCAAGCGCTCTTTCTCTGAGTTCCGTGACCAAGATATTTCAGGTTTATAATATTTTACGTGACGCATCGGATCGGGAGGTCAAGTCTTTCCGATTAAATCGGCACCGATCTCATCGGAATCGGAACGGCACTCAAGGCCCAGCCAACACATACCGATTCCGAACAGTCGGGAAATTGATCGGTACCGATTCCGATCATCGGATTCCCGCCCGATATTTGGACGTGTTCCCTAAGTGTGGAGAAACATTGAGCAGAAGAAACTAATAAGGTTCGTTTCTTCACTAAGGTTACAGAGAAATGTTGAGAAGTCATATCAAACACGTTGGTTGCAAATGCACTACAGTAGGGAGAAATGCTGCCAACGTACCAAGATACAGAGACTTATAAATTATGCAACTAGCAACTTATGGAGAAACATTATTAGACAAAACTAATACCGTAAGAATGTGTGTGATGTACGGAAGAATGCTGAACGGACAAACTGATCTATTACAATGGGACAATAAATTACGGAGAAACGTAAATGAGACAGCGAAAATCGCATTAATGTACGGATAAACGTCGAGAAGACAAGACTAATACTGTGTACTAACATACAGAGAAACGCTAAGCAGTGTCGATTTATCGTACGAATGTACTAACACACCAAAAACCTTAGGAAGAGCCGAACAATGTCGTGCGAACGTGCTAACGTACGAAGAAACATTGAGAAGGCTAGTCTAATAAATCGGTGAACCTACTTATGTACGGAGAAACGTTGTGGAGATGTTATGTAGAGAGAAATGCTGGGAAGAGAAACTATTGTACGAACCAAGCAATTAATGGAAAAAAAAGTCGACAAAGGAAGACCAAGGATTGTGTGAACCTACTAACGTGTAGACAAATATCATATGAACGCACTATTGAACCTTTCAAGGTAACGTATGGTGAAACCTTTTGAAGGCGGATAATTTCGCTCAAACGTAGACGTAACAGAGAAAACGTTGCCATCTGAGACAAGAATTAGTAGGGAAAAACATTGAGAGGACAAAACAAGTATCATACGAACATTATGATACCCTTCTACGTAATAAGTTTTAGTTTCTACTCACTCAATTTGCTTTTGGGATCCGATTATCAGAAGCAATGTTTAGTTTGGTTGCCATCTGGTGCTTAAGTGCTTTGAAATTTTCACTAGCCATTTTGGCTAGTGAAAATTTCAAAACTTACCAGCAAAACTTACCAGCCAAAACGGTTAGTCTCGAGTCCTGGTATCAACTAAGAGAAAGCTAACTTATAATCTTCTGTTGAAACTAGCGTGAATAAGTAGCACTAAGCAGAGTATGTGACTTGTGATAATTTCACAATCGAAACTTGAGATCGCAAACTGTCAAATTCGCATACCGCAGGGAATGTTTTCGTAAACTGCAATTACAGTTTGAGCCGTTTGTTGTTGTAATTTTCCCGCAAAACTTCAGTTGCTTCTATCTCGCTAAATACAAATTCCCTTGAACTGAAAATTTGTCAACAAATATATTTTGTGATAAACTTCAAGCTGCTCCAAAGTCGACCAATTTGAAAGTGTAATTTTAGCCCTCAGGACCACCTTAAGCTTACGCTCGCTGCCAGTGTTATCATAGAGTGACTTCATGCTGTGTTATGTGACAGATTGCCATATATTAAACAAAAACTTCTTTCAGCTTACAAAATTTGCAGAAAGACAAGGCTTCAGTAGTTGAAGCTTTATGTTTACTAAGATTGATTCATAGTTTAAAGTGATGCTCATATTAACCTGGCACAAGAAACATTTTCACGGAGGTGACAACATTTGGTTTACTTCAGCTGATGTATAAGCGCACATGCAAAACAAAGAAGGTAATGATGTGCAATCCTTGACTATAACAACAGCTGATTTATTTTTCTGCATATAGCTATACAAGGTTCCAGTTACCCTACTTTGGGTGCTTGCATACTCCCACTTCCTCCATTGCAACTTCATTGTTCATGTTGTTTGCAGTTCCACACATACTTAGTTTTGGAATTACTTAGCGGTGGAGAACTGCTGAAGAGATTACGGAAGAAGAAGAATTTTAGTGAAGTGGAAGCAAGTAACATAATGAGAAAATTAGTTTCAGCTGTGGGATTTATGCATGGACGTGGAGTGGTGCATAGAGATTTGAAACCTGAGGTAACTGTACAACTCTGTTTTATTTAACCTTTTTATTTATGTTCTAAAGACGCTCAGAGCACAATAACAAAGGAAAAGAGTTTGTACACAAACCCAAGTAGAACCACCTTGTAAAGCAAACTGAATGGTTCAGTATGTGCTGCTTCTTGTTGTCTGTTGGGAGAAATGCCAAGCCAAACCATGCAGCCTGGCATTTATAACAATCACAAATATTACAGGTTTCTTAAAAAGGAGAAAGTTACAGAAATACAACTGAAGTGCAGATAAAGCAGCTTGATGACCACAACTTGGCCCCTGCTGGGGTAGAAAATGATTAAAATACAAAACTTGAAATTAAAGCAAAAAAATCTACAGAACTAGGAAGGTTGTTTTTGGATGGAGTTAAGGATGTGATGGATGGCAACTGAGCACTTCAACAAGCCAATTATTGCCTACAGTAGATTGTAGACCCCCAGATGTGTGTGAGAAAAACATTTTCTGTTTCATTCGTACATCAGCCAGTGGAAAACAACAATTTATAGCTTTTATGTAAATGTCCGTCCACACTCAAGAATAATTTACAGACTCAAAGTTAGAATGAAAAGTGTTGAGGTTTACAGACACTACCATTACAACCAAAGTGGTGTGTCTGATTAACTTATAAACAAAAACGTCAAAATCCATTTGCATTCACAACCCACAAATATGACCTTTAAACATGTGTTTTGAACTTAAGGTAGAAACCCCAATCATTTCCAGATTAGTGTTGTACAAAATGTTTTATGACTATGCATAAGTATGTTTTCTTTTTCAGAACTTGCTGTTTGTAGATAACACAGAAAATGCAGAACTGAAAATTGTTGACTTTGGCTTTGCAAGGCTCAAGCCTGAAAATCAGCCCTTGCAAACACCCTGCTTCACGGCAGCTTATGCGGCTCCAGAGGTGATCAGTCAGCTAACTAACCGAAGTGGCTATGATGAATCATGTGACTTGTGGAGTCTTGGAGTTATCATGGTAAGCAAATTTGAAAGAAGTCATGCTGTAGATGACATTGAGCCACCATAAAGTCCTCACTGGAAATATGATTTAGTCTCATGTCATCACTCTGCGCTGTTCTGAGTCAATTCAAACCAACCTGAGTCATATAAGTCGTGCCCTAGTCTGCCTTCTTTTTTCCTACCTCAGCATCACTTGCTGTTATCACCCACTTGATGCTGACAATGACTTTCACTCAAGTTGTTGAGACACCTGTCAACATCACTTTATATGTACTGCACTCACCCCGACAATTACACTACTTTGACTTCTGTTTTAATGTTTGAAGCCAGCAAATGTGCACCATATTTTGCCTGATTTTTTCCGTGGAGTTTTTGGCTGACCTTGACGTTACCTCAGCTGGTTGTGTTGTGTTATGTTGTGACCTGTGTCTTATTTGTTAGTCTAGTTTAGTCTAGTTTGCTGGATTAAAATTTCTCAGTTTTCCTGTACCTCCGTTTCACTACTGGTGTTACACAACGTGACACAACATAATGCAGCACAATGCAGCAAAACTAACTGGATCACAACACATTGCAATGCAACGCAATGGATCACAACACAATGGATCGCAGCACAACCCAACACAACATAACATTGCTCAACACAACACAACCGACACAACATGACAAAACTCGCCTCAACAGAACAAAACAGGAAATATAATCCATGCACATATGCTAAACAAACCACTGTCTAGGTAATGTCCAGCTCAACCAAAAACTCCATGCAAAAAAAACAAGAAAGCCTAATGGGCATTTTACCCGGCCATTCTGACCCTCCCCACCCCTAGGTTTCACAAATGTTAGCGCGATCCTGTATTTATACGAACCGGCGTGATGAAAAATGTGATTGTGTGACACAATATTTTGACTATAGCGTTACTGGATGACATAATGTTTAAACTCTGATGACGCAGCTTGTCTTTCTTATCACTTTTATTTCTGCTGAAAACTGCAAATTCACGCAAATGTTGAATGTCAGTATAAATTTGCCCATAACTGAGGCTGCGAAGAAAAGCTTACGATCGCTTTTGTGACCGATCTACTGGCAAGTGAACAGCTTTCAGCCATCATGTTAGCGTGAACATTTGTATTGACCATGACCATTGAAATGTGCGTCCGGCATGTTGATTGAGTTGAATGTGTCTTGTGTTTACGAGTGAATCATCGTCCTTAGATAAGTCGTTTTTGATGAGTTTACCTTTAAGCGACTTACAGTGTAACTACACCAAACTGGAAGTTACTCTCCTGAAAAAACCCCCCATGCCTTCGGAATTCCAGTCCAATGAACCCCCCATGTCCTCGGAATTCCAGTTGATGTAACCCCCCTCCCTTTCGGAATTCCGAGATGCCGCCCGTGGTATGGGTATGGATATTTTCTGCAACCACCCAATACAGAAACCTCAAACTTAACAACCCTTCGCCGTTTATATCTTGAATACTGTAAATTAAAAAACAAGAATGCACGAAGGTAACATTCAGCAGACTAATATGCGCATGCGTCTTATATAAGACAGTACTGCTCTTGAGTACCCGTACCACAAGCTTTACAGCACTTTGGTTGTATGTTAAGCCAACTGACCATAAAAAAAACCGTGTCCATTTTATAAACCAGCGGTCGTCATATGGTGATGGCTGGTTAAAAAATGGGCAAAAAATGGTACAGGTATAGAAGCCAGTGGACCAAGTTGTGTTATTTTAAGACAAGGTACTTTGCCAGAGTCAAATTGTCTTGGTCTACACCCAGGTGTATAAATGGGCACAGGAAAACTGTCAATGCTGAGGCAACTGAGTAGTGAGCTGGCATCCTATCCAGGGGAAGTAATAATTGTCCTTCTCATTTCATGCTAAGGAACGGGAGTTTCATTGACAGCTTTGAGCAACACCCTACAACTGGACATTTTCCAGAGGCTTTTCCTTGAAGTTGGTCTTTATGTGTCTTCTTACAGTTGCCTTCAAATAATTTCCTTGATTTCTCATAAATTGTTTTAATCTTGCAGTACACCATGCTTTCTGGTCAGGTACCATTCCAGAGCAGTCGAAGTTACAGATCTTCAGATCTTATAATGCAAAGAATCACACAAGGAGACATCAGATTTGAAGGACCTCAGTGGGAGTCAATATCTCCAGCAGCAAAGGAACTCATTAAAGGTATGATATTTGAATTAGGTTGTGAGCAGTGAATCTCACTTTTTTGGAAATGAGAGAAGTGGAGCAAGTGCAAAACTAGCTGGTAGCATGAAAATAGTTTGCAACAGAATCTAGTGCACTGGAACATCACCATCGATGCAATTGTCAACAGGCTCCACTGCCACCCCCCCCCCCCCCTCTTTCTCCAGCTTGCACTCAGCTTGCTCTGCTGGCCAATTTTACTTACCCCACTGAGGAGCCTGCTCACAGGCTGTTGTTTCCTGAGATGTCAGCTAAGTGGCAACTGTTAGCTGATAGGCTCAGTAGAGAAAATTTTTCCTCTGTTTGTCAGGTCTTTTGACAGCAGATCCAAGCCAAAGACTAAAAATGAGGGAAGTTGTTCATCATGAGTGGTTAAGAGGAAGTACATGTCTTCCACATACACCTCTTATGACACCTGGCATTCTGGAAAAAGGACATAAAAGAACTTATGTCGAGTCCGCTCTAAATGTAACATACGACGCATTTAACAAAGCGCACAAAGAAGGATTCATATTAATGGATGTTCAACAAGCGCCCCTTGCCAAACGACGAAAAAAGAACAAGACAACCTCAACCGACAGTAGATCAACTACTAGCAGTGACCATAGCAACAGTGGAGGAACATCACCTTTACTAAACCCGAGGTGACATGGGGGAAATTAATGCTCAGTGGGAATCAGGAAATTATTTGAATATTTGGAAAAGTAATAAATAAATATTGTAGATATGTGTGATACACTGTAAGTGTAACAAAATATCAAATGTAGTTCCTGTAGAGTTGCAAATTTTTTTTTATTTTGACAAGGCCAGTGTTGTAATATAATTATTATTTGAAAATTGCACTGGGGAAATCAAATGGCTGCCATGTGCGATTCTGACTGTTAGTAGTTAAATAAATACTTAACACTTAGGGCCCTCATGACCTACTGAACACCTTCATTGTTGTGTGAATGAATGTGAGGTGTTTTCAGTTCACAATTTTTGACTAAAAATAGAAAATTGTACCACTTTGTATAGTTTGTAGTTAACCTTTTTTTGGTGAATGTTTGGTAATGTTGACAAAAACAAGTCAGATTTAAATTAGCGTGAAGTTATGCTAAGGAGTCTGGAGGAGGTGGACATATTTTCTTTGTATTTAGGAATACCGGTAGTTTTTCTAATTTCTTTTATGAGAATTTGGTCCTTTTCAATCAATCCAGCATTTTGATTTATTGAATCTCCAAATGTATGCATCAGTTTGATTGAAATATTCAAAATTGCAGAAGAGATTTGAACATTTGTCGTGCGATACCAAATTTCTAGGAAAGTGTCTCAGGTTTAAACCAGACGTTGAAAGATTTAGTGTGAAGTGTTAAATTCTTCATCTAAACTGATGTGGAATTTTGGAGGCTTTCTCAAATTGTTGAAATATCAGTCAGGACTATGTGATTGAAAGCAATAAATATATGGATTAGCTTTTGTGAAAAGGTTAAAAGAAGTTGGGAGTTATTTGTGGTCTACGATTGAGATGTTGAAAGTCATGACACATTTTCAGCATGTTCTAAATTAACAAACTTGACTTCTTTTATTAAATTCCTTTCTCAAAACTGAAAAGGGCTAACCTTTTTTGTCAAAACCAACCCTTTTTGGTTATTTTTATTCTGTAAATATGTCATCTACTTGTAAAAGAGTTTGAAAACTAGAGAGTTTGAAAACGGGTTACTGAGTTTTATCACTAGTAATAAGATTTGAAATTAATAACTAAAGAGGCGGTCATACGTAATATTAAATTTCATTCTAGTTCAGTTTATGTCCAAAGGATGCACATTCCCTTAGTATTGTGTGGATCAAATAAAATTGAAAGAATAATTGGCCTATCATAGTAGAATATAATAAACTAAGAAAATTTAGAGATTATTTTAATTTAATCAGAAGTTTCAGTTTAAGTGGAATGGTCTGATGGGCTGTTTTCACCTGTCAATTACACAGTAAAACCTATACATCTAAGGGCCGATTAGACAGCAGACAGTACGATTTTTGCTCATGACTGTTGTGTGCAACCTCTGTGGTGCGCACTGCTTGCGTCAGCCAAAGATAATAAACAACTCATCATTCTAACATTTTGATTGTGGCTGTCGAGCCGCTAGTGTAGTGAGTCAGGTCACTACACTAGCGGCTCGACAAGCACGTCACATTTCAACGCGGCAAGTGATTTTGTGTTTAGTCGCTTGTTTGTTTTCCTGGACTATATCTGAGCGGAAAGAGACTGCTTGTAGTCTACGAAGGTGTGAAATAAAGGAGCTGCTATCTAGTGAAACTTCTTGTTTGAAGTATCAATTAGTTCCTGAATTTTTGTTGATCAGTTTGTAATATGAGCTCTTAGCACTGTGTGCTAGCAATAGCAACTTTTATTTATTACTTGGTTTTGTAACAGACTCAAGTATGGGTTATTTTTGTAACTTAACGAAACTGTAAAAAGTCCACCGCATCACATGGGTCTTTTGTTAAAACATTAGTGTTTAAATAATTATAGTTTTAAATGTTTGCAATGTTCAATTTCACTTTTTAAATGGTTTATATACTAGGTCTTTTAAATTTGTATAATTTGGAGTGAATAGTCTTTCGTTTACCATCTGTCAAGAACCTGTACCAAATGAATGCACATGGGCAGCTAAGCAAAGGAAAATTTAAAGTATCTGTAGCTTGGTTACTTGGGTCGATAAGGGTTAATTGTTTTCCTATTAAATGTGCACTAGTTTACGTATCTAGCTAGTTTGCAGGTGCTCTATTCAAACAGAGTTGTAAAATGTTATTGATGTCATCATTTTTCGAATTAGTGTTTTACTCCTAAGAACCTAATTCTCTGAACCATAATATTTGAGTAGGTACAAATATCGTAACATTACCTTGTTCTCCTTCCTCATACCCAGAGCCCACGATCTGTTTCAAATGGGAGATATGGAAAACTTTATTGTTACTAGTAGAAATCCTAACTGGCAGTACCTACAGTAATTATTTAGATTTTTATACATTATGTTAACTTGACCATCAGATCACAAATTAACAAGTCATCAGTGAGGAGTGCTTTGACTTGCTAAAACCCTTATTAGTATTAGCAGAATTTCATCTTTTTAGTCTCCAATCACTAGCTATCAAACCTGTACACCAGAATGTAGAAAATTAAAAGGCTAATTTTCCGCTAAATCCTGTCAGAATCGTAGAAAATTAGAATATCCAGTTTGAGGAAGAATTTGTCTTGTGCAGCATTTCAGGTAGGTGACGAATAAAAGATAGAGAGTTGACTGCAACGCGGCTGGTTGAGCATTATGTTCTAGTATTGATTACATTTTACATGACTAATATGGTGGACCAGGTGAGTTTTTTCATGGGAAATTTGGTCTTCAGTGTACTGCCCAGAGCTAAGTATGATTTTTGTCTATCCCATTTCAGAGCAAACTCCAAAAATCCTTGGTTGTGAATTCAACTGTCTATGCAATGGAGTGAAACAATTGTCTTAATTAATTATTATGTTGGCAACCCTGGATCATGAGAAATGTTACCTATAGGTGACAAACAAACTTCTCTGCTTATAGAAGCATTTCTTTTCACGATCTACATGTATAGCTCACTGTTTGGAACTAGAATCGATTTCTACTGACAAGATATGAGCTGATAGGCCATCTCTTAGAGGGGAAGTGTCACGGGGATTTTCCTCGCGTTTAGTCAAAACTTCGCTGAAATTGAGATTAAATGCCTTCACTCACGCACAAAATGCTCCTGGAACATCAAGAGAATGATATCAAGTGAATGTTTGGAAGGAGAGCAAACCATAATAAGTATTCAATGATTTTGTAAGATACAAGCACAGAATTTGAAAACTTTCATATATCCACTTCCATCTTGGCCATCCGTGGCCAAAGACACTTAGTAATAGCTTCACTGAATTAGTATGGTGTCTGAACAAGAAAATGACCAATATTTTTAGGCTTTCATATATGTTAATGTGACTATTGGCTTTTCAGTGAGGTCAAACGCGAGCAAACTCTTCATGATACTGCCCCTTTGAGGAGCGCATTCAGTGCTTGCTTGCTCATATCTGTATAATAATGGCGTATACCCTGGTACACCCCGTATCTTGTTATGTACTGGTATCACAATGTTAGACTCCAGTTGCAATATTGCAATGTCTGCTGGCTTGGAATTGCATTTTTTTTGTCCTCAATGTGTAGATACATGTAATTATTTCCAAGTAGATCAGTGGTAATATTGGTGTGACCAAAATTGTCAATAAAATTATTACTTTGAAATGTTGAATAAATTAAAGTACTTACTAAATATGACACTTTGTCACTGGACTGGAAAATAAACAAGGCTTTCAGAAAGCTTCAGACTCTCAATTTGTTTCTCGTGTTGTCTGTTGACCTTTACACTTGAGCAAATGAACCCATGACCTTGGAATACCAGTATAGCGAGGTTATGTGTTCAAATCCAAGTTAAGCTTGAATCAGTTGTGGTGAGGCTTTCAATTGTTTAAGGACGTTCATGCCCAAAATCTTCCTACCTTCAGATTTTTTGCAATTTTTTGCTTCAGTTAGATATTGACCAACTCATGTCAGAAAAGCAAAATATTTGGGGGTCACTGTGCTCGTTTTGGAGGTAAAGCATATTGGAAACGTTGTGGTTTTAGAAATAAGTTTACATGGAGGACCCTAGATCATGCTGATTTATTGATTTCATCGCAAATAGGCCTATTTAGTACATTTTTACAGGCAATATCGTTTCTTCAGGTAAAATAAGCCTTACAGAAGGAGAGTTGTAAGTCATTCATACCTGCATTTCTAAAAAAAATCGATTGTATTTGAGTAGAAATAGCATTATAAAATTAAAACTTCCCACATTCAGAATTTTTTTGTTTTTGGGCAAAATGCAGAGAACCAGTAAAGGAAGTGGTTTATGGAAAAACGAATGGGGTCACTGTGCATTTAAAAAAGTTCAGTACCTTTATAGATATAAAAAGGCCCACCACCACTGTATTTGTCTATATTTCTCACTCAGCGAACGTTTGATGCAACATTGCGATGTGAATTACGTGTGCAGTAAGGATGTGCACAACAATGAACGCAAACATCCTTAAGGCTCCATTTCCACTGGTTGCTCGCATCAGGTCTTCATTTCTGTACAGAGGAGCACAGGTTCACTTACCAGAGGTAGCAGCTGTAACCTGCTTCTTCATTGGCACCAACATTTACTCAACATTTTAACCCTTTCTCTCCCAAGAGTGTGTAAAATCAAAAGTCAAGACAAATTCCAAATTTCATTTTGTTAAATACTTAAATATAAATAGTACAACATGAAATACTGCTAAAGAGGTCTTGTTTGAATGGTTAAACCATAGGATTTCATCCCCAGACCCAAAAGTTAGAACCACTTTAAACGTCTCCATAATGACTCTGGGAGTGAAAGGGTTAAACTGTGAAAGAAAAGTGAAACCATTTGAAAAGATCTTTCAAACATTGTTGAAACATAAAGATGTTGAAGTCATGTCAAGTCAAAATTAAATCAACTTAAATTTACACACTTTCAACATTTTTGGTAGCATTCAACAGTGCGAAAGACTTGTTCGTACTGCCTCAACATTTTGACATTACTGGACATCTTATTAAACAAGTTTCTCATATTGAAACTAGCCAATTCAAATAAAAGAACTATGAGAGAACAAGTTGTCAAGTTTCACATTCACACACGACTTCACCTTTCACAGTTCTTGGATGAGACCGGTTGGATGAAAAAGAAACCACTGAAAAGTTGTCAAACAGTTTGCTCCAGAGGCAAAGCTATGGTGTGTGGCACTGTGATTGGAAGTAATATTAGTTGCTTACGATGTACACTGCACAGTCTTAATCAGAAAATGCATTTGCTTCCAGACGGTGACTATGCAAACTCTGGTAATAAAGAACAACAATTTTCTCTGTGCTGTTTATATGTAACATGCTGTACAAGGTGGTTTATTGCAAAATGCCAGGTTCCTAAATAAAAGTACAATGGAAATAAATAAATGAGAAATAAATAAACAACTTTTGAACAAAACAAAAAAAAAGAAGCTAAATTTACACTTAAAGAATATCAAATGGTAGAGATAAAGATGACAGTTAGCCCCAACATAATCAAACTAAGATGTTATCTGGTCATTTTAATAATTTATTATTGATCCAGTCTGGTATATGGGGCAATCTTTGTTTACATCGGCATTCTCCGACCCCCTAAAGCATATTATAAAGTTCTCTAAACTTAAAGCCTAGTAAGCTCAAAGATAAGGTAGTTTAACAGCGACTGTACCAAATTGTGTACTGGTGGGGTACCAGGACCTTCACTGACATCATTTCTGTTAAGAATGCCACAGTTGCATCAAACGCAATACTTGAATCCAGTTTTAGAAGGCACTATCGTAGATTTCCACCTTATTTATACCCTTAAAGATTCACAATATAAACTACAACTGTGACAAAGGCCCACATGTCCCTTGCGATCTAGGCAATGGTGAGCTTTCTGCCAAAAAAGATTGTGCTATGCTTTTGACTAATACTAGGTTTATCAAAATAATTAACAACAGCTAATCGAATTATTGTTGCCTGCATGAGTATTAGAAACTTCAAACATCCACTTCATTTCTGGTGATGAGAGAAAAATTGTTGGTTGGTGAATCTCCCTCCCCAACTCTCTTTCACTTACATTTAGTGTTGTCAACAGGCAAAAATAGCTGTGTCAAGGAAATATTAGGATGGGGAAGGGGAGTGGGGAAGTAGGGAATGTAGTGGGACCATTTGTCACAGTACCTAAAGAAATGCTTTTTCTTATGCCAATAGGGAAACTTGTAATTGTTAAGTATTTTAAAAATGCACTACAACAGGGTCATGTCCGGTTTCTTTGACAAATTTGATGAAATCTTCAGGATTCATGCCTGTCGTAGCCTCGTTGCTCATCGGATGGAAATATACTTTCTCATGATTGTCCTCAACGAAGCTTGCATCCAGTAAAAAAGTCACTTCCTGTTGTGTGTCATTAAACAGAGACAGGGGTGTTACACACCCTTGCCCCACCCCAAGTTTCTCCAACATTATTTCTTCGTCTGCGAAACGAAAGCCTCCGCTTGCGCCAACCTTTTTCGCAAGATCGTTTAAATTCACCTCGCGAGATGCCAGAGCCGTAACCAGCCACAGCCGTTTCTTCTTCTTGTCTTTGAGGAAGAGGTTTTTGCTGTGCGCGCCGGGAAGATGGCCGACATAAGGCATCATGGCTTCTACTGTGAATACGGCAGGGTGTTCTACTGTCTCTGAAGTTATTCCCAAATTTTCAAGGTATTCCATCAGTTCTTTTCGTCCACCTGGCATTTTAAAACGCTTCTTGGAGACTTAACAGATTTATGCGTTTATGTTTCTCTCGTCAAGGCGTCCAGCTCGATAATGCATTCATGTAAGCTACATATAACGTCCCAGTATACATACACCTCTATGTTAGGGACATATAGCGTCCCATTATATGAAACGTATACTTCGATCACCTCAGTTTACCTTGGTTCACTTTAGTTTGCCTTGGTTCACCTTAGTTTTCCTTGGTTCACCTCAATTTGCCTTGGTTCACCTCCGTTTCCCTTTGTTCACCTTAGTTTGTCTTGGTTCACCTCAGTTTGCCTTGGTTCACATTAGTTTGCCTTGGTTCACCTCAGTTTGCCTTGGTTCACCTCAGTTTGCCTTGGTTCATCTCAGTTTGCCTTGGTTCACATTAGTTTGCCTTGGTTCACATTAGTTTGCCTTGGTTCCCCTTAGTTTTCCTTGGTTCACCTCTGTTTGCCTTGGTTCACCTCCGTTTGCCTTTGTTCACCTTAGTTTGCCTCGGTTCACCTTAGTTTGCCTTGGTGCACCTTAGTTTGCCTTGGTTCACCTCAGTTTGCCTTGGTTCACCTTAGCTTGCCTTGGTTCACCTCAGTCTACCTTGGTTCACCTCAGTTTGCCTTGGTTCACATTAGTTTGCCTTGGCTCCCGTCAGTTTGCCTTGGTTGACTTTAGTTTGCCTTGGTTGACCTTAGTTTTCCTTGGTTCACCTTAGTTTGCCTTGGTTCACCTTAGTTTGCCTTGGTTTACCTCAGTTTGCCTTGGTTGACCTTAGTTTGCCTTGGTTCACCTCCGTTTGCCTTTGTTCACCTTAGTTTACCTTGGTTGACCTTAGTTTGCCTTGGTTCACCTCAGTTTGCCTTGGTTCACCTTAGTTTGTCTTGGTTCACCTTAGTTTTCCTTGGTTCACCTTAGTTTGCCTTGGTTCACCTTAGTTTGCCTTGGTTCACCTTAGTTTGCCTTGGTTCACCTTAGTTTACCTTGGTTCACCTTAGTTTGCATTGGTTCACCTCAGTTTGCCTTGGTTCACCTTAGTTTGCCTTGGTTCACCTTAGTTTTCCTTGGTTCACCTTAGTTTGCCTTGGTTCACCTTAGTTTGCCTTGGTTCACCTCAGTTTGCCTTGGTTCACCTTAGTTTGCCTTGGTTCTCCTCGGTTTGCTTTGGTTCACCTTAGTTTGCCTTGGTTCACCTTAGTTTGCCTTGGTTCACCTTAGTTTGCCTTGGTTCACCTCAGTTTGCCTTGGTTCACCTTAGTTTGCCTTGGTTCACCTTAGTTTACCTTGGTTCACCTTAGTTTGCCTTGGTTCACCTCAGTTTGCTTTGGTTCACCTTAGTTTGCCTTGGTTCACCTTAGTTTGCCTTGGTTCATCTCAGTTTGCCTTGGTTCACATTAGTTTGCCTTGGTTCACATTAGTTTGTCTTGGTTCACCTTAGTTTTCGTTGGTTCACCTCTGTTTGCCTTGGTTCGCCTCCGTTTGCCTTTGTTCACCTTAGTTTGCCTTGGTTCACCTTAGTTTACCTTAGTGCACCTTAGTTTGCCTTGGTTCACCTCAGTTTGCCTTGGTTCACCTTAGTTTGCCTTGGTTCACCTCAGTTTGCCTTGGTTCACCTCAGTTTGCCTTGGTTCACATAAGTTTGCCTTGGTTCCCGTCAGTTTGCCTAGGTTGATCTTAGTTTGCCTTGGTTCACCTTAGTTTTCCTTGGTTCACCTAAGTTTGCCTTGGTTCACCTTTGTTTGCCTTGGTTTACCTCAGTTTGCCTTGGTTCACCTTAGTTTGCCTTGGTTCACCTCCGTTTGCCTTTGTTCACCTTAGTTTGCCTTGGTTGACCTTAGTTTGCCTTGGTTCACCTCAGTTTGCCTTGGTTCACCTTAGTTTGCCTTGGTTCACCTTAGTTTACCTTGGTTCACCTTAGTTTGCCTTGGTTCACCTTAGTTTGCCTTGGTTGACCTTAGTTTGCCTTGGTTCACCTCAGTTTTCCTTGGTTCACCTTAGTTTGCCTTGGTTCACCTTAGTTTACCTTGGTTCACCTTAGTTTACCTTGGTTCACCTTAGTTTGCCTTGGTTCCCGTCAGTTTGCCTTGGTTGATCTTAGTTTGCCTTGGTTCACCTTAGTTTTCCTTGGTTCACCCAAGTTTGCCTTGGTTTACCTTTGTTTGCCTTGGTTTACCTCAGTTTGCCTTGGTTCACCTTAGTTTACCTTGGTTCACCTTAGTTTGCCTTGGTTCACCTCAGTTTTCCTTGGTTCACCTTAGTTTGCCTTGGTTCACCTTAGTTTACCTTGGTTCACCTTAGTTTGCCTTGGTTCCCGTCAGTTTGCCTTGGTTGATCTTAGTTTGCCTTGGTTCACCTTAGTTTTCCTTGGTTCACCTAAGTTTGCCTTGGTTCACCTTTGTTTGCCTTGGTTTACCTCAGTTTGCCTTGGTTCACCTTAGTTTGCCTTGGTTCACCTCCGTTTGCCTTTGTTCACCTTAGTTTGCCTTGGTTGACCTTAGTTTGCCTTGGTTGACCTCAGTTTGCCTTGGTTCACCTTAGTTTGCCTTGGTTCACCTTAGTTTACCTTGGTTCACCTTAGTTTGCCTTGGTTCACCTTAGTTTACCTTGGTTCACCTTAGTTTGCCTTGGTTCACCTCAGTTTTCCTTGGTTCACCTTAGTTTGCCTTGGTTCACCTTAGTTTACCTTGGTTCACCTTAGTTTGCCTTGGTTGACCGTAGTTTGCCTTGGTTCACCTCAGTTTGCCTTGGTTCACCTTAGTTTGCCTTGGTTTACCTTAGTTTACCTTGGTTCACCTTAGTTTGCCTTGGTTCACCTTAGTTTGCCTTGGTTCACCTTAGTTTGCCTTGGTTTACCTTAGTTTACCTTGGTTCACCTTAGTTTGCCTTGGTTCACCTTAGTTTGCCTTTGTTCACCTTAGTTTGCCTTGGTTGACCTTAGTTTGCCTTGTTTCACCTCAGTTTTCCTTGGTTCACCTTAGTTTGCCTTGGTTCACCTTAGTTTACGTTGGTTCACCTCAGTTTGCCTTGGTTCAGCTTAGTTTGCCTTGGTTCACCTTAGTTTGCCTTGGTTCACCTCAGTTTGCCTTGGTTCACCTTTGTTTGCCTTGGTTGCTTTGGTTCACCTTAGTTTGCCTTGGTTCACCTTAGTTTGCCTTGGTTCACCTTTGTTTGCCTTGGTTCACCTCTGTTTGCCTTGGTTCACCTTAGTTTGCTTTGGTTCACCTCCGTTTGCCTTGCCGTTCAGCTCAGTTTGCCTTGGTTCACCTTTGTTTCCCTTGGTTCATTTCAGTTTGCCTTGGTTCACCTCCTTTTGCCTCATGGTTTACCTCAGTTTGCCTTAGCTCAGGTCAGTTTTTTAAGCTGACGTTTTTGAAGCTGTGCAAAGCACAGTCCTTGATAAAACACTACTGTTCGTGTTTTAAATTTTACACACAGTACGGTACTAGTGCAATCTGTACCGAACTCGGTTTTCGGGGGAAGGGGGGTGGGCGCCTATTCATTTTTCATTTTATCTATAAGAGGGGAGTTAATTCGAAGCGATGCGCTTTTTTGAAGCTGGGCGCTTAATCTAGCATTTTCGGTTTACATCAATCACTAAACGTCTTGGTCTCTCGGTCTTGTGAGGTGCTATCATACAGTCTTCATACTTGTTTTCTTAGTCCTTGTTCAGTCATTACCTATGTTAATCACTAAAAAAATAATATCAGTTGTCCTAAAGAAGTGTTTTCGTTTCAAATGTTCTTAACAATCTTTTGTTGACTTATAACAATGTAACAAAGTTATTTAATATAATGTGCGATCAAGGAGTTAGACTTGAGCAAAATTATCAGAAAATAAAGGCAACTCAGTTTTATCCATGTAAGAGAGCCAAATATAACGTAACTTCATTATATCTCATACGACAGTTCTAACTGTGAGCCATTATTTTCAACGCTAGTTTTCATCTCAGGATAACAGTTTTTTCAAATTTTTTGTTAAATAAAGTATACATTTTGGTAATTGTATCATAAAAAACTTAACTACTGACTATAACTACAAGTAGTCAACGTAATAATTCGCTTTTGGCTGATTGAGTGGACTCGATGTCTTTTAATTAGAGTGGGTTTTTCGCCAAAAAGGGTCTTAATATATGACCTCCATCAACACAACAACAATAAGAAAATGAACTGTAAACAGTACATTTAACGAACAAAAAATAATATGGCGTACAAAACACCTTCCTATCTAATAAACTAAGGTTAACTTAATGTCATGACGACTATTATGGAAACTTAATTTTTGACATGTTTCTTCTATCAATATTGGGTGTCTTGACGCTGAGTTCCTAAGTAAAATGTAAATTTTGCTTGCAAAGTAAAACAAGTATTGCATTTCGTAAAAAGGAAATGTACACCGAGACATTTTCTTTTAAAAACTGCACGAGGGGTCGAGTAAAAAATATACTTTGCGTAAATATCACAAAGAAGAACTGTCCACAAACAAAAGAATCTTACAAAAGTCAGGAAATTGAAACCTAGGCGTGGTGCACCCATAAGCATATTATCGCCAAACGACTGCTGGAAACGTCAACCTTGGCCATTCGGCGATCTAATTCCAGGTAGACTGAAATTTGTACTTCTTGGTTTAAATACAGTAAACACTGGCGATCGCGTAATATAGAATCAGTTTTTTTCATTTTTTTTTGTACGTTTTTTCAAATAGCACAACATATACTGGTGAAGCACACACACAAATGTAATTGAAAATTTTTGAGAAATAACAGCACGCAGTGATTGTTGAAAGTGTTTCACAGTTCACTAGATGGCTGAAAATCGTCTTCATTTCCAGACTTTTCCATTCATTTGGGTAAGAGATTAGGCTTTTCCCAAAATTGAATTTACTTCTCAGTTCCAGGTAGTTTGCATCCGTGTTTAAATGCATTGCTGGATTGGCATTCTACGTTGCACGATTTCATGCCTTAACACTAAGTTAAAAAAAGTTAAATTGCACACTTAATACGTCACACTTCAATTTCGGGAAAAAAAATGAATTGCCGGTGTTTTTAATTCCGCAGAATAAAATTGCAATAATGACCGTGAAAATGACCTTGCGTTATTCAATCAGATGAATTAATAGTGTATCAAAATTCGGCGGATTGCTGTAAAATTTGGCCTGAAACCAAAATTTGTCGGCGATCAGTTTTTGAAATTTATATATAATATTTCACCAGTGGCGAAATTCAAAGCAATGCGCTTTGCGTATTCTTTGCTGTTCGAACTTGACAGATTAATTAAAAATAACCAGACGAGTCAGAATATCAAAAAAGGTTCACACACTTGGATTTGATACCCTATTAATTCAATTGAATGACACATGGTCATTTTCGTGGTTGTTTGCGATTTTCTTTTGCGGAATTGAAGAAACCGGCAATTCATATTTTTTTTCCCGAAATCTACATTACTTAACCTTTCCAACGATATATGGTTTACCATGTTTTTCTTTGAAATGGCGCATATACGTTTTTTTTTCCCGAAGGACACCTGCGAAGGTCCGGAGTAACCTTAATTTGAATTGTGTTCGATGGGCCTAAGTGTGACGTTACCACTCATGTCCAATACTCTCTACCTGACACGATCCGAAAAAGCCATGATTGTACAACCCGTACGGATCGACAAATAGAGAGCACCCGTTAAATAGAGCTGTCGATCCGAAAATTGCATCTCGTTAACGACCAACAAAAACCTCTGCGAAAATGACAAATTATGAACATGTTTGTACTGTTCTTTCGTCTTTGTAGCCCGCGTGCTTGCCAGTAGAAATATGCTTTGCTGTCCGCAACTTTGTTAAGAGCCATATAATAACAAATCCTTGAGAGTAGAAATATTCGAAGGAATCGTCTAATCGCTGTTAAAGATTGTCGGTGTAAGTTCATCGTTGCTCTCGTATTGGTGTAGCCTGCGTGGCAGACACTAGAAAGGCGATGGGAAGGGAATTTCTATTCCGCGGAACGTGATTTCACTTCGAATCCCATTTTTAGCACCTGCCACGCAGGCTAGGGGTGAAAAGGAATTTAAGCCACACCCACAAAATGAGTTACTCTTATCTTTTGTGATGTTTAAAAAATGTAGACGATCACCCGTGTCGTCAGTTTTTTATGGGAGTTCCCTCCTCCCCCTCATCCCCCGCGGATAGATAGCCGGCTCGGACCAATTTTCTTTTTGCGCCCACCTCAAAATGGCGCCCACTCACGTTTGAGTTTTTTTAAGCAACTGATTATCGTTTGCGGTTCATCAACGATTCAATATTGTGTTGTGATTTGGCATTGTGTGGTTAGCGCCTCAAATTGTTCAGTGGAGCATGTCATCTGGTGCTACCCTGGACAAAAGGAATCAGTTTGATTTGGTTTCGAATCATCACAATTCATGACTTGTTTTCCAGTTTTTTTTTAAATGCAATTTTGAATAGACAGAAAACAAAATTGCCCGGCCCGGACACTACTCCGACTGAGATACGGGCATTTTCAACTGCTTGTTTCCTACCAAAAAATTCCATCTTGGCAGATATTTGCGATGCCGTTTTCCCTGATGGTGAAAAGGGTGAACTTTTTGCCTGAATAGACTCTACTACAAAGTTGAAAAGTATAGAAGTATTTTCTGCTGAAAGTGTTATTGTTGTTAGCGATAGTATTTTTATGGTATTAACCAACCGAGAATCGACTCGTAATTCGTGCAGGGCCCTGCGTTGGTTGACATCCCTGCTGATCTTAAAAATGTTGAGCTGTTCTCACGCCTGTATATCGCTTCGACCCGTTTTCTCTTACCACTAACAGAAGATCGAGGAGCACGAGAACTTGAGCCATGAATGTTGCCGCAACCCTTGCACTGACATGCGATGGAGCATCCTTTGCCATACCCCAGGCAGGGGCATTTTGATTTTCTTTTGCCGTCTTGACAAGCAACAAAACTTGTATTTTTGGCTGCATTCTGCCCACATCTGCTCGTAATATTCATGTTATTTAAAGAATTGTCGGCGGTAGTGAAGACTGTTTGACCAGCATTGCAACAATTCTTGCAAATGCAAATGCCTATGCATGTTTTGCCTTTCCTCACGCGAGGACAGCTTGTCGTACCAGACGTTTTACAAGCTGCCTTACCACCTCTTGAAGTATTTTTGCCACAAGAGCAGCCCTTGGGATTTTCCTCTAGTAAAGAATCTGAGAGATCAATAAAATGTATCAGTATTTTTTATTTATTCCACAAATACGACTACACTGTACTGTAGGCGGCCATGAAAAGACGAAACGAATTCGAAGATACAAAATATCGTGTTTAGACTGAAATATTCTGGGGCCGCCAGCGATTCGAGCTTTAACCGGGAATCGAGCTCATCTATCTAATCCTGTGTAAGTCACATTTAATTTACAGAATGAATCAATCCAGAAATCAATAATAATCACTTTGCTAGGGAGAACGTGGACACAGTAGGGAGAACGTGGGCAAACTCGGATGATCGTGTGCAAACTAAGGAGAACGAGGGGACACTAGGGAGAACGAGAACCGGCGGCCCTAAACTTGATTATAAAAAGCTATAAAAACTCAACTGAGTTGCATCGTAGTGTCCTGAACCGGTTGCATTGTCGGCGATATATATTGATGATTTCACGATGCAAGCATCTGTTATGAAGGTCGTGAAAGGAAAAGTGGCTAATGACGTGTGACAATAATTGGTAATTTAAGCACATCTGCGCAAACGGCTTAATTACTAAGTCCCCCAGATTTCCGCTGTAAGTACCCCGCTCTCTAAAAAGCTCAGTTTCTTCATTTAGTCTGTCGGGATTCACGCCAGCAACTGATTGATATTCTTCATTGGATTGTACGTTGTCGACAAAGAGTTGTCGTAGTCGATGAGCATCCTCTTCTACAGATTAGGAAAGACCAAGTCCATACAGGTGCTCCATAAAATAAGGCTTTTTGTTAATAAATTCGGCCAGTTTGTGCAATTGTTTTACGATACTGGTAAATGCGCAATCGCCACCACCAACTACTGGGTCAATCGATAATCCAAAGGAGGCCAGATTTCGGTTAAGGTTGCTCACTGGATCGTGAATGGTGTCATCATGATTTGAGGAGCTGTTGAATGCGTTTTCCGTAAACATTTGCATAAACGGTATATCGAAAATGTTGACAGATTTGTCATTTATAGTGCTTTTGATTTCCTACAGAACTTGGTAAAGCTGGTTACAGTGACAATAAATAGACATTGGGTAAATTGTGGAAAGATCGTGATCAGTCAAAACTGATAAAATTATAAATGATTGTCAAAATGACTACTGCAGAGACTGATCAAACAACGTGAAAAGACGTTAGTTACAATATTTCGACTGGCCAATACCAGTCTTCATCAGGTTTTATTAAGGCAAATGAGGAATTTACAGAAATATATATGTAGTAAAACAATGAGCGGAAGTTGCATTTATGACGTGGTATGGCGTGGCTTAGAAATAATAGAAAATAACCAAAACAAAACAAAAATTTACTATATATAGTTGCAAATTACAGTTCATCACGTTTATTAATGCCTCGAGGCTCAAGAATCTTAGCCTTGTGAATAATGTGAGCCTCATGTGCCTTCCTAAAAGAACCGCGTTCATTTTTAAGTTTTTCAATAGGAATAAGTAGCATATGGGTGTCGGAGTAGTTATTGCTGAGAAAGTGTTCTGAAACCACTGTATGGATCTAATTAGAAGTAGGGTTGAGTACTGTCGTCTATGTTCATTGAAACGGTCTTTGAGTTGACCTTTAGTTTCCCTGATGCATTGCAAATTACATAGGCGACCTTGAATCATGTAGATAACATTGAAAGTAGTACAAGTTATATGAGATTTGATATGGTACGTTTCACCTATAGAACGAAAAGTATATCGAGTGCGGCCATGTTCAATGCAAGGACAAGTGGTATAATTCCTACTATTGCACCGAAAGGAACTGGGAGTGACCCGGGAGTAAATTGTGGTCATTGTCTCAAAACTTGAATAAGCGCCCCCTTCAAATAAGATCTCTGCTTCGAATAGGCGCCCCCGCTAGAAGGCCGAAAATTGATAAGCGACCGAGACGAGCATTTGCACTAAGTACAACTGAAAAATCTCATTAACTTCAAGTTCATATTACAAATACCGTATTTCCTCCAATAAGCGCCCAAGCTCAAAAAAGCGCAGATGACTTCTCCCCCATACAAGGGCCCACCCTTGGCTACAGTAGCCCAGGAATGCCCCCCCCCCACCCTCAAATAGCCCCCCCTCAACTCCCTCTCACTTTCGTAAATACAGTTAGCAAGGACACCACGAGAAAAGCCTGATTCTATTGTCAATTTTATAATCTTTCCGCCTACACCGGCATCCATGTAGGATAGCACCGGTACATCTATACGCGTATACAGGGAGTACGATATTCACCTAGGAAAATTTGTAAGTGCCCCCAGACTTTGGTGATCGAAGGCAAGCTAAGGTGAACCAAAGCAAACTTAGGGAAACCAAGGCAAATTTACGTGAACCAAGGCGTTCGTGAAGCCAAGGCCAACGTAAGTGAACCAAGGACAACTAAGGTGAACCAAGGCAAACTTAGGGAAACCAAGGCAAATTTACGTGAGCCAAGGCGTTGGTGAAGCCAAGGCAAACGTAAGTGAACCAAGGACAACTAAGGTGAACCAAGGCAAACTAAGGTGAACCAAGGCAAACTGAGGTGAACCAAGGCAAACTAAGGTGAACCAAGGCAAACTGAGGTGAACCAAGCCAACCTGAGGTGAACCAAGGCAAACTAAGGTGAACCATGCCAACCTGAGGTGAACCAAGGCAAACTAAGGTGAACCAAGGCAAACTGAGGTGAACCAAGGCAAACTGAGGTGAACCAAGGAAAAGTGAGGTGAACCAAGGCAAACTGAGGTGAACCAAGGCAAACTAAGGTGAACCAAGGCAAACTAAGGTGAACCACTTGCAAACTGAGGTAAACCAAGGCAAACGGGCCGGTGGTGAACCAAGGCAAACTAAGGTCAACCAAGGCAAACTGAGGTGAACCAAGGCAAACTAAGATGAACCAATGCAAACTAAGGTGAACCAAGGCAAACGGAGGTGAACCAAGGCAAACTGAGGTGAACCAAGGCAAACTGAGGTGAACCAAGGCAAACTAAGGTGAACCAAGGCAAACTTAGGTGGAAGAAGTATACATTTCATATAATGGGACGCTCTCTGTCCCTTACATAACAGTGTATGTATTTCATGGATATGGATATACTGGGACGTTATGTTAGAGCATTTCTTTTAATCTTCTACTGTTAGGGTGGGGGGGGGGGGGAGTGCCTCTCCAAAGGCACTAAACCTTCAGAGGAAGACAAAATACAACACCAGGTAACATTTTATCTACTTATTTACTCTTTAAAGCTTATTTATTTATTGATAGGAATTCTCAGTTCGATTTTCCATGCAAACTCTTACCTTTATATTACGCTTGGGTTACCTGTGCATTAACGCCAATTTTTAAAGCAAACGCTACGGATTCCTGAAAATCTTTTTGCCCTACATTTTGACTTTGGAAACAAGAGAAACAGGGACTTTGGTTAAATTTTCATCCCAGGTTAGCGGCCGGGTTTAGCGGAAAGATCGGACACTACAAATTTACACACCGTGTCAGCGTACATGAGGATAAGCTAAGCCGCTGCTTTATTTGTCTGCTGCCGCTTGCAATCCACATGGCGGACCAGAGGGTCGACCAGAGCCGGACTTTGGCACTTCACGTGTAGTCGCCGGTTTACTCGTAATTCTTGGTGAAATGTTGCCTGTTGGAAATGAATAGATTGTTCAGGGTAAAGCTACGACCTCAGGTAAGAAAATGTCTACCAATAAGTTATCTAATATGGTGAAATACAGGACCAACAGATTGCATGCGCATCTGCATGAACTCTTAGGCAATTTTAAACTTCCTGGCGTTTTTGTAGTTACGAGGCTTTTCAAATTTCAGCTATTTCAATCGGAAAAGACATTTGATGTTATTAATCCACTCATCTGTCACATTCCTCATCTACAAAATGTTTTCTCGCGATTTACGGACTTGTCATCTGTCATTTATGATGATGGTTATGCAATCACATTTCAAGCGAGGTTTATCGCTGTATGAAAAACCTCCATCTTCGAATACTCCTTTCCTGTCATTTGGGTGTAATAAATCCGTCAATCAATCCAGGAATAATTCAAATGGAATTATAAACCCTTGAGTACTTGGATTTTAAAGTGATTTGGAGGTGAGCAAAGCTTCGATTTCATTCCTCAAAACACCTTTGATCAAAAAGTAAAAACTCTAGTTTAATAATAATAATAATAATAATAATAATAATAATAATAATCACATTTTATAGGATGCGTTATCTTTAACCCAATGCACCCCACAAGTACAAAAGGCCAAGTTTCTTGACCTATAATTCAATGATGGGGAAATAATAGAGCAACACACAATAAGTTTAGGGACATGTTTGGGCTGGAAAAGCATTAAATTAATTATAGACATGCCTTCGTAATATTTGCAGAAGGGAATTGGGGGAGAATTTTATATGTTAACCAGAGTGTTCATTTAAGTGCATGGGGCCTGAACATCTGTTAACCTATGTGGCCCAATCCTAACTTCCCTCCCTCTTGCGAAGAATACCATTCAATTCTCTCTTTAAAAAAGTAAGTCAAGAATACCTGGCAGACTCATTGTCCAGATAAAAATAATGCTTCGCAAAATTTTAAACAAGAAAATAGCAATAAATTTATGAATTTCAAACCCAACATATTTGTCCCACCTCCCAACAATCTCATTCCAGGAATCTGTGCGTCTCTTAGGCATTCAACGTGTAGTTCCAGAAATATCGAACTCCCCCCACAGAAGCATTACGGAATTGCCCCTATTGAAACGTGTCGATCACTAATGCAAATGAGCTCTTAGCATTTTTTCTGTCAATCATGGAATTTCTTTGTGTTTAGGTATTGTTTTGGTGAAAATTAGTGGAATGTATCAATTGAATGAGGGACAATAGAAGAACAATAAACAGCTAGACGATTGAAGGTGAAGCTAATTGCATGAGTTGCGTCCTTTAAAGTATAGACTATAATGCATGGCAAAATAAAACTATTTTTTTGACCAAAATTGCTGAAATAAAGCTTTTCTTGAACATATTCGACGATAAAATGAAAGTTATTTATTAGAACGAACATTGTAGTGGAAAGTTCAGGGGAAATTGCACTAAAATGCAGGAAAACGACTTCCCACGACGTGAAAATAATTTGCATATACACAATGTAAACAAACTACCACGAACGTCACTTTTGATACAAAGTGCGCTTTCACAGACGCATTTCTTATTATTGAAGCAAGAGTTTTCAAATAGATAATCAATTACATAAATTCAATTCAAAATCAATCGGGTTAAATCGCAAAAGCAGCTGTTTTTAGTTAATGTACTGTGTTTTCATAGTCGCCCAAAATATCTTCCAATGTTATCTCAAAAGTTATAAATATTAAGGTGGCAGATCGACTTGCCAGCAGACAAAAACTGAAAAATTCGACCTAGAAATTTCACAAGAAATTCACTGTTTCCATGAGCATTTCCTGAGGTCAAATGCTAGTTCTTGCGAGTTAAAAACGTAACTGATGTCTGTAATAATCTTCCATGGGACTGAAACTTGTAATTCAATAGCGTTGTTTATTGCCTCTATTCAATTTCTTTTGTCTTTGGCAAACAATAGCCGAATACTCTCAAGCATTCTCACGCTGAGAGTCAAAGGGACCGCAACATGCGGTAGCCTTGTGGGCATGCAAAGCATCAAGGGTACCCCACTTTTTTCAGCCAATGTATTTCAGTAGGCGCAATTCCGTAATGGTTTTTTGTTTTGCAACCCCTCTCCCCTCGAGAAATTGCAGTTTAGCTTTATGCTTTGCTTCTAAACTTTTGGCCTTTAAGAACCCCCTACCCCTAGGAATTTCCGATGACCTTCCATGGGCTGGGTGTGGATTTTTTCTGGAACTACACAATAATCAATATGGTTCCAGGAAGGAGTCTGAAATAATCGGAGAAAAAAACAAAAGGTTCGTATTAACAGCAAGGGGGTGTAAGTCGACTGGAATCCCAGATTTCTAAGACAAAAATTTCATTTTTCCATACTCTCACCCACTGACCATCCACTGATTAAGGAACCTGCAGACTCTGAATACAAGATTGACTTCCTTGTCTCTAAAACCCTGCAAGACCCATCTGATATAAAAAATTATTGTAATTAGGTTGATAAGGAGTATTGTCTACTGGGTGTTTTCTGTCTAGGTTACTCAAAAGATCTGTGATATGGATTTCATTAGCTTGTGACATAGTACACTGTAAATGCTGGGCATACTAATTTTATGGTACACCAATAATTGTTGGCACATGGTGTTCTAAAAGCCAACCACTGAAACAATATAACCACCTTTCATTATTATTAATTCGGTTATGCTGTTACAATGGTTGGATTCTCACAGTCCTTGGCGTACAGTTTACTCAAAAGATCTGTGGTAAGAGTTTCATTAGCTTGTGACATAGTAAATGCTGGACATACTAATGTTATGGTACACCAATAATTATGGCACATGGTGTTCTAAAAACCAACCACTGAAACAACATAACCACATTAATTATTAATTATTAATTCGGTTATTTTGTTACAATGGTTGTTTTCTCTCAGACTTTGAGCCCTTGGTGTACAATTTACTCAAGAGATCTGTGCTGTAGATTTCATTATCTTGTGACATAGTAAATGCTGTGCATACTAATTTTATGTTACACCAGTGATAAATTATTACTGGCACATGGTATTCTAAAAACCAACCACTGAAACAACATAACCACATTAATTATTAATTATTAATTCGGTTATGTTGTTACAATGGTTGGTTTCTTTCAGACCTTGGCCCCTTGGTGTACAATTTACTCAAAAGATCTGTGGTGTAGATTTTAACAGCTTGTGACAGTTAATGCTGGGCATATTAATTTTATGGTGCACCAATAATTACTGGCAGATGGTGTTCAAAAAACCAACCACTGAAACAACATAACCACATTAATTATAATTATCAATTCGGTTATGTTGTTACAGTGGTTGGTTTCTCCCTCGGACTTGACCCCTTGGTGTACAATTTACTCAAACGATCTGTGGTGTAGATTTCATTAGCTTGTGACATAGTAAATGCTGGGCATACTAATTTTATGGTACACCAATAATTACTGGCACATGGTGTTCTAAAAACCAACCACTGAAACAACATAACCACATTAATTATTAACTATTAATTCGGTTATGTTGTTACAGTGGTTGGTTGACCCCTTGGTGTACAATTTACTCAAACGATCTGTTCTGTAGATTTCATTAGCTTGTGACATAGTAAATGCTGGGCATACTAATTTTATGGTACACCAATAATTATTGGCACATGTTGTTCTAAAAACCAACCATTGAAACAACATAACCACATTAATTATTAATTATTAATTCGGTTATGTTGTTACAGTGGTTGGTTTCTCTCAGACTTGACCCCTTGGAGTACAATTTACTCAAGAGATCTGTGGTGTGGATTTCATTAGCTTGTAACCTAGTAAATGCTGGGCATATTAATTTTATGGTGCATCAATAAATTACTGGCGCATGGTGTTCTAAAAACCAACCATTGAAACAACATAACCACATTAATTATTAATTATTAATTCGGTTATGTTGTTACAGTGGTTGGTTTCGCTCAGACTTGACCCCTTGGTGTACAATTTACTCAAGAGATCTGTGGTGTAGATTCCATTAGCTTGTAACCTAGTAAATGCTGGGCATATTAATTTTATGGTGCATCAATAAATTACTGGCGCATGGTGTTGTAAAAACCAACCATTGAAACAACATAACCACATTAATTATTAATTATTAATTCGGTTATGTTGTTACAGTGGTTGGTTTCGCTCAGACCTTGGCCCCTTGGTGTACAATTTACTCAAAAGATCTGTGGTGTAGATTTCATTAGCTTGTGACATGGTAAATGCTGGGCATATTAATTTTATGGTGCACCAATAAATTAGTAACACATGGTGTTCTAAAAACCAACCACTGAAACAACATAACCACATTAATTATTAGTTATTAATGCGGTTATGTTGTTACAGTGGTTGGATTCTCTCAGACCTTGACCCCTTTGTGTACAATTTCACAGATGTTTTAGTTAGCATTTATATTAATTTTATTGAGCACAGGATTTTCAAGCTATCAATGTTTGATCGACCAAACCACAATCTAACGAATTTGTGAAAAATCAACCAAAATGTTTGTTATAGTGAGGTTGGTTGATAATATTTGGTTGCTTATTAATTTGTCTCAAATTAAACAGCATTCTATTGAATTGTAGTTACGTCCTTTTTGTCTGCATGCACATACAACTACAGAGCTAAATTTTGTATTGGTACTTGGTCACTAACTAGTACTTGTACCTATGAACACAAGAAGCCATCAAAAGTGAAAAGGTTAATGGATCTGATAAGAGACAAAGGACAAAGCCAGGCAGACATCACTATATACATTGTAGTGCCCTCTGAAAGCACAATTATCTGTTGACATTTTGCAATCCAATACAATAGGATTAAAGAATTTCCACCTCTGTGTATCTGTTTTGCCTTCAATTTCAGTCATGTGATGATATTTCTTTATTATATGGGGGTAGATTTTTAATTTGGGCCTTTGTCTTGTGTTTGTGATATCGGGTATTTCATTATACCAGGATTCATTGGAGTTCTGCTACGTACATTTGACTACAACTTTGGCCGAGCTAAAGAATGTTGTTGGTTGTACTGGGGACTTCATTAATTTGGGGTTTGTTAAATCTGGTTCCACTGTACACATATTCTTTCAGGTCATCCATGGTTGCCTAGGTCAGCAAGAGTACTCTACAGCTCCAGTCGCCAAGACCTGGAAGTTGTTTTGGAAACATTACAGGCATAACTGTATAAGAGAGAATAAGGTATATAGTGTTAATAAATTTGTTATTATTTCTTTTGTGATAATTTTTATTTGGTTTTCAGTCGCTTACAATCACAGTACACAAAAAATTTAAAAAAAAAGAGAATACACTAAGGTTACACAACCCCAAAACAAACACAGACATTTTAATTGACTCCTTTTCTTGGAAGCTGGAGAGAATTTAACAGGAAAATGTAACTACAGGTCACCCCTCAGGGGTGAAAAAAGTATTCAAGCCACACCCTCTAAAAAAGACTCTTGTAATTTCAGTGGGTTTCCATTAAGCTGCTGTCATTTTCATATAAGAGTTCCCTTGCAGCTTTATGCCCCTATCTTCAGATGGAGCTCCTAGCTTCTTTTAGGGTTTATTCCAAGCCAAATTAAAATAATTAATGTGAGATACTTCTGTACATGAGCTTTATGGATATGTGCCGCTGTGAAGGTTATGGTTTTCTTTCATTTTAATATGTCTGAAACAGGGTATCAAATTAATAGTGTTTGTTCTTGAGTAGGGTATCGTTCTCTAAGAAAACTGGTCAGTGGTATACAGGTCTGGGATAGGATAGGGTTTTTTGGTGTCCAGTCAGGTAACCAAAAATTCACAGAGTATCTCCTCTCCCTTCTTGGGTCACCCCATCAACATCAAAAGAGAAGCCACTGAACAACAAAAGGCTTAAAAGCTTCAGAGTATTCTCTTATTTATTTTTATTTATTTATTTATTTATTTTTTTTTCGTCTCTTTTTATTGACTAATTAATTGCTTTCACCAAGCTTTAGTGCCAACCTACCTCCTGTACCTAAACATTACTTACTAGTTTTACTCAGCTCGATTAGCTTTATAGTTATCCTGAGTAAACATTACCTCTTTTTTGTATTATTATATTATATTGTAAACTTTAACTTTTTTTCTTTTTCTATTTGGTAATAAAGCTTGTTGTTGTTGTTGTTGTTTCTTAAGTGAGTCACCTGTGGCGTAAATGCCTCATAATGACTGTGCATGGCCTATCCTGCAGTTGTTACCCAAGTCACTGAAGTGAGTGAATAACCACGTTCTGTTTTGTTTCACTTTACAGTTTCTCAGTTATTCCAGAGCTGCAGCACAGTTCAGATGGCAGCACACTGTGCCAACAAGACCAGAACGACATCAGGTACAACTGTCATTTTAAATTATACCGATCCAGAAAACTAGACAGTACCTTTTACAGAATGTTCCCCCCCCCCCCGAGAATTGGCAGCAATCAGTTTTTGTGTTTAACCCTTTCACTACTGTATGCTAATGAGGCTCCAAACCCCTTGTTCCTGAATTACTAATTAGGCACCATCAAGAAATTCACTAAAAATCAAAACATACATGCTCAGTAGATTTGAGGGGTAAGGTTAGCAAAATAAAGAACACAGAAATAAAGCTGAAGACTTGTTTAATTTGTGTCATTAATGAATATATACAGATATCACCTCATTGCGAATGAAATCTACATCGAAAATAAAGACACTTAAAAAATTCAAATTTGCCGCCATTGCTGTACACAATGCTATTGGTCATATTACTAAATTGTGACAAAACTGTTCTCGGGCAGTTGCTTTTCACTTGAGGTTAAGTAACAAAATACAATGCAATCAATAGAGACAAGATTTATAGCAAAAATGAGTCAAAAAAATGAGTCACTCAGCATGTTCGTGGAACTCATTGTGGCACCTCGTTCGGCAAAGTCCGACTTTGCACAGACAGCACTCATAGCTCGTTTCCACCTTGCGTCCTTTAGGCGTTCTTCGGCCGGCTTTGCTACACTGAACACATTTTCGTTTTCTTCCACCTACATGGACAGAAACGTGGGCATTTTGGGCGACGAAATGCTCTTGAGGCTCTTGCGACCTAGGTTTTCTCTGCCGTTGCGAAAAATCATTGATGAGCTGCTTCGCGAGGTCAATCCTGAAGTTTATCATCGCTCGCTTTCTCTGACCACGATTAGTACGATACATTGACTCTAATACAAAAGCGTTGCAAATGGATAAATTAAATAAAAACCAGAAAATATAGCGATACCACTTGCGGGAAGAATAACCAGTAAAATAAAAGGAACGGAGCTGATCAGCGCGGTCAACACCTCCCCTATGAGATGTGTAAACATCAGCCACACGAGGCTTATCGATGTTGAAATTGCGACCGTTTCTTCGGCGTTGAACAGCACGGGAGGGCTCACTTGGCAGTACATTTGTCGATAAAAAAGAGATATCCCTCTTATCATGCCATTTTGTGAACACGACCTTGCCTCGTTGAGCACAGACTTTCTCGCCTTGGCGAAGCTTGCTTTTTGCACATGGCGGCAAGTCTTTCCGGTTGCACCGAACAGTTCCACATGCGTACGTGTTTTGCGCAAGCAAATGTTCCATCAAAGTGGTGCTCGTGAAGAAGTTGTCAAAAAAAACATGTCTGTTTTTGTTAAGGAATGGCCTTGCCATTTTCATAACAACATCGTATCCAAGGCCGTGTAGACGAGGTTGATTCCCTTCTTGCCCGAGGTAAACAGAAAAGTTGGTGACGTAGCCATTTTGGGAATCGGCGGCCATCCAACTTTTATACCAAATTTTGTGGGCTTGGCTGGCATGTACTGTCGAAAGGACAGCCGACCTTTAAAAGCAATCATTGCTTCGTCCACGGACAGGTTTTTGGAGGGTTCATACGCGTTTTGAATGTTTTCCAAAACGATTGAAAGGATCGGGCGAATTTTGAAGAGCCGATCATAGTTCGCATCTTCACGCTGGGGCTCTGTTTCAGAGTTGGCAAAGTGTAAATACTGGCTCAGTTCTTCGAAGCGGTTTTTCGTCATCACGTTCTGGATCCCAGTATTACCGATAAAAGGATCTGTCGACCAGTACATGGCAATTCTAGGTAGGTTATTTAGGCCCATAATAATACAAATGCCAAAGTATGCCTTCACCTCAGGATTTGTTGTGTCCTTCCACTTTCTGAGAAGCGGCGAATTTGCCAGCTTTTGACGTGCATATCGGTTCGTCTCCGTCACAATTAAATCGACAACCGAGTCTCCAAATAGCTGACTGAAAAGGCTAATAGCCGATGGATTGTCAGGAACATTGAATTTTATCCCTGGTTGGCCGCTAAACTCATCGATATCAAAATCTTCGAGTTCATTTGACCACTCAACAGTGTCACTCGCATTCAAGTCGTTGTCGCTTTCACCATCGTTTTGATCCTCCTCTTGATCGCTCTCTACTTCTTGAACATCGATATCAGATCCCTCAGAATTTACTGTATCACTTTCTTCGTCAGAAGTACCAAAAATATCGTGGTATTCTTCAGTGCTTACACTGAAAGCTTCCGCCATTATTCTCGCAACTGCTGGTAAGTGATAAATATTTCGCCGCTCCACACTCCACACAGGAGTACAAATCACATGCGCAGTTGTGTGGATTTGATTGGTCAATATCTCTTTTAACAAAGGGAAAACAATACAAGGCAATAAATGAATCCCTAGGGAAGGGAGAGAAAGGCAAAAATGGTCATGTTCTGTTGGCCGCTTTTGGCCGCTCTAGGAACAGGAGGCCATTTCCGGTTGGCCGCTTTTGGCCGCTTCAGTAGTGAAAGGGTTAAGAGACAACATCCTCCATTTAAAGTACCCCTTAAAAATCCAGAAAACACTTTTGGATGGACGAAATCCAAAAAGTGCTGGTCCAGTTGTTAATGGCTAGTTTAATGTACAAAACTCATCAAGTACCTTTGGCTTTGGGTGGAAAAAGAACCTCACTCATCTTTTGAAAAAGTCAGGCTGTCATTTTCAATCTCTTCCTTTGTGTCATATATAAAATTGGTTATAGTAAACCTGATTGCACATCTGCTTGATATCATCGCCATTACAGTATGAGCGAGCTACTTGAACATGAAGTAAGCACATTTTTGACTGCCAACTAAGCAAAATGCTGTGACATTGCTCCTGTAAAAGAAGGTGCTGAGCAGTTCAGCTTAATCCTGCAGCAGACTAGCAGGTCTTCCTGGGCTAGTAGTTAGTTGACTCTTAGTTGCTTCATTCTGCAGAAACTAGAATTATGAGTTGGCCATGTGAGTGGCTTGCCTGTATGCATCTCTACCTTTACCTAAGCAATTCAATACTGCCAGCTCCTTTCCCATGGAAAAGAGACATAAAAGCAAGTTATTACTTTTAAAATTAATAATAATTGCATTTGTTTACTGTCTTATATTTGTCAGAAGGCAATTTTAATCAGACCAGACATGACCATACGCCAGCTTGGCATGGAGATGGACGTCAATCCAGGTTAGTTCACACTACGTTAGTTAATTCCCATTAGTTAGTCCCCGTTAGTTCAGACCCCATTAGTTAGTTCCTGTACACCAAGGGTGAAACCTCTTGTTTTAGCTCCTGATGCAATAGAAAATCCATTAGTTTTAGGCAGTCTCATTAACTTTTTAACTCAGTGTGCTCTGTAAAAAGTTTACATGTGTGCTAAAATTTATTGTGGTTAGCTTAATTAAAGTTCCTTTTCATTTGCTTTATAGCTTCTCTAGCTGATTTGTTAATTGATCTTGGAGAGGAGTTACCCAATGGATTTCACACAGGTAACTGAGCCTGGTCACCAATCGCTGTTTGATGAGACCAGGAAAAGCTTCTTTTTGTGAAATATGTTTAGCATACTGCTGGACTGTGATCTCAGTCACATACAACCACTACATTCTTGACATCCTTGAAGTCGACATGTACCCCGTGGGAACTGCTGGGGGTTTCATTAAGGGACGGGTTTTAGGCAAATCAACAGGCTGTAAACATACACCTCAGGAGGATATTTTCAATCTGGTCAAGTCACTGTCCCAGCTATACACTAACACTTTACATACACACAACTGTACAAGTATTTAACTTCCTTTAAGTGGACACCTTTCCATGACAATTGTACACTTGGTTGTGGTCCAAGCTACACACAAACACTTTAGTTTTAACCTCCAATAAACGGACACCTCAACTACATGTAAACAGACACTTGGTCATGGACTCAGCCATGCACAAGCACCATAATTTCTAACCTTCCCATGACCAGTGAACATTTTCCCAAAGGTGACTGCAATTGAAGCTCTCCTTATCAACACCTCTATAATATGGACACCTCAGTCTCAGTTTGCTTGATTCAAAAGAGACCAAATCTCATAATATAAACTTGACCTCTTTGACACCATCTCCATAGTACTAACACTCTTTCCTGCCCCTTTGATATCTGTATTGTCCGTATTAAAGAGGCTTGACTGTATTGTGACTTTTTCCAGTGCTTTCACCTGAACTGGCTGAGCTGTTAGTGATGGAACATGACATGACACCTGTTCATGTGGATAGCAAACCAGAAACAAGGTCTGTCATGTAGCAAATTATTGTCAGATTATATACTGCTTTGAATTTGCTGCTTGTCGTATTCCATCCTTAATGTCAAACTGCTTCTTTTATTCAAGCACCACACAGTGTCTTGATTTAATTCTGTATGGTCTTGACTACAGCTCTGCCTTTTTGCCAAGGCCTCCTGTTGTGACCATCATGGGTCATGTTGATCATGGGAAAACCACCTTGCTAGACACATTGCGCAAGTCATCTGTTGCCGCGGGAGAAGCTGGAGGAATAACGCAGCATATTGGAGCCTTTTCCGGTAGATGAATCTCATGTGACAATTTGTTTACTTGAAAAGTTATCAAGGGATTGCATTTTTTACTTCATTTAGTGCTCTTTGTTATACTGTTATGACCTGACAGTCTTTTGATGATTATTGACAACCTTTTAAACTCTTTCTGACACCTTTCTTATGGCTTCCAGTGTAACTGTTCAATCAAATCCAGGAACTGCTGTGGAGTACGTAGCAATGTACCGACAATATCAGATGTCTTGTGCAAAGTGATAAACTGTAGTCTCCTGGCTCTCCAGGTTCGGGTTTGGGTATTGGGTTAACTGATCACACTATAAAATCAAATGAGTTTCTAAAATGTCATGCCTTATAGAACTCTTAAAGCCATACCTCATGGAACTCTTGGTATCTAAGGATCCCATAATGAGTCTCACAGACTTATTTATTATATTAATTTTAATATATTTTTCTGTTTTCATTTGCAGTCCAGGTCCCAGGAACAAAGAAGACAATAACATTTATCGACACACCTGGTCATGCAGCATTTGAAACAATGCGAGCCAGAGGTGCTTACGTTACAGATGTTGTTGTGCTTGTAGTAGCAGCAGATGAAGGTGTTAAAATGCAAACAGTGGAATCTATAAAACATGCAACGAATGCCAGAGGTATGCAATTCGGCTATCTTTAGTTTAAACATTTTTTGCTGATACATATTTTTTACTTGAATTGAAAGAGACAATGTAGAATAAATTTCATTTACCAAGGAAGTAATGTGAAAGCATAGACTAGAACTTGAACTGCTGATCGGCTGAAGTCAAAATTTCAAGTCACTACAGAAGAGCCACACCCCGGGGGGGTACTCGGAAACATTTTGATGGGAGAGTGCCGCTGGGACTCTGAAACCCTTAACCTATACCAGACCACGTTCATGTCGTTTTTGCAACCCTATTCTAGACTAGATGCCAAAAATCCCTACCCTATCCCAGACTAGCTATTTTCGAGGTATCCATCAGAAATATAACCACACAGTGCTTTTAATGGAAAACCATCTCTCGATCAACAATATTGTCACGATTTCATTTATATTTTATATTTCTGAGTTTTTCAAACCCATTAATTAATTCGATTAAATTTTCACGTCACCCATTAGTTTCCCGGTAATTGATACCCTATCCTAGACCAAGACTCCCTGATTTCTATACCCTATCCCAGACCAAACTGCTTGAAAACCATACCCTTCACAGCGGCACATACCTATATAGGTTATATATGGGAGTACCCCCCCCCCCCCGGGAGCCACACGTAGTTTTGGTCACTGCTAACCTTTTTCTTCAGTCCTTGTTGACAGTCCTGCAGAACAAGAACTAGGACAGTGGCTCTGCAAATGTTCATTGAGGGTGCTAAAAAAACTGTCTTCCTTGCAGTTCCAATAATTGTGGCAATAAACAAAGTGGACAAGCCCAGAGTGAATGTGGTATGTTACACCTGTTACTTGCAAGTAGCATTAAATAGCATACAGGTATTACCATTTTGTTAGCCAAGGAAATTATTTGTAAGTGATGTGATGTGCCGCGTAGCACTCTGTAATGAAATTAGTAAACATTTAAAGTGTATGTATGAGAGCTAGAAGTGAGCAATACTGCCCTACATAATTTCCCCCCGGCCATAGGCCTGAAAGAAGAAATTAGAAATGAGAACCAGGATCAAAGAAAAATCTTTTGACCCCAGCGGGATTTGAACCCACGACCTCCGGATTAGATCACCGTTGCTCTACCAACTGAGCTACGAGGCCAAGCTGGGAGCAGGTCGTGGAAGTAAAGATATTAAAGTCGCGGCAATGGAAATCTGTGTATCGTAAGTAATGTGATGTGCCGCGTAGCACTCTGTAATGAAATTAGTAAACATTTAAAGTGTATGTATGAGTGCTAGAAGTGAGCAATACTGCCCTACATAATTTCCCCCCGGCCATAGGCCTGAAAGAAGAAATTGGAAATGAGAACCAGGATCAAAGAAAAATCTTTTGACCCCGGCGGGATTTGAACCCATGACCTCCGGATTAGATCACCGTCGCTCTACCAACTGAGCTACGAGGCCAAGCTGGGAGCAGGTCGTGGAAATAAAGATATTAAAGTCGCGGCAATGGAAATCTGTGTATCGTAAGGAAATTATTTGTTTTGTATCATTTATACGTAGGAACAAACCAAGCAGCAGCTGCTTCAACATGGAATACAACTTGAGGAGTTTGGAGGTGATATTCAGTCAGTGGAGGTGTCCGCCTTAAAGGTACCAAGTAGTATACAAATCTGCAGTGAGAATTATTTTGTTCTTGTTAGAACTTTATACTAGTTAGTGAAGCCCTCAGCTTCTCCCTAAGCAGAGGCCAATGCTGATATCTTTCCTTCACCCAAGTCTACAGACCTTTTCATGGTTTCCTGTGCCATTTAGGAAGGGGGCAAACACAGCTAAAATGACAATAACTGCATCTGAATTGTCTAACTTCAAGCCTCTTTGACTCCATTTGAATTTGCAAGATTTTGATGGTAATCATTGATATCTTTTTAATGGTTTTTCTCTTGGACAACAGATGCAGTTTATTAGGGCCTGAAAAATTTTTAATTCATACGATCTTTTGTAGTCAAAGTCTGCAAGTTACCTTGAAATTTCAATGGTCTTTAATTTTTGAAGAGGAGTTACACAGGCTCAAATCCTACACTGAAATTTAATGATGTTTTAGCTGTGTATGCTTCCCAACCAACTGAAGCTGGTGTTGAAAACAGTGAAAAGGTCTACAATAATGTAAGCGAGCCTCTTCTTGTCACTGCTTCTACATTCCTTTCCTAAGTGATACTTCAAAAGCCAAAGAATGATAGGTCAGCTGCCCAACAAATTGAAATTAACTTAAGATTTTCTGATAAGTTTGGCCTTACTGGTCTATGCTGTTTTCTCTCCGTGTGCTCCATTTTAGTCTCAATTCATTTGATTGTTTCAACATCAAAAAGACAAGTTGCAGATTTGAAGAAAGGGGAAGGTGATCCAGCCACGCTGGACCCATCTTCTAGATCCACCACTGCTTAGGCCACCACTTTTCCCTTATGGGCTCCATTTCAGTGCTTACCTTGTGATGTTTTCTACCAGCATCCTTAAAGTATGATGAATCTCTTCACCTTAGAGTAGCAGCAGTTTAATGATTAACATCTTTTACATACGTAATCTTGAAGGGAACAAACCTTGATGCCCTGTTAGAAGCTATCACGACTCTTGCTGAGTTACATGATCTGAAGGCCAAAAGGAAGTGTCCTGCAGAGGGAGTTGTTCTGGAGTCAAGAAAGGATAAAGGAAAAGGGTACATGTTTGAAATAGCTTATTGTCAGTGGTTACAAGACAGAGAGACGAGGGAGCCCATTTCAATGTGTGGTGAATGGATGTAGCAGGAGTCCAGAGGGTTAATTACTTGGACAACATGAATTCCTGTTACAAGTCACAATCATAAAAAAGTGAGGGGGTGTAGTTATAGGAAAACCTGTTGGTGAATAAAAAAAAACAGTTTCTTTTTGAGACAAGTGAAAATAAAGGAACCCATTTACAGCTGAAATCACTGCAGTGTACAGACCCGGACTGTTCAAACAAGAATTGTTGGCCATTATTTGTCCAACAAATCATAGCCTTTTATTTGACAAGGATCTGAGCTTCCTGGACTTGAAAACCCAAGTATGCACACTGCACTCAAGTTGGCTGTAAATATTATGATTGTCAAATGACAGGATTGGTGATGGTGTGTAGTTAATTCATTTGCTGAGATATCACACCTACAGTGTCTTATCAGTATCTCTTGATGGAAATGTTTTTACATAATAGGAATTTTGTGTTTCATTTTAATTAATTAATTCATTTTTTTTTTGTTCTAGTGCTGTTGCAACAGTCCTTGTGAAAAATGGAATCTTAAGAAAAGGCAGCATTATTCTTGCTGATCAGACATTTGCAAAGGTAAAGCAAACCATAGCTATCATTTATCTTTTGAAAGTGACATCATCAGTCAGGTGATAGTTCTTATCATATATATGTAGGTACGCCTGATGTATGACAGCCACGGCCAAGCCATGTCAGAGGCCACACCCTCGACTCCTGTGGAGGTGTTGGGGTGGAGGGAGCTGCCGTCAGCAGGGGATGAAGTTGTTGAAGTCAAATCAGAGGTGAAATGAGTTAAGAGTCTTAATGCTGACAAACCTGTAGCCCACAGCGATTCTACTTGAAATTAGAATGTGTAGTTCCAGAAAATACCCATACTCTCCCCACAGAAGGTTTTTTTGTTTTGCACCCCTCCCCCGGGAAAAAAAATTCCGGTATAGCTTCATACTTTTCTTATAAAATTTTGGCTTGTAAGACCCTCCTTCCCTTAGGAATTTCAAATGACCTTCTATGGGGTGGGTATGGATTTTTTCTGGACCTACACAATTTGGAATCAAAGAGCTTTTTGAGAAGGGAGGAAAACCGGGGAACTGGGGGAAAACCCTCAGAACAAGGATGTGAACAAAAACACTGCCTCAACTCACATACATTACAATGTACATCTCACATGGTATTTTACATTTTTAATCTTTTAAGCTCCAATATCAGCATGTATATTCTCCTGAAACTGTTCTCTATAAATTTGGTGTAGCACTAGTTGGCAGAATTTGCTTATACATGGAGACATTTTGTCTTTGATGATTAAGTCCTTTAATCCCATGTCCTGTATGCTTGATGAAGTAGTGATAGTGTAAAAAGGAAATAGATGCTTGTCACTGTTGGGGCTTTAAAGATTCAAGAGAATCAACACCAAGATGAAACTCAACAGCAACCATTTATTGCTCAAACTTCTTGGTTGCCTCAACAAAACAAATCACATAGCTTTGCTCTTACAATTGGGGATGGTTGAAAACCCTCCAAGGGTATCAGTAAAATACAAACTACATTCAACAAACAAACATTCCAAGAATGTTTCATCACACAAACGCCATTTGCACAGTGTTCAGTTGACCAAAGCATCATATGCCAAGTTTGATCCAGGCCAGGGAAGCAAGTGCTTTTGCCACTCGTCTACACTTTTTCCCCATATGAACCACTAATAAATTATTAGTGGTAACTGCATAGCATGGAGTACGCTTTCTATTAATAGCAATAGGGCATGTAATCTCAAATTGATGGAAGGTGTAGCATGCAAATGATTTGAAATTACATGCACAACTTGTACAAGTATGACAAAACCTTAATCATGCTACACAAAGCTCAGCTCTACGTGCTCATTACTCACATCATTCAATAATATTATCAAAATTTGAGGTGAAAAAGTCCAACAATATTTGTAGGAAGATTAACTGGTTTCTTTGCATAAATTATAGCAAACATGCAATATAACAAACCAAGTATTCCAAGTATTTTCAACTAAAGATAGCACTGCTTTGCTGATATTTTTATGTGAATTAAAACCAACAGCAAGAAGCTCACGATGCTGCAAGCAAGAGGAAGACAGTGTCACATGAAAATAGACTAACGTCAGGAGATGGGCATAATTTGCTATTGGATGTTGAACTCTCTTATAAAGGAGATCCTGCACCCAAAGAACCTAGCAGGATTTATGATAGCTCTCAGAAGTTAAATGTTGTTATAAAAGGTTTGTATATGCAAGATAATTACCAGTGTTCACGGTATATACCGTAAGTGATACTGCCAGTTTTCTAGTAGTACTGACCTTAATTGATTTCTTGTCATTTCAATCACCATTTCTGACCAGGAGGTTCTCTCTAGTGGCACTAAACCTGTAAAACACTTGCCAGTCTTTTACTTAAAAACATGAATTTTTTGTGGAATTTTGATTTCAACAATTTTGGAATTTTTTAATGAACAAATTGAAGTGGTTTGAAAAAGGAGTGTCACAAAATTTTGCTAATGCAAAAAATAAGTGCCTCTTATTGTGCCATTATTTTCAGAAAAACTGCCTACAGGCCCTAAACACAACCAAATTATAGATGATTATTGTCATCGATTTTGCACCATTTTCAGTAGGTGATCAGCTAGTTTTAGACATTTTATACCTTGTTTTGCAGGTGATGTTGATGGTTCAATAGAAGCCATTAACGATGCTCTACAAACATATACATCAAAAAAAGTTTCCCTGAATGTACTGTCTGCTGAAGTTGGGGCCATCAATGAAAATGACATCAAACTTGCTGATACTTTCAAGGGTAAGTGGAGCCCTGGAGAGTTTCATGAAATTATTACAAAATGAGGGAAGAAATGACACATAAGTTTGATGTTTAGAACATGGGATAACACATTTAGGTTTAGAGATCAAGCTTTTGTCACTGTCCAGGCTTGCGGTTTACTCTTAGACAAAATCCTTTTAGTTTCGTTTATTTCATCCAAAGCAACTGATGTTCAGTATCAGCCATTGGAAAAAAGTGTCATTTTTTGCTTTGAGACTTTTACATACTCAACGATTATTACGAATTTTTCCCTACATCTGAGAGCGGTGTTGTCGGAAGGAAATAAATTATTTTCTGCCGCTTGCCACTTAAGTTTACTCCTGTTACATGTGACCTCTCAAAGTTCTATCGTTATAGAAAGCTGATCCCCTTCTGGCCAGTATCGATCAAAACATAACTCGCTGGACATTTAGGTGTCATAATCTCATTATTGGCAAGATGTCGCAGAAAATGTATTTTCCTTTTTTTTCTCAAAAGGAAAATTTTGGCAAGTTGTATGTATGTTTTCAACTCCAAGTTGATGGCCACTCGACAAATTTGGCTGAAATTTGGCAGACCATATCTGCAAATTTTTATCCCTCTTTTTGTTTTAAAGCTAGAGCTTTTTTCCACACAAAGTGCAAATTTATGTTTTCTCTGACTTCATCTGCTAAAAAAAGAAGAACAAACACTCTTCCCAAAAATCTGAGACACATTGTTTTAGCCAGAGGTGTCAAGAAGGGAATGTGGTGTTAATGGCTTTGCTTTCTTTGTTTCTGTAAAGAGTGAAACCTAATTTGTGAAGATATGTTCATGTCAAAAAAGCTTCCCATTTTCCGAACATATTAAACTTTTGCCTCTTTTTGAATTAAAAAGTCATTTTTTGGAATTATTAACCCATTGACTCCTGTGCCACCCAATACCGCCTGTAAAGGACCATAGTCCTTGTTATGTTTGTGATGTCAGCAGATATTTTTGGTAACCAGTTGATGCACACTTCTAACAAAAAGTGCCTAAACTGAAGCACTCACTTAAAATAGACCAGAGTTACATGAAGAAAAAGGAGCTGCCTTGTGAAATTGACGCAAAACTTGGCCTTGGCACTGATTGACACTTCCAGTTGAAAATTTCCTCTTTCTTGGAAGTTTAATCGAAATCTATTCTAATCCAAGAAAAGACCATTCAGTGACCTACAAACTCCAAGAGAAAATCGAACTGAGAACTGAAAATAACAGGACAAATTTGGAATTTTGCACGTGCCCGAGATCAAATTTGCCAAACAACCTCGGAAATCAAAGAAAAGTTTAGTTTCTGTACTGCAGATGAAATATTATTGACGTTTGGACCAGGATTTGAGCAGACAGGAGCCAGATTATGGCATCATTGCCTTAAAATGGAGGGGGTTTTTTACGTAAAGGTTAGGAGTGAAAGGTTGAGCTGCCAAAAAATATGATTTTTACTATTAATAGTTAATGGATTTTTTCAGAAAAACAACAAAACTAGAGCGATCCATGCACAAACGGTCCTGAAGGGTGGCTGATACCCTAAGCCCTTGTGTACAGCATATTATTCTACCAACACTCCCAGATTATCTGGGAGTTTCCTAGATTTGGACCAAATGAACGGGTCACCCATATGAGCTATCGCATCTCCCACACTCAAGTGACTGTAAGTCAATTCCCCACATTGTGTTAGAAAAAAAGATAAAATAAATTAACCCTTAATTTTCCCATGATCAAAATTTCTGCTTTGTACATTTAAATCTCATGCTTGGTTGGTTTTCTTATTTATATGGTGATGCCCCAGTTTTCTACTTTCCCATGGTGCCATTGTACATTTACAAGGCAAGAATCTACTAAGTGGAGTAGTGGGGAAGGAGGGGGGGGGGACATTTCCAGGGGGGGTTCAGGGATAAGAAGGGACCTTGTCAAAAAGGAAAAAATCTCTAGATTTCATCTCTCTGGAGGTTGGCATCTCAGTTAGAGGGCAGGGGTCTGGTAATCAGAATGATGGGTAAGCACACATGTTCCTCTGAACTAAAATTCTATCATTATCTCTGTTAATACCTAGGCACAGTGTTTGGCTTCAATGTTAAGACTTCAAAGAAAATGCAATCCTTTGCAAAACAGCTTGGCGTCAGTGTTAAACAACACAATATCATTTACAAGCTGCTGGAGGATATCAAGGTTTGTTTACTGTGTATGAATTGAACCTCTGGGAGCAGACACCTAGCATAAACACACTCATCACTCAGTGATGAGTGGTGAGTTGATTTTAGCTCAGTCAGAGCGAAAATTCCTTCCCAAAAGGAAGTATAATCATTATGAAAGCAGAGTTATATAGTTTACAAAAAGGAAAGACAGAGTGCACTTTCAGTTTCTAGATGGCAAGGATATGTTGCAATTCTCTTTGGTAATTTTATGTTCAATGGAAATAAAATTGTACTGTCTTATTGCAGGATGAACTTTCAAACAGACTGCCTCCAATTCAGGAAGAGACTGTCAACGGTGAGGCTGCAGTGCTTAAAGTGTTCCATCTGACTGGCGCACGCAGAGCTGTAGTTGCTGGCTGTCGTGTGAAAAGGGGAAGCCTTATTCGTGACAGTTTTTACAGAGTTACAAGGAATGATGAGGTCTTATATGAGGGTGAGTTTTAATTCCATCAAGTTTCCAAAAATAACCCACTCTTTCATCTGAAGGAAACCCATTTGGGGGACTCGCATGGTTTTTTTTTTCTGGAATCCCATGATATCCATTATGAAGTGTGTGCTGAGGTCCACATCTAAGGGAATTACCTAGGAATGCTTATATGTACTCTTGGGTCCACATCTCTGGGAATTCAATTGGAATACCCATACTCAGTGGTCAACATTTCAGAATCCCATAGGGAATTTATACCCTTGGTCCATGAGTAAGGAATTCCTTTAGAGTACTCACACATTTTGGTCCACAGGTCAAGGAATGCCCATGCTCTTGGGTGCATAGTGAATCTCCTATGGAATAGATACCTTTGTAAGAAGACCCCTAGGAATCCCACACGATGTACACACTTTTGGGTCCACACTCAGGGGCTTAACATCTCAAGGAATCTTCTAGGGGTTCACACTGTTGAGTGTACGTCTTTGAGAATCCTCTAGAAATGTCCATAGTTTAGACATCATATCTCAGGGAATCCCCTAGGAAGCAAATACTCTTGGATCCACTCTTCAGGGAATGCCCTATTGGAGGGATACCATTGAGTGTGCATTTAACAATGCAAGAAAATTCCCAATATGTTCGGATGCTCCAGTTTCTAATTGAGGAAAGGCACACACTGTTGCATCCACTTCTCAGGGAATCCCCAGGAAGTACACACTGTTGCGTCCACATCCCAGGGAATCCCCTGAAAGCACACACTGTTGCATCCACATCTCAGGGAAACTCCAGGAAGTACACACTGGTGGATCCACATCCCAGGGAATCCCCTGAAAGCACACACTGTTGCATCCACATCTCAGGGAAACCCCAGGAAGTACACGCTGGTGGATCCACATCCCAGGGAATCCCCTGAAAGTACACACTGGTGGATCCACATCCCGGGGAATCCCCTGAAAGCACACACTGGTGGATCCACATCCCGGGGAATCCCCAGGAAGTACACACTGTTGCGTCCAAATCCCATGGAATCCCCTGAAAGCACACACTGTTGCATCCACATCCCGGGGAATCCCCAGGAAGTACACACTGTTGCGTCCAAATCCCATGGAATCCCCTGAAAGCACACACTGTTGCATCCACATCTCAGGGAATCCCCAGGAAGTATACACTGGTGGGCCCAAATCCCAGGAAATCCCCAGGAAATACACGCTAGTGTGTTCACATCTCAGGGAATCCCCCAAAAGCACACACTGTTGCATCCTCATGCACATCTCAGGGAATCCCCCAAAAGCACACACTGTTGCATCCTCATGCACATCTCAGGGAATTCCCAAAGAGCACACAGTGTTGGCTCCTCATCTCAGGGAATCCCCTAAGGAGCACATACCCTTTGATTCACATCTCAGAGAATCCCCTAGTTATTCTAAGCACATATTGTTGGATCTGTATCTCAAAGAAACAAAATGGTACACTTAAGTCCACATCTAAACTACTTTTAGGACCACCTTTCAGGAAATTTCCAAGAGTCCCCATCTCAGGGAATCCCCTATTAAGCACACATCCTTTAGATTACATCTTAGCAATCCATTAGGGTACACAAATCATTGGACCTGTACCTCAGTGACTCTGCTTTCAGGAAACAATACATCTCAAGGGAGTCATTTTCAGAATGAGACAAAATGCTGACCATCTTAAAATGGACTTTCCTGCTTCTTTTCTCTAACAGGAAAATTGTCCACCATGAAGCGGGGGCAGGATGACATAAGCCAAGCCAAGAGAGAAACTGAGTGTGGCTTATCATTTGACAAATTCAGTGACATTGAAGAAGGAGATGTCATTCAGTGCTACACTGTGACAGTGAAAAAGCAAGATATTGACTGGAACTGGGGTTTTTAGTGTCACACAGAAAACAATACTTATTGGTCTAATCAATATGAATTGTTTGTACATATTTTTTTTAAATCTAACAATTCAGAATATAAAATTGTGGCATTTGATTCAATTCTATTAATTCCAAAAAGTGTCAATCCATTTCAGTTTAAATTAACTCAATGGCCTCTCTTTAAGCCAATCTTGAGAGGGAGTTGGGTTTACTTTGTGAAGATTTAGAAAGTTTTAAATAACAGATTATGATAGAACCTCTTAATAATTAACCTTACTTAACAATTTAGTAAACCCAATTTAAAAATACCAAGGATTCTGTACAGAAAGAATAAGCACTGTTTCTTGGCATTCATATTTGTGTGGACAAAGTGCCCTAAAGTTTTGCTTACTAATGAGTGAGTATTAATTTATGAGACAGTTCAGAAAATTCTAAGACAACAGCATCAAGTTGAATGAAGTCCTCAACTAAATAAAAATAATTGCTGCCTGAAGTTTGGACTTGTGTTGACTTCTTTTTTGTTCAAAATGCTGAAGCTGACTGGTCATTTTAGAATTCAGAATTCCTTCAGGGGAGGAATGAACCTGACAACAAGTAAGAAAATGTTGGTTTTTCTCCTCATTTACTCCAAGTTTGAATCAAAAGTTAGGATCAACCAGCCTCACATACAAGCATACTTTTATGGCCGGGGAAGGGGAATGTCGTAACTACTAGTAACAAGCCCCCATTTCAGGGGCAATAAGGGGAGTGAAAGGCAGGGACTAACAAGCCCCTCGTCCCTCCCCCCTGAGGATGAAGTTTGGACACAGAAGCCTAGTCCTCCACTGGCATCTCCTGTGGTTTGAGAAAGAAGGAAAGAAGACAGAGGTGAGAAAAAACAAAGGATGGGGGGGGGGGGGGGCATGTCAACATCACTTGCTGATTATCACAGATTAGCCACTTGCACCAATTGGATTATAGAGTTGCCTGCAGAGTGGGTGAGGTGAAACCAGCAACTATGGGTTGCAAGTATCAAGTCTCATTTCTCTTAACTTTAGTTAGTAGGTTACTCACGATGATCACCATAATGGATGCTTACCGTTACTACTAGCAATATGCACAACAGGTGTCACAACGAATATTATCTTGTAACAATGACCTGTCTTGCGGAGGCTGTAACTCAGTGGCTAGTGCAGAATGTCATGCTTTAGACACCTGTTTCCTTTATAGGCCACCTCTCTCTTTGTAAACAGATAACCATCTCTCTCTTTATCAACACAAATCATATTCCACAAGCAATTTCAAAATTGAGTTTATTCTCCTAAATCAAAATACTTTACAAAGTTTTCTACTTGTTCAATAACCACAAATTATAAATAGCAATAAGATTACAATATTTTGACACAAAGTGCACTGTTGATATACAAATTCTATAAAAACCTTCTCAAGGTAACTTTCAAGCATTGTTATTTTTTATGTAAAGCTTATCTAAATCTTAGGTTAAACTGGAAAACTTTTAAGCAAGACTGTATTGTCATATGAAGTGACAAGATTTTAACTGTCAAAATAATAGGAAAAACTATACATTTTATCATCTTTTCACAATAATAATATATTAACTCATCCAACTTAAATAAGGTCATAACCGTTCTTAAATGAATACCCTGTGAGTAGGCTGCAAACAGTCACTATTGTTCTTCAAGGATAGTAGGGTGCGGAATAATCAGGAATGGCACAATCTGAGGAGTGAGAGGCAAATAAATGAGACCCAAGGAGCAAGGGCGCAAGCCCAAGGAAGACAAAATGAATTTCCACTTCCTTTGGCTTGTGGCCTTATTCCTCATGCAAGCCACTCACCACCCGGATGTAAAAAGGCATAAAGTGATGACTGTCTTAGTTTACTTTTGAGTTTTTCTCAAAATTGCTACAGGTTTACCGGTATTGCAAGTAAAAACCCAAACTTGTATACTTTCGGAGAAATTGCCTATAGTTAACTACTGTCATTATCTTGACTGCTAGTGAAGCAAAATGGCAGTTGGCTGGTTTCTTTGTTCAAAGGCAAACAAAAGAAATTATTTAACATGTCGGCAAGTTCTTTGAAATTATAGATTTTGACTAGACAGTAGCATTGTTAGTTGTTTGAAAACAAGCCCTTACGACAAAACTGGAGCAATATTGAGCAAAACGAAAAAATTACAAAGACTGCAGGAACATTTGAGCTGGTAGTTTCTTTACTTGCTTGAGTCTGGCTGGAATGCTGTTGAATTTTTAGATTAAAACGATTTTCACAATCGTGATGTTGTAAGAATCTACATTTTTGTTAAATAATGGATAATGAATAATGGATAAAAATGTGTAAATAAATGTCTATGGAGAGGTGAATACAACACCAGTGGAAATTATATCAAAAACTGTTTGTAGCAGCCGAGCACAAATGTGTATATCTTACTTTGTTGAAGATGCTCAAATCATCTTTACACAGCAGCAAATCCAAAATGGCAAACACAGCAGCTGGACAAGTACAGTTAATTTTATGAACCTTACCTCATCCAAAACTGCACATCTAAGCTATTTTTAAATAGTACAAAACAGATGTAAAATACTGTCCCCAAACTCCTAATAAATCTAACCTTTGGTAAAATAATATAAATAGTCATAAAACCCAAATAATTTAAATGCTGGCAATAAATACTCTTCTTCAAAACCTTGCTTCATTTCAACTTTTCTTTACAGCATATATTAATAATTATTTTTTATACTAAATACTTACAACAAAACTGTTTTGCCTTGACTTCTCTCAAAATACAGATTCAGTTCTCAGAAAATTTATTTTAAACTTCTTGCAAATTGAGTTGTTTGTGAAATACAAACTGTTACAACAAGTCAAGTCAATTTTGTAGCACCTCGTCTGACAAGAATAATAAAGATAGAGCTTTTATTTAATCTTTGTACTTTCAACTTTAACTGAATGTAAGAATTTATCTAAGGAAAGGCCAGTAAACTGAGGATTTTGAATGATACTTTTAATTTGGAGAAAGCTGTTTATGAAAAGAAAGATTGCAACACGTTTGATTTTGGTTGACAATGCATTGCCCCAAGCCAGCATTTACAAGTATTGAGACAAAAAAGCTTTATAAATAGCAACACAAACATTAATTTGATTCTAGTCTATTTGTAAACTAAACACTTGCTCACATGAAACAATTGTCTTGTCATGACTGTTTAGGCATGCCAACACCACACATGCCCAGCTGCTTTCAATTATTACATACATGTAATCATACACTGAAACTGAAGGCACTAATGTTCAGCCCAAAACATGAAAGTGAAATTAATAAACTAACCATTGCCTATGTTAAATACATGTATTGACAAAACTATTACTCACTTATAAATAAATTAATAATAGAATGAAAAGTAATTCCATGGACACCAAAATGGCTTAAAAAATGCTTGCTCAGAATGGCATCAATTTTGGCATAAAGACTTGTTTTTGGGTCAAAAGTTGCACAAAAGCATTTTTCAAAAAAACTTCCCCTTGATGTTGCCTATCTCCACTTTTCCTAGCGACTCAAATGAAGCATACCAATTAAATGCATATTCCACCAATAGAGATCAACCAACTAATGTAAGTCAAAGTAGCTGTGCCCATGAGAAATTGGAACTTATCAAAAAGAATAAATGTTAACAATAAAATAAAATAATGCACTGCTCTTTTAGGTATGCAAATGCAAGTCTGTATAACTTAGATTGAGCAATTCTGAGCAAAATTTACTAAAAGTATATTAAAAGCCTTCAGTTACTCAGAAAAGTTTCACTTGCTATGGGAACAAACACTGTATGCTATTTGGATTATATAAGATACCTTCTGGAACTTACCAACAAAACTAATGTTATTTGATCACACAGGTGGATGTTGACTGATTACAATTCAAGCACACTTTCATAATTATCTTCTTATTAGTGGGATAGTGTCATTTAATGAACTGTTAGATTCTGATGGTGAGATTGTGCCAACACTTGCATTCAGAGAGACAGAGTCTTCTTCTTCAACTGAGCTAACAGTTTGCACTTCCTGGGCATCACCCTGAGTATTGGTGCTGGTGATTTCTTGTGTTCTGCTGCTAGCAGTGGAATGTTCCTGATTGCCTGCTTCTAACACTTGGTTGTGAGTCTGGCTGGCACCACTGTTTTGACCCCCACGTGTTTCTCCTCTGGCTCCTGTACCTCTTGATGGGACTGACCCACTGAGATGTGGCTGAATAAAAGAAACATCAAAGTAGCTACACGCATTTCCATTTCCACAAAGTTCGTATGGTGGGGGAGGTGAAGATGGCTCATCTGTCAAAGGGGCATCATCTGCAGTAGAGATCCTTGGACGATGTCTCCTTTGTCTGCGTCTTCTGGGGCGAGTTGTCGTCTTTCTTCTCAGACGGTCTACAAGAAACCCAATGCAGACAACAGCCAGGGCAGAACCAGTGATAGAGAGAATAACGATTACATAGTTTCGTATGTCATTACTTTTCTGAATGACAGGAATCTGAGTAGCCTTGCAGTGACGTTCATCTGATGCATCTTGGCAGTCATTTGTACCATCGCATTTCAACTGACATTGAATTTTTTTACCACTTTTGCAAGTAAACAACAACTGGTTATCAAATGCATCACAGTCCTCATAATAGTTGTTGGGATCCATGCCATAATAACTAGCTAGGAATCCATTACCAATATTCTTGAAACTTGTTTTAAGTCTCACAAGCATCTGTCTCCCACTTGACCGCACCATACCCACAGGTCTGTTATTAACTGTGCAAAAACGTCCAAGAGACTTTTCATAGTCACCTGTGCCATCAAATACTTCAACGTAGTCATCTTTACAATCTCCTCTAGCTGAAAACGTAGACGTTACTGAATCTACATCAAAAAATTCAAACATTAAGGAAACTCTCTTTCCCTCTGTGACTGTAATAAACCAATCACATTCCTTGTTCATTTTGCGTGAACCTGGATAACCAGGTGAAGTAAACCTTCCATAGTCGCTTTCCAGGAAACCATTACAATGAGGTACGCGAGAGTAGTGAGCTTTAAAACCTCGCGAGTCACTTTCTTTGTACGATTTAAACTCAAGAGACATTTTGTTTCCAGTCGACCGAATTACCGTTTGTTTGGGGAGTCTACTGGAGCAGAAGTGTCCTATTTCCGTGGAGCTGGTATTTAAACCATCCATAACTTTAACATAGTCAACATTACAGGGATATTTGCCTTCCATGTTGAAGTCAACAAATTGAAGTTGTATCACATAGTCTGAGGGTACTCTAATTTGCCAGTTACATTGAATATCTGCCGGAAATCTTGAAGGGTAACTGGGACTTGCCAGACCTCCACTGGGTTCAGTGTAAAACCCTCCACAAGAAGCGTAAACTGCGCGGAAATAACCTTGAAAACTCTGAGCCGTTTGATTGTCTGACTTGAACACAACAAGTAGCATATGGCTATTTGATGTTATCTGTCTAGGGGGGATGTTACCCGCCCCAGCACAATATTTTCCTATCATTTTCGAGCCATCGTACACTTCAACAATGTCACTGTTATTACAACCTGTTTCACTCCATGGTGTTGGCTCGAGGTTAAAAGTTTCAAACACGACTACTATCTTCTGAAACATTGGCATAACTATCGTCCATGAACACTCCTTGCTTGCTGGATACTGTTGAGGATAGTTTGGACTCAGAATTTCCCCTGACGAGTCGGTCTTGATATAGTCACAGCTTTGTTCTTTACTGTGCGAGTCGTAACTAGGTTTCGACGAAACTGGTAACGCTAGAACAAAGTTAATGAGCAAAATACACTTACAACAAGCCAAAAAATATATCCACTGACTTTCTGCCATGTCTCCTCGATAAACGAAGTCAGTCCACAGGGTACAAAAACACGAACAAAGCGAAAGTTCTAAAGGAAGCAGCTTTTCCAACTCGAAGCGAAAATAGATTGCGATCCAACAGAGGACTTTCTGAGCTCAATTTTGAAACAAAACCAATTTTCTAGTGCCTAAGAACGTGACAGGTGGACTCTATCCTCTTTTCGGTGAGGTCAGAATCGTTAATAGTTCTCGTGATAAATAAAACACTCATGAAAAGACCAGTAAATACAAAGTACATGCAAATTTCCCACGTTGCACGTAATAGTCAACAATAGGAGAATAGGGCAAGGTAACCGCGCCATATGACCGCTACTTCACTTTTACTTCCGGTTTGTCTTTGTGCGTGATCGACCGCATTTTGTTTTTGACTGGAGAAACAAACAACTTTCTATGATCATTTCCTATTTAGGAACTTTTTTTCTTTCGGAACGAATTCCTCTGAAGCGAAACGCTTGGGCTTAACATTGTAGAAACTGAATATTAGAATTTCATACTTGCATGGAAATGTAAACTGATTTGGCAACTAAATGTTATTTACGTAAATTCCGTGTTGCTCTTTGCGTACAAGATGAATGACACTGAAACTCAAATATAAGATAGAAAACAGGAATCTCAAAAAGCCCTTGAGTTTTGGTAATGGCCTCAACTCAACTTATCTCTACTATGCCACATATAGCCACAGTTTTCATTTCCTGGTGACTGAAGTGTTTAGCAGGAGAATCAAGCCCGAAGAAATCAAAGTATTTATTATAACAAACACGTGTGAACTAATGAAACAATAAGAAATTGAAGCCAAAAAAGCAAGCATGTGAGAAGCACGTATACCGTGTCACGCTGCGGAAAAACGCGCGTGCAAGTCATGACTGCCTTTGGTTATCTATTAAATTGGTCGTGCTGTATGAGTGTTGTAACCAGTTAAACAGGATATTACAAGCAGAGTCCTTATGAGTTTCTATTGCAAGCATATAGATAGAGCGTGTGTTTTCTTAACAGCTCTGCCAAGAGGCCCGCTAAATTAGTGGCCGGTCACCTTGTCAGTTTTCAACACATTTTGTTCCAGCCAAACAATCTTGCTGGGGTACAAGCATCCGGAAAAACGTTATAAGGTTAAGAATTTGGGCTGCGAAAAACACGTCATCGTAAAAGAAGTCGAGATACGAAATAATGGCGGAAAACGTTATTTCCTCCGTACAGAGAGCAGAAAAACGATTATCAATTGGCTACTTGACGAAATCAGTGGGAATTGATTATTTCAAATAGAAATTAATGTAACTTTTTCGTAGTCTGAAACTATATTAAACGGTTTTTAAACACAAAAACAGCAGCGAACAAAGCCGTCGCCTCACCCGTTGTCGTTTTTCGGGCATCGTATTCATTGTCGAATTATCTCTTCTCCCCAGTTTAGAGAGAAAAGTAATACGACTCACCTGAAAACGACAACGGGGAAGGTTATTAAGCCGCCGTACGTGTTGGATTTCGAGTTAATGTTGACATTATAAACCTCCGCATCATTTGATCTGATTTGCCAGTCTGTAAATCATCTGCGTATTAAAAATCTCTGAAAAAATATCTCCCGCTTTGTGTGTGCGAAACAGTCAGGCCCGGCCAGGGGGGTAGTGGGATACCAATATACCTCATTTCTTTCCCCTGGGATGACAATATACCTTAAAAATGCAAAAACGTTGATAACAAATACCTAAAATTGTTGTAATACAGAATACCCTATACCTAAAAATTTTGGGGGGAAAATACCGAATACCAGGTAAAAAACACCCTAGATACTGTATACCCAAAACCCCTGGCCGGGCCTGAACAGTGATCACGGAATGAAACGCCAGCTTTCATTTGTGATAATTTTGACTGAAGGAAAAGTCCATTAACAAACTGTCAAATCTATATTCATTATAAAAACCACTAGCTAGTAATTCAATGTTCTCGGTGAGATCTGATGCCTACTGCATACAATATTAGTTTGACGTCATAAGGCACCTTTTCCTCAATTCCTTTCGTTGATGTAAAAAGGAATATGATAAACGCAGAAACCATGCAAAGCCCTCCTCGCCTTTTATAGGAAGCTCATGAATAAACAGGAAATGTCTTATTTTCACTATTATCTTTTCTACTTAGTCCATGATCGTCTTGGCAACGGATCCAAATAAATCGATAAATGTCTCTGATATGGAAAGCCCCCAAGTTCCGGCATACCACTATGAGCGCCACATGGGAAGGTAAATTTTCTGATTTTTGCTGAGAAGGGGGCATCGCCGCTCGCTCACTTTCTCTTGTGCTATCTACAATCTAAAAGACACTAAACTCCCGGAATACGCCATAAGTCGCATTTCAACAAAGATTTTTTAACCAATTACTAACTAAAAGAGCTCTGCAAACAGTTATAAAGTGCATGTTTTTGAAGGACTTGAACTAATATAGGGCTAGGAAGAGAAAAGGCATAAAGTACATATTTTGAAGGAGTTGGGATAAACCAGGCTCCTGGATAAACATGCTAATTAAACAGCGCCAATTGCTAAAATGTGCGATTTAGGAGCTAGAAGACTTCTTATTTAGTGATTTTGAAGAGAAGAAAATTTATTTGTCTTGTGAACAACATAACTTCTCATTATACATGAATTATTAAATACTTAATACTGATAAATGAAATTCGGTTCCCCCCGCAAACAGCAGAAGCTAGGCGAGGCGGGCGGGGCTACAAAGGTACAGCAGTCCGTCAATGGTTGGTTTTCTGAAGTGTTAGAGAAAGAAAAGGAACATCATACTTCGGGGGCAGCAAAAGTTTGGTGAAAGTTATCATCCTGAAGTCCCAGTTGACGTCGCGAAAAAAAAAAGCGGCTTTCAATTTTTGGTTTTATCTCGTAGCAATATCTTAAGGTCACGTGGTGTTGAGAAAATGAAGAACGTTGCAGATGAAGAAAACTTGGACCAGTAACCTGGCCTTATATTAAAAGGTATTTGTCCATGATATTGTTTTTACGATGCAAGCCGAACATGCAACCAAGTCAGCTGTAGCGCAAATTCCGTGACCAAAGAATCCAAAAAATACATACTAGGATAGGAATTCTGGTTGGAAAGATGTGGCAAACAACATTTTAACCAATAGCCTCCTTCTCTGCCGCTCGGGCCAATGTCGCGAAGGAGATTATTTGGCCCACAGGTGTGACAAACATCAGTCTAGAATATCAGTTTTCTTCAGCTAAAGACAGTTTGTAAACCAGTGGGAAAGTTACTATTCAATATTTATCTTGTTGACAAAATACTGAGTACCAATTAAAACGTTTTAGCAGGTTGAAACTATATTGAGCGGGTCTTAAAGTTGTCTGAGACTGCAGCTGCGCTGGGTTTTGTAGTCTGAAACTTAACTAAACTTAAATTTGATTTGGACTGGAAAATGTTAAAAAATGGCTCGTGTCAAAGTCTCAGATCTTTCCTTAATAATTAAGTGGTTCCTGATTCACACCAACTGTAATTTGTAAAGATATTGACCGGGAAAAAGTCGATGGTAGACATTTAATGCGATAGAAATATCACACTGTTAGTGTAATGGCTATAAATTGAAGTCTTACTACTCATTCTCGAAGTTCTAAGAGTTTACCACCGCATAAAATACACGGATTTGACGTTGAAGGGTTCAGTTAATATTGTTAACCGTTTCAGAGATTTTAATTAAAGTGTCCCTACTTGGCACTACAGTGCTAAATTTAAATCTTGAACATTTTTAAGTGTTGACTTATTTATTTCTATTAATATGTTTTATTTCAGTACCCAGATCTCTCAGGAATTAATGGATGACTGATCTAAAGGGAAACAAAACAGACGAATTTCTAACCGTTACTAAAACTCAGGCAGGACATCTTAGAAAGACCAGAAAGTTTCCTAAACGTGACGACTTACATATCTGTTTCATTTTTCGATAAACTTTTTGAGTTCAAGTATATTTGTTAACTGCAACTCTCGTGTTTTAATCTTGAACTTGTTTTAACTGTCTTAAGCCTGAGAGAAAGCGTATTGTCATTCGATGACAGCCGATAATCAATACAAACGATTTTAAACGATAATAATCGATGACAATTAATTGATTGGTCTAGGAAATCGATCCTGAAAATCGATGGCTAAGAGAATTATGACAATTGATTTTCATCGATTTGCATCGATTCCCGTCAATTCGCCTGATTTTATTTCAATGACAGCCACATGCTAGAAGAGAGATGTGCTCAGTTTTTCACATAGCCCGGGGGGGTTGGGGGGGGGAAATTTCCTTATATTGAGCTAGATAGATATGTCTGTGGGGCGCCAAAGAGTATAGTTTTTGAGCCGTTTTAGCAAAAATAGGGTAAGGTTTTTGTGTTCCTGTCTGAAATTAAGAATGAAAAAGCTATTTTTAAGTCTGCATGAAAGTCAATGAAATTGCATGAAAGCTTGAGTCCAAACGAGGATGAGAGTTAAGAACATCAGTTGATTTTCGTAAAAATCTCAACATCTTCACACTCGCAGAGAGTGAGCTAAGTGTTTCAGACCAAGCGAGAGACCAAGCGAGAGTTCGAATTCTCGTCAACCGGCTCGCTCTCGTTCCGGAAGGAATAAGGAATAAATGATCAAAAAATCGGTTTTTGACTTACCTTATTACACTCTGTTTTTGCGACACTATAATTTCTCGATTTGGGGATGGTCATATTTGACATATTTCGCGACAGTTTGTTTTCGCGATTTTGTTAAATTTGTAGAAATTGAGTTACTTTCGTCGATAAATCAATCATTTACAGTCTACGAAACAGTAGCCTCTCGCAGCCGCTGGGGCTAAAGTCACGCAATGCTCCTTCGGACCGAGCGGCTGCAAAGGAGACTAAGGAAATAGGAAATAGCGGCGGAAAACATTATTTTCTCTGTCTGGAGGGTAGAACAGCGACGTCTTTTGGTTAATTGACGAAATCTGGAAATTAATTATTGCAAATGTAACTTTTTCGTGGTCTGAAACTGTACAAACGGTTTTACAAAACAAGAACAGCAATCGGGGTATTTATTGTCGAATTACTCCCCATAAATTAGAGTAATACGACTCACCTAAACACGACGACGGGAGAGGTTGATTTGCCGCCGTACGTGTTGGATTTCGTGTTATTGAAAATAATTAAAAAAAAACCTCTGCATGATTTACTGTCCGTAGATATCTGTGTCAAATCAAATAATTTTCGCGCTTTATGTGTGCGAACGAGTGAGTTCATTAAAACCATTAGCTAGTAGTAGCTCAATGTTATTTTTTTAACGGATCTGAATTTACTGCATCCATCTGTAAAATACTGGTTCGACGTCATATACAAGGTACCTTTTTCCTCGATTCCTTTCGTTAATCTAAAAAGGAAAATGATAAACGCAGAAACCATGCAAAGCCCTCCTCGCCTTTAGGAAGCTTATGAATAAACAGGAAGTGCCTTATTTTCACCATTATCTTTTCTGCCCAGTTCACGATCGTCTTGCTCTTGATTTTAAGTTAACGCACGGTTAACACGGTTAACACGATGTGGAAAGCCCCACAGTTCCATACCAGTATATGAACGCCACCTGGGAAGGGAAATTTTATTTTTGAGGGAGAGGGTATCGCCGCTTGCTCTCTTTTTCTTGTGCTACTTACGATCTAAAAGGCTCTAAACCTCTGGAATACGCATAAGTCGCATTTCAAAAAGATTTTATACCAGTTACTGACTAAAATAGCTCCACAAGCCGTTATAAAGTGCATGTTCTGAAGGAATTAAACTAATATAAGGCTAAAAAGAGAAAAGGCATGACGAGCATGCTTTGAAGAAGTTGAGCTAAACAGGTCTAAACATTCTAAACAATCTAACCAGCGCCGGGTGCTTAGATTTCGTATCTTCAGTGATTTTTCTGAAAAAAGTAATAGACTAAAAACAAAAACAACATTATCAATCGGGGGTCAGCAAAGAGTTGGCGAAAATTAAGATCCTAATACCAGTTGGCGCTTTATGTTTTTTGTTTTTATCCCGCAACAATGTCTCAGTTAAGGTCGCATGGTGTTGAGGTAAACAGAGGAGACTAATGTCGCGCATGCGCACAATTCTATTTGAAATGCCTTGAATTTCATTCGAAACGCGGGAAAAGAGGAGATGGCGGCGGTCGTGCTGACAGCTTTGATTTCATTGAATGTTTATCCTGTGTTCTGGGGCAAAGGACGCCGTAAGAATGTATAGTTGTTGAATAACTTCCAAATTCAGGTCATCATCTCAGCTTTTCCGTTAAGATAATTCATCGTGAGGAAAATCGCAGCAAAGGATTGCAAATCTGAGAAATGAGACGAGTCACAAAAGGCGACGGTGAATTGAAAACTCGTGATAAGCAGACGAAAGTTTTGCCTTCCTGTCTTTGTTCTTCATCATCTTAACAGACTTCAACGCAAGACCAAGTACTGTTTAACAATAAAGTAAGTTGAACGTGAATGGAAGTGCGTAATGTTTGTCGCATTGAAGGATAATTTGTGCTTGAAAGGGGCAGAAAGACAAATTCCTTGACAAGAGGGAGGTAAAAAGTGGCGTCCGCCTCGTAAACTACATGTTTTGGGGTTGTGAATGATTTCTGACGTTAAAAAAACGGAACATATAGCCGAGGCAAAAGTAAAAATCGATACGATCAAGGAATTATATGGTTTTTGCTGCTTAAGCGAAAATATTGTGCCCAGACGCAAGCAGTTAACAGCGCAACTGCAACAGAAAAGCTCAATTTTATTCCAAACAAATATTTTGCTTCAAGTATCCGAGACTTTTGTCGGGGGTTTTGGTACACGAAATCCCTTTTGCTGGTAACAGTTTATTAATTAAGGAAGCGACTTTTCAAGAAAAGATATTAATAAAAGTGGCAGGGCTCAACAGGGAGTCGTCAAGGTGTGTATCACTGTCAACGACATACGATGAAAATCACGCTACGGTCGCATCTCAGTCTACTTTGCTTCGTTCATTCATTTGGCTACTTTGATTTCTAAAAACTCTAGCCATGAAACAGTATGAAATATCGATTCTTATCAGGGGTTTTTTAATTGTATTGCCACGATTTGTAAAAAGGAAACCCAACAAGATGACGCGCCAGCAGAAAACTGTGAAAAAGATAACTCGAATCTTGTCGCCAGATAGGTGTTGTTTGGGCTATATATCCTACAATAGGGCTTGGTACAGCGATCGCTTTCAACCGAGAATAGAATAATAAGGTAAGAATAAGTTAGGCTAAACAGTGTTAACTTTAAAGTGGCAAGGCGTGCGGAAAGGAACGGGGAAAGCGAGGCTACAAGAACGTCAAAATAGTTCCGTGAGATGAAAGAAACAAGGACAAGAGCTGCAGCTGTTATCAATAAAAGCACGCGGAATGAGAAATTTAAACTTAAAGTGATCGGTACTTCACCAAAAACCTACGAATTAGTTATAATACTGAAGAAAACTACCCAATTAGTGATGTTCTAGGAACTGTTTAAAGTTTATTAAGGAACAATACATAGAAATTTCACCTCCATGTCTTTTAAACAGACCTACTCATAATGTGTCGAATTTGCTCTTTACATGTTAAGCTTAAAGTACATTGTGAGTTGTATTAATTTTTATGATTGTACACTGTGTTTAATACTAAACAAGATTCATATAAATACATTTCCAATTAATTCCAGACATAAAATGTACACATAGCATCTACTAAAAATAGAAAATATCATGTTTGAAAAGCAGCACACACAGATCTAGAAAGAACAAATAAATTATTTGTCCTACTCTTTACTTTTCTTGACTTTTAAAAGGAACATAATTAAAAAATTATTTACCTTTAAAACCCAGCAAAATTATCAGTAACTTTTCTTTTGTGTTTAGTTTACACTGTAAAATTTACCTGTGCTTGAAGTAATGAAACATTTGGTTCTCTTTTATTAAAAAAAAAATACACATAACCTATCTAGAAGATCACTAAAATTGTAGAAAAGCCGCTCTTTCTTTTCTTACCTAAAATACTAATAACTATATTTGTAACATGAACTCTCAGTATGAAAAAGAACACATGCACATGATTTTGGTTTGTCTTTGTTGGGAATATGTCTGAATTCACACAAAGACCAACAACTCCAAGCTGGCTTGATAGCTCAGTTGGTAAGAGTGCTGCACTGCTATCATAAATAAATAAATAAATAAATAAATAAACACTTTATTTCAGTGGGGTGCATAATTACAGTCAAACTGTAGTCTCCCTTATGGCCCTACGAAACATCCAGGTCGAGTTGGAATTTGGAAATGTTGGTTTTTATGGAGGGAGGAAAACCGGAGTACCCGGAGAAAACCCTCGGAGCAAGGACGAGAACCAACAACAAACTCAACCCACATAAATTATGACACCCGGACCGGGAATCGAACCCAGGCCACACTGGTGGAAGGCGAGTGCTCTCACCACTGCGCCATCCCTGCTCCCCCATTGGGTTGACATGTATATCCCAACCAAGCCTGTATTTTTTCAGACTTTTTTTGCAGTTGCCTAAGTTGCACACACAGCTGCCATGGTCTTCCATTTCTTTAAACTCCTAATCTGCTCAAATGAAAACCTAGAGTATGTGGGACCAGTTAGGGACTCGTCAGTTTTCTAAAGGAGCAGGGGGAGGGCAATGAAATGTTATGGATCCAAAATCAATTTTAACCCCTCAGAGGACTGGTTGTTTTGGATGACCATAAGACAAGGCAAGTTCCTTTATTTCCTTTAACAAACTTAGGAGGACAACAAGGACAAAGTTACAAGTTACAAGTTAAAGTTAACAGTTGCCAAGTTTTACTTGCCATTTCTAACCACTTGCAATGTATTTTGTGGAGTCAGCTTCTTGAAAACTTACTGACAAGACAACAACTATGTGAAAATCCTTTGGTTCACAAACGTTTTCTAAGAATATAAATCAACAGCCCAAACATAAGCTCATGAACTTATATTCAAGGTTACTGGGTGCTGGTCTTCTTTAAAATCTCCTCCTGAAAGAAAAGGTTTCAAGACTGGTAAGACTGATGGAAAACTATGATAGGTGCTAACTGTGTACATAACCTAAGGCTTCCTGTTGCCATTAAAATTAGACTCCTTTATTTAAAATTTTAAAGGGTAGTTCTTTCAGAAGTCAAGGCATTTACTATCAATAGGAGCCCTTAGAGTGTTAGAGCATAATTATGCATCGTAATTGTCCAATCAGGATAAAGCAAGACTTTCCTGGGATAAACCTATTAATATTAATCAATTCATAAGTGAGGTGCGAAGTAACAGTCGAGTTGCTTTTTGATCCTTCATGTTGTGTGTGGGTATGTGAATTAAGATACTGATTTTTAGATGCTCGCAGACCACTTCATTTAGAACTAATACCAGGATTCTACTGCCCTGAATAAAATTATACAACATAACAACCTTTCTGTCAAAAAACTAAGGTAGTTTTAGACTATGCAAGGTAAAAATTGACGGCAAAAACACTTTACTGGTGACAAACACAAATCAAATCATACAAAACTGAGTTAATTCCAACAAGGAATCCTTTGGTGTAAATAAGGCAACAAGAGGCCCATTGGCTAATGAGACAGGACTCTTGCTTTACAAATCTTAACGGCCAAAAAGTCGATGTTTGTAAACATCAAAATAATGTTCTCTTTATGTCCTTAAAATTCTTCAAGCAAAATTATTTTGCATTTCCACTTTCACAAATGGCCTTTTGGGTCGTTATAAAAAAACTTCAGAATGAAACTACAGAATGAAAAAACTTCTAAATGAAGATCAAACGGAAAACCGAGCGGGGTCCTTGTAAAAATTATTAGCTGAAAGTGTGAACTGAAATGATATTGTACAAGTTTATTTTAATGTTATTTTAGCTGAGATAATTCCCGTTTGCCTGCATTGTTAATCAGCTAGTGATTAACTGCAGGTCTTCTAAAGTAGTTTCATGGTTTTTTGCACCTCTTTGACTCTGAGATTACTTGTCCGCTGAGTCAGACCGCCACGGCCCCTTCAAACAGGGAAAGTTCACTGATCGATTGATGTGTAGCAAAAGCTAACAAAAACTTGCAAGGGAACACTAATTTTTAAAATTGTGAGTGGGATAGCTTACCTGCTTCGGTAAAAACGGCAGCTGTAAGACTTCGAATATCCCTGTCCTCTCAGTCTTTGAATCCCTCCTGATTTTATTATGACATCTAATCTTGTCTCCCTCACTTCATAGAACCATAAGCTTATATATTTTCTTGCGGTGTGAAGGAAACATTTTCCTGCTCACAAATGCAAAAGCCCGTGCTAAACACTCGTTTTCCGCTTTAAAATACCTTAAACCAATTTCTTTACGCCACCGAGAAGTTAGAAAAGCGCCTGGAATTGCCATATGTACCAAAAAGGTTAAGAATAAGTGATCAAGCAATGAAAACTACGTCGTTTACTCAGGCCGCCATCTTTGTTTATTTCACTGGCGCGCACGTTTCAGGAATCTGGGTACTAGGAAAATGATTAACCAATCAGACAAAAGTCTCCTTTGTTGTTGAGGTAATGTATAGCCTGTTCCCCAGTCTTCCCTCGTTTTATTCCCGCTCTTTCGCTCGCTTTCTTTTTCGCTCGCACTCCACTATCTGAACGCCTGGAACAGGCTAGGTAATGTACAGAGTTGCAGTTGAAATTAAAAATAAACTAACGAAAACTTGGATCAGTAATAATGGCTTGGAACAAGTCCGAGAAGAATTACGAGTGGTGTTATTTTCATTTGATGTCATGCGACAGACAAACTCTCCGTGAAGTTGAGCGATTCATCAAAACGTCGCTAAATTCGCTAAAATTACAAGTCTTAGAAAATAGTAGCCTAATAAAGGTATTTGATATTGTTTGTACGTTGCAAGCCAAACATGCAACCAAGTTCACAAGTTCAGCTCGCTCTAGAGCCAATTTTGTGACCTAAGTATCCAAAACTAAATGATAGAATGGGAATTTTGCTGGAAAGATGTGGCAATTTAGCCAACACGTGTGACAAACATCAGCTAAAGACAGCTTGTAAACGGTGGGAAAGTTAGTATTCAATATTGATCTAGTTGACGAAGTATTGAGTACAAATTAAAACGTTTTAGCGGGATGAAACTATATTGAAGCTGTCTTAAAGTTGTCTGAAACTGCAGTTGAGCTGGTTTTTGTAGTCTCATAAATTTGATCTGGATTTGGACTTGGACTCTGAAAAATGGCTTGTGTCACAGTCAGAACTTTCCTTTAAAATAAGCAGTTCTGATTGAACACGAAATGAAACAACAACTGTCATTTGTAAAGATACTGACTGAAAAAAGTCGATGATAGAAATCTCACTGTTAGCGTTATGGTTAAAAATAAAGTCACAACTCATTCCAACTGTCATCCTCGAGGTTCTAAGAGTTTACCGCTCCATAAAATCACTGATACCGGTTTGATGTTGAAGGGTTCAGTTAATATTAAGTTTCAGAGGTATTTAAGTGTCCCTACTTGGCACTACAGTGCTTGTGTTAAGTCTAAATTTAAGTCTTGAACATTTTTAAGTGTTAACTTATTTATTTATATTAATATGTTTTAATTCAGTACGCAGCTGCAGGCTCTCTCAGGAATTAATGGATCATTGATCTAAAGGGAAACAAAACAGAGGAATTTCTAACAAATTTCTTACAAAAACTCAGGCAGGACGTCCTAGAAAGTTTTCTAAAACTGACGGCTCACATATCTGTATCATTTTGCTAATTGCATAATTTGTTCTGAAGTACACTTAACATGTGTGTTAACTCAACTCTCGTGTTCTAATCATGAACTTATTTTAACTGACTTAACTAATTTCTTACGGGGTAATTTTGAAGGTAAAAACTGTTTTCTAGCTAACATGTTTTCTAGCTTTCATATAAAGGCTCTTTTCACTGAAACAGTACAAACCTGCATGTATTCTTAATCGTCAATAAATTGTCATTCATCTGAAGTTAATGATTAACTCATTGCGTCATTATCTTTATTAATTATTAATTTCTAATAAGAAGAAAATAGATTTATTTTACAAATTTCTGACAGTCTTGTAATCATAGAGCTGCATTGTTTGTGTACGTAATATTTGTTCGAGTAGACTTCATGACACAAACGCAGAAAAAAATAAAACTAAGGCCTATAAACGGTGTTTTGTGCTGCTTTTTGGAAATTATGATCAGAATATGACAAGACACATTCAGTGTGAACGTGATGTCAAAGACATCTTTATGGTAGACCAAAATAGCGTTCACAGACGGACTGTTGGCAGTGTGTTAGGTACAATTCCGACGTTATTTGGATCGCTTATGTTGTATACAAGCGACGCTATGGCGTCGCCTTCGATCTCTTACCATATTTGTCATAAAATCGTTTCAGTGCGATTGTTTGGATAGCAACACGTGCGATCACAGTCTTGTTCACCTTCTCCCGACTCGTGGCCCTCCATTTCTTTCAAGTCAATATCATTCACATCCATAATTCGGGAAACAAGATAGTCACTCTTTACAGAAGACGCCATTTTCAATCTGCATTTTTAAATGCCATACGTTTCCAGGACGAAAATTTCTTGAAAAATTCACTCAAACACCGTAAATCTTTCTGAATGTCCGATAAATGAAATAAATAATGCATGATGGAAAGAAAATCGCCGTTTTATGTGACCAACCGGATAGCCGTGATAGATCTTACAACGCCCATTTGCCCAATGCCGCTTCCATGCAGAGCCCGTGTGTCTTTTTCCTGTCACCTTGCAAGAGCGGAAGGTTGGAGCGGGTGTCACAGCGGATTTGGGCCCCCGGTACAAATCCGCTCATGGAAATGGTGATTCTTGAAAACAAGAATAAAATTTATATTTATCGTTCTGAAAAAGTACAACGAGACTGATAACCTTCTTCTAAAAACTTGCCATTACAAAAGGAAATTATTGCTTTACTGAAGGGGGGGTCAAAATCCTAGAGAGGGGCTCCATATCCGACTGTCCGACAGGGCATTTAGACGTACGAATCCGCTAACGGATATGGAACCCATCTCGCAGATTTTCACCCTGTTCAGTAAGGCAATAATTTCCTTTTGTAATGGTTTTCAGAATAAGGCCATCAGTCTCACGGTACGTTTTTATTCTTGTTTTCAAGGGTAGCAGCACTTTAATAAATTAGTTTCTGCGTCTGGCAGGGTAATCTGCTGTTAATAAAAGCCAAAAGAAATGGTTTGTTGGCAAAATTGAAAAGCCAAAATGTTCTTTTCAGTGTTTTATATGCAAATAGCTAGATTCTCTTTTTAAGTTACTTGGTGGCATAAGTTTTTACAGGGGGTTCCAATTCCTGGGGATCCATATCCGCTTGCGCATTTGGAAGAGGGGGGTCCATTTTGATTTCGCTAGCGGATTTGCAAATCCGCTAGGACACCGGCAAAAGGATCAAATTTTCAGGTAATTCTCCACGCTTTCGTTCCAGATGCTAGACAGAATTTCCGGATGGAATTTCCGAAAAAAACGTTGACCTTCCAAATTGTAGCCTGCTCCAGGCGTTCAGATAGTGGAGGGCGAGCGAAAAATATAGCAAGCACGAGAGGAGAGTGGGAGACTCCCTCCCTCTCCCACCCCCAGAAACACCCTCCTTCTTTCCCAGTCCCCACCCAGTTCTATATGGTCGAAAACAACGCGGAATCAAAATGGCGACCAAAGTTGGTGGCACAGATCCACTTTGCGGCGACATCCACAGGCCTTTAGACCTCGAAAAATGCAGCAGAGGTTGGGAAACGCAGAGAGAACACTGTTACTGGATTCCTAAGGTGGACATTATCGGTGAAGTGCCGAAAGATCTTCGTGGGACTTTGTTTCGTAACGGCCCAGGAGTAAACGAAGTTTATGGCACTCGGTTAAAGCATCGTAAGTAAACTTAACCTTTTGTTAAAGATTATTATAACTTTTGAAAAAAGAGACTGGTTCCTCTTATTAAAAGGGCAGGTAGTTTTTTTTCAATCATAAATCACAAGATAACTCTGAAGGAAGCTTGAGTTGCATTTTTTTTTTCTATTTAAAAATAGACAAGGAGCTGAAACGTTCTCGTGACGATATTGTTGTTTATTTAGTTTAATACAAACTTAAGATACCTTTTCAAAGTGTGAAGGCTGTACTTAATGTACATATTACCTTAAATCTTGTTTAAGCTTTTTATGTTGGCTTAGACAGGAGCGTGGTTCGTTTAAGATGAGAGGGTTTTTGTTATTTTTTTAGATCTGACAGTGGCCCCTTGCTGAGAAAACCGCCCCTAATTTTGACCTTTCACCCTTAAGGACGTTCGCGAATAAAATCTTCCCACGTTCAGCTGTGTATAAAATGTTTGCTGCAATTAGACAAATTATGATCAACTCATGCCAGAAAGGCAAAAAATCTGGGGTCACCAGCTCGTTTTGAAGTAAAAGCGTATTGAAGACCATAGTGTTTTGAAAAGCTTTTGGTCATGTAAAGCTATATTGGCTACTGATTGCTATCAGCAAAGAATAAAGGCTGGTTTTCACTAGCGACGGAGTCGGAGTCGGAGTCATAATCAGAAGCATAGAATGTTATGATCTAGTGAAAATCAAGCAACGGAGTCGCAAGCAGAGTTTCCGATTGCGCTTACGATTCCGTCGCTTATGATCTAGTGAAAACTAGGTTGACGGAGTCGGAAGCAGAAGCGGAAGAGCTAAACCAATCAGAAAGTGTGGGAACAAGCACTGTGATTGGTTTACCCTTCCGCTTCTGCTTCCGACTCCGACAATCTGGTTTTCACTAGGTCGTAAGCAACGGAATCGTAAGCGGAGTCGGAGGAAAATGGAAACGTTCTGATTCTTCCGACTCCGATTCCGTCGAGCTTATGACTCCGCTTATGACTCCGATTTTTTATTTTCACTAGGTCATAAGCGCTCTTACGACTCCACTTACGACTCCGACTCCAACTCCGTCGCTAGTGAAAACCAGCCTTAAACGGCCCATGCATTGCGGGCATGTGCGGACGTCTGAAGCTGATAAGTAAATGTTTTGAATCAGTGTTCAGCCAACTGTTACCGCAATGTGCACATGAGTGTTTTTATAACACGATTTGTTCATCACAATTCGACTCAGTGATCGAGCAATGGAGAGTGAACTTCGCTTTTAAAATGATTTTAAAAGGGTGCCTCTTAGTCAATTCAAGTTAGTTAAAAAAATGCATTACCTAATAAAAGGTAAAGTTCAAAATGAGTTATCCATGTAAAAAAATTAATGAAGCAAATTTGAAATGAAAATAAATTCTGACCACCCTAAACGGAAAGAAAACCGCTGCATTGAGTCAATGCTTTGTGTGACTCTTGGCTGGAGTCATATAAGTACTGAAGGTGACAGCCTGTTAGATCTGTCAAAATGATTGAGTGATTTTATTCACACGAACTTGCTGTAGGTAATTCATTTTTGCTTTTTCATCGCTCGTTAAAATGTTGAGATTCCGAACAGCAGTGTTGTTTCTTCATAAATAGTTAGAGTATATACTGAACGAAAGCGGAAAACTGACACATAATGGCATTATGCCAATCTTGAGTTTATTGCTCTTACCAAAAATCAATGCTGCTTTTGTTTCATCTTTGTTGGTGATTTATTTGGTGCTTTTGGAAATTAAGCCCCTTTCCCATAAATGATGAACATGAAACGTGCCATACAAAGTTTTTGAAACAATAATATGCACCGATATGGTCGCATCAACAACGAGCGAAACATGTCCTAATCAGAACTTAAGACGATACACTCGCATGATTAAACAAAGAGCACGCAATCTTATGCTCACACAGCCATTAGTTGACCAGCAGTTTTATAATCTAACAACCAAAAATACGTCGGAAATCCAACCAGAATACTCAGCAATAAAAAATAAAATAAGAAAACCACTATCTCATTTATTTATTATTAACATTTATAGTAAACATGAAGCAGAAACAGGCGAATGTAATATCCTAGCTTACTCACACTACGTAAGCTCCTTAGCTTGTGTCAGCAGATTGTGTCAACATTTTCAGGAATCTAGAGAAACAGAACCCTACAGCTTTTCAAGAATTCTTTGATCAGTGGTTTCCTTACCATGGCACTACACCGCTGACCAAAAGGCCCGAGGTTTCTGAAAACCACACCCTTCCTCACACCTCCCTCTGAATAAACCCTTCCCCCACCCAAGAAAACTGCTGCCCTAGTTTACTCTTGAGTCAGGAACCCGTACCAAACTCAAACAAACAAACAAAGTCTGAAAGACGATGACAATATTAGATGCAGACGCATGCATACTGCATACTGCGTCCGCACAAAAAATTAAAAGTACAACTTTTAGATATTAAAGGTCTATGTGTTGATTTCAAAGCAAATAGACATCACTCCTTCTGGTAGAATTAGCCTCTCAAACATTTTTCAAAGATCCTTGAAAGATGTGTACACCAGCATTCATAGAAACATTTGTTTGCGTGTGAATAAAAAAAGCAAAATAATTAGGGTAATGCTTCTCACATTCAGAATTTTTTTGTTGACATGGAGAGAATTAGTTAAGGATGTGATCTGTTGAAAGAAAAACTAGCTAAGTGTCATTGTCCAGAGAGTTTAGTACATGCAGAGATATTACACCACAGTTGTATTTAATTTTGTCTACATTTCTTCCTCAGCGTGCATTCTCAGTGCATAACATGATGTGATATTGCGACATAAATTGCATAAAGATGCAGTGAAGATGCACTTAAATGATAATCGCAAACAGCCTTACTTTTAGTACCCACTCATTACTGTAATTACTGATAGGTAAGGTAAATAAAGTTGCACAAGAGCCAAGGAGGCCCACGCAGCAGGAGCTTATCCTGGTTAGTGTAGCATGAAGCAACTGAGAGTATTGCTACTCCCCCCTGAATGGGATGCTAGTCCATCGCAGGGTTACCCCCAGCAGTATGTCGTTGGTACCCAGTTTATACACATGGGTGGAGAGAGACAATGTGGGGTAAAGTTTCTTGTCTAAGGAAACAACACGATGGCAGGCAACTGGGCCTCGAACCACCGACAGTCCAATGTGCCAACCACTACACCACCCCACCCTCACTTACAGTAATTACTAAATGGCAGATTAAAGACCCAACTGAATGATGAAACATTTCTGTCCAACATCGTGTTGGATGAACATGTTTTACGGTTTAGCCACCTCTCTCAACTTTGCATTTAAATGGCTTTCCATTGTCCGATGTTTGGTCAAACATTGCTCACCCATTTATCCACCGTATTGTGTGACAATTTATATGATGTTGGATAGAAATGTTCGATAGTTTAGCTGGGTTTACGAATGCATAGTAGGAAAGACTATTTTTTACCATTATGTTGTTAGCAATTGATGGGGATGGGATGGTTTGTGCCGTGACATTTCAAGATGGCCAAGTGCACTTTCAGTCCAAGTTCGTGAACAGTAAACATCGACAAGAGGAAAACACCAAGCAGAAGTTCTTGTATCATGGACAAATGGGGACAAAGCCTTCCACGTCAACTCTTGGATCCCTCATGGCTGCCTTGAAGAGGACACCAATTAAGTTCCGTAACCCTTCAAACACCAACTCATTCTACTGGGGTGGAAAGGTATCATTCTTTGATAACAGCACTTATCATTTGCTATAAACTGTCAAACACTAACAGGTAACTACTGTAAAAGCGTTATTAAGCCCCCCTCTCTATTAACCCCCTCTCTTTTTAGCCCCCCTTTGAAAGTCAAATTTTCTTAATGAGCCCCTTTAAGCCTTTTGGGGCATTAGATTTAGTGAGTAGACCCTCCTAATCTCTGTTAAGCCACCCACTTCATCACCAGTTGGTGTATTTTTATGAAGGCGGGAAAACAATACATTAAGTTGGCCAGTCTTTCTTGGTAAGAAGTATGATAACTCTGTTTGAGTTTAGTGCAAAAATTATTTCAAGATTTCATGTTTAAAGATTTGAAATACTCCCACCCCCAACTATCAAGCCCCCTGTTCTTGAGGCCTGCTATTGAATAAGCCCCCTGGGGGCTTAATAGAGCTTTCATGGTAGTTTTAGTTTTGTTCTAGAAAAACTCACACATTTTCATGCTGCATAGTATGGATAAACAGATGGCAACATTGGAATAAAAGCAACTTGAAAAATAATGCAAACAGAGTGTTCCCCCTGCCTCCCCCCCCCCCAAAAAAAAAAAATTAGGCCACAACAGGATTCACACGCAGGACTGATACTGATGCAAATACCCTACCAGTAATCTGTGAAGCTACTGACAATGCATTGTTCCAGAAAAATATCTGTACCTCTCCCATGGATGGTTTTTTGGTCTGAACCCCCTCCATGACTCCAGAAATTCCAGTTAAGCTTCATATTTCCTTTACTTCCATATTTCCTTTAGAAATTTGAGAACCCTAGTTGCCCTCATAAAATTTCCAGGGACCATTCATTGGGTGGGTATGGGTATTTTCTGGAACTACACAACTGTTGGAGCTGGACATAACACTGTGAGTTCTACAGTTATTCAAGTGAAAAGAGGAATATGTTATGATAATGAGTGTGTGAAATAAATTTGTTTCAAAATTATTAGAATTGAATGACATGGTCACTTTTGGGTCTGTGGATTTCATCTACAGACATCCTGTGATATGAAGGTGAAAACCAGCTTGTTCAGCCTTAGCTAAGTAAATAGCAAGACAGAGGAGTACTGGTCATGCCAAACACTCTTTCAAATATTAAATTTCTTCCTTGGTGAATCAAATGTATAAATTATGGTTATTATGGTAGTGTATGAACAATAATCAAAATATTAAGCACATTAAAAATTTAATCTGCCACCCCAAGTACAACAGATTAAGGACGGTGCATCCTTTTGTTACTGTGCATACGTTCTGTGCATCTCGGGATATTCGGTTTTCTTAAGGAATTTACCCCCTAATACAACAATGTTTTTGCATGGTTTATGACTAGGGAAAAAGCAGCTCTTAGCAAGGGCTATCAGAATCCAAAAAAGGAAACTGGAGGTAACCACACATTTTTCAGAGATAACTAAGCTTCAACTTGGAATGAATTTGCCATTCATTCTTTGTATTTTAATGCTTTTTTAGAATAATGGTTGCTTAATTATCTCTGAAAATGCATGGTTACCTACATTTTTTTCGTGGATTCTAATAACCCTTGCTAAGATGTACTTTTTCCCATAGTCATAACCTTTGCAAAAGTACATCTCTATTAGGAGGCACCATCCATAAACTTGACAATGTTTTTGTAGTCAACAGCTATTAAATGAATTAAATTAAAAATGCCAAAAAGGTTGCATATTAATTAATAATTCATTCTGTCTTTCTGTTGCCAGGTTCTGACTTGCTATGAAACACAAGTGCCATATTGTTTGGATCCATACACTTTAGAAACTCTTGGTCCAGAGAATCTGAATGGCAACCTGCACTTTGGAAGCTTTGCTGCACATTTCAAAATTGATTCTGAAAGACAGGTAAAAATCTTCATTGGTTATTTTTGCTGGACAAATTGATTGATCATAACTTCATTTTTTGCTGCCTCTTTGCTCTTAAATTTATGATGGTGAATTACATCAGGTTATTTGTTTGAATACCTGTTGATTCCTGGCATATTTCACCATGCTGAACTGTAAGGTATTTTGACAATATAAAACATTTAACCTACATATCAGGGGCAATACAATAATGCTTTGATAGTGACAGTACCCTCCTTTCAATATTAGCAGGCCCTTTCTAATTACCACCAACACCCTCTTTGAATGTGTCTTCATAAGTAACCACCACTATAGCGATCGTATTTTTTACAACTTCGACCGTTAGGGGCGTGAGCAACGCAGTTTCTCCCTCCTCTTGCCTCCTCTTTCTCTCTTTCCGCCATATTGGATTGCTAGTTTGTGTACCCAAATTGACGTCACAGGCTGTTGTCACGTGGTATTTTGGCCGCGCGATTTGAATGCCATTTTTCGAGGCAAAACAGCCCAACTTTCAGCACTCGTAAAATCGCCAATTTTTATCTTAGACATCTCAAACTTTGGAATCATATATTTCAAACGGTAAATTTTGTAACTGTCTAAAAGCAAATTTGGCTTCATAGGCACTTTTAGAATATCCTAATAACCCCCTTTTCACCAATCACCATATTTTTACTGTCCAGTCTATCCCGGGTAGAAATCCTATACAGGATCCTACAGGATCCTGTAAGTTCACACAGGGTCCTACCCAGGCTCCTAAATGGCACCATGTTGTTTAGGATCCTACTCAGGATCCTACTCAGGATCCTGTAAAGTCTTTCAGGATCCTGCTTAAGATTGTCTAGGATCCTGTTTACGATCCTATAGGCTGGATCTTGTTTAGGATCCTGTAGGATCCTATAGGATATCTTAAACAGGATCCTACAGGATCCTATAGGATCCTAAACAAGATTGGATCCTACAGGATCTTATATAGGATCTTATCAGGATCCTGGGCAGAATTTTTACCAGGGATGTTCAACTTGTAGTTTGAGGCCGTTCAGTCATTTGACATGTAAGGTCTGGTCTTTCCACACGAAATAGTTATTTTCTGAAGTGTAAACAAATCAGATGATTTTGTATTTGTTTATCAAAGATAGAGTTGAGCCTTATTTGAACCAGGGAACGCAGGAAATCGCGTTTCAGAGAGACCAATTTCAAAACTTTCCTGCGGGGGCAAGCCCCTGTACCCCCTAGAAGTTCATACCTCTGGCACTCATGTTCACGCCAATGGTGCTCATGTCCCCTTGTTTCACCTGTAAATACAGTACTTTGAAATGTTACCGAAAACTCTGGTCACTCTTAATACTGAACATTTTGTTTTTGGAAAACTGAAAATAGATTTTGAAAACTTTTTTTATTATTATTTTTTCTTTTTATTATTTTTCATTTTTTTCTTTGGCAATGGGGATGATAGGTTGATTTGAGAGGTTCATTTTTCACTGATATATATTTTTTTGAAAATGAAATTGAAATTTTAGCTACTCATTTTTCATTTTCAAATGACAGACTCATATAGATCCACGGATTAATGTAAAGGGACCAAATTGTGGAGAATCAGAATAATGTCCACTATATAGTTAATTGTTCTTGTGTTTTTTCTTTTCAGCGACTTGTTTGCTTAAGCTTGCGTCCAGGTTTTTCACAGATTAAACCCAGCCTCGCAGTTTATGAATTTGACCCTTCATGGCAACTATGCCAAAAACAGATCCATCACATTGAAGGTCTGAATTATGGACATGACTTTGTCCTTTTGCCGGACTACTATGTGTTTCATATGACACCTTTTGTCAAAAGATCATGGTGGATCACCACAAAAATCTTGATGGGGTGGACTTCTCCTGGAGAAGAGATGAAATATTATCCTGATTTACCATCACGCTTTGTGATCATCCCGCGGCATATGAGTGATGGAAATGCTGGGGTGATGTTTGTGGATACAGATCCTTGCCATGTAAGTTTTAATATTCAAATAAGTAAAAGTCATTTCTGCCTCAATCATTTACAGCAAAATGTGAAAATGGGTCCTCACATTTTTGGGCCACTTTGCTTTTTTATTTCTAATTGCATACTTTTGTGAGATTGGGTGCCCAATCAGAATTTAAGCTTCCAGCAAGCCAATACAGGGCGAAAAATTATCTGGGTTTTCTGCAAGCAGTCGAAGCTCTCGTAAGCTAGCTGAAAAGTGGTCAGAACTAGAGCTGGCCGCTTACGAGAATGGGCTCTCGTAAGGGACTGCATGATGAAACAATAGAGAGTGGTCACTTACAAGAGCTTTCAGCTTAAAGCTTGGCCTGTGTTAATGGTTGCTAATAGTTTTGTAGTGATAAGGTTGAATAATTTTTTATTGGCTATCACAGAAGAGGTCTGCATAGGTACAGGTCAAAGAACCATTAGCACTTGTATTATGTATTTCTCTAAATCTGAACAAGAACTGAGTGCTTTTATTAAAATGTTGACTGAGTGGTCACTTATGAGAACTTAAAAACAAAGGAAAAAGCCTGTTGGTAATTCACAAAAGTGGTCACGGTCGCTTAGGGGAGTGGTCGCTTACGAAAGCTTTTCATTACAGAGTTTAAGTAACAAGTCAAATGGGGTTTCACAATGCTGGTCGTAACAAGAGCTGGTCACTTACGAGAGTGGTTGCAAGGAGAGCTTTGACTGTAGTTCAAAGCAATCTTCATTACAAACTGTGCAAATTAATTTCAAGAGGACAGCACTTTATTGAAATAATTTTCACTTTGTCAACAGAAAGGTGATTTTGTTTACAATAACTGGTCATTTCTTGCAAGCTCATTGGCTAGCATCTTTGATAAGTAAGGGAACAAGCAGATAGCATATTAAATTTAGCTTACAAAAGTGGCTTTTTCAAGGGAAACTGTTTGTGGTCATTGCTAAAAGAGAGAGAGAGGGATCGTGGATGCCCAGTTAAAAGTGACAGGTGTTGCCACCCTCTCCCCTCTTTGCCACCCTTTCTGAACTCTGAACACTATCTCCCTTTTTTCAGATTTTTCATTTTGGAACAGCTCAGCAGATAGGAGACAAGATTGACTTTTGTGCTGTGTGTTTGGACACCAACTTTGACATGACATTTGACAGCAAGATCTGGCTGTCCAATAGCTCTGTTTCACCGGGAATTGCTTACAACTTCACAATTGACCTGGCTGCTAAGCGGTGCACTCGAACTCAAATTGATCGTGCAAGTGTGGAATTCCCTTCCTCGCACCCTTATAGGAATGGCATGGCAGGAACACGGTTTAACTATTTCATGGCATGTGATAGGCCTGGCTTTAATCTGCCATACAGGGATGTTGTGAAGGTAAGAGAACGATGCTGCCAGGATTTTGCTATTCAAACCTGGGGAACTAAATTCTGCATTGGTAACTCAGCCCGGGGTGGGGAGAGGTGACGTTTGAAAGGGGGCTCCCTTATAAAAGTGACGGGTACTGGTTGTACTTTTTAGGGGTCAAAATTCGTGTAGTGGTACCACCTATGAGGTTTAAATCTAATATAACCACTTTTAGAATAATCCAGGTGTCTTTTAGGTAGAATCAAGCCGGAAAAATATATATGTCAGGCCACACAAGTAAAATGAGATTCTGAAAACTTTTCAAAGTTCATTTTAAACCTTAAGATGAGCAGGGGTTGGACTAACTGCGGAATTTCCCGCAACTCTAGCTACATCCTGTGTCCGGATAAGCGTCTACATAGTTCCAAGTTCACTAATTATGCGTCTAGTGCGTCCACCGCGTGGAACTTTTTAACTGTCATAACTCAAAGTTCACTGAAAAAGTCTACGCGTCTACGCGTCTACGCCGTGAAAATTTAGGAGCGATTTGCAAAATACATTGCTGCCGATATTTTTTCAGGAATCTGACCTTTTTAGAACGAGACATGTACTGATCGCGCTTACGCATAGACGCGTACGTAGCCACAAGAAAATCACTTGTCCCTTTAACCTGTAGGACACGTTCATCCCCAGTGCTTGCTCTGATGATGCAGCCGATATTAGGTGGATACACAGTACAGCTAGAACTGCGGGGTATTCTTTTAAATGGCGTTTCCTCCTGGGTAGCCCAGGTTTTGCCACGTGTTTCCAAGGAGCGACCAGCGAAAGCCCAATTTAGAAGTGTTGCATGATATTGCAATATGACTTTTAGCTTTTAAAAGTAATAAGACTCAAAAATACGCTACTTAGCCCCTTTAAGGTGTTCTTGCATTTTCCAGATTAAAGAAGTAATAGAACAAAAAGAGAAGTTGCCTTGTTAAGTGAAAATCCCTTTTTTTGGTTTCGTTCACAGTTGGACGCCGAAAACGGGCACCGTCAAGTGTGGTACTCACACGGCTGTCTTGGTGAACCTGTCTTCGCGCCCAGGTTGGGTTACAACTCTTGGCGAGAAGGTGACGAAGATGACGGATACGTCATTGTGCAAGTCTACATTCCCGAGAAACACGTGACCGAGTTTTGCATTCTGGATGCTAAGGATGTTGGGAAGGGGCCCTTGGCGAGGATTCAGCTAAAGCACCATGTGCCTTACGGTTTCCATGGTACCTTCACCCCTGAGGTCTTCAGTAATGGGCCCAGGATAACTTCGAAGCTGTGAAAGAGAACCTTGACCACTCAAAATAAAAACATAAACTGTGTAGGAGGTTTCCAACTTTGGATTCTGAGATTGAAATCCTAAATTGCAACTATGTCAACGAAACCTCGAGAAAAGCTGTCTGGGGGTGCTGTTTTTTTTTTGTTTTTTGTTTTTTAATGTATACATATTTTGCAAAGCTTGAAGACGAAGTTTGCTTTGGAACAACTAAATGAAACAACAAAATCGGAAACTTAAAATTATTCATTTTATTCGACTCCACTTGTAATGTATCTTTTTACCTACACAAAACTGCAGATCTGGTTGACTCAAATAAGCTTATGGATTCTCCCGGGACTGATTCTCTTAAACTTTGTCTCGTTTTCGCATCACGTTATCTAAGCACACGCGCCAGTTTCTATCTGTTAAGCTACAGATAAACATTCTAACATTGTTGGCCGACATTTGTTGGGCCAATGATTTTTGAATGGTTAATGTTGGATGATGTTAGACCAATGGCCTTCGTTGGTCGAATGTTGGAGAGATGCTGGGTAACATTTTGCCGTAGGTCCAACATTGCTATCCATCAAACGTTGTACAACAGACTTGAAACATGGACATATTTATTATGATAAGATATTCGTGTGGTTTCCTTTGACAAAGACTGCTAGATTCAGGAGAAAATAGAAATAACTCAATTTTTTAACTCGTTAGGACTCGGTGAGAACTCTGAGAGATGAAAACGTTCGCTTATAAACTGCTCAATAAAGATACGCTTCACAAAGGCTGTCTTTGAGAGGGTTGTCCAGTACATCGGAACTGAATCGCGTTAATGACCCAATTCACCGGAAGTCAGATCAAGAGGGACTTAGCAAGAAGGGTAGTAAATAGGGAGCTTAAACGATGACGACGACCACGGCAACGAGAACTTCACTTCAAAACATAAAACTGTGTTACATGAGGTACTTCGTGATTTATTCCAACTTGCTCAATTTCCTCATTGTGGCCGAATTATTTAGGAACTAGATTGGTAGGGACGGCGTTCAAGTTAAGAAAGAAAAAGAAAAAACGACTGTCGTGTTTTCACGTGATCCATACAACTGTGAATTTCAACAGGTGACGTCGTTGTTTTGCAGAGGACGGCAAACAAAAGTACCAATTGTGAAAATGTATAACGAACGTGCAGAACCATTGTTTTTTGTTTAGTGCTGTGCTCGATGCTTCATCGCCGTCACCGGAAGTCATTTAACACGAAACTTCGCGAGAGAGACTTCTGAGGTGTCGGTGATTAGTGGTGGATATTTCCCGAGCCTCGAAGGGACATATAAATTGCGTCTGCTCAGTAGCTATATATAGATTATATAGGTAGTCCGCTTGCATGGCCACGCAACGTGTACACAAGATGACTTTTCGAAACTTGGGATCACTGACTTGCGACTCCGTTTAACTTTAACTTTAACTTTAACAAATTTTCAGTAAAAAAAAATACAAGAACTGTTGTATTAAAACTGGGGAAAACCTCAAACAGGATTTGGCAATCCCTTACAAGGAGGTCACCACTGGTAATTAACTAAATCAGCCATGGCTTAAGGCTCAGTGAGTAAAAAAGTGAATAGATTTCAGACGTGGGAAATCCACGGTTAAAACTGTGGAGAACATTCGGATGTGGGCTGGTGAGCCCTCTAGTTTGATTTCGCTCTCACGGACTTACTCTTAAGTTTCCGTTTTTAAGTTATTCGATTCTTGACGCAATTGCTTTTTCCGAAATTGTACAGAAAAGATCATTATTTTCCGCTTATCTTTCATGCCAATTTCTAGAGGCTTGTCTGAAACTCTAGGTGGACTAAATCACTTAATTGCTTGAACGGATCTCGCGTTTAGCAATCTTGAAATATCCATGCTTACTTTTTTGACAAAATATGTACATTTTTAAGTTTTAAAAGCAACTCATTCGAAAATATACCTCAGACCTCAGAGAAGCAAGGAACTGTAAAAGTAAATCTCTCTTTTCGGATTCGTGCCACGCCAGTTGGAAAACGATAATCAAATCGCAAAAATAGATATGTTCTGTTTGATTTAACCGCTTTGATAAGTTCTTCATTGTCAAAACGACAGTAAATTGTTCTCCAGATTACAAAGGTGAAATTTGCCATACCTTAATTTCTTCCGGCTTTAGGAAACACGCAGTTTAACGTTCTTTTTCCTTACTGCAAATCGCTTTTTACTAGAGATAAAATAAACGGTAAATCTCCGCTGTAGCGGGCGTAAGTGGCGTCTAATGTTTCGTGCAAACTGGGAGATGAGAGGTTCTTTGTGCTGCTACATCCTTTCTGGGAGTGAAAGGGCGGTATTTTCACAAAATCCTAGTTGGGTACATTTGTACTCGCCAACATTCAAAGCACTATATTGTCTTTAAAAAAAAAATGAATTCGTGTCGAACTCATTTGCTGTGCTTTTTCATAACCAAAAACAGGTGAAGAAGTCAAAAACGCGATTGAAAAGATATTCTCTGCGTCTTTTTGTGTTTGTTACATTAAGAGCGGCATTGACGGCCGGTTGTAACTTTGACGGTTTCCACTTCATAATTGTTTGGTTTCTTTTGTACGAAGCCATGCAAGGGATATAATTAGTGCGACATTTTATTGCAAGCGCAAATAAAGTGATCTAAATTACCTACCCTAAATGAAAAATTCAAGTGCAGTAAAATTGCACCATAATGTTCAACTCGGAGTATATTATAAGACTTCCTATGGTAAAAAGCTTGAGCAATCAGTTAGCTTTCCGTGTTGCAGTAAAGGGCTTTTCTATATTCTCTGAAAAGGCTTACCACAAAAACATCCAAGATAAATTTGTTATCTTGTTTCCGAGATAGAGTTTGGCTGGCGTTCGACGCAAATTTGTAAAAACATAAATTATAACTATTGTGTACAATAGCCTCCAAATTAATTTCCCATGCGTAGGCCATACAAAAATAAAATTACTGACAAAACAACTATCACGCGCTTCTAGCGTCCCGGCGTCCTACTAATTAATTGCTCTGCCATTGTTCCTTTTGATATGTGAATAGTGCAGTGACAACAAAAAAAGCGATAAAGTCCTCTTCGCCTCCTTATAAAACAGTCACAGAGAGACAGTCCATTTACACAGTCAAGCTTGGCCAGCGAATGAAACACACCGTCGAGAAAGACAAATCACAAAGCACTTTCATCTCACCGTCTTCTCTTCAGAACGGTAAGTTAAATTTTACTGAAACTTGTCGATTTCCAAGGCCATATAGATTTTTATTTATCGTCCGTCGCAAGAATTCATTCTTTTTGTTTCTGGCGCAAAACATATTTCTCAGCTGATTTAAGTTCACCTTTTATCGCATTTTCTTCAATTGCCAAGATTTCACTTCTTTAAACGTGTTGTGTTCGTTTTAAAAAGTTTTACTAGGCGCTTTTTTCTTGAACAAAATATCGTGGCTAAGAACAAGTCTTTAGTCGTGTTTGCAGATATACAATAGTGATTTGATATTTTAAAAAATCTCGAAGAAAAGAAAGTCCACAACCAGTGAAATTAAATTGCTAATCTGTTGGATTTTAACCATCAAAAGAATAAACCTGAATTGTTTCATCGAGTTTATGTATAGCGTAATTTATTTTTTTTTAATAGAAGACATTTTAGCGCTTATCGTTTGTAAAAGTCAAGGACCTCGTCAATTACACTTCAGCGACGTCGATGATGGATTGAAAACATATAAGCTATAAAAATATCGTACAATTAATGAAGAAACGATTAATACTGCTTTTCTTGAAGACTTCTTTGATCCAATTTCCATTACACCTTATAAATCAATCGGCTTTCCGAGTTCGATTAATTTTTTTAAATATACATAATCTTTGAACAAAAGCTTGTAGCAATGTGACCGTTATTTTATATACCTGAGGCAACATTTGATTTTTTAAATATGTGACAAAGAAAATTGAAGTCTGATTCGTTTTCTATATTTTTTGACGCCAATACCTTGGCTGCTTTTTCTTTTAGAAAGCAAAGACAGAAAACAACTAAGCCAGAAAAAATAAAGAAATTTTGACGGAAAGAAAATTAGCGATTGGATGGACTAACACTCTGGTATATACCAGGAAAAAAGTTGGAAAATTACCCTTTCTGCTTCGAGACAAGTTCAGGAAGTAAAACTTATTGTCAAATTTTAGGGAATAATTTTGATCAAAGGAAGCCAAAAAATCGAAGTCATTCACGCGCCAGTCCACAACTGGCAGTTGTCAATTTACTTTGTCCTGAGTTGGGTTCTCGCTGACTGTTGATAATAAAGTTACTGTCAGTGGGCTTCGTGTTTGTTGACACTTTGTCACGAATATGATGGTGAGTTAATTGACTTTTTTTTAATCTCATTGTTTTCATTTGTAACAGGATACGCTGGCATATTAAATATGGAAATCAGCTATATTTCCCCTGTTTAGTTTTTTTTTTAATCGATTTTTTTAAACTGCCCAGTGAGTTCGAACCCACGATGGAGTCAGGGCATTCCTTAAATAACATCTATCTGTTTTGTTCAACCTTTTTATTATTGTTTTTAAATTTTCTGACCGTTTGAATTTTTAGTTAATTTTTCCTATCAACGTCGGTTCTATACTTTGCCAAAAACACAGGTGAAAACTATCAACTTAAGGATGCTGACTAAATGAATCACAGAATTCTCCTAAGGGACCTTAAAGGAAAAAGCGTGGCAACAAGCAAAAGCAGTTAATAGTTTTATCTCTTTCATAAACTGTTACCGTAAAACAATCGCTTCTTCTATGAATTTTTGCAGTTGTAAAATGCACTCAATTAAATTAAGTGACTGATAACGACAGAGCATTTCATTTTACAGGAAACAGCCGGGGAAGAACTGCATTCGATAGGTTAATTAGCATGAAAATAAAGCGTTGGACTTGTTTTGTTATAACTGTCCAATACTAAATGAACCAGGGCCAATCACATTTCGATAGTTGATAGCAGGAAACGAAAATGAAGAAACAAACGGATCAGAAGCTACAGCGAATATATGGCCGGTTTCAAGCGCGGGAAAACCCGAGGCAGTCTCAGACTTAGTCAGGACCTGTTGGTTTTGAAAAACGATGCCTTGGCGGGAAAACGCCCAAGTCGACACATCACGAGTGGTTTTGCATTGTTCACGATTGGGCAAGAAAGTATATGTTTGCTCTGATTGGTTAAAGGAATTGCTACGGGAATATTGGCTATGAACGATGTCTTAAGTGGACTGTTTTGAAACTTTTGTTGATGAAATGGTAATCAGATTCGCGTACTCTTAACAGACCAGGGTAGTAACGCTGAGTTTCAGTCACAATACCTGAATATTTCCAGAGATATTCTTGATTTTATGATTCGTCTCTATAATGCAACCACTTGACGTCATCACTCTTATCCTTGAATATCTCTAGAACGAGAGGAGATATTGCAAAAAAAGAAAACACCATTCTTCTTCATTTTGAAAGGCCTTTGAAATAAGCTTAACTTAGTTTTTACTTCATAGGCACTCTTAATCATTGTATACATGTCAAACCTCTACAAATTTACATTTGAAAATGGCGACATAGAGTCGTCGAAACGTCGTGTTCCTAGTTTTAATTTATCGCGTTTTTCTTTTGCTGAAAATGTTTATCTAAATCTTCATCTTAGTTGATATTATTAGATGCTTTTCAAACTGTAGCTTTAAGTTTTGAGATGCTTTAGTTAAGGAAGTAAATTTATTCATATAACTTGCGTGACCGGTTTGAGGGGGAAACTTTTTTCCTGTTTCTGGGTTTTCCTTCGGCTGCTATTTTTACCTGAGAAGCTGTTAAACTTTGATGGTGTAAAGCGCAACAACTGAAAATTATTAACTTTTAATTTAAACATGCAACATTTTTTTATGGCCTGTGCAATTCTCAGTTGATCAATTGATACTTTCATGCAGTCAGGCCTTGTGTAAGTGTTCTAGCCTGTGAACAGGCTCTCTGGTCGGAGAAAGAGCGAAGAAAACAAAGGGCGAAAACGAGCGAAGAGACGGGGAGGGGGTGGGGAAGGAAGGAGGGGGAGGGGGTGGGGAAGGAAGGAGGGGGAGGGGGTGGGGAAGGAAGGAGGGGGAGGGGGTGGGGAGGGAAGGAGGGGGGAGAGGGAAGGGGGAGAGTCTGTTGACAAAGGATTAAAACCGCCATTCCGCCCCCTTGTAATTGACCTGTCATCGATCGTCTGCAAGATGTAATTATCTTCCGTTGGACGGCATAAGATTTGGGTTTAATATTTAACATCTCTTCAACTCCAAATCACTGCGTACAGTGGAATCTACATACTCTGAGCTTTCAAATAGCGTATTAAACTTAGAAATCGGTTGAGAATAGCCGATTCTCTAGTTGAGAATCGGTTGAGAATCCGCCGCCCCGTCCTCTTCCCCAGTCTACGCTCGGCTCGCTTCGCTCGCTCGTTTATTTTCGTGCTTTTTCCCCACTGCGGAGTCTGTTCACAGGCTATAAGTGTTCTTGTGTCCTAGCTCTTAGATACTCCTTTCATTTTCCGACTTCTGAATGACGAATGATATATTACATGTGATTAAACAAATCACTGTCGAGAATAAACACTCATCACAAGTTAACTAAACTGAGAGTGAGTTGGCATAGGAAATGTTTAACCTATTTTTCCTCCATTTCAGATGAGTTTGGTTACAGTACTAATGGCAGTTATTTTCCTGAGCTGCTTGGTTGAGAGGCCTCTTGCGAGTGATTGCGAACACAGATGCCTTGGTATATACAACCAGTGTGAGACAGCATGTGAGAGCCCGGAAGAATGCAACCCTTGTGTCATCTTTAAAGAAGACTGCCTTTCAGAATGCAGAAAGAAGAGAGAGTTTATGGCACCCTTGGAGACTGCATTCGAGACAAAAAACGAAGGCACTAAGCAACGAGAGTTTGGTGTAAATAAAATGGCAAACAGAAAATGGAAAATGCCTTTCTAATCAAGACATGCGTAGAGGATTAAATTTGATGTCGTATATATTTAATGAAGATTTGACAGTCTATAACGCTCATCAAATCACTGACTTATATTACCTTGTACAGACTTATAGAAGCTGAAGATCAACAAATTTACCATGTTCATGCCTAATGCTTAGTGTAGCTATAAATAAGATGTTCAAAAAGCGCAAATAAATAAATAGTGTCAGAAAATTTAGAAAAATTGTCCTTTAAACTGTGAGCCCACTGATTTCATTTTCCATTCTCGTCCCAGAAGTGCTCCTTTCCCTAAAATTACCGAGGCCTCAGCGCAAGAAACACCAAGCGGTTTTCATAAATCCGTGCTGAGGGGCTCAGTATGTCCATTAAACATCCCAAAGAAGCGACTTCATTGGCTCTGGCGCGATAACTACCGGTCGTGCTTTTTTTTTTTTTTCACTTTTTCGGGTTTACTCCCGGGGTGAAATAAATTTGCGTTCAACAAATTTCCACACTTCGATGTGGCGGGAAACAAAGGCTTAGAAAAGTGGCCCGAGATAGTGATTTTATTTTATGAACTCCCAAATTTTGAGACAGCCGGCCACACTTTCTAACGTTTGACAAAATAAAGCGCAGATGACATTTATGTATTATTAACATACAAATACAATTTCTAGGCTGCCGAAGAATTTCAACCGTTTCCAATGTTAAGATCCACTGTATATCAAGGATATCAACGCGACATCAAAATCTATTGACAACATTAATTTTTTTTAGGAATTAATACAACTTTCAGCTAGCCATTCGCACTTTTAAATCAGAAGTTCGGCCCATGTAAGGTAATCCAAGAGAGCCTTGGATTCTGGATTCCACGCTCTGGATACCGGATTCCACCTCCGTGGATTCCGGATTCCACTTCCATGGATTCTGGATTCCACGTCCGTGGATTCAGGAATACAAAAGTGGCTGGATTCCTTCAATAGGCTGAAACGCGTTGGGCACTTCTCGAGAGTCCGCACTTTTGCTCATTCTTACCTCCCTTGTAGATTCGTTGATGTTCGAGACATCTTCGTTATATTCCCAAGAGAGGAACTTCGCAAATGATTTTTTATAATTGTTATTTTTAGGATCTGACGGCTGTGAGATAACTAAGATCCCCATAGGCTACTGCTGTTTGGAGTAAAAACTCGTGAAATCCCCGGAGCACACATGGAGCACACATGGAGCACCCTGGAACACCTTGGAAAACCCCCAGAACACTCCCGGAACAAACTAAAACAAGAAAGCCCAACGGGCATTTTAACCGGCCTTTCTGACCCCCCCCCCCCTCCCCACCCCCACGTTAACAAATGTAAAGACGATCCCGTCGCTCAACTTACGAACCTTAACCGGCGTGACGAAAAGTGTGACTGTGAGACACAATATTTTGACTATATCGTTACTAAATGACGTTATTTTTTAACTCTGATGACTCAGCTTATCTTCCTTATCGCTTTTTATTTGTTCTGCTGTAAAAACAAATTCAACTCAAACGTTGAACGTCGGTATAAATTCGCCCACAACTGAGAATGTTTACACAGAGACGACGAAATGTTTACTTTTGTACCTAGATCGTGAATACAAACAGTGAGCATAGAAGTAAAATCAAAAGATAATGCCTTAGGAAAGCGAAATCGTCACGCCGCGCTCAAACACGTGAAGGTATATCTCATGACATAATGTTTAAATCCGGTTTGCTAACCCGGGAATCCCCTTGCAAAAGTAAACAAAATTGGCTCGGAATCCGTAACGATTTCTTCAAATTGAAAAGTGAAAAGACCTTTTCTAAAAACGAACAATTAAGATGGAATCCATCAGGAAATTGAGTAATCAGTGGACAAAAATCTTGTACCAGAAAAATTTAAAGTATATCGCATTCTTTTTTTATACTTTTTAAGAGCTATAGACGTAATTAGTTATCTGTAATAACACCAAAGACAATTTCTTATGGGAGCCTGTGAAATTCAAATTCAAATTTCACAGGAATTGTGTAAACACAGGTAAAATAGATAAATTTTTATGCGTAAGATTTCATTTTGTGAAATTTGAAATTTATTTTCTCGGGCTGCCATGAGAAATTGTCTTTGGGTTATTACAGATAACAAATTACATCCATAGCTCTCAAAAAATGTAAAAAAGAATGCGACATGCTTTAAATTATTCTGGTACAAGATTTTTGTCCACTGAAAATTAAAATTACTCAGTTTCCTAATGGATTCCGTCTTAACTTTGGGAATGCAAAAGGGTAATACAAAACAAATTAAACATGTTGCGACAAATGGCGAAATTAGTGGAGCCAGATATGCTCCTGGTGGAGCTCGTTTCTTTTCTTTGTGATATGACAATTGAAACAAATAAAATACGTGTGAGGATTGGAGAAATTAGTTAAACTCGTTTCTCTTCGTCCGTCTTTATCACGCCGTGAAATATTTATTCATAATTTGCTTTAGGCAAAGTTGGATCCATCAGGTAGCGTTCAGTCGAAGTCACTTGCGCATGCGTTATATGTAAGACATGTACCGCTATTGAATGGCGAAAAATACCTGATTTGTTGACGCGCGAGCACGTGATCAAGATCTTGAATTCAAGATGGCTACCAAAATATTTCTTGGAGGAACGAGAGCAACGTAAGGGTTATAAGTTTTATAGAAGGTCGGTTGTGGAAGGATAGGACTATTTGTTTTTGTGTTCGCCACCTATAACTTATTTGTTTTGAGACTTGTCTCAGCATTTTTCGTTTCCTAAGACATCGTTTCTTTTACTTTAGTCCGAAGGCCTTTAGCGTCGGATATAAAGCGAGTTCTAAAGCGTCCGATATAAAGCGAGTTTAGTCTGAAATCGCTCGTTAGATGGATTTTTAGCACATGAGACATGGCACTGCAGCTAAATCCAACCAAGTGCAAGGAGATCCGCACATGCTTCAAGCACACTCCCCCTCGGTTCTCTCAGGTGTCAATAGAAGGGGTCGAGTTCGAAACGGTATCTTCGGCTAAAGTTGTTGGCGTTGTCATAAGCAGTGATCTCAAATGGTCTGCGCATATTGACTCAATCACGACTAAGGCTACCAAGAGACTTTATCTCTTAAGACAACTTAAGCGCGCGGGTATTGCTAACAATGACCTTGTAAGATTCTATTGTAGCGTTCAGATCAATCCTTGAATATGCATGCCAGGTCTTTCATTGTAATCTACCATTATATCTCTCTGAGGAAATTGAACGCATTCAGCGCCGTGCATTACGCATGATATTTCCAGATTGTAGTTACAGTGAAGGTTTAGTTAAAGCTGGCCTTCCAACCCTATATGATAGAAGGAGCACATTATGTAAGGAACTCTTCAAAGACATTGACACACAGGGCAACCATAAACTCAGACACCTTCTGCCATCACGATCTCAGCAGAATTATAATCTGAGATCGACACGCGCCTTTGCCTTTAATTAGCCACTGCATGTAATATATTTTAAATTGTCGTCATATATTTTTATTGTAAATAATTTATTCACATAATTCAGTCATTTGACTGCAAAGTGTATTTTATTAATAAACGGTCTTAATCTATTTGAAAGAAAACGGAGCATTTTATTGTCCATAATAACTGATTTCTTAGAAAGTCTGCAGCAGTCGGGAAAGCAGGTCAAGGAAAATGTAATGCCATTTGTAATCGGTGTCAACACTTGTTTAAAAAATGGCAAGTTCACAAAGAAACATACGCCCATGAAGAGGCAGTATTTTGTGTGGCAGAATAATATTGTGCCTGACCTTAGCAAAAGAAGCTAAAAGAAGCGCATAACTTTGGGGTGGAGTTGGTGCCTGCATTGTTTACCTCTAGAAAAATATTATAAATGTATTAAAAGAAATTAGACAAAGAACAACAACAAAAAAATGTTTTCAGATTCTCACATTCTAACAAAAGTTATTTGTTGTCATCAGTTTTTCTACTGAAGGGCAAACCGTGGATAGCCAGCACCAAATAGTTCCCTTTTTTTTAGAAATGAGGGAAAACTCGCGCGCGAAAGCCAGAAAAATGGCGGGAGGTGAATAGCAGATACTATCCCGAGTTTGAGTAGCCAATCAGAGCACGCGAGAAACACTTTCCACTGGTTTGGTATATAAGCTTACTTACAAAGAATAGAAAAACTAAATTCCAAAAGTATAAATATACGTACTTATCCATATAATGCACATTTTCAAGAAATCGATACGTCACGTTTTGCATCTTGATGATAGTTAAATATTGGCACTGTTTTTAATAACCAAAACTGTATGCCGTTTGAATTTGAGGCTTTTCTCTGTTTAGGTTACGTAACCCGCCAAATATGGCTGCGACTTGAAAATCTTGAACACCTTTCCCATAGAACAAATGTGGCCAAGCTGCTTATCTGTGGAAGTTAGGGTTTCAAGATATGACGATTAGGGACTTCTCATAGCAACAATGTGGTAATGAAGAGTCTCCTGCCTTAATTTATTAGAGGAAGCAAATGAAATAATTTTCAAAATTTAATTGCTCTGTAGTAGTAAGTCGGGCCCATATGTCACAAATGGAGGCTTCTGATTGGTTCTCACTGTTGCTAACCGGAAAGGCAACCGCTGACGATGGGGTTGCTAAGGGGCATGCGGGCTCAACCGGAAATGACGTCACCGAAACAGGAAGTGACCGGAAATGCGGAGGTCACGTGTTTTGGAGTGGGAAACCGCTGACCAGTTGTAAAAATAGATCGTGGGCTCAGATTAAGAAAAGAGAGGACATTTCGTGACGCTGACAGGACGTGCCCTCTGATTACGGTGGATTACCGCTGACCAGTAGGGAAAATGGGATCGCGGGCTCAGGGTGGGGCAAAACCGCAGAGGAAGGCGGGCTCAAAGTCCAAAGTCCAACTCAGGCATCGGGGGAGGTATAAAAAGGCAACCACAAGGGGTTAGGTGGTGATTGTGACCATGAGTTTTTAAATCACCCTTATCAGTGATCAAGCACAAGGCACGGGACAAAAATTTACCGCCAGACTTCCTCATTCACACTATCTGGTAGAAGATGATTGGGAAGCGGCCTTCGTTCATATCTCACACCCTGGTTTTAATCAAGAATTGGAAGATCAAACCAAGCAGAATTGGACTCAAGAAGATAGTCAAAAACATTGGATGAAAACAGATATCAGATACATACCAAAACGTGCTGATGGAAAGGCTCCCATTCAAGTCACCAAACAAATCCATTTGCCGCCAGGGTATTACCACAATTTGAAAGAAGCATGGATCGCCATCGCTTACGAAATGGAAAAACAACACATGGAAGTCATGATGGATATAGCCAAAATGGACGTGGACGATCTATCCAAACGACAACAACTAGCCGCTCTCAACCTCGCTCAACCCTACGTGAAAATCACCAATACAGGCATCGCCCCCGAATTAGATTCGCTGTATGTACTCATACCAGCCAACATGCAATTTGAAATGGAATGGAAATTGGCCGGCCTGATGGGACTTGTGAAAGATGGAACGCCAACGCAACGAATTGTCCAAGAAAAAAATTATCTGGTGAAAAATATCGTGGATTACGACGATCGCCACAAATGGACACTAACCGTCGGTCCTGCAAACAAATATCCACCTTTTGGTCATGTCTCCGTCAGCTTTACTCATCCCGACTTCGATTATTACTTCTTCTTGGGTCCGAATCTCAGTCGACAACCATTTCCCACCACCCAAACCATCAAACCACAACAAGGACAACAACAATTGATGATTTACACGGATCTGGTTGCACAGAGCATTGTTGGAAATCAACAAAAAGATTTTTTACGTACCTTGGATGCCGGCAATACCGATCATCAATTTGATACCACGCAACGGATGTATTTTCCTCTTGGCAAAACCATCTTTGACAGCATTGCCATTGATATTCAAACAGCGAATGGACAGCCGGCTCCTTTCAAACAAGGCAGAACCATCATCACTCTTCAACACTCCAGAAAACGTCAACGGACATGACGTGGTTGTTTTTTATACAGAAAGCGAATCATTAATTAAATCCTGGAGCACGTGGGACCTAGCCCGGTTAGCTCCAGAACAGGCTAACTACTTAGATTGGTTTTTTGAAAAGAGATGAGGAATAAAATGACTTACCTCTATCCCGTTTACTTGACATTCTTGCTTGCTTGCTTGCTTGCCTGCTGGCTTGGGAGTGAAAACGAGGTGCGGAGGCGGGTTTTTTATAGAGACCGAAAGGTCACGTGGGAGGGGTGATGAACCAATCACCCAACAGGGCACAGCCTGGCATAACAATAGGTGATGAGGACACAGCCTGGCATAACAAGGGGTGATGAGGATCATACCTCGGGAGGGGTGCTCCAGGGAGGGGAAGGGGTGGGGTGACCCCCCTCCCCCTTACTTAGATGGACCATCAGGCTTTGCGCGGATCGGGGTATATAAGTCAAGCGAGGCCCCAGGACGTCACTCCTAGCTTTGAGTGTGGTCTAAGCGACTTATGTCAGTTTGCTGTGTTAAAAATGTCCAAAACGAGAAGGCCGTTGGGTTCCCTAGCCAGCGAGGTGAATGAGCATGGTGAGGAGGTTTTGAGGACGCGCGTGGGAAGGGAGAGGACCCATTTGGAACGTCAGGCCGAACGCATGTACGAGCGAGGAGAGGAGACCTGGCGTCGCTTGACACGACAGCGCGTGGCTGCATTTTTGGAACTGTTTTTGCTGGCTATGGTGCGAACGGAAAATGCTCACCGTGCGGGTTACCCACAGCCACAGAGTGTAGAAATGTTACTAGACACCCTGGTGAAACGCATCATCCCCTGGGAGTACCGGCACCGCGTGTGGTCAAAGTATGAGGGTCGGTGACCCATGTCATTAGAACATTTTGACGAACTGAACAATGATCTGGCCAATTATCTGCCAACCATTCATGCGGGTCACCAATGGCAAATGATTCGTATGTATTTCGGTGACATGAAGCGGGTGCGGGAGGAGCGGCGGCGGAGGGAGGAACAGGAAAGGGAGGTTATGGCGGCCGTACGACGTTGTTTGGAGTTTTGAACATTGTTTTTGTAAATAGACTGGAACATTTTGTTGGAACATTTAATTATGTGAGTCAAGAACCAGATAACATTTTGTAAGTGAAGTTTTTTATTTTAATTAAAAGAGTTGATGTTTTTTACAAATGGTTGTCCATATCTTGCCACGCGGGTGGGGCACTCCTATTTACAATTGAAATAAAAACTAAAATTGGAAAAGCTATGTACAGTTTGAAAACTAAAAAATTGAAAGGCTATGTACAATTCAAAAAATAAAAACTAAAAATTGAAAAAAGCTATGTACAAGTCCAAAAGTAAAAACTAAAAAATTGAAAGGCTATGTACAATTACAAATGAAAGTCTTCGAGCTCCAGGCGTAATTGATCAATGTTCTCGGGTAGACAGAACGTGCGATTGAATAAGGCTTGAATTTCTGCTCGGGTTTTGTCGTCCACATCACGGGATCCCACGATAGCACTGCTTTGATGAAGGGTGGGCTTTTTGGGTCCCCAAGGGACAAATTGACTGCCAGTGACCAGGGTGGCGGCATTCTCGTTGACTTGGTAGTAATGGTCCGAGCGGTACCATGATTGACTGGGTATATCAAAGAGGTAGACGGGTTTGCCTTGATCCATGGCCAATTGCACGGTCCAACCGGTGCCTCCTTTTACGCGTTTATGATCCTGTTCCAAAATGCCAAAGGCATAGATCGTATGTGCTTTTTTGGCAATTTGATAATTGCGTTGCAGCAATTGCAGGGTGTAAAAATGACTGGGCATTCGTTTTCCTAGTTTCTCAGCCGCCTGGTGAAGATGTGGGTTGGCCAGCATGGGGAGTTCCACGGTGGAAGGGGTGATGAAGGTGGCTCGAGGATGGTTCGGGGGGACCAGCACTTCCACTTGCATCCCAAACTGTTTAGCCATTTGTTCGACGAGTTCATCGGTGCCTCTGGCTCCCCCGGTGTACACCACATGTCCATGACCAATTTGCAGTTCCAAGGCCTCGACATCGTGTTCTCCGATCATGTCGATGTCTGGGGGCATGCTTTGAGAATGACGACTCAGGGACAAAAGGGAGCTCCTTAAATAGGGACAACGGACCAATGGGAAGACAAGAGACCCTTAGTTGGATAGGGAAAAGCTGACCAATGGGAAGATGAGAGCTCCTTATAGGGTCATGAGAAGCTGACCAATGACAGCCAAGGGTCATGGGTATAAAAAGGCATGGAGTGGGTGAAAAAAGCAACCTTGAGCAGGATGTCTGTCGATCGGAAGAGAAAGCAAAGTGTACATCCTTCGGGGAAGAAGAAAAAGAAAGAGAATGTGGACTGTGATCCTGTGGTACGCGAGGTCGTGGAAGACACCCGAGCTGCAGTGGAAGATATGATGAAAGAATTGAATAACATGGTGTCCCCCCAGACATCCCCGCCTGAATACATTGTGACGTATGACGAAGACCTCATTCCTCCCAGTTCGGTGGACTATATGGTATGCCCTTGCCATGACGTGCGTTTGGAGGCAGGAGAATCTCAAAAGGGATGGAAGTATGTGAAATGTCCCATGCAACCGTGTTTGCTGTTTTGTGGTCAAGATCAAGCCTCAGAGTATATGAAAGCCGTGTATAGTCAACCTCATGCAGAAGTGTTGGACATGTGGTGTTGTTTGCAATGCTTTTGACGTGAACCCGCCACGCTTCAACAGAGCCATTCTACCCAGAACCCCGATCGCTTGTTTCTGAATTGTTCCAAGAAAAAGTGTGGCTTCTTTCGGTGGGCCGATCAACCGTTGGGTCCCAAGTACTGGACTTGGTTTCCTGACCATCCCCCCAAAAAAGCCGATCCACTCGCTCAGCCGCTTTTACCCAGCCGTGATGCTCAAGGATATCCCAAACGTGGAGTGGACATCCCTGGCCCACCACCTCCAGACCGAAGCAAAGAGGATCGGCCCCTGACAGATTATGAGAAACAATTGTTGCGAGAAATTCAAGATCTCAAGAACCGTCAAGAAATGATGGTAGCACCAGCTCCACCGCCCCCTAAGTACAGTGACAGTGTTGAGAACTGGCAGAAAGGTCTAGAGACGATCACCTGTGGACGTCTAGGTCTCTTTTAACAAAAAATGTATTTAAAAGGAGTAGGAATAAATTTTTTTATTTAGTGTGTAACCATGGAGTCTGTGTGGATGTGTTATGGGGGTCTCTTGTCCCTGGTGCAATGGCAATGTCATCAAACCCTTTGCCAAGTCTTATATGATCACCAACCCGGTGCCAAAATCCGCATTCCCCCTTGTCCCGAGGACACGCATCCTCTCCAGATCTTTGAAGAAACCCATGTGGACAGCAACTTGTATCGATGGGTGGTGTTTGTCTTATGGTTAAAAGCCCACCCGAACGCATGGCGATGGTATCAAATCATTCAAAAGGCGCACCCCAACACTGTACCCACCATACCGACCTTATGGGATGAATGCCAGAAAGTATGGCCCCTCGAAAGAAAAAGGTCTCCCAATCATGGTTGAATCGTTACCACGATCCTCGAGCCCCCGGCAGTTTAGGAGGCGTGCAACGGTTTGCCAAAGCCCATCGTCTCCCTTTGAAAAAAGTCCAACGGGTCTTGGAACGGGATTTGGCCTATACCTTGCATAAACCGCGTCGTCGTCGTTTTCCCACCGTACCCGTGATCGTAGGAGGATTAGATGATCAATGGGTGCAACCGTTGGCCAAGTATAATCGGGATATACGATACTTGTTGACGGTGTTGGATGTCTTGTCCAAGTACGCGTGGGTACAACCGTTGAAAGACAAAACCGGGGTAGCCTTGGTCCATGCCTTTGAGAAGATTTTGAAAGGACGACGACGTCACCCCAATCGATTGCAAACAGATCGAGGGAAGGAATTTTATAACCGGACCTTTCAACGATGGCTTGACGAGCAAGGCATTCAACATTTTTCCACCGAAGGGGATGCGAAAGCCAGTGTATTGGAACGATTTAATCGGACCTTGAAAGAACGTTTGTACCGTTATTTTACGGCTGCCAACACATTGAAATTTGATGATGTCTTACCCGAGTTGGTGCAAGGCTATAATGCCACACGTCATCGAAGTATTGCTATGGCCCCTCAAGACGTGACATGGGACAACGAAGAAGCTGTGTGGAAACGATTGTATGGCCAACGGTTGAAAGGCAAGAAAAAACCTAACTTCAAAGTAGGAGATCGTGTACGTCTCAATAAGATTCATCGTACGTTTGCCAAAGGGTATTTACCCGGTTGGACCGAAGAAGTGTTTGTCGTGCATCGTGTGATCCTGGGACCCGTTCCCACTTATAAGATTCACGAATGGGATGACACCCCCGTCCAAGGTACGTTTTATGAAGAGGATTTACAAAAAGTCCATGTGTCCGACGTGTTTCGGATCGAAAAGGTACTTAAGCGACAAAAAGATCGTTGGTTGGTCAAGTGGAAAGGGTGGCCAGACAAGTACAATAGTTGGATTGCAAGCCAAGACGTGACGTCCCTGCGACTACCCAAGAGGAAAGAGACAAGCCCACGACGACGACGACGACGCGACTAAAATGACGTTCGTCCCCAACTCTTCGTTTTACGTGGCGTTGATGAGTCATGCTAGTACCAAAGAGTTTCCTGGGAACAAGAGTCATCATTTCAGAAACCGATTGCCTAAACCCATCCGATTTGTCGGACGAGGATGGATGGTAGACATGGTGAGTTTATCCTTACCCACCATTCCAGTGATAGCGGAAGAAGGGGGAGTGGGCGATTCCCATCCTCTGTTGTACGTACGATGGCACGAACGGGTGCATGACACAGACGATCAAAGGAACGACGTGTGGTTCCATGAACGGCGCGAACTCTTTGTCTACGGTCGAGATATGAGAAAGCAATTGCTCTCGTCGACGGGATCGCAATTTTTTCACCAACTGGTATATCGCTACCAGCAAGAACGTGCTAAACGAACCCAACCCAAAAACAAATGGACGGAGAACGACGGTCTCAAATTGTACCCGACCTTTGAATGGACCTCAGAAGGGGATTTGTTGTTGAATACCAAGCAAGTGGATTACAAACGACAAGTGGCGCGCGTGTCATGGGGCAAAACCTTGGCCCTGAAAATGGGATGGATTGAACAAGTGTACCCCGGTCAGTATCGCCTGGGACCCAATCTCTTGCCAGAATTTCAAGGCATTTCCACCATTCCCACTCCGTCCGATGTCCGCGATGCCGGCAACAAGCCCACCTTTTGGAAAGTGGATGGGGATTATGTGGTGTTGAGTCTATCGTGTCCTTGGCGATTTGTGAATTTGAACGAGACCTTTCGTCCCTCGTCGGAATTTGCTCCGACACGTCCTTTGCACGTGTACTGCGATGTAGGGACCAGTAGCATGGTAGGGGGTCGCATCACAGATCTCTTACGAGAAATCAAGTACCAGCCTCAAAACACCACCCACTTTGAACCTCGACATATTCAATATGTCCCGATACGCAATGAAGTAGTGGAAATCGTGGAAACGCAGATGGCCGAAATCAATGGGGATCTGACGCAATTTGGCGAAGGGCATACCCTCTTGACCCTCCACTTTAAAAGGGAGGTCGTAGTGTGAAGAAAAAAGAAAATGTCGTTCTACGTGACGTTACCGAGTCATTCCAACCGACATGAATTTCCCAACAACCAAGCCAATGCCTTCAAGATTCGTTTACCTCAACCGTTACGGTTACAAGGAGGTGGATGGCAAGTGGGTTTGAGTGCCACTTCCTTACCGGATACGCACGTCAATTTGTACGAGTTGGTGCAAAAAGATGGGTTCATCATGTCGACGACCTGGGACCAAACCTATCCCAAACCGAGTGGAAAAGACGGGGAAACGGTCGGGCGAAGAGACAGCGCGCAAACCCTCATCAACGACATTCAACATTTGGATTGGGTGGTGGATGGGGTGAGTTTCATGAAAGCGGCCATTGCTCACTTGGAACAACGACGCAAGGAAACGGCGATTCAAGGAGTTCGTTTTACCAATGATCAAGGCAAACACACCTACGTCAAGTTTCGTTGGGAAGGCGACGATCTCATCATTGACAACACCAATGTCTGTCATTGCAAAACTGACACGCCAGCCCTGTACATCTACACCAAGTTGGCTGTCAAGATGGGATGGTTACGTAAAATTAGCAGTGGGTTAATTTTGGGACCAAACTTACAACAAGACTTCATGGGGGATCAAATCCCCAACATGACAAAACCCATTGGCAACGATTGGAACGATGTGGACGACGATCAGCACAACCCGGTCTTTTGGACGGTGCGTTCGTTTTCACCGGATCATTTACGATTGAGTATGAGTTGTGGGTGGCGTTTCACCAATTTGAATGTGGCGTTTCGTTCGGTGGTGGGAGATCCCTCGCGATCGTTGCACATGTACTCGGACGTGGCAGGCAGTATGATGGTAGGCAATCGCGTGACCGATTTGTTGCGAGAAATCCACTACAAGCGGGAAGGCAGAGGTACCATGTACTTTGAACCGTTGCACATTCAATACCTACCGCTTCGTAATGAAGTCGTGGAAATCATTCAAATGCAAGTCACCGAAACGTCTGGCACCGAGGATAAGTTGGTCAGGTTTGGAAAAGGCAACACCCTGGTCACGTTGCACTTCAAAAAGACATAAAAAGAAAAGGGAAAAAGGGGCTGGTCAGTCAAAGATGCCAAAGACAAGAGCACGTCGAAGAAGAAGAAGAAGGCAACGAGGCGGTCTCTTGCCTCTGGCCGCTCTCGTGCCAGCCTTGATGGCTGTGGGGAAAGCCGCCGCGTTGGGAGCGGTGGGTGGTGCCGCGGGTTACGGTGGCGAAAAAGCCATGGAAGCAGCGACCACTCGGAAGAAAAAGAAAAGCAGATGAGAGGGGGTATAAAAAGACAAAGGGGGTTACGTGAAGCATAGACATTGGTGAACAGCAAAGAAGACACCATGCGAGGGGGAAGTTTGACACGATTTCGGACAGATGAGTGGTATGATCAATACGGCAACGGCCTGATGAGGGAGGTCATGCGTGGGGGTTTCCAAGGCCTTAAAAGCACGCGAAATCCTTTGAAACTACCTAGTAATATAAAGAGAGGATTGAATGCAGGGTTAACACGAGGTGTTAAACGCAAAGCCGAACAAGTCATTAAAAAGGAAATCACCAAACAAGCCAAGAAAGCTTTGACCCATAAGAACGTGAAAGAAGCCGTGCGTGTGGCCAGTGCTTTGTTTCCCAAACAAACCAAACGTGCGCGCGATATTTTTGGAGTGTGAACATGGAACCCGTGCATTCACGACCTCGACGGATTCGTAGTGATCGAGGTTTGTCTCAATGGGGAGGTGCTTTTTGGAAACTCATGCGGCGACAACGTGGTGGATGGTTAAGTCCCGATGTGATGAGAGTACCCGGGTTTGATTTGAGACAACACTTAGCACGACGACGCTATAAAAACCCCTCACGACGATGGGGTACCACCACTCGACGACGACGACGACGTTAAACATGCCTGACGTGAGTACACAAACCGCACCGGCTCACGCACGTTCCGAAGGGACCGTCAACCCTGCGTTACGGATTTTCAAGGTGCCACCGACCGACATTAGCATCAATGCCTATCGCCTGGTCACCATCCAACCCACTACCACGGGTATCAATCCTATGGAATTCATTGTACCGGGGTTGGACGATTTTGTGGATTTGGGACGCAGTAACTTTACCATGGAATTGAGATTGCAGAAAAGTACGAACGATAACTTGGTGGTCAATCAGAAATTGTGGCCCGTCAATAATTTGGCCCATTCCATCATCAAACAAATTGACTTGCAGTTGAATGGCACGTTGATCAGTCCTCAATCTGACACCTATCATTACAAAGCTTACCTAGAAACCTTGCTGAATTATGACCGAGAAGATGGCAAGACCGTGTTAGGACCCCAAGGATGGTTCAATCAAGTGGATTTCCCACCCCAATGGACCGCCAACAACACAGACAGTGCGGCACCGCATAATGACTACCGCGATCTCCCTGCCAATCACAAAAGAGCCTTGGCTGCCATGGTAGCTGAAGTGGAGAAGTATGCTGGAGGCCTCACCCACAGTCTGGTGTTTACCCCCCACTTGGAAGTCTTTCACACCGGCAAACTGTTGGTCCCTGGCATAGAAATCAAGATGAAATTTCATTTCAATGGTCCGAACCTGTTTTTGAATGGAGTGGCTCTAGCTGGCCGATTGATGGAAGGCGATGTCAAACTACGGTTTCATCTATGTCAACTGCATTTGAATGACGCTATCTACATGAGTTTGTCTTCCCAAAGACACAATGAAGAAAAAATCGCCTCCTACCCGACCGTCCGCAGTGAAATCCGGACCTTCAGCATGCAAGGCAACCTGGTCCGCTTTGACATCCCCAACCTGTTTCAAAACAGAATACCCGACCGATTGATTGTGGGGTTGTTAGACAGCCGAGCCTTCAATGGAGATGTGACCCGAGATCCTTTCTGCTTCCAGAAATTTGGTCTGACTTCCATTAAACAGATTGTGAAAGGAGAAGAATACCCTTATGAAACCCTGCACTTAGTGCGCAACAATGGCAGCCGAGATAATCTAGGCTACTTCCGTTTTCTGCAAGCCAGTGGCGCTTGGTGTAAAAAGAAAGGCAATATGGTGGAACTGCTGGATTGGGGCCACAGGAAAAATTGTACCTTGTACATGTTTGACAATGTAGCCAATGGATGTGCTGACAGTCAAACCCTCAACCCCAAGCAAACGGGAGATTTACAACTCGTCTTGGAATTTGGAGCCGCCCCCAATATCAATATAACTGTACTCGCGTATGGTGAATTTGAGAACTTGCTGGAGATTGACAAGAACGGAGCCGTGTTGTATAACATTTACCAACACTGAAGAAATGGAACATGTGGCCTTGAATAATGTGCAGTTGGATTATTTAGCCCGAGACGACCCGCAATTGAAACCTGTCTTTTACGGGACGGTGGCCTGTGATCGTTTACCCAAGAGTCCTGTCAAGACCACTTCGCAAGGGTACATTGTGAATACGGACCCGCACGATCAACCGGGACAACATTGGTTAGCGGTCTGGACGGATGGAAATGTGTGTGAAGTCCTCGATAGTTATGCCTTGCCATTGGACACGTACGTGCAAGCGACCCCGTTACGAGATTGGATTGTGAAACATTGGAAGTATGTGGTGACGAATGGAAAGTCTCTCCAAGCCATTTCAAGCAAGAGTTGTGGTGATTACGCCTTGTTGTACTTGAAAGCCAAAACCCGTGGACGGACCTTGCAAGAGTTTTTAAATGAGTTTTCTGATCATGATTATGTAAGCAATGACCATCAAGCCGGTCAACGCCTTCAACAACTCATTGTAGGTCAAGAATGCGAGATGGTATCAAATCTGTTGTCATCCGTATCATCAATGTAATTGTTAAATAAAAAACATGTTGGAAAAAAAACTGTGTCGGAGTCGTAGCTCAGTCGGTAGAGCCTTTGGATCCCCGAAAAAATAGGAGGTCGTGCGTGGGTTCGAGTCCCACCGACTCCAATAAAAAGGTGCCTTTTTTAAGGGTATTAGTCCTCATCATCATGCAAACGGGGAAACCGTTTCGTTTTCATACCCCATCCAGTATTTTGGTCGTGGGGCCTTCGGGATGTGGCAAAACCATGTTTACGGAAAAACTCTTGTTGGAGAACCCGGACTTGTTTGAAACCCCACCGACCCAAAGGCATTATTGTTATGGGGCATGGCAAGATCGATTTCGAAGCATGCAAGATCAAGGGGTGGTGTTTCACGAAGGCATTCCCGATCATGATGCGTTGGTCCAATGGTTTCCTCAAGGACATGGGGTCCTTGTCTTGGATGATTTAATGGATGAAGGGAGTCACGATAAACGCGTGTTGGATTTATTCACCAAACATTCGCATCATCAAGGGGTGACGGTCCTGTACTTGTGTCAAGACATGTTTCCCGTGGGTCGATATGCTAAAAGTATATCCCGCAATGCCCATTACATTGTGGCGTTCAAGAACCCCCGAGATCAATTAGGGGTAGGCAATGTATTGCTTCAATCGTTTCCTACCACTTGGAAAGACACGTTGGAGACGTTTCATCCGACCACTACACGACCGTATGGGTATTTGGTGTTGGATTTACACCCCGCCTCCTCCGATCAACAACGTTTGTTGAGTCACCTGTTAAAAGACGAAGGATGGACTCGCACCTATCAAAATCGTCTATAAAGGGACGACACCCCATTTGAACAGGAAAAAGAGCGAGCATGGCTGATGATGATGACCGTCAACCTCCACAAGCGTACGATACCGTGTCCCCCGCCGGCGCCGGCGACCACGACCAATCAAGTGTCCCCAGGGACCATCCAAGAAATTTTGGCTACGGGGGACCAATCCATCATTGACCAAGCCTTCGAACAAATAGAGGATGCCGGTGATTATGATGCCCTCACCAGATATCTGGACACGCTCCCTGACCTCGGAATGCCTTTACAGACCTCTTCCCCAGCCGGGGTAGGAAGTCCAGGATGTCAATCATACCGTAGTATACAGACCAGCCCGGAGTCTTCTGGTGCTCGAACTCCTGCGAGTCATCTTAGCGTACCCTTGGCAGCGGGTGCTCGAACAGCAGCGGGTGCTGGGGGTGATGGTGATGGTAGTGGACGTGGTGGACGTGGGGGACGTCGTGGTCCCAGGACTAGAGGTGGTGGACGTGGTGGTGCTGGTGGTGGTGGACGTGGTGGTGCTGGTGGTGGTGGTGGTGGACGTGGTGCTGGTGGTGCTGGTGGTGGTGGAGGTGGTGGTGGTGGTGGTGGTGGTGGTGGTGGCCGTCGTGGTGGGGGTGGTGGGCGACGTGGACGACGACGACGACGAACCCCCACTTCACCTTTGACACCTGCCTCCAATCCAGCCACCCCTCGAGGATCTTGGACGTCTGGGAGTCCACCACCTCGTACCTTGCGTCAAGCGGATTTACAACGACGTTTACGGATGATGTTACAAGATCAAGAACAATTAGCACAAGGACGTGACATTTCCACTGTCACCATGACCAATAGCATTGTGACCAGTTATAAACAGGGAGGAGCACCGAGCGTACAAACTTCTTCGTCCCGGGTTTCGCCGTGATGAAAACCGTCGTGTCGTTATTGAATGGATCGAAACATCATGGCCTTCAATTCCCACCGGAATTATTACAACGTATGGATTCCTTGTATGCCTTTTACCACCAACAATGGTGGTGTTATCGAAAAATGTTGAATCACTTCAAGTGTATCAATGCCTTGTTCAATGGATTGGCCTTACTCCTGATGGCCGCAGGCATGATTGCTGGACCCCTTTTGGAAAACAGTACGTCGGTGGCGTGTTTGGCGGCGGTGGGGACGGTGGTCAAAGGATGGAATGATTTTAAACAATACCGATTTAAAGTGACCATGAGTCGGTTTGCGTTTACCACCTATGCCAAAGCCTTGACCGAATTGAAAACCCATGTGCGTGGTGTTCCCTTGGAGGATCTGGAAAGGTTTTTAATCAAGATGCAAACCTTGGATGATACCATTGTGGATTTCACCCCTCCGTTACCTAAACGATGTGTGCAAGATTACCATCGTCATTTTGTGTACCAACCCTTGGAAGCCCTATGCTATGTGGACGGATGTCCTCGTCCCTTGAGACCCAAAGACTATTGGATAGATAAAAAGCCGCTCCCTCCCAGTCCCACACTCTTAGAACCATGGCCGTCCAACGACGACGACGACGCAGAAAAAGGAAACGACGTCAAGGAGGAGGGGCTTTAATTCGTCGCAAACCCCGTTTGGTGGATAAAATTGCCCATGGCATGAGTATGTCTCTATCAGGCCCAGCGCCTGGGTTTGGTATCGCTTTAGGCAAATTAGGTGGTCAAGCCTTGAAAGACATTACCGACAATGTACAACATTACCGACAACGAGGTGGGGGTTGGTGGCAAGATTTGAAACGCAATACCCGTCAAGGCTATAAAGAGACGCGGGACGTGATCAAACAAAACAAAGCCCTTCAACGTGTGTTGATGAATCGTCCATGGTATCCTTGAGGAGAAGAAGACGACGACGTCGTCAACGAGGAGGTTTTTTGAACCTATTGGTCCCCGCCATGGCGGGATTAGGGAAAGCCGTGGCCTTGGAAACGGATAAACGTATAAAACGCACGATCCAAAAAGCCAACCAACGGTATCGTCGTCGCCATCGTCGGTAAAGATGCAACGTCTTCGACGTCAATTACCGTTTTTACGGTCCATGTTACAAGAAGCCAATGGCTCCAAACGTCAAGATTTGTTACAACATGCCAATGCCGATCAAATCAATGCTGTGAGTGAACTGGTCTTGAACTTCTTAAAAAACAAGATTCCTGTGACCCCACCCATGCTGGCCAAACTTCAACCCTATAAAAAGGTACTACGTGATTTGGGACGTCGTCGACATTCCGTGAAAAAACGTCGTGCGTGGTTGGTCCAACAAAAAGGACGCGGGTTGTTTCAAGGACTACATCACGTGTTATGTCAATGTGTTCGTTAACGCTTCCCACGTGGATGTTACAAGACATGGAAAGACGAATGTTCTTATTGGAAGCATAAATATCACCTGTTGTATCGAGAGACCATGCATATCTTAAAGTCCCGTCTTTGTGAGAGCTGTCGTCACCAAGAAGACGGGGAACCTTGCCCCGACTGTAGTCAATCACCATGGACGAGGTCTACATGATTCCCCACAAGGACTTGGAGCAACTCATTCAATATTATAAAGGAGAACTCACCGAAAATGCCCTGTTGAACAAAGCCGCTACGTTAGCGGCCAAAAAACATGTGTTCTTAGCCAACCCCCAACTGCCCCCAGCCCTGGTCAATGCTCAAACCAAACCGTTGAGTCAAGAATTAACCAAGTTAACCAAACGCATTCGTCAATTTCCTGGAGGCGTGGGGGTTGGTGCACCGGGTGGCCCGCCAGGCGAAGAAGGCGAGGAAGAGGCCGGGGATTTGGTGACGGGACCGGTGGAACAATGGTTGAAGCGCATGATAAAAGGCAGCCCGTCGACTCCCAAACCTCCCATTACCCCTGCAACCAAGAAAGGCAAAGGAGCAGCCACCACCAGTAAGATTCCCATTGTCAAGAAAGAGGCCCCTTCCACCAGTCGAGGGGATATCCGGTCGCGTTTAGAAGCCGTGCGAGAACGTCGCAAGACTTGGGAAAAGCATTTAGCCGAAAGTGGTGTCGCGAAAGGCAAAGGCAAAGGCAAAGGCAAAGCACCCGCTTGTGAAGTGGAACGATTGAAACCCTTACCCGGTTGGGAAGATTGGGCCAAAGGCAAAAAGTTACGATGTCGATTGGATTACGACAGTGACTAAAGATACCCACCAAGAGGAGAAGGGGTATCAAAAGGAAACTCACCCAACGAGGAGGGGCCTTGGATGTACAAAAATGGATTGCTAAGACGGGGAAGGAATTTCATTGGCCTGGTTATCAGTACATGGGCCCTGGCACACATTTGGCCAAACGTCTGAAACGTGGGGATCCCGGTATCAATCGCTTGGACCAGATTGCTAAACAACACGACATTGATTATAGCCGTGCCAAGAATTTGCAAGACAAATGGAAAGCCGATACGAAGATGATCCAAGCCATTGATCGATAACCCGGCAAGAAAACCAAGACGGAACGTGTGGTCAAAAAAATCATGCAAGCCAAGAAACGTTTAAAATTGTAAATTTAATGACACCCCAGTTACATGTGTGAGTAAAAAATAAAAAATGAAAATGTCACTGTCTCATTTGTTCATGAGTTGTGTCTTCAAAAAAGTTCTACCACAATGTTCTGCCACAATGTTCTGCCAAAATACTGAGACGATTCAATGTTCTGCCAAAATACTGAGACGAGGGTTAAGACACCAAATCATACATCAAATCGACGCCCTCGTCGGACGACGGCGACATGTCCTCCAACAAATCAATGATACCTTGAGGGGGCACCAATGCCTCCAGATCAAAGGAAGAAGAATCCTCGACATCCTTCAGCACCTCGGCCCACTCGTCAGGCGATATGTTCTGCAAAAAGGAAATGTCGTCCAAGTCCCAGTCAGGGGGTTCCACGACTTGCATGGCCCCCGAATCCAAATCAATCAGAGTACGAGAGTCCTCCTCAAGGAGTTGAACAAAGGACTCCGTGGGCGATACGTTCGTATCCTCAGATTCGAGTGAGTCACAAAATGCTTTGACATACGCCGTCACAGGAATGTGCCCCGATTTCAAATAATCCGTAGGGGGGATGGTTAGTGTCAAAGGTCCTAATGCATTCAATTTCTCTCGAGTTCTCTTTTTCTCCACCAGGCGGACTCGACGACGCCTCTCTTTCTCCCTCAACAGGTCTCAATGGGTCTCCCGATATTGTTGGTCATACGCTAGGCGCCGTTCCGGATTGTTTTCCCGGTAGCGCTTTTGCGCCTCCGCCAGCTGGGCTCGATGTTTTTCCCGGTAGAGCCTTTGGGCCTCCACCAAGCGAGCTCGATTTTTTTCCCGGTAGCGCTTATAGGACTCCGCCACGCGGGCTCGATTTTTTCCCGGTAGCGCTTTTTGCTCTCCGCCACGCGGGCTCGGCGCCTTTCCCGGTAGAGCCTTTGGGTCTCCGCTATGAAGTCTCCATGTGTTTCTCGGTACTTTTTTTTGGAGGCGGTCACTTTCTCTCGGTGTTCGGCCCGGTACCGTGCACATTTGGCGATGTTGCGTGCTTGTTTAGCCCTGAGGTCTGTCAGTTCATAGTCAACGTCGTCGTCGGTGTCGTCGTGGGGGTCATAGTCGTCGTCGTCGTGTGTGTCGTCAACATCATCGTCGCTTTCCCGGTAGTTGACTGGGGGTCTGCGACGGCGACTGCCTCGGCGTGGAGGCATCGGGCGATGGTGGCGGTGCTGGCGGGGGTGTCAGAGGGCGCTTGAATTGGTAGCGCCAGTAGCCGCAACAATAATCTAGTCCCTCCACAAACCAGTCGCAGGTCAGTTGGGGGTAGCACAGTTGATGCAAGCGGGTGGCTCGTGCTGTCCGGGTTGCCTGGGCTGTCTGTTTCAGGTGCTCCCTCTCCTTTAACATTTCTCCAAACTCTGTGACACTTGGATCGAGCAACAACTCCGCCTTGACTTTCTTCAAGATACTTTCGACCTCTAAATCAGCTTCAAACTCTTCAAAAGCCTCTAGCAGCTTCTCATGGCGAGAGTCCATGTTGAGATGACTCACCTCGAGGTTCGATCTGTTTTATAGTCTCTGGGATCATTCCCCGCAAAGCCTGATGGTCCATCTAAGGAGGGGGGAGGGGGGTCCCCCCACCCTCGTTGCCCCACAATACTGACTCTTTTCCCTATAAAAGCCGAGCACCGACCTCCAGCTAGTTCATCTGATCATGGCTTCTGAGCCAGACGAGCCAGGCCCAAGTGGCCTGACCACTGAAGAGATTTTGACCTTGCTACACACCTCGGACTCTGAGAACGAAGAGACGGCAGCGAATTCCTGTGATGACCCCGAAGAGATGGCTTGCAGTGACGAGGATGAAATCTGTCAAGAGGCGTTGGATCGTTTCGAACGGCAACGTGCGTTTCAAACCCAACTACTCCAACAAAGTGGTGGAGGTGTGGATGCCAGTGCGGAGGGCGCCTTCGAATTTGAGTCAGGCAATTATGTGGACCGTATCAGCCCGCGAATGGGTGTTCGTGAACGTCATTTCAACACCCGTTTACGCCAAACGGGGAACTTGATTCCAGATCAAAACATCACAGAAGCCCTACAAGATGGCTTACGTCGAGCAGTGAATCAAGTGTTAGCCACCACGCCTGACCTCCACGATCAAGATCGCCTCTACTTCACAATAGGCTCGAACCGCCTCCATAATAATTTCTAGGGATGGGGATTACGTGCTGGTGAATGGCGTGAAGACGGGGAGCGTATGCGTGCCCTCTTCAGTCGATTAGCCCAAGCCCTCAACAGCAATGAACAATTTAAAATGGATGACTCATTTCAATTAGCCATTACTCAAGTCCGTCATGCCCCTCAGGGAACTGGCAAACCGCGTCGTGGCAAACCCGGCCATCCTACCATGCAACTATTGACGAGTCAGAAACGAAGCGTCATCAGAATTAACAATAGAGATGAACTCTGTTGTGCTAGAGCCCTCGTCACTGCTAAAGCTAGAGTGGACCAGCACCCAAAATACCGCAGCATTCAACAAGGAAGACCTCTGCAGAGAACCCTGGCTCTGGACCTCCATCACGAAGCCAAGGTGCCCTTCGGTCCTTGCGGCTACCATGCCTTGACGGCCTTCAGTGCGGCCCCGTCCCTGGCCCGTTACCAGATCATCCTGGTGGATGCTCATCGGTCCTTTCACATCACCACCTTTGGAGACACCCAAGACAAACAATTGATTTTGCTCCACGACCATGACCATTACGATGTCATTACCCGTTTACCAGGGTTTTTCGGGTCCAGTTATGTATGTGCCCACTGTTGGAAACCCTACAATACCCAGGGACAGCATCGCTGCAACAAGAACAAACAATGCGGGGCCTGTCGCCAAAAAGAGTGCCCTGATTTCCAGGCAGCTTACCCTTGAGGCCAGAAAGCCACACAACGTTGCCCCAGTTGTCATCGGGACTTTTTCGGAGACACTTGTTTCGAAATGCATCTCGGCAAGGACCACACTGGCAAAACGAACCCACAGTCCTCCGTGTGCTTTCATCGCCGTCGCTGTCCTAACTGTCTTAAACAGGACGTTGGATTACAAAAGATTGCAAGGCACCAATGCGAGTACGTGGAGTGCCCCTCTTGCCATGAGTACGTGCACGGTAAAACCCATCTTTGTTTTATTCAAAGACCCACAAAGCCTCAAGAAAAGAAGAGAAAGAGGAAACGTCAAGGAGGCCCTCGCGCCAAACGAGGAGCGGCGGCGACCGCACCGGAGGAGGAGGAGGAGGAAGATGGGGACGACCTGCCACCCTTGCACGTGTTTTTTGATATTGAAGCCATGCAACCCCACGAACAACACATTGCTAATCTCATCGTGGCCGAAACCGAAGACGACGATCAACCTATTCGTTTCCCAAGCGAATATTGTACCCGAGATTTTCTCGAATGGCTGGATACACTCACGTTGAACGACACCCGACAAGTCAATGTCTTAGCTCATAATTTCCAAGGGTACGATGGTTACTTTGTGGTTCATCAATACCATAGTGACAACCGGATCGTCGAACAGCTCCGGAACGGGTGTAAACTCTTGGAAGTCAAACACGATCGTATCCGATTCATCGATTCTCTCAGCTTTTTCCAGATGCCTTTGTCCGCCTTTCCCAAAACCTTTGGATTAACGGAATTGAAAAAAGGCTACTTCCCACACAAGTTCAATATCCCAGAACACCAAACGTACGTGGGCATCGTCCCGGCCCTCGATTACTACATGCCTGAAACCATGTCTCCCGAGGGCAAGCAAGCCTTGGAAAAGTGGCATCAAGAGCAACGTGCCCAAAACGTCCTGTTTGACTTCCAGAAAGAATTGGTTGAGTACTGTGAATCAGATGTGCGTCTCTTGAAACAAGGATGTCTGACTTTCAAACGGTTGTTTGAAGCTCAAGCGGGTTTCAACCCCTTTGACCACATCACCATTGCTTCTGCCTGCAACATGGATTTACGCATGAACCCGATGATCCCTAACAGTATTGCCAGTGAACCCACCCTTGGTTGGAAAAACAGCATCAATCACTCCAAAATGTCCATCGAATGGCTCACTTGGTGTATCCAAGAACAGTCTCAGGACATTCAACATGCCAGAAATGCCGGCGAGTATCGCATCCCCGGCACCAACTTCCATGCGGACGGTTACTGCCACGACACCCAGACCGTGTACGAATTTCAAGGTTGTTTCACACATGGATGCCCGACCTGTCATCCAAACCGCCACGAAAAACATGCCCGTCACTATGATCGAACCATGCAAGATATCTACGAAACCACGCAACAAAAGATCCAACAGTTAAGAGAACACGGGTACAGTGTGACCCAAATATGGGAATGCGAATGGAAACGCCTCAAAGAAACCAACCCAGAGATCCGATCCTTCGTCGACAACCTGGACTTCACGGAACCTCTCAACCCTCGTGACGCTTTCTGTGGAGGTCGAACCAATGCCGTGAAACTGTACCATCAAGTGACCCCCAACCAAAAGATCCATTACATCGATGTCACCTCCTTGTACCCTTGGGTCAACAAAACCTCTGTCTACCCCAAAGGACATCCTACCTTCATTTCACAACCGGGTCACACGGACATCCACCAGTACTTTGGGCTCATCCAATGCAAAGTCCTGCCTCCACGTGACCTCTACCATCCCGTCCTGCCTTACCGCCATGACAGCAAACTGCTCTTTCCACTCTGTGCCCGTTGTGTGAAAGACGAAATGCCCAAACGTCCCTGGGAAAGAACAGCCGAATGCAACCACACCGACGAGCAACGCGTCCTAACCGGGACATGGTGCAGCCCAGAATTAGACAAAGCGGTGGACTTGGGATACGAAGTCCAGTACATCTACGAAGTCTGGCATTTTGAAGAAACCTGTGAAGGTCTCTTCCGAGACTACGTCAACACTTGGTTGAAAATCAAGCAAGAAGCCAGTGGGTGGCCCGCCGGAGTAGAAACAGAACAACAAAAACAGGCATACATCGAAGATTACTTCAGGCATGAGGGCATCCAGCTGGAGTACGACAAGATTGAAAAGAATCCGGGGTTACGTACCCTTGCGAAGATGATGCTCAATTCCATGTGGGGCAAGTTTGGACAACGGCTCAACAAGACCCGAGTCCAAGAATTTGATGACCCCCAAGCCTTTCATCGGTTTTTGGACAGCGATACCTTGGATGTACGTCATGTCTCCATTATGAATGACCAAATGGTGGAGGTACTCTACCAGTACCAAAAGGAAGACATCCCCGTCTCACCCAACCTGAACATCTTCGTGGCATGTTTTACCACCTGTTGGGCCCGTCTCAAGCTGTACGAGGCATTGGAACAGTTGGGAGAACGTGTCCTGTACTACGACACCGACTCGGTCATCTACTGGACAGACGAGAATCAATCCAACCCGACCTTGGGCAATTACCTCGGCGATTTTACCAGTGAATTGGATGATAACGATTACATTATGGAATTTGTGTCAGGTGGTCCCAAGAATTATGGCTATAAAACCAAGAAGGGAAAGATCGAATGCAAAGTGAGAGGTTTTCGCCTCAACAGCGAAGGAAAAACGCAATTAAAGTATCATGTCATGCGTCAAAACGTGTTGGATGAAATCCAGAAGCCACTCCTGAAACCGCGCCAAACCCCAGTCCACAAAACCTACCAGATCGTACGGAATCCTAAAACCTATGAACTGTACACGTATCCGGAAAAGAAACAATACCAGCTGGTGTACGACAAGAGAGTGGTAGATCCAAACACCTTCAAGACTTACCCCTACGGCTACCTATGAGATGCCTTCTTCGTCGCCCTCTTGCCATCATACTGTGATGTTACTTGCTTGGACCTCCTCCATTGGATCGCTTACAACATTGTCTTCCGAGTTCACCATGACACTGTCCACAACATCGCGTGGAATGAAACAAAGATCCTGATTTGAATGGAACACTCATCAAATGGATTTTGTTTGTAAAACCCAAGGAAATCTGGAATTAAATTATTTTTTGTTTTCTAACATGGCGTCTTTTCTTTGTTTTGAGTAAAGGACCTCCCCCGATGCCTGATTTGGACTTTAGACTTTGAGCCCGCCTTCCTCAGCGGTTTTGCCCCACCCTGAGCCCGCGATCCAATTTTCCCTACTGGTCAGCGGTTTCCCACCGTAATCAGAGGGCACGTCATGTCAGCGTCACGAAATGTCCTCTCTTTTCTTAATCTGAGCCCACGATCTATTTTTTACAACTGGTCAGCGGTTTCCCACTCCAAAACACGTGATCTCCGCATTTTCGGTCACTTCCGGTTCCGGTGACGTCATTTCCGGTTGAGCCCGCATGCCCCTTAGCAACCCCATCGTCAGCGGTTGCCTTTCCGGTTAGCAACAGTGAGAACCAATTAGAAGCCTCCATTTGTGACATATGGGCCCGACTTACTACTCTCTGTGGTCAAGCGATAAGTCTTTTCAAGACAGGATATCCTCTCTTGGTCTTTTGGCTAAGAATTATACATGTGAATAGCTGATAAGCATCGCCAAACGTACTGAACCGAACTTGCTGTCCAATCACCGAACAAGTTTTTTCCCTTTGTTTTCTACGACGGGAGCACAGGGCCGTAGCTAAGTTTTTGGTAAGGGGGGGGGCGTACTCTCACGAGTGCCGAAGGCACTACCCTTGTACGCCGTCTGGGGGTATCCTCCCCCAGAAACTTTTCAAATTTAGAGGCTCTGAAACGCTATTTTCAGCCCTTGTCATGAGATATGTCTCCGAAAAATTGATGTCGAATAAGTGTTAAAAGGCAGGTGTTTCCAGTGCTTACAACATAATTTCCGAGGTCCTGTTAATTTAAAACACACCGTATATATGTAATTAAAGATGTGTTTATACCAGCACCGTATATACCAGCACTAGTACACTAAACATTTCACAATACTGCATGATGTTTGGCTAACTAACCTGTCAAAGATGTTTCCAGTTTGATTTTCGTTCATAAATAACCTTTGGAATTGACATGTAGTTGGTTCTACGATGAACAAGCATCATTGCGAGGCCGCTAAGGCGTTCTTTTGTCATTGAAGAACGTGTTCAGACGACGCAGAGCAGAGAAGGATCTTTCACAAGAAACACTACCTACTGGTGTGGTGAGGAAAATCGTAAGGACTTTGCAGAGTGCAAATTGCACACGCCAATCCCAATAGGGGATTTTGCCCGTTTTGCTTACCATTTGCACACACCGTGGACCAACCGATTTCCCGGCCATGAAAATGGCAAACAACTGCAAGTCACTAAAATCAAAATAACTGAGCCTAAAGAAAACAAATCCTTTGACTAATGAAAATCCTCAATCCACAGACTTGTTGATTTGTCTGGCTCAACTGGTCCAAGGGGACAGCTGTCCCCCCCCCCCACCCTGTCTCCCCTCTAGCTACGGCCGTGGAGCACCGTTTAAGTTCAAAAGCAAAGAAACTGGACCTGAGGATAAGCTGATGGCAGAGTTGTACCAACACTCTGCGACACAGGCATACCATTTCAAGCCAAAAACAAAATACCTATCGAATTAACTATTTTAGCCACTGATCACCAATAAGGCTTTACTCCACCACCTGATAAGGAAAAAGATACTGTTGTGGACGATCAAAGAAAATCAAGTAACAAAACTGCAGGCAATCATTCACAAAGTGACGGCTCCAAATTGACGGAACATGAACGACCATCACAAAAAGGAACCGAAACAAACAACCCACAAGTACCAATGCTGCTCATCGTGAAGTCATGTCCTCGGAGAGTGGATGGAATATCAGCAACGGAACTGAAGATGGCAGACAAAAGCGTTTCAAGAAGAAAAGGAAAAGGAGATCCGACCTGACTGAAGATGAAGATGAAGATACAGAGGATTCTGAGGAGGCAGTCTTCCCGATCATTATCGGGGCAGTTTGTGCTGGTGTCGTGGTGTTCCTGTGCTTGATCAGCGGTCCGGGTTTTCTGTGCACGTCGGTATGTGGTTTTGATAACCTTTTAACCTGTATTAGCCAATCCTCGTTCGTTTGAAGAGAGAGTAATCAATATCTTGTAAGCTATTATTAATGAGAAAAAAGGTAACTAGGACTAAAACGTTGATGCAATTATTAGGTAAAATTTCACAGGCTATCTAATTCCATGAAGTGCAAGAAAGATGGAATATTCCTGCCTAGTCCCTAGGCGTTCTCTCTTACCGTAGTCCGCGCGAAGTCTGGGAAGGGGTCGGTAAGTCTCTCTCAGTGCTGTAGCGGCTAACGGTCCAGGATTCACCAAACCGAGAACTCCTAGCTAGGGACTAGGTTGGGAATATTTAGTTTATCACCAGCGTGGGACAAAAATAATCCGAGTCTGTGACGGGAATCGACCTCACGACCTCCCTTACACTGGTGTCATCGACCAATCAGGTCAACAAACAGAGACTTCTAACATCTACTGACGATTCACAATTCACTTGACTTCCGCTCAGGTTGTCGAAACGCCACTCAATGTCATCGCAAACAGTCCTTCCCAGGACTACACTCACCTGGATGATCATATTTCACCGACTTAAAATTTGCAAAGAAAGGGCAGGAGCCCGTTACTCCTGGAAAGGGCAGTTCCGTCCTTTTCCGTCTGACTCGTGCTTTAAATTTTTAACACCCGCGTATAAATAAAAATTTATTGTTTTGTTGATAGATTGATTGATTGACTTGATAGGAGGATTCAGTTGATTATAGTGCATATTAAACTCATGGCACTCACCCTACACTAGCCCCTCTATTTTAATATATCCTCATGTTTATATCAGAAGACTCATCAATAAGTTCACTTGCTTCGCCGGTTAAATTAAACACAAATTAAAGAACTGTAGGAGCACCACGTAGAATCAAGAGCACTAATTTCATAGTAAGAGTTATGATACTGAAACATTTGTTTATGCACATCAGAAAACTTACGCGAGTGTCATTTGCAGTACACGTGTATGAACAAGTTACATCCGGGCCACAAGCATTAGGGGCAGGGGAGGGAAGGGAGAACCCTCACACCATCCTTACTCCCCTCAACAAAACAAAGCCACTGGTTACAAAAAATTCTTCGATTTACGGTATCCATTACATTGGTTAACATTGCCTAACCAAAAGTCCGGAGTACAGATTTTCGTCTTTTTGGCAATTTGAACACCGAAATGTTTTTGTCATGTTCTTGAATAGAATAGTAAAGACATCACCTGGAAATCTAAATAGAGATAGAAGTACTGAAGAAGACCACACCTTTCGTGTTACTACATGCGTGCATGTATATCCTAAAATTTGGGCGTTAATGGGACTGTACATTTAGTCAGACCAAACTGTTGCGTTGAAATTTGTTACCTAGAAAGTGCATTTAGGATGCTGTTGTGAAACACGTGGACAAAATTAAGACGTTAAAGCTACTTTTTTCTTTTCAAAGTTTGCCCACACAGCCCCGTACGTTTTTCTTAAAAAAAAGTTATTATAACAAAAGAAAAAGTGCATTCATTAATATTCCTTCGAAATATGAACGCCTTGAAGTGAAGTTATTGAAAAGTGCATCTCAGTTTAGAACTCTAGTGAAACACAAGGACAAGCGTGCTAACTATTTCTCAGACTGGGCATTTTCTTGGGACTTAGCCAATCATAGTGACTGTGTTTACCCATTCACTCCCAACCGTTCTATAAAAAAAACATCATTTTAAGGCAATGATGCCGTAAATTGGCTTCTGTCTGTTCAAATCCCGGTCCAAACGACTGTAACTTCATCTCCAGCGTGGAAACTAAACTTTTCCTCCATTTCCGAGGCTGTTTGGCAAATTTGATCCTCGGGCATTAGTACAATCCAAAATTTGGACAGTTTTTGAACGAGAAAAACACTGTACCGGGTCTTCTTTCCCGTTTTTAGCGCTCAGTCCCGTTGTTTTAGGTTATCAATTCGATTTGTTTTGGAGTTTGTAGGCCATTTGATGGTCTTTCCTTGGATTAGAAATGATTTTAACTTAACTTTCAGCAAAGAGGAAATTTTTAACTAGAAGTGTCAACCAGTGCCAAGGCCAAGTTTTGCATCAATTTTACAATTTGTGTAACTCTGGTCTATTTAAAGTGAGCGCTTCAGTTTTGACACTTTTTGTTTGAAGTGTGCCAGGTGCATCAATTGGTTATCAACATCTGCTGTCACTCAAAGTGACGACGTCACAAACTGATCATGAACAAGGACTATGGTCCTTTACGGGCGGTTTTGGGCGGCACGGGAGTCAATGGGTTAACTTTCTTATAAAACAAGGCCTTGTAGAAAAAATAGTATATTCACTCCTCCGAAAACTGAGCGTAGTCGAGCTGACCTTTCATTTCATTGTTTCCATACTTCTTACTACAGTAAGAAATGCAAGCGACGATTTCTACGAAAGAAACCCACAGATCCTGAGCTCGGAATGGAAGATGCAAATGTACTATCCAATGACCCTTCCCTTGGCCCCAACTGGCGACAACACATGGTGATGATCAAGCTGCATGGACACTTACTGACAATCCAACATCTACGCCTTTGATGACAGCAATTACTGTACTGGCTGAAACTCCTAGAACGGAGATTGTCATTGAGATTCCTGAATAAACGTCCCTGGATACGTCATTCACCTGTTCGTCCTTCTCAGACGCTCTTCCCTGATGTCTTCATGTCCACAGATCTTAGAACAGGAACCTTGCACCCAGTCGTCTCTAAAATCCGCACCTGAATGCTCAGTGGCGTCAGAACAAGAAATTTGTGCCCAGTCTTCATCTCAATTACCTGCATATACAATGTCAATCAAGTCTGACTCCGTGGACTCTAATGGATCACCTGCATCTTTATCGGCAATCAAACTTACCTTCACACCAGACGTTTTTACTCCTGATTTGTCCATCCAATGTTCCTGTCACAGTGCAATCGACGTCATCCACTGAATCGGCATCCTCAGCTCAACAAGCCACACCCAAGACATCCTCGAGCAACTTGCGCGTCTGAAGAATGCCCAAGAAAGAATGCCGTTTCCATAGCAACAGATAGTAGCAGTTCCTCCACACAATCGTGTAAGACTCTTATTGCTCCAAGGGGCGAGGCTGCTGATATTTAAAGTACTTCACTAAAATTTTCTCGTTGGGTGCCCCTGAGTTTTAGCTACCTCTAGCCACTGAGGACTTTAAGTGATATTCAATATTAAACTAAAAGTAAAGGAATATTAAAATTATTGTAAAAGTATTGATGTTGTCAAATTTAATACAGCTTTAATCATTTATTCTGGAACAGAGGTTTTTAGCTTGTTTGCGAGCAAAATAAATTTTGTTCTTGTCCCATAGGTGGGGCATTTGCACACTTTTCTAGTCCCACCGTGGTTTTTTGTACATAGCGGCTGACCCCACTGAAAATGACAAAGGACCGACAAATGCCCTGGAGGGGGGAGGGGGAAGGGGGCTGGTCACGCCTGGAATTGACTGAGCCATTAGTGAATGGGAACGCCCGGGCGTACCGGAGTGACCACCGACCAACAGACTTGCCCTAAATAGTTACTACGTCGTTTAATTGTGATGAAAATTGATAAGATAACTCGCATAAAATATATGTCTTATTTGGGGGCCCATTAGTTTCTTAGTTCCCATTAGTTTCTTAGTTTCTCAGTCCCATTTAGCAGGAGCCCATTACCCGGAGTGTGCAACTGCCATAAATTCGAGCAACGGCGTTTTTACAAGTATGTTTATTTTCAGATAAGCCTTTCCCGCAAACAAATAACTGTTCCCGTTGACGTCTACATTGAATCTGAGCTACTACTTTCCTTGTAAATACCGAAATTATCGCTTAAAATACTGTCAGAACACTCCGGTGAAGATTCCTCACTTGTGTCCGCCGTGTTTATTTCCAAACGTGGACGAGTTGACGTAGTTACGTATTAATAGTCTATTATTAATTACGCAATCGCTTTTTGATTGGCTATTTCAAACCAATTCGCGGGAAAGGCTTATCTAAAAATAAATTTACTTGTGAATACGACGTTTCACAGACGTAGTAATGGGCTCCTGCATTTAGTTATTTGCAACGTTTCAGAATGGTTCCACTTTGAGTGTAGATGAGAGGTGATAGAGCTAGACAAGTTTGCAGGACACGTGAATATGTAGCCTGTACCAGGTTCTCAGTCAGTGGAGACGAGCGAAAAAGCGGGCGGGTGAAAACGGCGGGTCTCTCTCCAGCCCCCACGCGTTTTTCGCGCCAGTTTGTTTTCTCGATCCTCTTTTCCGACTATCTTGGAGCCTGGCTTGGATAAATTCTACTCGTAAAATGGCTTATTCTGCCTGCCGGCAGTGCTCGTAAAAATCGCTTATTCTGCTCAAACTTCTGCTCGGACACCCTTATTCTGCTCGAATTCTGCTCGGTGGCCAAATAAATTTTCGGCCCTTCGGACCGTATTTATTTTTGCAAATATGCAACGGAGCCTGGACCTAACCCCTAAAAACTAATTAGATATTCATTATGCGTAGCAAAATTGTAATTCATCTTACTTTATGTCACTACTGGAATCATTTGAGTTCAAATGTGAGTGCATTTTAGCTAATAATCAAATTAATCACAAGGTATTTTCCATTTGTTTTTTTCTTACATCTGTTATGCATGTCTTTAGTGCCGCTGATTTTCCCTTATTCTGCTCGAAAATGCCTTATTATGCCGGCAGAATGCTTGCCTCAAAAATCGATTATTATGCTCGAAATTCTGCCGGCAGAATTTATCCAAGTTTAAGCCTGGAACAGGCTCTGCCTACTGAACATGGCCTGAATGGCACGCGGATCGTTTTTCCCGCCAAAAAAAAAAAAAGCACAGCGCCCTCACTTAGCACACGTCAGCTCGTGAGTTTGCAAACTTGCAAATTTTACAGTGCTGATAGAGAAGGCCCTTCGAAATGAATCTTTTCTGGCAAACCTTTAGCCTTGTTTGCTTGGCAAGTGTAACAACTCAAATTTGCATAGAAGAAACCCTTGATTGTAGTAACCCAGTGTCAACCATTTTTAAGCTTGGTAGTAAAACACCATACTGTGCTTGCGATGACCCTGGGCATACTGGAACGTTGAAGTATTTCAGTGACAAGGTGCACGTTTGCTCGGGAAACGGATGGAAAGTCATGCAGTTTGAGGAGACACAGACTTATGCCTATGGCACGGAGAATAACCCAGGATATTCCTGCAAGGACATTTTGGATAAATCTGGACAACAGCTTAATGATGGAGTCTTCTGGATTCGTCTTCGAGGTAGAAGGATGTTTACTTCAGCTTAAGCTTAATTAAGCTTTAGTGTCTTTTAGGTGCTTTAATTTTGCGCGATAGTTTAAACTTTTAAGGCTTAGTTAAGTCTGTGGATAAACTTCTAAGGTGTAAAAATTCAAATTCGAGCTTTTCTGTTCGATTTTTCTCTGGTGTTTTTTTTAAAATGCTGCACATAAGAACTTATTGAAGTTGTTTTTCCTTTACAGGAAATCGAGATACCTTTCCAGTTTACTGTGACATGGCTGGTGGAGGTTTGTGAGATTTTATCATAACTTATAAACCGAAAAAAACAAACAAACAAACGGAAAAGAAAACAAAGAAAACAAAACGGGCTATCCATTTGGACCTAGCAGTTTGTTATCATTGAAATTATTTTGCATTGCTTTTAATTTTGAATTGGTCTTTGATTACTAAATGACCAATAAAAGCCGTTTAAAAAACTTTTTTATTTGGTAATTAAAAGTGAGATTACAAGTGACCAAAATCACAGGCAGCCTAAATTGGCAGTATGTGTACTAGATTTCATTGAGACAGTCTAAATATATTAAACAAACAAACAAACAAACAAGTTGAAATGAAAACACAAAGAATGTAAACGTGTAAATAAAACATTGCTTACTTGTGTAAATAGCTCCCAGGACAGTCAAGACACATCAAGCAACAACAAAGAAAATGTAAGCAATGTTTTATTTACACATTTACATTCTCTGTTTTCATTTCAACTTGTTCGTTTGTTATATTTAGACTGTCAATGAAATCTTCTAGCTACACATAGTGCCAATTTGGGCTGCCTGTGCCAAAATTAGATAATTTGGCATTTGAGAAGGACAGCCCGCCGTCATGCTTCGATTTCGCGGTAAAAATGGGAGAAAGAATTGGCTGCTTGCAGGTTACAACTGCTAGGAATTGTTGCAACATGCAACTGGTGTCAACTGTGGGAATATGTGCAACTGATGCCGAGTTAGTGTGGAGACATGCAACTGGAAAACCAACTGTAGTCAAATTACGACCGGTTTTGTTTTTTTACTTGATTGATTTGGCTGGGAGGTGGAAGCCATTGCTCTGAGGATGAAATTCAAGAATACTAAATATTATATATTAATTTGCCTGCGAGCAAGCTCTTGGGGGTGGGTGGTGGGAAAGGGAAAATAGCATTTTCTCATTTTCTCCCCACCCCCTGCCCTCGCAGGGAGGTGAATGGGCTGAACAAATGCAAAGTTGATTCAAACTACATGCAAAGACAGCTTCATGATAAAGGAATATAACTGAATTTATATTGGCTTGTAACCTGCTGATCGTACTGATATCTTTCATGCATTTGTCTGCTATTTCAGTGTATAGGGGTGGGAGGGGGTGAAAGGGTATTTAAAGTGATCATTCAGTTGAGTTTGCATTTGAGAGAATCGTCATCAACATAGTAATGCAACTTAAGCTTTCTTGCCAGAGCCTGCATCTCCTTGTTTTTACTTTCTCCTTCCCCTATTATCCTGGCTGGGTCCCCAAGGATAAGACTCATCATATGCCTTATGTTATCTGTCACCAGGCTGGACCATGGTATTCAAAGGAGTTAGTGGTGTTGACATGAATGCGGTGGATCTGTATACCTCAAATTTTACTCAGGGGGAGTTTGAGACAGCAGCTCTCAATGTCACAAACGATCATCATTATCATTACAAGAACCGAATAATACTAAACTGGGACAATTTTAATGCAATTCTGGTTAGTAGAGCATATCTATTGAGAACATTGTATGAACACACGTCTAGTTAGTGATTGACTGGGAAAAGTAATGCTTTGATAAAGTAATCTATTTCATTAATTTAATAAGTATCACTGCAAAAAGGGTAAGCTTTTAAAATTAGGAAATATCAAGAACGGGGTATTAAAAAATTGCCTACTTCTAGAATGGGGTATCACTTTGAAATGCAAAACCCGTCTAAAACGGGGTCTAATTTTGGAGGCCTGGGTGGCACACATCCACCCAAAACCTACCCAAGTACACCCCCCCCCCGCCACCCGGTATTTGCACCCCAATCAGAAAACTTGGGATTTTGTTAAGAATTTTACAGACTATAAAAAAAAAAGGGAAATTGTAAAGATATGCATGTTCTCTTAACTACCGATTGACTAACACTGGGTTCTGATGAAACTTGGGGAGGGGGGGGGGGGGTTAATATACTTCCTTAAATGAATTGACCATGGTCACAAACATTATTAGAATACCTTGGGGCAACTTCATTGGGGAAGTTCAAACTGAACTCTTAGTGGAAGGCCATTTTATAGATTAAAGAAGTGCTAAGTTAGCATTAATCCCAGGGGTCCTGGGTGAAATTGCATACTATAGTCACTACGGTACTCGCCTTCCAGTAGAGATTACCTCTCGGCATGCAGACCAAGACATTACAACAAAAGGAGTGATACTATCCCTGAATAATGATGTCCCAAGTGCTTCCCTCTCTATATAGATTTTGGCAAATTTGGCCCTTTGATCTACACCATTTTTTTTTCTATCATAAGGCAACAGTGTCCCTGTATGAGAGTGGCAGTAAGAGGAAAGAGTTGGTGTTCAATGCAGTGGGCACAAATCAGGAGAGCTGGTTTTCAGTTGGGAAACTTACTTCATCTTCATGGCCAAATATCAAGACTGAGCCACAAAACCACTTTAGCATCAAGGGACACTGCAACGATGTTGGCAATTGCCGCAGTTTTATAATCAACAGACATTATGATACATGTGATAGAGATGCTGGATGGCTGATGTGGGGCGGCATGCTTTGCTCTTGGGAAAACACGCCTTCTAACAAGAATGGCTTTTTGTACAGCAAGGTTTCTACCTACACAGAATGGAGCAACAGTGGTAAGCCATTTATTCATCTAGCTTGGCCAGTGGTCTTAAACTGAAGCTAGAAACAAGGTTAATATTTCAGAGGGTTATAGGGGGTGGTTAACTTTGTAATAGGAACATGAGTTGATTTGTAACCAATTCCATAAAGGTTATTCATGGGTAGTACTTTTTGTGTTATGTTTATAATCAGATTTGCATTAGGTCTACTTGTGAGTCTGTGGGTAAGTCCGAAAGTTTGACACTTAATTGAAAGCTTATTGCTTAAGTGTAAGTACTACTTACTTTCAGCGTTTTGTGTTATATACATGCTTCGAATTTTTAATCTGTGTGAATGACCATTCAAATCAACGCTTACTGAGCCTTGAAATCTTCCCCATGGTACTGTCAGTTACCGGTATTTCATGTACTCCTAAGTGGAAATGTTGTATATTTGTGAATTTTGAAAGTAAAGGGACCTTTTACCCCCTCATCTCTCAGGCAATCAAGCCGAATGTACTAAATCAAACATCTCTCCTGTATTAACGTAGTAGGACCATTAAGTACTTATTGAAATGTTTCTACTTTTATTACTTTTAACAGCAAATGTTGCAGTAGCTGATGTGCTCGCAATTTTCCTGAAATAAGGTAATTCCCTTAAGCAACCGTAACTAGACTTAGTTCAGTTTATGATCTCCTATACCCTGAACAAAAGGACAGACTGTGGACATTCGTAAATGAAATATAAGATTTACACTATGATCACTCCCTCACTTGATGTTGCAGAACTTTTTCAGTACATTCCAAACTCTTGTTGTGCTTTAATTTGTCCTAACTTTTTAACTTCTTCAACTTTTTAGAATTGAGAAAGCTGAAAACTGATATCCAGCAAAGAAGGAAAAAGTTGATATGGTTTTTAAATAATTTTTTGTTGACTTGTTTCTTATATTATGGCATTTATGAACTAAAACAAAAAACAAGTTCAGTGAAAAGAAAGCAAAACCACTAATAAAATTTGAAGATTTGTTGCCATTGTAATCTGTTTGCTTTACTGTTGATACTGTAATTAGTTTCTACCGCAATGCTTTAAGCCACAAGTTATTAGCTTCGCTATTATGTGCAGAGCTCTCAAGTTTATTTGTTCCCAAAGAGCGAGATTTTTGACGGCGTAGCTATCTATTGTGATGCCGAAGGCGTCACCTTTTTAGGCGGGACTGGGAGCATGCTCCCCAGAAAATTTTGAAAACTTGACGTAACTAAGACGTATTTTCCTTCATTCTGAGCGGAAATGTGACCCTTCAAAGCGAGAATTTCCACTGTTGTAAAGCGTTCTAAGCAGGTACAAAGGGAACATTAGGCGGTCACTTAACTTAAGCAGTAATTTTGGGCCTCAAAATGAAATGTTTAAATGAAAAACATTAAATGCGTGAGAAATATTAATAAATGGTTCTAGCGTGAGGGCGGAGGACTTGTGTTCGTTTGCGTAAGTCTCACGCTGAATGCGTGAGACTTAAGAGCTCTGTTATGTGTAGGCTTGATCTCCAGCTGTTTTGTGTGCCTGCATTCCTTCACACACACCACTTCTTGGGAGGAGGATGAAACCGAACTCCCTCAAATGGCTGGAAATCGATCCTATATTATGTGCAACCCTCTTTAAATGAAGATATTACTCGCTAACTTATTCACTCACTTAGTCATGGTCTTACTATTTGTCATGCATGGTTGTTTTTGTTCTATAAGTTGCCTAATTGTGCGATGAAATGTTAAGCGTTCTAGCCCGGGCATTGTAGTGCTCCCACCTAAATTAAATTTTGAAGTTGATTATTGCATTATCGATTTCATTATTTGATTCAATAATTCAAATGAAGAATGAAATATTCAAAATGAAACCCAATCTGATAGCTGAATATTGAGTTGGTGAATGCATGACATCATGCCTCAGGTACATTAGTCACTACATGGCAATTTGGCAGGTTTCCCTGAACCGTATTCCAACGGTCACCTGATTTTAAACATAGGCCCGCAATGCGTGCAGAACCGACGAAGTGTTGGTTCGTCTCGAAAAGAAAGCAAGCGAGCTGTGCGTGACTGCAGCTTCAATAACATTCAAGCATCTGTAACAGCAAGTTGCAGTAAAAGTGTGTAACTGTAACTAACGCTTAAATTTGACCAACTGAAAAGGCGACCAATACCCTGGAAAGGAGGTCAACTGAGTTATTCACCCTCTCCTCACCAAACATAGCTCCACAGACTATGCATTCTTCACTCAAATCATTTTTGGCTGTCTTTTGGTCGGTCTTCCTCAAAACCCGGAATAAAAAAATTCTCAAAACAGACGCATTTAAAAAAACGGGCGACAAATTTCCCAATATAAAAGTACCCACATCTTCACGATTGATCAGTATGTGCACCGTAACAGCCCAAAAGAATTGAACTTTTCCCCATACCTGGGAACCACGCTTTGTGCACAGTTTCCTTTAATCATGTCAAGGGCTCCTCAAGCCAAATTGTGAATGCAAATACGAAATAAATCTGCTATGCTCTATCGTACAGGTTACAAGAAAGCGCATTATAGGCATTTACCAGTCGTTTTGACCCACTCCACCCTCGACAAATGTTTTTACTTGGTTCAACGTGCTAACTGGCGTAACGAAAATTGTGACAGTATTTTGCCCTTTGTGTTACCGAATGACGTTATGTTTAAAATCTGATGACTCAGCTCATCTGTCTTATCGCTTTGAATATTTAATTTTGTTGAATTAAACTAAAAAATTAAATGTTGATATACATTTGTCCACAACTGAACATGCTTTTACCAAGAGTTGTGAGCAATGTATTTATATACTGTTGTGAATAGGGCACTATAAAAACATGATTATCGAGAAAGACAAACACATCGTCAGAATCTCAACGTGCTAACCGGCGTGACGAAAATTGTGACAGTATTATGTCTTTTGCGTTACCGAATGACGTAATGTTTAAAATCGGATGACTCAGCTCATCTGTCTTATCGCTTTGAATATTTTGTTGAATTAAAATTAAAATTTAAAGATAAATTTTGTCCACAACTGAACATGCCGTTATCAAGAGTTGTAAGCGAAGCAGTTATACGCTGTTGTGAATATGGCACTATACAAACATGATTATCGATAGGGAGAAATTAGTAAAAAGCGAAGTCGTCGCTTTATCTCAAACACGTTAAAGCATGTCTTATGACGTAATCTTTAAATCTGGTTTCCTCTTCGGCAGTCAGCAAGTCAGTGTCTCGAACTCTAAAATCGAACAAATCGGTTCAAAATCAAAAGTAAAGCAGAAAAATTAAAAAGACTAACTGGTATATCCTTCTGTGCCGCTTATAGTATACTATCCAAGAAGATCCAGCCTCGTGTCGTAATTCATTTCCCACCTGCCAATAACCTTTCTTAACTTTGGCAGCTAGACATTTTCAAGTAATAAACATAACCACAACAACATACACCAGAATTTTCTTTTCATAACCTTTACTGAGAACGATTCTATCCTTACGATGTCTCAGCAACACTTTGGTCCCACCAGCATCAACAGTGCCACTGGACTTCACCTCCTGTTATCATCAGTCCTCCTTGCTTTCTTTCACTAGTATTGCACAGATATTTCAGTCCGGTCAAAACCAACACTGCTCGGCGGAAGTGTCCTTCTATACCTACGATACTTTTTATGTGGACCCTTGTCCTATCGTACGTGCGTGCGTGTGTGTACTAATCGATGGGCTTAACTGCAGAATACGTCATCCCATCCCGTAGGCTATAGCGAAATACACACCTTGTGAGCCTTACACGACGTATTTTGACCGACCAAACCAGTCAACCCTCTTGACACGACTGCTCTAACTCGACTTCGTCGGTTAAACATAGGCCCGCAATGCGTGCAGAACCGACAAAGTGTTGGTTCGTCTCGAAAAGAAAGCAAGCGAGCTGTGCGTGACTGCAGCTTCAATAACATTCAAGCATCTGTAACAGCAAGTTGCAGTAAAAGTGTGTAACTGTAAATAACGCTTAAATTTGACCAACTGAAAAGGCGACCAATGCCCTGGAAAGGAGGTCAACTGAATTATTCACCCTCTCCTCACCAACCGTAGCTCCACAGACTATGCATTCTTCACTCAAGATCATTTTTGGCTGTCTTTTGGTCGGTCTTCCTCAAAACCCGGAACAAAAATTCTCAAAACAGATGCATTTCAAAAAATGGGCGACAAATTTCCCAATATAAAAGTAACCACATCTTCACGATTGATCAGTATGGGCACCGTAACAGCCCAAAAAAATTGAACATTTCCCCACACCAGGGAACCACGCTTTGTGCACAGTTTCCTTTAATCATGTCAAGGGCTCCTTAAACCAAATTTTGAATGCAAATACGAAATAAATCATTGCTATGCTCTATCGTACAGGTTACAAGAAAGCGCATTATAGGCATTACCAGTCGTTTTGACCCACTCCACCCTCGACAAATGTTTTTACTTGGTTCAACGTGCTAACTGGCGTAACGAAAATTGTGACAGTATTTTGCCCTTTGTGTTACCGAATGACGTTATGTTTAAAATCTGATGACTCAGCTCATCTGTCTTATCGCTTTGAATATTTAATTTTGTTGAATTAAACTAAAATATTAAATGTTGATATACATTTGTCCACAACTGAACATGCTTTTACCAAGAGTTGTGAGCAATGTATTTATATACTGTTGTGAATAGGGCACTATAAAAACATGATTATCGTAAAGACAAACACATCGTCAGAATCTCAAAGTGCTAACCGGCGTGACGAAAATTGTGACAGGATTTTGTCTTTTGCGTTACCGAATCATGTAATGTTTAAAATCGGATGACTCAGCTCATCTGTCTTATCGCTTTGCATATTTTGTTGAATTAAAATTAAAATTTAAAGATAAATTTTGTCCACAACTGAACATGCCGTTGTCAAGAGTTGTAAGCGAAGCATTTATATACTGTTGTGAATATGGCACTATACAAACATGATTATCGATCTGGAACACGTTAAAGCATGTCTTATGACGTAATCGTTAAATCTGGTTTCCTCTTCCGCAGTCAGCAAGTCAGTGTCTCGAACTCTAAAATCGAACAAATCGGTTCAAAATCAAAAGTAAAGCAGAAAAGTTAAAAAGACTAACTGGTATATCCTTCTGTGCCGCTTATAGTATACTATCCAAGAAGATCCAGCCTCGTGTCGTAATTCATTTCCCACCTGCTAATAACCTTTCTTAACGTTGGCAGCTAGACATTTTCAAGTAATAAACATAACCACAACAACATACACCAGAATTTTCCTTTCATAACCTTTACTGAGAACGATTCTATCCTTACGATGTCTCAGCAACACTTTGGTCCCACCAGCATCAACAGTGCCACTGGACTTCACCTCCTGTCATCAGTCCTCCTTGCTTTCTTTCACTAGTATTGCACAGATATTTCAGTCCGGTCAAAACCAACACTGCTCGGCGGAAGTGTCCTTCTATACCTACGATACTTTTTATGTGGACCCTTGTCCTATCGTGCGTGCGTGTGTGTGTGTACTAATCGATGGGCTTAACTGCAGAATACGTCATCCCATTCCGTAGGCTATAGCGAAACACACACCTTGTGAGCCTTACACGACGTATTTTGACCGACCAAACCAGTCAACCCTCTTGACACGACTGCTCTAACTCGACTTCGTCGGTTAAACATAGGCCCGCAATGCGTGCAGAACCGACAAAGTGTTGGTTCGTCTCGAAAAGGAAGCAAGCGAGCCGTGCGTGACTGCAGCTTCAATAACATTCAAGCATCTGTAACAGCAAGTTGCAGTAAAAGTGTGTAACTGTAGCTAACGCTTAAATTTGACCAACTGAAAAGGCGACCAATACCCTGGAAAGGAGGTCAACTGAATTATTCACCCTCTCCTCACTAAACATAGCTCCACAGACTATGCATTCTTCACTCAAGATCATTTTTGGCTGTCTTTTGGTCGGTCTTCCTCAAAACCCGGAACAAAAATTCTCAAAACAGACGCATTTCAAAAAATGGGCGACAAATTTCCCAATATAAAAGTAACCACATCTTCACGATTGATCAGTATGGGTACCGTAACAGCCCGAAAGAATTGAACTTTTCCCCATACCTGGGAACCACGCTTTGTGCACAGTTTCCTTTAATCATGTCAAGGGCTCCTTGAGCCAAATTGTGAATGCAAATACGAAATAAATCATTGCTATGCTCTATCGTACAGGTTACAAGAAAGGGCATTATAGGCACTTACCAGTCGTTTTGACCCACCCCACCCTCGACAAATGTTTTTACTTGGTTCAACGTGCTAACTGGCGTAACGAAAATTGTGACAGTATTTTGCCCTTTGCGTTACCGAATGACGTTATGTTTAAAATCTGATGACTCAGCTCATCGGTCTTTTAGCTTTGAAAATTTTATTTTGTTGAATTAAACTAAAAAATTAAATGATGATATACATTTGTCCACAACTGAACATGCTTTCACCAAGAGTTGTGAGCAATGTATTTAGATACTGTTGTGTAGTAGGGCACTATAAAAACATGATTTTGCAATAAAAGTTAACGCAATTAACGAACGACTTTTCGACCGATCAACGGTCATTTTCAAGTTCGGTGTTAGAATAAAATTACATGCGTAAATATAGTAGAAATATAATAATATAAAATGAATGCAAATACGAAATGACCGTTGAACGGTCGAAACGTCGTTCGTTACTTGCGTTAACTTTTATTGCAAAATCAACTTCAAAGAACTTGTTGATTCGAAAAACATGATTATCGATAAAGACAAACACTCGTCAGAATCTCAACGTGCTAACCGGCGTGACGAAAATTGTGATAGTATTTTGTCTTTTGCGTTACCGAATGACGTAATGTTTAAAATCGGATGACTCAGCTCATCTGTCTTATCGCTTTGAATATTTTGTTGAATTAAAATTAAAGTTTAAAGATACATTTTGTCCACAACTGAACATGCCGTTATCAAGAGTTGTAAGCGAAGCATTTATATACTGTTGTGAATATGGCACTATACAAACATGATTATCGATCTGGAGAAATTAGTGAAAAGCGAAGTCGTCACTTTATCTCAAACACGTTAAAGCATGTCTTATGACGTAATCGTTAAATCTGGTTTCCTCTTCCGCAGTCAGCAAGTCAGTGTCTCGAACTCTAAAATCGAACAAATCGGTTCAAAATCAAAAGTAAAGCAGAAAAATTAAAAAGACTAATATCCTTCTGTGCCGCTTATAGTATACTATCCAAGAAGATCCAGCCTCGTGTCGTAATTCATTTCTCACCTGCCAATAACCTTCTTAACGTTGGCAGCTAGACATTTTCAAGTAATAAACATAACCACAACAACATACACCAGAATTTTCTTTTCATAACCTTTACTGAGAACGATTCTATCCTTACGATGTCTCAGCAACACTTTGGTCCCACCAGCATCAACAGTGTCTCTGGACTTCACCTCCTGTTATTATCAGTCCTCCTTGCTTTCTTTCACTAGTATTGCACAGATATTTCAGTCCGGTCAAAACCAACACTGCTCGGCGGAAGTGTCCTTCTATACCTACGATACTTTTTATGTGGACCCTTGTCCTATCGTGCGTGCGTGTGTGTACTAATCGATGGGCTTAACTGCAGAATACGTCATCCCATCCCGTGGGCCATAGCGAAATACACACCTTGTGAGCCTTACACGACGTATTTTGACCGACCAAACCAGTCGACCCTCTTGACACGACTGCTCTAACTCGACTTCGTCGGTTAAACATAGGCCCGCAATGCGTGCAGAACCGACGAAGTGTTGGTTCGTCTCGAAAAGAAAGCAAGCGAGGCGTGCGTGACTGCAGGTTCAATAACATTCAAGCATCTGTAACAGCACGTTGCAGTAAAAGTGTGTAACTGTAACTAACGCTGAAATTTGACCAACTGAAAAGGCGATCAATACCCTGGAAAGGACGTCAACTGAATTATTCACCCTCTCCTCACCAAGCATAGCTCCACAGACTATGCCCATGACCACATCCATTCTTCACTCAAGACCATTTTTCGCTGTCTTTTGGTCGGTCTTCCTCAAAACCCTGAACAAAAAGGCCATCACAATTCTCAAAACAGACGCATTTCAAAAAATAGGCGATAATTTTCCCAATATAAAAGTAACCACATCTTTAAGATTGATCAGTATGGGTACCGTAACAGCTTAAAAGAATTGAACTTTTCCCCACACCTGGGAACCACGCTTTGTGCACAGTTTCCTTTAATCATGTCAAGGGCTCTTTAAGCCAAATTGTACTGAATGCAAATACGAAATAAATCATTGCTATGCTCTATCGTACAGGTTACAAGAAAGCGCATTATAGGCATTTACCAGTCGTTTTGACCCACTCCACCCTCGATTGTTTTTACTTGGCTCAACGTGCCATGCTAACTGGCGTAACGAAAATTGTGACAGTATTTTGCCCTTTGCGTTACCGAATGACGTTATGTTTAAAATCTGATGACTCAGCTCAGCTGTCTTATCGCTTTGAATATTTAATTTTGTTGAATTAGACTAAAAAATTAAATGTTGATATACATTTGTCCACAACTGAACATGCTTTTACCGAGAGTTGTAAGCAATGTATTATACACTGTTGTGAATAGGTTTAAAATCCAGCCTCGTGTAGTAACTCATTTCCCACCTGCGAATAACCTTTCTTAACGTTGGCAGCTGGATACTTTCCAAGTATTAAACAGGTAAACATAACCACAACAACATACACCAGAATTTTCCTCTCATAACATTTACTGAGGACGATTCTATGCTTACGATGTCTCAGCAAGACTTTGGTCCCACCGGCATCAACAGTGCCACTGGACATCACCTCCTGTTATTATCAGTCCTCCTTGCTTTCTTTCACTAGTATTGCATACATATTTCAGTCCGGCCAAAGCCAACACTGCTCGGCGGACGTGTGCTTCTACACCTACAATACATTTTATGTGGCCCTTGTCCTATCGTGCGTGCGTGTGTGTACTAATCGATGTCTGTGTACAACTTCTTCTCTATATGTTCAGAGGTCAGCACAAAATTATACCACAACACAGTCGAAGCAAATCTTCCACCAAGCCTCCGTCACCTTTCTTGACCTGCCAATTTATTCCGCTCTTGTTCTCACGTCACCCATCCCGAGGGCCATAGCGAAATACACACCTTGTGAACCTTACACGACGTATTTTGACCGACCAAACCAGTCGATCCTCTTGTCACGGCTGCTCTAACTCGACTTCGTCGGTTAAACATAGGCCCGCAATGCGTGCAGAACCGACGAAGTGTTGGTTCGTCTCGAAAAGAAAGCAAGCGAGCCGTGCGTGACTGCAGCTTCAATAACATTCAAGAATCTGTGACAGCAAGTTGCAGTAAAAGTGTGTAACCGTAACTAACGCTTAAATTTGACCAACTGAAAAGGCGACCAATACCCTGAAAAGGAGGTCAAATGAATTATTCACCCTCTCCTCACCAAACAGAGCTCCACAGACCTCATGCATTCTTCACTCAAGATCACTTTCATTGTCTTTTGGTCGGTCTTCCTCAAAACCCGGAAAAAAATTCTCAAAACAGACGCATTTCAAAAAACGGGCGACAAATTTCCCAATATAAAAGTAACCACATCTTCACGATTGATCAGTATGGGCACCGTAACAGCCCAAAAGATTGAACTTTTCCCCATACCTGGGAACCATGTTTTGTGCACAGTTTCATTTAATCATGTCAAGGGCTCCTTAAGCCAAATTGTGAATGGAAATACGAAATAAATCATTGCTATGCTCTATCGTACAGGTTACAAGAAAGCGCATTATAGGCATTTACCAGTCGTTTTGACCCACTCCACCCTCGACAAATGTTATTACTTGGTTCAACGTGCTAACTGGCGTAACGAAAACTGTGACAGTATTTTGCCCTTTGCGTTACCGAATGACGTTATGTTTAAAATCTGATGACTCAGCTCATCTGTCTTATCGCTTTGAATATTTAATTTTGTTGAATTAAACTAAAAAATTAAATGTTGATATACATTTGTCCACAACTGAACATGCTTTTACCAAGAGTTGTGAGCAATGTATTTATATCCTGTTGTGAATAGGGCACTATAAAAACATGATTATCGAGAAAGACAAACACATCGTCAGAATCTCAACGTGCTAACCGGCGTGACGAAAATTGACAGTATTTTGTCTTTTGCGTTACCGAATGACGTAATGTTTAAAATCGGATGACTCAGCTCATCTGTCTTATCGCTTTGAATATTTTGTTAAATTAAAGTTAAAATTTAAAGATAAATTTTGTCGACAACTGAACATGCCGTTATCAAGAGTTGTAAGCGAAGCATTTATATACTGTTGTGAATATGGCACTATACAAATATGATTATCGATCTGGAGAAATTAGTAAAAAGCGAAGTCATCGCTTTATCTCAAACACGTTAAAGCATGTCTTATGACGTAATCGTTAAATCTGGTTTCCGCAGTCAGCAAGTCAGTGTCTTGAACTCTAAAATCGAACAAATCGGGTCAAAATCAAAAGTAAAGCAGAAAAATTAAAAAGAGTAACTGGTATATAATTCCGGGCCGCTTATACTATCCAAGAAGATCCAGCCTCGTGTAGTAATTCATTTCCCACCTGCGAATAACCTTTCTTAACGTTGGCAGCTGGATACTTTCCAAGTATTAAACAGGTAAACATAACCACAACAACATACACCCGAATTTTCCTCTCATAACATTTACTGAGAACGATTCTATGCTTACGATGTCTCAGCAACACTTTGGTTCCACCAGCATCAACAGTGCCACTGGACATCACCTCCTGTTATTATCAGTCCTCCTTGCTTTCTTTCACTAGTATTGCACAGATATTTCAGCCCGGCCAAAGCTAACACTGCTCGACGGACGTGTGCTTCTACACCTACGATACTTTTTATGTGGCCCTTGTCCTATCGTGCGTGCGTGTGTGTACTAATCGATGTCTGTGTACAACTTCTTCTCTATATGTTCAGAGGTCAGCACAAAATTATACCACAACACAGTCGAAGCAAATCTTCCACCAAGCCTCCGTCACCTTTCTTGACCTGCCAATTTAAAATGGCGACTCGCCCGCTCTTGTTCTCACGTCATCCCATCCCGTGGGTCATAGCGAAATACACACCTTGTGAACCTTACACGACGTATTTTGACCGACCAACCGGTCGACCCTCTTGTCACGACTGCTCTAACTCGACTTCGTCGGTTAAACATAGGCCCGCAATGCGTGCAGAACCGACGAAGTGTTGGTTCGTCTCGAAAAGAAAGCAAGCGAGGCGTGCTTGACTGCAGGTTCAATAACATTCAAGCATCTGTAACAGCAAGTTGCAGCAAAAGTGCGTAACTGTAACTAACGCTGAAATTTGACCAACTGAAAAAGCGAACAATACCCTGGAAAATGGGCAAATGAATTATTCACCCTCTCCTCACCAAACATAGCCCCACAGACTACGCCCATGACCTCATGCATTCTTCACACAAGATCATTTTTCGCTCTCTTTTGGTCGGCCTTCCTCAAAACCCTGAACAAAAAAGCCATCACAATTCTCAAAACAGACGCATTTCAAAATAACGGGTGATAAATTTCCCAATATAAAAGTAACCACATCTTTACGATTGATCAGCATGGGCACTGTAACAGCCCAAAAGAATTGAACTTTTTCCCACGCCTGGGAACCACGCTTTGTGCATAGTTTTCTTTAATCATGCCATGGGCTCCTTAAGCCAAATTGTGAATGCAAATACGAAATAAATCATTCCTACGTACAGGAAACGCATTATAGGCATTTACCAGTGGTTTTGACCCACTCCACCCTCGATAAATGTTTTTACTTGGCTCAACGTGCCGTGCTAACTGGCCTAACGAAAATTGTGACAGTATTTTGCCCTTTGCGTTACCGAATGACGTAATGTTCAAAATCTGATGACTTAGCTCATCTGTCTTATCGCTTTGTATATTTAATTGTGTTGAATGAAACTAAAAAATTAAATGTCGATACAAATTTATCCACAACTGAACATGCCTTTACCGAGAGTTGTGAGGGATATATTTATATACTGTTGTGAAAAGGGCACTATAAAAACATGATTATCGTTAAAGACAAACACATCGTCAGAATCTCAACGTGCTAACAGGCGTGACGAAAATTGTGACAGTATTTTGTCTTTTGCGTTACCGAATGACGTAATGTTTAAAATCTGATGACTCAGCTCATCTGTCTTATCACTTTGAATAATTTGTTGAATCAAAATTAAAATTTAAAGATAAATTTTGTCCACAACTGAACGTGCCGTAACCGAGAGTTGTGAGCTATGTATTAATATACTGTTGTGAATCTGGCACTATAAAAACAGATTATCGATTAAGACAAACACACCGTCAGAATCAGGAGAAATTAGTAAAAAGGCAAAGTCGTCGGTTTATCTCAAACACGTTAAAGCATGTCTTATGACGTAATCGTTAAATCCGGTTTGCTCTTCCGCAGTCAGCAAGTCAGTATCTCGAACTCTAAAATCGAACAAATCGGTTCAAAATCAAAACTAAAGCAGAAAAATTAAAAGACTAACTGGTATATCCTTCTGTGCCGCTTATACTATCCAAGAAGATCCAGCCCCGTGTAGTAATTCATTTCCCACCTGCGAATAACCTTTCTTAACGTTGGCAGCTAGATACTTTCCAAGTATTAAACATAACAACAACAACATACACCAGAATTTTCCTCTCATAACATTTACTGTGAAACATTCTATCCTTACGATGTCTCAGCAACACTTTGGTCCCACCAGCATCAACAGTGCCACTGGACTTCACCTCCTGTTATTATCAGTCCTCCTTGCTTTCTTTCACTAGTATTGCACAGATATTTCAGTCCGGCCAAAGCCAACACTGCTCGACGGACGTGTGCTTCTATATCTATGATACCTTTTATGTGAACCCTTGTCCTATCGTGCATGTGTGTGTGTACTAATCGATGTCTGTGTACAACTTCTTCTCTGTTCAGCGGTCAGCACAAAATTATACAACAACACAGTCGAAGCAAATCTTCCACCAAGCCTCCGTCACCTTTCTTGACCTGCCAATTCAAAATGGCGACTCGTCCGCTCTTGTTCTCACGTCATCCCATCCCATCGGCCATAGCGAAATACACACCTTGTGTAGACTGCGAGTAGTCTCTAATTTTGGCGACTGTCATTGTGGGGCGGGCTAAATACACACACGCGCGCGCGAAAGTTCGAGGAGACAATCGCCATCGCCAAAATTAGAGGCTACTCGCAGTCTACACCTTGTGAGCCTTACACGACGTATTTTGACCGACCAAACCAGTCGACCCTCTTGTCACGACTGCTCTAACTCGACTTCGTCGGTTAAAAATTCATCCCTTCTTTTCTTTTCATTGTCAGCTCAGTTTGAAACGAATCAAAAGAAGAAAAATTTTTGAGAATTTTGTGGGACTGAATGGAGTTGATTGCATTAGAAAAATAGAAGTGTTAAAGTCAAACAATGTGAAAATCCATTGGGACTGGATGATGCAAATTGGGAAACCTGTCAAATTCCGGCCAATGTGTCTGTCACATGAATTAATCAAATCAAAAAAAGAGTATTGGATCAAGTTTCATCATGCCTCAGGTACATTAGTCACTACATGGCAATTTGGCAGGTTTCCCTGAACTGTATTCCAAAGGTCATCTCATTTTAAAAATTTATCTCTTCTTTTCTTTTCACTATCAGCTCAGTTTGAAACAAATCAAAACAAGAAAAATTTTTGAGCATTTTGATGGGACTGAATGGAGTAGATTGCATTAGAAAAATAGGAGTGTTAAAGTCAAACAATGTGAAAATCCATTGGGACTGGCTGATGCAAATTGGGAAACCTGTCAAATTCCAATGTGTCTGTCACATGAATTAATCAAATAAAAAAAAGAGTATTGGATCAAGTTTCGGTTTGGATATTTCATTATTCATTTGAAAAGTAGGTTGTTGACATCAATGCAATTACCAACTTCAAATTTTTTCCTAGGTAGGAAAACTTGACCTTGTTTCACTGTAAGTGTCAGTCCTTCTCTAAGTAAGAATCTTCCCTAATCTTGAATAAGTGTAGCTCACTTGGTGTCATGAAATTTGTCACAAACATGAACCTGTCAGCCTAAAAGGCAGCCACAGTGCTTACAAGTATGCAGTAACAGAAGAGAGGGGAGAGGAACGGGCAGTTAAATATCTTACCTCCCTATTTTTAAACTCATTTTCTCCCTCCTCTCTAATTTTTTTGGCCGTTTCTCCCTCCTCCCTGTTTTTTCACCTTTCTCCCTGATTATGCTTTAACGGGTTTATATTACGAAACACTACACTGCAGTTTAAGTTCCTTCCAATATTGTCACTTTACTAAAGAACTTTGTGCTCTTTGAATACCTACAAACTACTAGACTTAACATGTAGTAACAGGGTACCTATGAATGATGTATGCTATCTTTGTGATTTTGCCAAACTAACACGCTCTTTTCTTCATCTCAAGCGACATTATATCCTCATGATCCTCATGAGTTTCTCTCATGTCTTCTTGTTTCTCTATTGCATGGCATTTGATGTCTTGCCTTACTCTTACTCTCAGTTTTTATCTATAATCACGCAGTTCTCACTGGATACAGCAAAGCCAGAATTTCCTTTAATATATTTTATGATCAAATTAAGTCTGTAAACAGAGATGTTCTTTTTAAAGAAAGTCAAGACACTTTGCCAGTTTGCAGGCACTCGAACCCACCTGCTACTACGCGTAAGTGTGGGCATGTTACACTCTCAGTTCGTCGTCACTGTCACTATCGCTATTATTCAAAGCACCTTCAACTTCACTTTCCTGAGGAACAAGTTCGCTGATGTCCAACATCCCAAAGATTTGGTCAGTAAATTTGATGATTTTCTAGTACCTTAAGGACGGCGCCCCTTTTGTTACTGCGCATACGTTCTCCGCATCTCGGGTCTGGGGTGCGTTTCTGGAAAGCCCCGAAAACATTTCGGTCCCGAAAAGCCATTTATAAAATCATGATAAACTCATCCTACAAAGCTGTTATTTTAACATGTCTTCAAGGTAAGAAATGTATTAATAACTAATAGGGGAAGTTTGATGCTTAGAAAGTTCTTTATTTACAGGATACAGAGTAACTTATCGTGCTCAAAATCGACCAGAAAAGTCTCAGGGCTTTCGAGAAACGCACACCTGGTCCGAGATATTCGGGTTTCTTAAAGAATCTGCCTACTAATACAACGGTATTGTTGCGCGGTTTATGACTATGTGGAAAAAGCAGATCTTAGCGAGGGCTATAAGAATTTTAAAAGAACTTGGGGTAACCGCGCATTTTTCACAGATATCTGGAAAGAAAATGCCACACATTCTTTGTATTTTATAGCGTTTTTTTTTAGAATTATGGTTGCTTAGTTATTTCTGAAAAATGCGTGGTTACCCACATTTTTCTTTTTAGATTCCAATAATCCTTACTAAGATCCGCTTTCTCCCCATAGTCATCAGTAACCTTTGCAAAAGTACCTCTGTATTAGGACCCACCGTCCTTAAGAAGGTTTGCCTACATCGCAACTTTTTTGTTTGTGGCTGAACTAGAAATGTCTATTGGTTCTTGATGAGCGTTAAAATGTTAGGATTTGTACCGCACTAACGGGTCAAGATAACGCAGCATCAACCAGTACACGAAGTCCATAAAATTTGTTAAGTACGATTACATATTGTCAGTTTAGTTTCGTAGTTTTCTGACTTCCCTTCCTACAAATTATTCTTATTAAGCAATTTGCAGTAGAAATTAATGTTTTTGCACAAAAAGACTTCGGAGTTTTACGTGACACAGTGCAAGAGGGAAGTCCAGAACATGTCAATGTTTGAGTGACAGTCAAATTACTGTAAAAGATCACAAAATGGAGCCGTTATCGATGACATGAATGCCGAAAGTGCGATTCCACGGTCTATATTGTTTCACATTTCTGGGAACCTAATGGAAGCACCGAATCAGAAAGCACTACTCGTTTTATTGGTGACGCCTAAACAGACCTAAACACATGAAGTGCACAGAAAAGACAGAAAACTAGAAAGGCAAAGCATTTCGTACTCACCATGGCCTTGCCCCTGACCTTCATCCTAAATATCACGTTTTAACGAACACTAACATGACTAACTCAAACTCTCACGATTTTCCGATTTGGCCTCTAAATCTCACGGTCAACCAGAATATCTTGAAATGGCTAACCAATGAAGCGAGAAATTCCCTAGCGACCTCGAATAGCATGAAGCGCGAAAAATAACAAGAGACCATTGAAAATATCGCAAACACCTGTACCTGAGCATACAGGCTCAAAATAGTCTTGGGTACCCAGGGTCTACCCAGTCTTCTCTCGATATAATTGTTCAGTGGGGAACAGATCCGTACAGTTTCTTATATTAGGATCTATTAAGGCTTTAAAGACTCGTGTCACGTTTTTTTTTTAAGACATTCTCCCTTCTCCCTTTTCATGCTGGTTCTCCCGTCTCCCTCTTTTTTTTTTGCGTCCTTTCTCCTTCCTCCCTATTTTTTTGGGCCATTTCTCCCTCCTCCCTAAACCGTTCCTCTCCCCTCAGAAGATGGCCACAATCCCAAGTTACCTAATGAACCAAACAGAACTTGGAGCAAATGCATTTGACCCCACTAAGTGTGGGGAAATGCAAACAACAAAAACAATAATTTTTATTTTGTTTGTTTGTCTAATAGTGTATTGGTTGAGAAAATGGTGCAACATTTATACACTGACATCAGAATGAAGTAAATCAAAACCACATCAAATGCAAATATTTGCCTTTGAAACTCAGTTGAAAACCACCATATCACTGAGCTGTTATAGCCTGTAGAAGAAGCACTTAAGTTTACATAGGGGGTAATATCCAGACACACAAGTGTTTCCCTCTTTCCTTCATTCGAGCTCCTTACAAGCCCCTAATACTCCAGTGCCCATTATACAGGCTTTTATTTTATGAGAGGGCTGCAAGTCCTTCCTCCTTCCTCAAAATTATTCGCGTTACCATTTACCTATCCAATAGATAAAAATGGCAAAGAAGGCTCAGCCATCACCTTTTTTTTTGAGCTGCAACATGAACTTCATACAAAGTTTTCAACTGTGTCTTATGAAAAGCACGGGCACAGCAGCATAAATAATTGGAATAAACTGCAAGGCAGGCATAGTTGGGGGGTGGGGGGAGGCAATGGGAGAAAACAGAAAGAAAAACGAATGTGGCTTCCCATTTGTCTCTTCTCACTTGCCCCTATGCCTGCTAATATTTTTTTGTCTGAAGAGTCTGGGTGCAAAATGGCCTACGTGCATTTAACCATTATGTACCTGATATGTGTTGTTTGCTCCTCTCTACTCTCATAGTTTTCCGTTACTCAGCAAAAATCATGACATGCAATGGCTACCAAAGGTCTTCAGAAAACATAAGAAGTCTGATGCAATGTGAATTTCTTTTATCTTTGGGAAATAACTGACAGTGGTGTTCCATAATTAAATCAATAGTCACATTATCAAGCTTGTTTCTTATAGCTTCACTTTCAACAGAGATAATCTCTCTTAGTGGCCGATAACATGAGCCAGGCTGGCTCAGTCTGCCAAGCAGATGACTGCTCAGCCCGGTATTACGTGAGGCGAGCCAGCCTGCCTGCGGCTAAATCTAGAAGCTGTCATGTGAAAAGATGGCCACATCAAAGAGAATGAAACAAGTGATTTTACTTTTGCTAATCCATTATTTTGGTGTATTATTTTCTGTTTCATGTAGCTTTATGGTCTGATAAACCGGTGTGTTACGTGGAAAGAGAAATATCTATCTTCTGGTGAGCCATTTTGCTCTGAAGCGAAATTTAGTGACGAAAAAGTGTTGGCCTGGCAATCGGGATTACATGGAAAATTTTCAGCCTGTCTAGCTGAGATCCCAGCTAGCCGGGCTGAGATTTTTCCATGTAATCGGGAAGTTGGTTTTTAGTGTGTTTAACAGACGTGCCAAGATCCTGGCAAACCAAGCCAGCCCGCCTCATGTAATCGGCCCCTTAGAACCACTAAAAATGCCACTTTCACTGAGGAAAGAGTTGGGCAGGCAGGATGGAACTTGGGAAAAAAGGGGGCAACAAATGTACAGGAAGCAGGAAGGGAGAGAACGGGAAACAAGATTGCCGTGGTGGTGGTGGTAGACAGAAAAACTAGGAAAAAAATTACTGAGCATTGACTGACATTCTGTAATTGAAAAAAAAGGAAAGAGGTTGGAGCCAACAAACATCAGGCAGGAACTGGGAGATGCGGACTTCCCCGTCCCCCCCCTTGAGAGTTATGGTGAGTGACCTGACTAAACGAATGAAATTTGGCATAATGGTGGGTCTCACAACATTGTAGTCAAACTACACAGGTCTCACCAAGTAGTCTTGACCAAGCGGCAAGGAGGAGATGGACTTGGTTAGGCCATGTCCTTAGGATGGACTACCACTCGTACCCATGCACTGCCCTCACCTGGGTTCCAGAAGGGAAAAGGAAGCGGGTTGACTGCGAGAGACAGGGAGAAGGACAGTGGAAAGAGAGATTAAGGCCACAGGATTAAGATCATGGCCAGAGGCAGCATCAACAGCAAAGGATAAAATTGCCTGGAAGGAGAGAGCATGTGACCCAATTCCCCACTTGGGGACTCGTGGACAATGATGATGACACTGGTCTCATGGTTCCAGTTGGCTCAGTTCTTTATGTCTTGGAGTCTACATTTCTTTGCAAAGCCATCTTCACTCTGCAGTTTCAAAAACACTGGTCATGTGATGCTATTTTCATGGCTTATTCTGCCACTAAATTGAGTGAAGACAGAAGTTTCCACCATGTGTATCTATTTACATCTAATACAGGACAAAGTTTTGTTCCAGGAAATGCCCTGTTTAAGGACATTAAAAGTGGCAACAGACGCAACTGTACGATGTACAGTTGCGTGGCTTACTACTCTGATGCTGCAAGTATGCAAGTAAGCAACAAAATTTAGTGTCATTAGGTCAACAAGAATGTTTGGGAGAATTTGTCCAATCCTCAAGACAAAAAGGGAGCACAAAATTCTCCAAATTTAATTTGATAGGAAATGAGTTGGAACTAAATGAATTTCTCAAGCGCGATAGTCCACTGATGCCCTTATCAAAAATTCAAGGTGTGTTTACATGACAGAAAAAGAGGAACGGCTTGGATAAAAAAGAAGCACCGGTTCCATGAATTTTCAACTGTTTATACGAGAAACATTATGGAACGGCTACAATAAAAAGAGGCACCGGTCCTCAAACCTAGGTGGAACGGCAAGGATTGTTTACTCGATGGAATTTCAGAGATTGGACATGGTTGAGCCTGCATTAATTAGTGGACCACTGTCATTCGTGTGCGCCGCACACGCTCATAACACTCGTAAAGCAAAATGGCGACGGACGATATAAGATTAGCACTTTGTCGCATTTGCTTTCAAGGAGATTATCAAGTGGATCTTCTTTTAGAGAACTTTGGATTGACTTCTTCATCGGCCCAAATGTTGGAGTCCTTTTCTTTGTTTTTTGTTTCGATTTTTTCCATTTCAGTCTCTTTTCTTGATTTCTTTCTGCCATTATTGTAAGATTCGAGCTAAATACGCATGCTCACAGAAGTAAACAACTGGGGAGACAGTGCCGGCTTAAATGGTACAAAACAAATGGTACGGGTACGTGAGTGTTTACACAATGCACAAGAACTAAAGAGATGGGTACGGAACCAATTTTTATCCGTGCCGTTCCACAACGGGGCCATAGGTGCCTATGGTCCCAGAACGGCTCGGGTAAAAGTAGGCTACGTATCGTTTACATGAAATAAATTGTCCGAGCCGTTCTACTTTTTTCCCGACCGGTTCCAATTTTTTTCTGTCGTGTAAACGGGCCTTTACAATGTGATGGATTCTTGTTGAAACCTTTCCAATGGAATTTCGCAGGCTGCAATATGACAAGCTTTTAGAGTGAGGTTGTCTTGTGCTCAAATACATTGTAACTTGGAAAAGAACACCCAATCAGCCAATAACCAAATTATCTTAATTGCACCTTCTGTTAATCCTCATTGCACAAAGCGCTTTGACAAGGCCATTCCAAAAACAAGTGATACGGTTTTACATTTTATCATTGCCAGTTCCATTTTAGCAGCTGTGTGAGCCATGAAAATTCCTTCATGTGATAAGTGTTTTTGAAACTGGAGAGTGAAACCAATGGTCCATGAAATGGGTTAACAAAAACCCTCTTCCCAAGGGTGTATGAGATTGATAGTAGCTGGGGATCATAATAGCCCATGCCCTGGAAAAGGAAGAAAGTTCTCAAAGGAAGCTTCTCTAATAATTTGCACATGTAATAGTATCATAGAACGAATCCAAACGAAATTTATTGATAATGGAAATGGGGGCATTGTCCTAACAAGACTGCTTGGTGGTGCTTGAATAATAAGAAGTCTGTGTGAGGGGAAACAGAATATTAAGCTTTCTCCCTCTTTCACATTTGCAAACTTGCGCATGATCATCTCTTAAGCTTCTACTCAGGCAATCCCAAGTTATGGGCATTACTTTCTAGCCATTATGTCTTGGGGGCGTTTTCACCACTACGTGTCAATAATCTTTGTCATCGGAGCAGAATTCATCAGAACCTACTCCAGAATTCAACGCCTCAGCCAAGGCAAACTGAGGAATTTCTGAACCTCGCACTTTCAATGTATAACAAGCGGTTTCCACTTTATGCATGCTTGTTTTCAGGACTCTGAATTTCGACGAAACGTCTCTGGAAACGTTCCCGAACGAGAGGAAAGCATCGTGTAACCCACGAAGAAAGCTACACACCTCAAAAGGAGTACTTCTGTCCCCATTCGCAGCGCTGTTTATGCAAAAACGCATTAGCTCTCCAGTCAAATCTGCGATTCCAAGAACGTAATCGAACGGGTTTAACTCCATATCTTTGCCTTCCTCGGTTGAGAATTTGAAAGAGGCTTGAACTTGCTCGAATGAAATCAGGCACTTGTGCTTGAGGTAATGAGAGAAAGACAAGGCTTCAATGAATTCTTGTAAGCCGGGAGAAAAGGCCCGTGCGAACAAGAAAGGGTCTTCGCCTTCCAGCTCTAAGGCTATAATCTTTAAGAGTTCTTTGACTTCTAAGAATTTCTCATCCGCTTCTTTAAAGATGTGCTCTCGGTTCTTAGTTCCAGCAACTCTTTGTAGAAGGAAGATGATTCTCTTGCTAGCTATTGTCACGTCCCGACTGCATTTTACCAAGCGCTCGTGCTTATCGTGTCGCGAATCAAGTTCCTTCTGATGCTGTTTGAATGAGGCAACGATTAGAGAGTTCTCGTCAACTTTCCTTTTGGGAAAACTACTTTCGTTAGCTTGTGTTCTAGAACGTTTTCGTCCTCGCCGTTCTCGGATGTCCGCCATGTTGAAAATTGGCGCAGAGTTAGATGAACGATTATGATTGGTTCTTATTGTAAACCAATAGCGGGAAGTTTTAGAACCGAGGTTTGCAGGACCGGCAGAACCTTGCAGGGAAAATGGCGGCAGATTTGAAGTTTTGTCGTCCAAAGTAATGACGAATGTTTTCGTGTTAGTGACGATGTAAAAGACTATATGTTGCGCCAGTGTTGGGAAATATACAGTATTTTACCACGCAATGAGTTCTGGGAGGGCAAGAGGTAATTTTTGGCGAGGAAGAGGTCAAAGATTTCGTGGACAAAGGAATGGCGGCAGCCAAGGAAGAGGTGAAGTTCTTGAAAGTTCTTTTTTCTTGCTTAAGGACCAGGTTATGACTTAAACATATCGCCTTCTGATAGTGCCAAAATATAAAAAATAGCCGACATCTCAACTTGAAAAAATAAGGAACAGACAGTAATTATCATCCTGCTTGGCGGTTGAAGTTTGTTCACAAACCAACCTGGTGTGTAAATTGCAAACTTACTTTGGGGGAGGGAGTGAGTGGGTAGGGGTTTGGGTGTCAGGTTCACTGTGGTTGCAGGAAAGCCATATCCCAAGACATAGAAAATGGCTACTGCCAGTGTTTTTTCAGTCATCTAGGAGTCCCTGCCAGGGTAAACTCCAGTGAAAATTGAAACAAAAGACAACCTTTATGGAGGAAATACCGACCAGAGTGACAACCAACACCCATCTAGGGTTAGAATGATCAAGAATGTGTGGCTGTTGAGAAAGTGACTCAAATTATTTTTAAATGGACAAAATTAGCCAAATGGGACACCCTTCTCCCTTGTAAAGTGTTATCATTAGAATTGTCTTCCTGCTAGTCAGCAAGCAGGCCTGTTCATATGACAACATAATTATATAACTTTCATGTCTGGCTGAATTCTTGCTCTGTGTTGGTTGTCTGGTCACTGCTTCAATTCTTCCTCTATGCAGGCACCTCCACAAGTTCCATTGGTAGCTTGGTGCACCTCATTGCATCAGGCAGTCATGTTGACTTGAAACTGTTCATAGAAACATGCTGTTTTTTAGGAAGAAGACTAGCAGTATTGCAGTTGAAATGTCGCGATCAACAACTCAAAGCGATTCCATCGGGAGACAATGTATAAATGTTCATCTTTCTTATCTTACACCGCAATGAACAATAAACACATCTTGAATGACATGCTGTTTTTTTGGCAAACACTTGAGTTATTGTTATAAAATGATATCCAAGACCTTCACCTTTGTCCAAAAACAAAAAACAAAAACAAACAAACAAAACAAAAAGTCTACTACGCATTTTTTTAACTGACTCAAGCTCTCTGGTTGTTCTTGATATATAACTACACTGATGTGTATTTGTAATAATTATCTACTGTTTGTTAATATCAAAAATTGCACTTTCATTAAAACTAAACATTACTAATCTGTGTTCATTACCCAGGTCAAGGTGCCAATTCTGCTAATTCACAACATCATGGTGAGAAGTGTGTACTGATAATTTTACAGTGTATATGTTGACCTGTTCAGCTGCAAGCTCAAAGATTATATCATCCTTGCTGTTTACTGCACATTTCCCTTGATCTTAGGGTGCATTTCTTTGGGGGAATCTGAAAACGGATTTGTGATCCCAGATCATATGGATTCTTCGACACCAAAGAAACGCAAAATCCGAAAAAGGATTATTTTGTCATGACAAGACAGGCTGGAGGCACACAATATATATATATATATATATCAGAATGATATTTCTCTCATATTTCCCTAGAATTCAACTAGAATGGAATACAAATTTATAAACAAGGACAGTATCTGCAGTAGTTCAAGTGAACTCGCTATTTGTGTTCAAAATTAGCAAAATCTGGTCCCTGAATTACAGAAATGGTACACAAATGAAGTTATCCTGACATGTCAATGCTTCTGTCTGTACTTTTGGAGAAAACTATTCAAATATACGGAACGGAATAGTCACCTGAATTTTCTTTTTCGTGATCGAATGTTTTGTCACGCCAGATCGAGAGAAAATATGGTGAGACCAGTAAATTTGCATGGAAGACTGCTTGACAGATGTACTATTTTCGCATCCGTCCCCCAAAGAAAGTCACAGATCATGAATCCTAAAAATCTGGATTTAGCTTTGATTTGATGTATCCACTCAGAGAGTGGATTCTTCAGATCACTAATCCCTGGTTAATCCATTTTTGTAATTAGGTAAAGAAATGCAAAATTTCTTTTTGGATACAAGAATGCGGATTTGGGTTTTCCCAAAGAAATGCACCCTTAGATTATTATTTGATGGTGGAACACCCTGAAGCTCCAAAAGTTCTCATTGTTACTCTGGCCTGGCACTGTTAGGTTTTGTCATATTGCAGGGTTAAAACTTGGCGGTCGCACAGTCGCCCGTGGTGACTAAGAATTGTCCAGGGCCACTAAAAGTTAAGGTTTGATCGCCCGAAGGGCGACTACGATTTGAGAAGTACGAAAAGAATGACAATAACAATAAAATAAAATGTTTTTCCTTGGAGTACCTTTCTTTTCTTTCCTTTCTTTCCTCAACTCTTAGTTCCTCAATTGTAGTAAAAGTTTCGTTCTAAAGTGCAAAATTCAAACCGTTCATGATTGAGTTTTTAGTTTGCTCCGATATGTAGACGCCATTTTGATTTTGTTGACACGAGATGCGGTTCCTTTTTCAAACATGATATCGGCAAAATCACTCAACACTGCTCGATATAACAGGCTTACTTTTCACCTGAATTCAAAAGCATTCGAAAGAAACTGAGATTCGTGTTACTGTGGTTTATAGGCGTTGAGAAGATCGTTTTGTCCGTATTAGGAAAAAATGGTCTGGTTTTTCTTTGGGAGTTCATGGAGCAAGTCAAAACCTATAGGTTCTGACCTATAGGGCAGGGAAGAACGAGACGAATGATTCCCAACACAGACCGAACAAAGTTTTTATTATTATAACAATTTAACCAATTTCTCGACAGTACACTGGCAAATGTGAGCTTTCAAGACAATGTTAAGATCAAGCAAATTTCTTTTGGCGTGTCAGTCGAACACCCTACTAGAAAACACGAGCCGAAACATCCGTGAGGCCTTTATTCGAGCAAAAATGGTTTAAAATCTTTTTGTGTCAGCAGAGAAAATTTGAGGGCCACTTTATTTTGGCCTGGGCCACTAAGAATTCAGGGATACTGGCCCGAGTGGCAACCAAGCACTGAAGTTAATTTTTAGCCCTGATATTGGTTAACAACATATTCTTCTTATTCTTCTGATTCTGAAAATAATGATTTCCCAATAATTTAAAGTAGATTTCGGTCACACTTTTTATAAAATTGCCACCTTCAAATTCTGTACAGCCAGGCTAGACTTTAGCAAGGCTACCTCCTGCCTTTTTCTCCAGTAGTTCTTTATACATGGATGGACATGTATACCTGGGTAGAGAGACACAATTTGGAGTAAAGTCTTGTCTAAGAAAATGACACGACACAAATTAACAGACCAAACAATGGAACACAGATCTCCTGGTTGAAAGATAGAAAAAATTATCCAACACTCAGACCACTCCTCCACCATGCAAAGATATAGTCTTTATCAACTGTAAGAAAATTAAAAGAGAAAATTAGTTGCCAACAGATAATAAATTACCAGGCTGAGCTTGATTGACATTCTGGTATCTGTACTTCGTCCACTTCTAATGTTTGTTAGCTATTTTCGATTAAAAAGAAAAAATAATAATACTGACAGTAATAATAAATCAAACTGAGTTAATTGCAAAAGGTAGCTCTACTGGGAAAAGCACACATCCTACAGAAGTACCTCTGAGTCTCCTAGGTCCTTAGATAGGACTCGAACTCTGTGGTCCAAAATGACCAGTCTTTATACCTGGTGGACTGAGTTCAGCTGACAATAATAACAATAACAATAATAATAATAAAATAATAATAATAGTAATAATAATAATAATGATAATAATAATTTATTATTTTTTATGTGCGAATTAACTGGTAAAATATGAACCATTACACATTACAATTCTAAAGCCTAAAAAAATCTAAAATCTATTAATGTAAACTAGAACTTACCTTGTTAGTATGCAAATAATTATTATGATCCTAAAGGCCTAAAACTACCAGTACCTCTAATAAAATAACTCCACACACTAAGAGGTGGCTGGTGTGTGGCATAGCTGTGTGAACGCCGTAGAATGTACCCTTGTATTTTTAGGTCGAGGAGAATCACGCCAAGACAGCTCAAGACCTCAAGTACAACATCAAAGACCTCGTCAGGTACAGACAAGCTTAACACCCTGCCCCTATAAGAAATGGAATCTGTATTTCCCTGACACTGGTAAGTCATATCATTCACATTGTTTAAATTGCTTCAGTCTCTGAAATGTAAACTTAATTTAAATCCACGTAAGTACTTTTGTGTATTAATTTGTAATGTGATGATGCTTGTTAAATGCAAAAATAAATTTATTTATTATATTAGACAAGAGTGTTTTAGTGGAAAATAGACCACTCCTAAAGAGTAAAGCTCATACGAAACTACATCCGGGACTCGAGTGGCGTATTTTCCAAATACTTACTGGTGAGGATATCGATGACGTCATTTCCCTCTTTTACTCTGTTGTTTGTGCAAAAATGCTCTTGTCTGCATAATAAAAAGAAAATTACACGGTGGTTAGGATTATTGCCATTTAGGATCCTGGGTAGGATCCTGTGTGAACTTACAGGATCCTGAAGGATCCTATAGGATCCTAGAAAATCCCATAGGATCCTATATAGGATTTCTACCAGGGAAATGACAAGCATTTCATTACTTTGCAGTTTACAACCCAGAATCATCTCTTGGAACTAAAGTTCAGGCCATTATGAAGTTTGTGGAGTCCCATTCAGCTCAACTTTCAAAGGTATCATTTTGTATACAGTATTTGTTTTTGGTACTTTTGGACTAAACTAGTGAGTCCCATTTCATCCTCCCATGCAGACAAACACTGGTGATTAAAACACTAAAAATTGAGTTACCGGTAATTCATTATTAGACAGGGCAAACTAAAGAAAATACTGCTTTTCAATTCAAATTGGTATTGAAGCTCTTGCTACCTTCTAATCCATTAGTCGTTGTCCTGACTTGAAACTTGACTTGCGTACATGTACCTGATTACAAAGCAGCAAAGGATTTTACTAGTGTGTCTTGCTCCAGATGTTTGCACAAAATTCACTAAACATTCTATTTAAATGTCAGCTGTAAAATAAATGTCAGTCAAAATTTTCATCAAAAACATATTCTTACATGACTGTGCTACAACGAAACAAACATCACAAGCCTGTTGTAATTCATTGGTTTTGTTTTCCTTCCGATTGGTAGAAAAAGAAAAAACAACAAACAAACAGATAAACAAAAAACAACATAGGAAAGATGAACATTTATTCATTTGTCTCACGATGGAATCACTTTGAGTTGTTGATCATGATGTTTTGACTGCAATACTGCTAGTCTTCATCAGGCGATGAAGACGAGCAATACTGCTAGTCGCCTGATGAAGACGAGCAGTATTGCAGTTGAAACTTCGCGATCAACAACTCAAAGCAATTCCATCGTGAGACAAACAAATAAACATTGATCTTTCCTATCTTACACCACAATGAACAATAGTCACATCTTTAATGACAAAAAACAACATGTGTGGGGTGATTTGTTGGAGATTACACTCAAACGAACAAAACCGTGAACACTGAAAATATTTCTGGAATGCCCATTGTGTTTTGACCAATCACATGCGAGACCTTGTAACCGCAGGAAACAAACAGGTTTTTCAGTCACGGAATCGAGTTGGTTGTCCATTTGTTTCGAAAGACTTTCATCTTAACTAACAAGAATTTAAATTATTTCTTTCTATCTGAGAGCCATATGCACTACTGGGAAAATGTGGGAGTGGTCTTTGGCTTGTTGCAGCTGCATTGTAGCAACGGCCGCGGATTGTCGAAACCGGCGTTCGTTATTCTTCAACAACCTGGTGTACCGTTGCTAAATTTGAAAAATTAATGTGTCATTTTCAAAATTTACAACTAGACATTGTATGATGCAAGTCCAGCTCGAAGGCATGGATGGATTCGGCCTAAATAAATCGAGTCAGCTGTGCTATCAATGGGCGAATGTGGAGGGAGAACATTGGAATTTTTACATCAAGGTGAAATCACTGCCACTTGAGTTGCTTTTATTTAATTTGAAATGTCGGAAACACTTATCGTTGCGTCGGCTTGTCGAGAAACTTTATTCTCCAAAACCGCTCAAACCTATTTTCGCTTGCGTAATGCGTGTGACTCTCAGATAGAAAGGAATAGCACTTTCAATTTCTGTAAGATAAAGATGAAGATTAAACCTTGATGGCTTTCAAAACAACTCGAGAACCAACTCGATTCCGTGACTGAGAAGCCATTCGTTTTCTGCTGTTACAAGGTCTCCCATGTGATTGGTCAAAACACACATTCCAGGAATATTTTCAGTGTTCATGGTTTTCTTCGTTTGAGTGTAATGCAGGAAATGGTCTTAAAGTCTCAGTCAATTTATAGAACATATAGAGTTCAGTCCACTGAAAAGTGCTCTAACTCTAAGCAAATCCATGGCCAGGTAAGGACTGGCTGATTACAGCCCAGTGGGTCCCCTTTGAAGATTTTAGGGCACCTGTTTTCACCAAAAGGAGCCCAAGACATCTGAACTCATGTATGTGATGTTAGGGGTAAGATAAACATCTTGCAATGTCAAACTTTTAATAAGTGGCTGCTGAGTGGCAGATTAAATTTGTAATTATTAATTATTAGTAATTATTGTGGTGAAACAAACAAGGGGGTTAGTTTCTAAAGAAACTGTGGTGCTGCATCAGTGTGGGGACGTGAAACACAAAATTTTGGATTTATCAACTGAGTTGATAAGGTAGATTGGCCACCATAAACAGAGTGCACTGGGTATTGATTGCCAGTACAATCTGACGAAGGGCTAACACTCGAAACGTCAGCTTTCAATCTCTTTACAGTGGCCAATCTATCTTATCAACTCAGTTGATAAATCCAAAATTATTGTCATTGGTGAAACAACTTGCATATTTCCAACAAGCTCTTCAAATGTCAAATCTCACAGGAGCAGAGGCTTCCTTGATGAAATTTTGCTTGCCGTGTTTGATGCAATTAGTGTTAATTTTATTCACTCATTCTGTTTTTAATTAAGGAAATCCTGCAATGCTTTACTCGAAAATAAACCCTCCATTTTATTATTATTTTTTAAGGATGAGATAGAAAACAAAGGTGCAGTGGTGTTTGACTATACAGACCTCACATCTGATCCAGGTACATGTACTGTAGTACGTAGATAGTACACTGTCATCTTGTTCTTAGCTATGTAAGAAGTGACAGTCACTATTGTGGTAGTAGTGCATGTATTTACCACACACAGCTGTGTATCATCAATAGTTTCTGATCCTAATTTTGTTTGGCATCCATATTTTTTTGTAGAGCTTATTGAGGACTTCCCATCCTTGGCCACAGATCTCAAAGATCAGCCAACCGTAGTACTTCAAAGTCTTGGCTTGGCAGTGTCTCAGGTAATGCAATTAGTGCAATTACTACCGGTAAACCTGTCACATTTACATAAATAGTATAACAGAGAAAGAGAACAAACTATCAATGAATTAACTACCTTTAACATATCGTATTTTTCCAGGTTTTGTTGACTGCAGAACCAGGAGAAAGCCAGCAAGTTGCATGTCTCATTGATCTACCATATATTCAAGCCAGGTATACAGTAGCATTTTTTTATACGCAGATGCAGATGTTCCTTGGGCTTGTTACATCTATTCCCTCCCACTAGTGACTGCTCTACAAATTAGTCGCAAGATGGGTAATTTGAAACCACCAATATGAAGATCTAAACAGGGTCCCTGGTGATTTGTAAAGCAGAAAAAGTGCATTTGAAAATTAGCAGAGTCACATCATGTTGTGTTGTGCCACACAAATCACAGTTGCATGGTCAGTATGTTGTTTTAGAGAATCTTGCAAATAGTCTTTGATCGGCTAGTCTCCATGAATAGAAGTATCTGACGATTCTTTGTGACAAGCTCAAAGGACATCTGCACTAGAGGGTAGGTATACAGGGTTTACCTGATCAAATCTTTCCGCTGTGATTCCTAAGTTCTCCAACAATGTAAAGCTGGGGGCTCCTGTAGAAAGAGTCGGGTACAACTCTACGAGATTTTATTCTTTACGTCAAAGCAAAATTATTACTATTAGAGCAGTAAACAGCAGTATTTACTAAAAAGCACACAATTTCACTGAAGATTTCATCTGTATCTATTCATCGTTGAGAAGTTTTTGAGCTTTCAGGGAGTGAAAGTGTTAAACACAATCTCTGAAACAGGTCATGAAAAGTTTTTTCCTATAGAAAGTCTTAATTGCAGTTAATTTATGCAAACATGCATTTTGCAGAGGACTTGCATATCCTATTGTTACTGCTTTGCATCTCTTTCATATTTCTGGCCGCAAGCAAAGACCCTGAAGGTTGATTTAAGTACAGCAAGCTTGATAGACCCAAAAACTTTGAATCCCTCCTCCAGAATTTTGTGCAGGGTAAGTCAAACCATCTTTCCAGATGACCCTGTATCTTTCTGAAGCTGCAAATGTTGTGTGGTCAGTATTAGAGTGGAAGGAGGTCTCCCCTTACAGAAAATGTCCCTTCGTGTGAAGGGTGTCTCCTCTTGGAGTATCAGCGGTGGCCCCTTCTCTTTGTGATCCTTTACGAGACTGCCTTTTTAAGGGAGTTCCCCCTTTCCAGGAGTGGGCTCTCTTGGGAAGACAGAAGAAATATTTGAAAAAAAAAGTGATCTCAGTCATACATGTATTTTCTGTCAATTTTCAAGACAGTGACTTTTGAAGCTGATAGTAGAATTATTTTAATGACTGTTTTTTTTTTTCATCAGAATATCAAACTTTGAGCCAGTTACTCCACTTAAAAGCCTAAAATCAAACTATTTTGGTAAGTGAAAAAATCAGTGATAAATACTGCATTGTTTGCTATGTTGCCGTGATGGTAATGTGACTGTTCTCATGTCCATAGGTAAATTTGTGGCAATTCATGGCACTGTGGTTAGAGTGAGTAATGTAAAACCATTGGTGACTAAAATGGCATTTAGTTGTAACCTCTGTGGAGAGTTACAGGTATGTAATACTTACAGACACTTTAGAATGTGTTCTTGTAATCAATATAACTGATGTACGTAATTAAACTTGGTTTTCGTTTGTTAAAAGCATGGAACAAAAGGAAAGAATTTGGAATCATTATTTACCAATTCACTAATTTAAAAACAGGCAGGTCCCTGATGGCTAATCAACCAGTTACAATCAGAAATGGACTGCCACATGAAAGATCATGTTAGATTTCGTAATCATGGCAAGTTTGAGAGAGTTTTAATTTGGTTGCAAAGTCTCCAAACAGGGTCTGGAAGGGGGTCCTGATCCCGCATGCCCGCTTCTTTTTCACGAGAATCCCACATCCCGCACTTTTTTCATCGCTATCCCGAATCCCATTTTTCTTTCCCAAAAATACATTAAAAAAGACTAATTTCTGCGAAAGCTAATAAATTTAAGATGTAGATTGGCCCTTTCGAGTGATATTTTGCGCTCGCCTGGTTGATTCGCTTTTGCCACTATAACGTTTATTTGGGTCGTGACGATTTCCCGAATTCCCGATAGACAGGCAACAAAATCCCGCATCCTGTTCCCAAATTTTGACGAATCCTGCTTCCCTGGTAGCAGTCAAATGCCTAATCCCGTCAAGATATTTTGCGTTTTCCCGAATCCCGCACCGTATTTTGGTCAAATCCCGGATCCCGAGAATACCCTTCCAGACCCTGTCCAAAGTGCCACTGTGTGGTACAAGGTACTCAAGTACATGTTTTCAAAACTCAAGAAAATCCCAGACAAAGATCTCTACTTTTAAAAATGTGTCCTCTGTAACCATGTAACCTCTGTTGATTGCCTGTAGTTTAATTCCTTTGCTCCTTTCCAAAGTGACCTCCTTCACAGTCATCAAAGCTCCACAGAGCCACTGGGAGACTACTAATGGTGACCTGTCAAATGTGTAGCCGCTATAATTGTTATTTTGGTGATTATTATTAAAAAAGCTTTTTTTTTCTTGTTTAAGGCAATACATCTGACAGATGGAAAATACTCAGTACCCACAAAGGTAATTAATCTCTTCCTCTGTCAATAATCTCAATGACTAAAGTGAGGCTACTTACGTGACAATCAAAATATGAAATTATTTCATGTGTGATTGATGATTGTCTAAAATCAGTGTTTAATTTCGGTTGTCTCAGTGTTCATCCGTGGATTGCCGTGGCAGATCCTTCACTCCTGAAAGAAGTTCACCATTGACAGAGACTATTGACTGGCAGACTGTCAGGTTAGCTTTAAAATCAGTGAAAGGTTAAACTGAGGTGTGAGAGAAGTATGTACAAGCAAAAATTATTTGCAAAGGTGAAAATCTATGAAATACAACTTATTTGCAAAGATGAAAATCCATAAAATACTGTTAAGTACAAGTTCCTTGAAGAAAATTCTATGTACCAGTACTTTCAGTAAGCACCGACAACTGACTAAAAGTGTCTGCAAATTCGCTCAAAAAAGTCGGCTACTAACTATTTCCCCTAAATTAAAGTAAGTTAAAGCCAGATTTCTTTCAAACCTTGTTGATACAGTCGGCTACTCTACTCAAACCAGCTCCCTACTTCAAATTTCATTGAAAGCCCTGTTGTACTCAAAAGAAGGACCACCTTGGAAGCTCATGTGCCTAGGTTTGGTTTTAGTTTTAGTTCTTACTTTTTGAGTCTGCCACCTTTCAAGTGCATCACAAAGAGGGAAGGCACTACCCCTTTTATTACCAGGGTCCTTGGTTAACCCTAACTTAACATGCAGACATGTTCTTCTCACTGGCCTTCATATATTTCTTGTGGTAAAAGTTAAGAGAATTTGCAAGACATTTAAATTTTTAGGAATTATGGCCTTCATTCTCATGACCTGTATGTTTAAACATGCAGTGATGAGGTAAGGAGAAATTAAATACTGGTCACTATTGGGGCTTAAGTATATGCAGCCCTGGAAGACCTGTACGTTTCTAGGCAGTCATCGTGACACATTTTGATTGTCTGTTTTCCTGGTTACAGAGTACAGGAGATAATGGATGATGACCAGAGAGAATCTGGAAGAATTCCAAGAACTGTGGAGTGCGAACTGACAGCTGATTTAGGTTCAGTTTCTTAGATTGACAATGTTAAAATAATGTTACTGAACAAACACTTTTCACAGGGCACCAGGGATGCATGTGACAGTTCTTTTGGTCCTAAAGTAGCTATAAGCTCAGTAGACAGTGCTGTTTTTTTGGGAGGAAGCACCACAGTCTAGTGATTTGTCCGTGTTTTCAGTATGTTTAAGTAAATAGAGTAGATTATTAACATTGAGAAGTAAGTTCCTGATGGAGTGAATTCTTGCAAGAATGTTTTCAACTTCAAAGAAACAGGGGCACTCAATGGTTCGTTTCGGGGAATATCTGTTCAGAAGGCATAAATCGCCTGAGATATTCATATTTAATTGCAGTGAAAACTAGAGATTTCTTCAACGAAACATCACCTTAGACTTTCGTAACAAGAGGACTTATCAATTCCTGTTGTTTTCGGAGGGACAAATATGTCTTTCAGAGTGTACAATAAGGTCAGGTAGCATTTTCGGAGAGCCATCAGCAGCTCGGAAATTCGGCTGATCGGATTCTGTTTCCTTAAATTTTCTGCAGCCTACATTTTCAGCTGAAGACGCCAAACAGGTCAACCCGAATAAGCTTACACAAATATGCCTTTAAAAAGCTCTCAAACAACCTTACAAAGCAGAAAATGATATTTCAATTTTTTTGCTAAATTCTTCTCGTTAAGTGCCCTTTAGGAAAGTAGATGGCAAAAATTCAGTGAATTAGGCTGATGTAGGTGGTTCATTTTACTGGTCAATGGCTACTAGCTGACAACCCTGCCACTAATGGTTTGAATGTAGGATCAGAAGTACTCTTTTTTTTGTTACAGCACCGACATTGTACTACGTAAATTGTATCAATTGAACATAGTGACACCCCATGTGAGAGTAGTGGTTACAGAACTGATTTAACACTGATGTTGTGTCCTTGTGCCAGAAACCAGAATTAAATTGAGGGTCATTTGGATACTTTTTATCCAGTAGATGATGTTGACATCATATTTGTTTGTTTTAGTGGATAGCTGTGTTCCAGGCGACATGGTCACCATTACTGGTGTTGTTAAGGTTACAAGCTCAGAGGAACGTAAGTAATCTGATCATCTGATAGCAGCTCTTTATAGCTATACCCTAAGAGACTTAACTCATACTCATGGCAGTTTTGAACAAGCCAAAGGGACGGGGATGAGTGCTCGTATTATGGAGCTGCGGGTGGAGAATATACAAGCTTTGTAATACTTTTATCCTCAGCCAGAATTTTGAGAAAGGGTGTCCCTCTAATGCAGTTGTTAATGAGGAGAGGCTTGACTCAGACTGCAAAACAGCCCTATTTTTTCATTGTTTGGTTGTAAACTCGCACTATTTGAGCAAAAGGTATGGAGTGAGAGTAAAATAGATGGATGAGATTGGGCATCTTGTGCGCTCTCTGTTCGTGCACTTCTCTTGAGAGTCTTAAAACTCTTTTTCAGTCTAGGTTTGATTGTCCTTTGTTCGGGAACAAAGTGATTCAAAACAGACTTGGTGAAGCCAAGCAAAGTTGTGATCCATGGTGAATGTACAGAGTTCAATAGCAAATGTTTAACTCTTGTAGGTGCATTAACCTGATCATTGTCTTCATATACCCTGTGGCACTAAATTTTTGTGGGAGTTTAATTTTGCAGATTTGCGATTTTTTCTGCTTTGTGGGAACTAATTTTTACGATTGGAAAAGACTAGTTTTTCTTGCTGGGAATTAATTTTGCGATTTTCTGGAAGTTGCGTTCAAATCTGAAATGGAACTGATAACATTTTCGTTTTCTATCTGACTACATGCAATCGAAATACAAATGAAACAACATGCGAATGTAAAACAGATTATATCAAAGTCACTCTATTACAGTAACATCACCCCCTGGAGTGAATGATTGCTCTGGTGATGGATCGACAATAACCAAGATGCATAATCCACTGAGCTATCTATCGCATTAATTTTTCCTCTTCAAACCGGTATTCTTCTTCGTCTTCAGGACGAGTACCTTCAGACGATCCTTTCCTGTAAATGTTTTCAGTTAGCTGCTTCCTTAAATACTTGTCATTTCCCGCTGACTTCAATTTCATTGTTTTATTTCTGAACGTTTTGTTTGTAATTTCATTGTTTTGGCACTGGACGAAAGAGACCTTTTAAGTAAAACGGACACGAGTTTTATTAGCGATTTTTGTGTATAATCTCTACAGTGAAGTAAATGTTTGCGGGAACTTTATTGTGCGGAAACTTTTTTTTGGCGGATTGCGAAGAAAAGCGCAAAAATCGCAAACATTAGAAGCTGCAAAAGTTTCGTGCCACACGATATGCACGGTGATAAACTATAACTGCCAAAGCAAAATTTAGACTATGTCAGATGTCTGAAGAAAAATTTTGGTTACAAGGGGTAATGCTGCATTCAATGTACATCATCATTACACCAAAACATCAAGACTTAACAGAACATTTATGATCTGCAGTTTTACTCTCACATCTAAAGCTGTACTGTACAAGCATTCAGCTAGTTATTAAATAAGTACTGTGTGACAAATTTAACTGTTTAAGTTGGCGAAAGTTTGAGTTATCTGGGTTAATTTTGGTAACAGAGACAGTGAAGCAAGGGAAACTGGTTTTGAATTAACAATATCTTCGACTAGTCACTGGGGTTTTGAGGTTTCAAGATACTATCGTATGTCATAACAGTTGCAATCTTTATTGTGTTTAGATCGCAACAAGTACAACAAGGACAAGTGTATGTTCCTGCTCTACCTCCATGCTAATGCAGTAAATAATAACAAGGGCAGCTCGAGTAGTGGAGAGCAAGCAAGCGGGCTTGCCATGGAATTTTCTATCAAGGTAAAGTTCCCAGTTGTAGCTGTAAGTTTTAAATTTAACCTATTGATAAGCAAGGTTTTCATTATGGGCTAGGCCTGGGCAAAACAACCAGCCATGAACCAGCCTGCGTAGCACGTTCCAAGCATATTTTGTTTTTTTGGCTGCGTGAAAATTGGGCACAGAAACGTTTGTTACACAGGCTAGCCATGAAGATAAGTTTTCCCCTTTGAGCATTTTAACCAAGTTTTCTCTTTTAAACAAGGTAAGTTCCATTGCGCCCCTACTCAAAACCTGCCTCGTCCCTAGACACTCGCGATCGCTGATCGGGGATATTTCAGTTAACTATTGAGGAAAGGGGCGAAGGTAGAGACGGGAACACGCTCGCTCCCATCATTCCCCCCCCCCCCCCGACTCGCGCTCGCTCAGCCTTGGAAAATCCTGTGGAGGAGGCAGACTCAAAACCTTTATGAATCC